>JAWWEE010000074.1:77705823-78026873 GCA_035221455.1 Xenops minutus | reverse complement strand
CCCCGCGGCCGCCGAGCCGCTGGGCAGGGCGCCCCTCGGGGCGGAGAGGAGCCCCCTCGGCACAGCGCCGGCCCCGGCCCCGGCCCCGCCATGGTGCTGCTGTCGGGGCACGGCGAGCAGCTGGCCGGGGAGCGGGTCTGCCCCGAGCCCGCCGCGGCCAAGGAGGGGCCCGGCGCCGAGGCGGAGAGCAGCCCCGAGCAGGGCACCGAGGGGGCTGCCGCCCAGGGGCCGGACCGGCAGGAGGAGGAGGAGGAGGAGGAGGAAGATGAGGAGGAGAAGGACTACGAGGAGTACGAGGACTTCTCCGAGCTGGCCGACACTTGCAGCATCGCCTCGGACGACTCCTTCTATCCGCCGCTGGGGCTAGACGACGACGACGAGGACGGCTGGTCCCAGGACGGGGACGAGCGCGACAGCCCCGAGGCGCTCACCCTCTTCCGAGCCTGCTGCACCAACAACAGCATCGTGCTGA
The DNA here is from genome assembly GCA_035221455.1 of Xenops minutus. Taxonomy (NCBI): domain Eukaryota; kingdom Metazoa; phylum Chordata; class Aves; order Passeriformes; family Furnariidae; genus Xenops; species Xenops minutus. The sequence continues at coordinate 78,026,401 of JAWWEE010000074.1, read as the reverse complement.
AGGCGCTCATCCGCCAAGGCCCCGAGGAGGAGGAGGTGCGGGAGGCAGACCGCAACCGCCGGGTGAGCATCCCGCATCCCGGGAGCCGCCAGCATCCCGGCCGGCGGCGGACAGCGGCTCGGCTGGCGCGCCGCCTCCGCCCCGGGCCGCGGAGCAGTGCCGGGAGGGGGGCGGGAGCAGCCCTGCCTCTGCTGGGTGACACCCCTCTCGTTTGCCGGGGTGCTGCTCTGCAGCCCCGTGGGGCGCGGAACCCCAAGCAGCGGGGAGCAGAGGATGGCGTGAAGCTTCGCCTTGCTGGGCGTGACTTTCCACCTTTGGTTAAGGAAGGGTCCCGTTTATGGCATGAGAGAAAGGTTGAGATTCCAGTTTTCCCGCGATCAGTTTTGAATTGGGTTTTGTTTTGCTATAGTTTGTTGGGGAGCTTGAGAGGCATCAGTGGTAATGGTTGTATTCAGCACCACTAAACCTTCCTCTTTTCTGGACTGTCCATCCCCTGCAGTACTTCATACTGTTCCCCTTGGGAATTTGCAGAACTAATAAAAGTTTGTGGGTTTACTTTTTTTTTTTGTTTTTCCTTCAGCTTTCTCTCCCCACAAAATGTAAGGTTGCTCCTGATTCCTAGAATGCCAAGCAAGGCTGGGGGTATTCCTGGGCTAAAATCAGAATTTTCAGAGTTCTCCTGATATTTATTTTGTTCCTGGTAAACTATTTCTGGAGTTTGTGTCAGGACAAGGTTTGTGGTTCAGTTTTTGCCTGTTGCTTAGTTAATTGCCGGGACAGAAGTGTATTTCACTAAAGCAGAAGGTAAAAACTTGGGAAAAATGTCCTGGGTAAGTGGGACATTTGAACAGCAATACTGAAGATTAACAACAGCAATTCCTTTTCCTGCTGCAACTACAGTTTATACTAAAACTAAGAAATTTTTATTTTTAGTTTGCATAAGCAGTCTGCAGAAACATTTCTCTGAGTAGTCTGTGACAGCAGTGTTTTGCAAGAAGGCTGGTGCTATTTTAATAGGCCAAGTGGCTTGTATATTGTAGCAACTTAAGTGGTCTTTACATCGAAAAGAACACAGTAATTTGTGTTTGATGCTATGTGGAAAGGGGCTTTTCCTGTATCTTAGATGTATGCACTTGTAGGATTTTTCCTACAAATATCTTTAGTTCCCCTCCAGAGGATTGGTTTTAATACAGATTTTTAGTGACCTGCTTTCCTGTAAATTTCTGAAAAAGATAAAAGTTGCATTCACACATCTGAGGGTGCAGCAATTTATGGCATGAGGGTGGGAATGAGCAACATAGGACAGAAATAATTTAAATCAACTCTTCTGCCCAAGTCAAGATACTGTATGATTATACTTCAGCTGGTAACATGTGAGATCCAAATGTACCTTACAGGAGATTTTGAACATTCTGCAGTTATACCTATCCTGTATATTAGTTCCATGCCAGAGCTGGAGTCCAAACCCCCACGCAAGGTTTGGGTTTGGGCTCCAGCTGCAGCTGAGGTTTGTTGATTCAGTGTGTCTCAAGTGTGTTATGATATGGGAGGTTTTGTCCCACCATATGTATGGCATAAAAGACCAAGTGCCCCACAGCTGTTCTTTCTAAAAAAGGTGGCCTTCCCACCCAACAGAGGGAAAGCAGCTGGCTGTGAAGCTGCAGGCATCCCCTTCTCAGGGCTGGGGTCCTGCAGAGCTGAGTCAAGCAGTATGAAAAAGTTAGCGTAGGCATCAGCCCATCATCCTGCAGCAGATCACCTTTGGCAGAGGTGATCAGATCAGGGTTCTGAAAACACTGAATTACCTGTTTGGACAGCCCCTCCTTTCACCATCCCCCTTCCCCAAAAAGAAGTTGCTCTTTGTCTCTCCCACTTCTCAGAAAGGAAACAAAATTGTAGCTTGAATCCAAAAAGAAAGTTTCTCTTCTTTCTTCATACTGAAAGAAAAAAAATATTCCTAGGCAAATATTCCATTTGACCTGCAATTAAACATTGACATCACATTCTATTTTCTTCATTTTTTTATGAAAACAAACTAAGAAAAGTTCTGGAATTCAGCAACTTTTGAAACTATAGGAATAATGTGGGAGATGTGAGTTCAGTTTCTCTCTCTGCCTCCCTCACCAAGTGCCCTAGTCACAGTGGTTCAGAGCAGGGCAGTCTGTCTTTTCCAGGCAGGTGTGAACGGGATGGGATGGGACCTCAGGGGAAATTCTCATTATTTTGCAAAGGAAACCCACCTCTTTTTAGAGAACTTTACCTGACAAAAGGTAAGTGATGCTCAGATCTTTTATTGTCCTTTCTGTGGATTTTTGTAGCTCTTGAATTTGAATATATAGTCATTGGACATTATCCATAAAAATAAACCAGTTTTTCTGCCATAAAGTAGCAGAACAAGTTGCATACATCAGTCGTGCTAATGAAATTTCTTTGTTACTGAAACTTGTACTGTTGACTTTCAGCATCTTCTCTTGCCAGGATAATGTTTGTTTACAGTGCTATCTTGGATGCATTTATCAGAAAGTTTCTGGTTTTTTTTTACACTGTGAAAAAATAAGCTGAACTTTGTGTCTTCTAAGTTTTGGGTTCTTTCCTGTGAGGCAGGAAAGAGAAGGAAGATTAACTTGCTTTTTTGAGAAGTGGGATGGTGAGGGGAGGGCAGTTCAACTGAGTATATTAACTGTTTTCACCATCCTGATGCGATAACCTCTGGTAAGTAATTAAACTCAGCTCACAAAATGTAACATGAAGAGGAAACTTCCAAATGCCATAAATTGGGCACAAACATCCCACTTTGTTTTTAATTATTTATACCTTGTCCTTAAAGTGGAAATGCATAAATTTAAGTTTTGTAAGGAATTATTCCTGAAAAAGCTAGGATCCAGCCACAAACTGACTTACTTTCCTTCTTCCTTTTTATCAAAATACATCAATTGTCTCTTCTGAGTCAATTTGCCAAGGCTGGATAGTGGCTTTTTGTGTCATTTGTTCAGAAATGTATTTTCCCCCTACTGCAGAACCTCCTGCCAGGCACAAGTTTTCATTAAATTCACCTTCCTGCAGTAAACCAGACTCCACAACATCTGATTTATTAGTCACCACATCTAGCCTGAAGATCTGTACCTTCCCTGTCTTGTTTTCATTACTGTCAAGACAAGAACAGTTTATATATCATTGTCTGCAGAGGACCCCCAAAGGGCTGATCCCCTCATCTTCTTTGACATGCTGTCTGTATGTGGAATCCTGAAAGACTGGCTTGATACTGCTGATTTCCTCTCTTTACCCAAGCTAATACTGAAATACTTGGAAAATAACTATGGCATAATAACATACTAATTGTCCGTCATGCAGGGTGTTTATGTATTTACCTGTCTCAAACTAGCAGTAAACAGGGATTTGAAAATCTGTATGTGTGAAAATAAAATCATGGCTCTAATGAAATTTCCTGACCTGACCAAGACTATGGTATCATCTAGACAATGGTGCTACTTTCACTGTGTTGCTTGGGGGCTGGTTCTGCCTCCTCACTACCCACATTTCTAGAATTTCAGTTATTTGTATATCATAATTTTAACGTCCCTTAATATCAAATTTTGCCTGGTGATCAGGAATATATATATACTCAGAAAGACAGAATTTTAAAGTCTGGTGTTACCTAACTGCAGAATGCAAGCAAATTTAGAAATTTGCCATGACAATAACAAAGGCATTAAGAGATGAGAGAGAGAAAGGAAGGCAAAGAACATTCCCTTCCCAGATTGAAAATAATCACTGCAGCTGATCTGCAGAAAGGTTTTGTGTTAACCTTCCATGTTGTATAGACTGTATTAGTGAGGTATTCTGTATGTCTGTGTTTTAGAGGTGATCTAGGTGTGAGAATATTCTGTTGTAGTCTTTTTCAGCTTTTCATTTTTTATGTCATTGTTCAATGACCCTTTAGTCCAGTTCCATAGGTAACTATGTAGAGAACTGTGGAAATGTTTCTCTGAATGCACTGCACAGTGTGAATAGGTGTCTGGAAATGGCATCACTCACCCAGTTTCATGGGACCCATGATAGTATTCGAGGCATCAGACATGCCCTGTTGGTCTCTTTGCTCTATGCTGCAAACTGCTCCTCAGCAAGGCAAAGTAGCCTGCTGGCTCTGTACTACCACAACAAACAGTTGTGGTAGTACAGAACAGTTACCTGTTCTTCAGGCAACTCAGCCAGTTTAGGGAGTGTTATCCTTCAGACTTTTCCACAGTGAATTCTCCATGGAGCTGACACCTGAATTTGTCTTTGCCAAAGGGCTAGGCTTCTGAAATTGCAACTGGTTGTGAAGACAGGGAGCCAGTGGTTCAGCTCTCACTTTCTGGGTGAGGGAACATTGTGCTGGATAATGCTTTTCTAGAAAGCTGTGTATCACAAAAAATGCCAGAGCTTGTGCAACACTACATTAACCTGTTTGATTATTTTCATTATTTTTGCAATGCTAACTTGGAAAAATAAAAGTCCAGCATTTGTGTTGAGGGATGAGCCCTGTCACATGTTGCTTTTCAGTTTTCTGGCACGTAGCATAAGTCATCCCATGTCAGAAAAAAGATTTGAAGAATGTGATCTGCTACAGTGCTGAGAATCTTTCTTTTTAATTATTATTTTCATAGATTGTTTCAGTTCCTTCCTATTATCTAATACAATGTATTCTCATGGAAACAATTGTATTGAAACTTTACATCATGATACTAAACCATAAAAAAGAATTTTTTAGGGTAGAAGTACTTTTAAAAAGAACCTAGTGGCAAAAGTAATATAATTTCAATCCTTCAAAAAGTACAGAAATACTCAAATACATTAAAAAATGTCCCCTGAAATACCCGTTTGTGCTTAAAAAGGAAGTGAGCGAGTAAGGCAAGGAACAGTAGGTGTCAAAATACAGAAGCTGCTCAAAACAAATTGGGAACTCTTCAAATACAGTAATTACAGCTCAAGGGAAGCATTCAGAAAGGAGCAGGTAGAGCATGGAAAACATGAAGTCAGCTGGCTAAGAGGGAATTTGGTGAGCTAACCAGAGCGTAGGCCAGATTGATTCAAGGAGACACTCGGAGACATTATCAGAAGAGCGTGGGCAGGTTAGCTGTCTGCCTGCCCTTGTCTGCATTCATCTGGAGTGCTAAGTGATTAATGCCTTTGTAAACCTGGCACAAGAAGGTATCCTTTAAAAGAACTTAACTGAAGAAAAAGTGTATGCATGGAACATGATTTCTGTGGTGTAAAGAGAACAATTAATAAGGACCATGAGGGTGTGTAGACATAAAGAATGGAAATGCAGGTCTTTAGCAGACTACTGTAAATGCGTGGCCAGACCCACTGCATCCTCCATGGAGTTGACAGGTAGTAAGATATATTTTGTACTTAATGGCAAAAGCAGCATTATCTAACAGATGTAACTTATTGAAATGTATAGATGCAGATTTGAGGAGCACATGAGAAAGTTGTACAAGTTTAATCTAGTTTCAAGTGATGCAACTTTTAGAGAAACCAGATGAAGAGTAGTTTCCTTGAAGAATTTTGACAAATTGCTTAATGCCAAGTGTATGGAACAGGAGGGATGTTTTTAGTGACAGTAGCCCAGAAATAAAGGTCACAACAATATCTTTAGTTCTAGTTTAAGCAGTGTTTCATGTTGATGTCTTAAATCAAGTATGTGGTCTTGCAGACCTCCTCAGAGGATGTTCCTGGCTACCCAGGTACTGCTTGATTCCAGATATTAAAAAACACAGCTACTTTTAAAACCTAGTGATAGTCTAACAAGACTGGTTGTCTAGGAAATCTGTCATCAGTAATCATGACAGATATATAATGGTATTTTTAATAGAACATGTGACCTTGGGATGCCTTACTGCCTTTTTCTAGAAGAATATTTAAGCTTTGTTTCACAGTGCACAAAGTGACACTGCTAATTCCTTCATCTCATTAGGAATAAAAATTTATATTCTCATGAAGGAATTACTCAAGAAGGAATACTGGCAACTAATTTCCTCTTGTAAGGGTTCCCAAGAGTCCTCAATGTATTTTCAGGGAAATTTTTTTAGTGAGTCTTAGGAACTTAAAACAGTGCTGCTACAAACCATCTGATTGCTCTGAAAAAGTGGGTCCTGTTGCATTTTAGTAGCCTGTAGGAACTACTGGGCATCAAGTATGCTGGGAAAGAAAGCATGTCCAAAAGCACCCAAATTCCTAAATTCTTCAGCTCCAAGCTAAGTACCAGTAAGTCAACATATGCACATCATCTATCAAGGCTTTAGGTGTCAAGGCAAGGGCTCTGAGGAAGAAAGAATAAATGTTCCTATCTTAGGCACCGAGTTCAGAGCTGCCTACTGAGAAGTACCACAGGAGCGGTGAATCTAGATGCCAGCTGTGAGGGACAGCAGGGCTCCAGTGCCACATCTTTCAGCATCACCCAGAGTTTAACTCTCACTGCTTTGGTCCTGCTGCTGCTGGAACTGGTGATGTGGGCTGTGGCTCTTGTAAGCTCAGTCAGTGCTGAGGATGGAAAGGCAGGGACGGGGCTGCTCAGCCCCTTGTCAGGGAGTTTCCTTTTCAGAGGTGTGAGACTTGCTTGTTTTTCACTCAGTCTGACTTGTCACTGGGTTTCAAGGGACATTTCAAACAGAGTTTTGAAAAAGGCATTAATGTTCACGTTGATGTGCAGCACAGAAACCACTTCTCATCTTACTAATTGTAGTCACATGATCTTGTGTGTGTGCTTGGCAACATAAACTATGAAAATAAGTAATATCAAATGTTGAACAAGGAGTACAATTAATCAAAATATCTACTTGGATCTATCCAGACATTCAGCAGGTACTGTTATGCCCAGAATCGGTTCGACTGCTGAAGAAGAGAGAGACTGAAAGATGAAAAAAGCAAAGCCCCTTTATAAATTTTGGAAGAGATTATTGTGTAACAGAGACCAACAAAAATCAGCTGTTTTACTGTAATACTGCTATATGTTGGTGTACTTCATCTTCACAGAGGAGAATGATAGTGACACTGAGTAGTAAGTCTTGTATGATTTTACAGGTGTTAGTTTCTTCCTACCAGATGAGCCTAATGTGTATCAGGTTTACTCTAAATTACATTTCATTAAAACACATATTTCTTCCTTTAAAGAGAAGTATTACATAATCACCAACTAAAATTCACAATTAACTTTAAAATACAGATAGATTTGGAAGGTGTAAGCAGCCTTTTACTTGTAGAAAATCTTGCTAGGTGAACACGGGGTGTGTGAGTTTCTTGCCAGAGGAAACCATCTCTGGCACGAGAGCACACATGCAGCTCAGCTCATGTCCAGCCTATGCAGGGTTAACCTCTCTGGTGTGGACCAGTGATGACCACACAGACAGCACTTGGCCCAGGTTTTCTCTGAATGCCAAGTGGTTTTCCTAATTCCTCATTGGTTTTTAGGCTTTTCCATTCAAAGTGCAACATTTGTTGTGTTATGGTTTTGAAAATCATGCTGCTACTAAAGTTGGTATAATAGCTATTTGATGTATACTTACTTCAAGTGTGATAAGATAGCTTTGAAGTAGGATAATATAGATCATAAGATGCTCTGTTTTTTCCAAAATTGGTGTTTTTGTCATTAATTTTCATACCGTTTCCAGTTCTTTGTTTACATAAGTTATTATGTTCTGGTTATTTTTTTTTTTAATAGCAATTGACAGTGTATTTCCTGCTAACAATTTCCCTGCATATTCTTTCTATATAGTTTATTATTGCACTGTAGAATTAAGTTTATCTTTTGTGACTGAAGTAGAGTTGCACTAAAAACTAGCAGTAGATTTACTAAAAACTGCTGGTAGATTTGTTTTTAATTAGAAAAGAAAATCTCTGGAGAATGTGAAAGCAATGAACAACTCCCACAAGCTTTATTGGAGACAAGAGTTTACCCTTAATGTTTTCATAAATAAAGTTTCTCTCAAAAGGTTACCCTTTTAAATTATTTAATATGTTATGCCACATAGATTTGAGTTTACCCATTTCTAAGAGTTCTTTAATTAAAAACAAAAATGGAAACTCTCCAACCTGGGCTAAATATAATCCTTTAGCATACTCAGTGTGTCACAATAAGAAATTATCAAGTACCATAGGAAGTGGATGGTTGTCACAGAGTCTATGGTTGTACATCTGGCAGTGAATTAGCAATTCAAATCATATCCACTGTGGGGAAAAAGCCACTATGTGGAAATAGTTCGCATTTTTCAATTCTATTATTTTCTATTATGTCTGTTAAATTCCACAGGGAGCAATTTCAAAGCAAGCTGATGCAGAACGGGAATGACTCACGGTTGGGCTTTTGTTGCTTCACACGTTTCGGATGTATAACCTTCTGAGCCTTGTCTGGTAATACCCTCTCACATGTGAGGGCTGGGAGATTTTTTTGGTCTTTTGCCTCTCTGACTCTGAGTGCACGAGGCCTTGTCTTTGGGACAGCCTGTGTGTAGACAGACCAACTGCTGGCAACAAGAGATGCTGCCAGCAGCCCTGGCAGCTCAAAACGGGGCCCTTGGGGAAGTTTTGAAGCTTTGCTTCTATTACTGTGGAGGGGAGGCTTATGTATAAGCCATTGTTATTAGTTTTCTGAAGTAGAAAAGTGGCAGAAAGCAGAACGTATTCAATCAGTTCATAAAAGCATCCTTTCAGGGTCTGGATTTGGATTTTTTTTTCCTTTTTTTTGGCTTTTTTTTTTCTTTAACTTAGTTATCTTGCTATGTGTAGCTAATAATAAGAAAACTTAGCTCACCTGTTTACCATTTGATTGGGAAACACAGGAAGGGTAGCCATGTATTCATAAGCATCTTCAGGTGTGGATGAAAGAAGAGGGAAGACTTCCTTTGAAAGGTGGAGGATACTTCTGTGTACTTGCAAGTATGACATGGGTTTGACAAAGGTTTCAAGAAAAGGCAGAGTCAAAGCTCAGCTCCATAAAGCAGTTAACTTAAAATATTTTTTTTTCTACAGAGAAAGATTTTCTCTAAAGAGCATAAAATAACTTGTTAGACAAAGAGTGTAGGGTAACAAGTACTGGCCCATTTTGGAAAATGAAATACGACAGGTATTAATAAAATCTTAGCGTTTAGACCTATAGAGTCCTTCTAAGCTAGTAAAAAATACAAACATAGTAGAAGAGTTTTCTGGTTTCACTGAGACAAGCTGTACCACAAAGTAAATGCCTAGATGCATGGAGCAACAACAGTCAGAGGAAACTTATGTCTAGGAATTAACAAACTATTTTCCTTGCTATTTGCTTGCAGGCACTTTGCAGACACACTACTGTGTTAGGCAAGTCCTGTCTGCAGCCAAAACTGGGCAGCATAACCATGTCAAAGACACTGCTCTGCCACACTGCTTCAGCAGAGGTCCCCGTGAAGAATTGCCAGCCTGGAATAAAACACAGTGTTTGTGGAGGGCAACCTGGCCATCAGTTTGAGCAGGGAGTGAAGCCATTTGCCATTTCATGGGTGACAGAGAAGGAAAACACTTAATGTCAAGGTCCCTGGGAATGGAGTGAAAGCATCTTCCTGGTACCCCAGGGACAGGTGCAATCCCTCAGGGGGAGGCTGTCCCACAGCCTGCAAGCAGCGTCTGTGTGAAGGGGTCCCGTGGGTCTGGGATGCCCCATTAGCCTTCTGCATTAACCTCCCATTAGCACCAGCCAATGGGATGGAGATGACACTGTGCTGCATCCTGGTGTCATTTATGTAGGGTGGGACTAAGCCTTCCTTGGCATCTATTTATGGTTGTGCTTTCTTTTGTTTTACTGCACTGATGCTGTACAGCCTGAGGGCATTTTGCGGTCCAGAAAATTCTGTCTCTTGTGAGGATGCAACAGGGATGCACCATGCGTGAAGATACCAATGAGCAGAACTGCCTGTGGACTAGGAACTTGAACTGAGTACTAGGTACATCATAATGGTGTTAGTACCTCACTTGAATTAAAATAGCATGTAGTCAGTTTATTGAAGTCAGATGCCTGAGTGCATTTGCAATGCTTATCTTCATGAAACTTCCCATGAAGTGTATGGGATCCATTACATATATGTGGAAAACTCCCTGCAAATCAAGATAATTAAATGTGACAGGCAAGAGCTGCTTCACCAAATTACAACTGTGGCAGGAAATGTAGTTTCCTGAAGATTTTGAAAAATTTACGTTTGAGTTTTAAAAATATAATTAGATAATATACTTCATTTCCACTATACATTATCTCCCAGTCATCCTGTTAGTGATACATGAAGCAAATATTGAATTATTTAATACTCAACTTAGACATTTTAGGAGAAGTAAGTTTCTAAAGCTCCTGAAAAGAGGTTGTGGTAAGGTGGAGGTCAGCCCCTTCTCCCAGGTAACAAGTGATAGGACCGGGGAAAATGGCATTAATGGTTAAGCACTGGAACAGGTTGTCCAGGGAAGCAGCATAGTCACCATCCCTGGAAATGTTAAAAAAACGAGTAGATGTGGCACTTCATGATATGGTTTAGTGAACATGGTGATATTCAGTTGAAGGTTGGATTTGATCATCTTAGAGGTCTTTTCCAACCAATCATGATCCTATGATTCTAATATCAGCATCCTAGAACAAAAGAAGAATGAAAAAAAGAGATGGTGAATAAATGTCAGACTTCCTCTTAAAATTAATCACCCAAATTATTTTCTTCTAAGGCACAAGATTATGAAATGTCTTTCACTTGCTATTGCCATTTTTTCTTTCTTTAGGCATTTTTAGCTTGACCTAGTTTATGCTTATTACAGTCAGCACAGCTGATTTATGAGCAGAGTTCCATCCACAGATGGGTGCAGGCAGAGCTGAGGTATTCAGGTATACATCCATGGAATTGTTACTGTGCATTTCACAGATCACAAGCATACAGTGAACTTATCATCCTCTAAGGATCTGAGTTCAAATAAGGAAAAAAACCCCTGGAGATTTCAAGTAAGGTGATGCTGTTCCCCAGTCCTTCTCATATCTCAGGTCTAACGCTTTCTTTTCTGCTATGGTTAAAATTATGAGCAACTGTCAGGTGTCAGCAAAAAGTACTGTGCTGTCTTTGGAGCTTTACTACCTGATGCTGTAGTAGGTACATAGATAGCAACCATGTGGCAAAATAGGTTAACATCACCAAATAAATGTCATAAATATGTGTGATCCAGGTGATAAACATCACAGAGAGGAAGGGTTTTAAAAACACAGAGGCTCCTTTAGTGTTGGCAGAAAGAATGAGTGACTCCAGCGTGGGTTGTGGCAGCAGAGTGAGATGAGGACCACCAGCTTCAAGGTGGACTGCTTAGAGGGAAACACATCCTCTGAGTTTAAAGGCTGCATCATCTAGCTCTCTGTACTGCCATTATTCTTCGGACAAGTTGGCCATGCAGAAGAGTATGGTTCACAACCCTGTAATACTAGCCTACTGTCATTCATCTGCCAATCTGCAGAGTTTGAAAATTTAGGTCAGCATATCTAAATTCATGTTTTGAGTATTTATAAGTGATAAGAGTAAATTAATTGTTTGACAATTTTAGAAAAAATAATAATCAGTACTGACTTCTCTGTAATACAAAATAGTAATTGTAGTTGCAGTTGTGACTTTAATGTGTATATCAGCCCTTCTCTTCTGTTTACTCCTTGCTATCCACAAAACACATTCCTCTGGGGAGTTTTCTAAAATAGCACTTAGTTACCCAGTTTAGATTTTGAGTGCTTGTCAAAAAATACTGTAGTTTCCTCTTTCTCATGTAAATTCTATTTCTAATATAGCAATTGCATCAGTTCTGATTTATTATTAAATTGTTAGTGTGTATCATAAAGGAAATAGCAAAGCCTATACAATTTGGCAGCTTATCAGTCACAGAGGAAAGAGCAAATGAGCATTGTTGATGTGATACAAACTCTAAAGCATTCAACTATTGTCGTCATTACTTTCACAAACTTGCTTCTCGTCCTTCCCACTGCTGTCTCTTGTTGTTTCCTTTCAGAATTCAAGGTCCTCAGAGAGTTCATCTAGAATGATTCTAACCTCGTTATTGGTGGTACTGCAATCATAATATTATTCCAAGATACATGATTTTGAAGTCTACCTGTATTAACTGAGCTTTTAAGATTATTGCCACAAAGCAATATAAATTAGTATAATCATTTTACAGAAATTCTACTGTGCCAATATCCAATGTGAGATTTATGAATCTTAAGGGGAAAAAGGTGATTTTTAGCTACAGGCTTTTGATCCTAATATTGGTATTGGTTAATTGTAATGAGCCTTCATTTTGGATATTTGGTTTTTTTTGTTTATTTCCAGAGATGGATTGAAGGAGTCAGATTCTGAAGGCAACAGGAAACAGCCTGCCCATAATTTTCAAGTAGAGATGAAAATACCAGACCTTCTGCTCTTAAAATTATTCCATACTGCCAAGTAGCTTTCTTTCATTTTGTATCAGAGAAATAGAAAAACAAAAAACAACTCCAAACACCCACAAAAACATTTGAAAATGTTCTGTGTTAGGATAAAACCCGTTACTATTTACAGCCTGAACACTGAAGGAGAAAAACTTAAGTTTTACCATTCTTCCACAACTACTCTCTGATCTCTAGGCAATAGAGATATAGATTTCTTAGGGAGTATTAGTTGTATATTTCTTTGGCAAAAGAACAAGGTGTGAGTCAGACTTGCTTCTAGAGATTATGGCTGAAGAAAGAGCACCTCTCTACATTTGGTAATAATGAAGGACAGCATGGTGGTGTCACAGGCTCTGTGGAAGAGGTAAGACTCACTACTGAGTCCATGCTCAGGGCAAGAGAAAGCACACACTGGCAGTAGGTTGTGCTCCTACAAGCTCCTATAGCTGGGCTGTTGCTGTTAAAGGGCTGCATTTAAGCAAATGGGCTGGCAAGCTGAGGCTCTGCAGAGAGCTCTGCAGGGAGCTGTGAGGTTTAATGCTGCTGAGATTTGCTGTTTTCAGACCATGCACCTAAAGGTCTGTTGCTTAAAGAGGGGAACTAGTGCTTCACATACTCAGTTATGGAACACAAAGAAGTGCCCAAAAAAAGGAATGCAGGCAAAATGTTTATCATTTAGCATCTTAATTGTGGTATATTTAACCATTAATCTAATCAAGAATACCAGTCTTCTGGTTTTGCCTCAGTCTCCTGTAAAACTGCTTGATTTATCCTTGAGTGTGGCCTGTGAGTGACTGCTAAATGGACAGGGACTAACCTTAGAAAAATGACTGCCATTCTTTATGGTGTGGAAATTTTGGGTGTTTTGTTCAGTGTAATGTATGTAATTGGGCTGCACAGCTGAAAATTTACATTAAGAATGTCCTACATTGCTGGTAACAAAACATCGGATTTATAATATAATATTTAGTTACATCAGCCTGTACTATCTTCTTTCTAAAAACAGAAATACCTGTTCATCCCAGCTTTTTATTCTAATTATTCCTATTTACTGCCAACGAGCCTATGCTTATCCAATGGTTGAGGAGCTTCCTTCTCTATAATGCTCTTTATCATTATGAAATAGAAAAGTTGCACAAATATTAATGGAATCTTCTTTGCAATATTTCTTCAAAATAAGTGTATTTCTTTGTTCGCATCTCTTAGAAAATTCCATGGCTTTGGAGTTGGGGACCACAAAAAGAAAGAAAAACATATTTACAAATCTCTTCTATACTATTTTGATGGACAAGTCTCTCTAAGCAACCAAATCCCATTTCTACCGAAGGCTTTCATTTGCCATGCAAGAATCTCTACAGTTGTTGGTGTACCTTTTTTTAAACCTCTATTAGAAACACACTTGCAGTTCCCTGAGCCTGCCAGCCTGTTTGCTTAGGTGGAGCTCCCTGATAGTGTGAGGTCAGCCATGACAGCTTGTGTGGCCTGATGCCATACTGAGGGGATGGGAAGTATCCTCCTGTAACATAAAATCCTGGAGTACAGCACAGACTGCTCATGGATGTGCAGGATCATTCACTAATTCATAATTTTTATAAGACATGAATAACACGGCTGCAGCTGATTCCTTGGTTGCACTAGTCCCATAGCTGCTGTGGTGTTTGGCCAACACTGAACGCAACAGGACATGGTCTTCTTGTGAACAGTAAAAGCTGTCACAAACTGAGGTGGAACAAGTCAAGTAGCCAATATTTTAAGGGTATTCATTTGCAAAGCTTTATATGGACAGATTGGAAAGCTCTTGTGATGAGTTTTAGTTTCCAACTGTATATTGAAAATTCCCTTTAAGGCAGCTATCCCTTTTTTTTTTTTTTTTTTTTTTTTGGCCAGAGGCCTGGAGTGTCATTCAAAGGTTGCTTAGTGTTCAGATGCTGCCTCTCATTACAGAGCTGCTATCAACAAAACAGCTGTCCTGCAGCCACGCAATGTCCTGATGTATCCAAAGACTGTTGCAATTCAGCTGCTGTGGAGCAAAGAGATGCATCAAGTTCACCTCAAACAGCTCTGGGAAACCTCCACCAGATGGGTTAGATATGTGCTGCTTTTTTAGGAGGGTGTTTCTTTCCAGAAAACGGTGTTCTTTTGTTAAGAAAACTGTGGCTTGAATGTCTACTATTTCTCTCATAGGTGTAGACCCCTGAATTAAAAAGTTTATTTGAATTCCTACACTCCTGACTTAGTAATAGCTTTTCTACAGTTTATCCAAATATTCTCCAATTTTATGAAGTAGAAGAACTGTTTCTGGATTGTTTGACTGAAACTGTTTTATTAAGTGTATGTAATGTATTAATGATTTAGCAGTTTTTATGTAAATGTAAAGGCAGGTCATCTCTAGAAATTGCAGGTATTTTAATATAAATATGAAATTGCTACTCCCTCCTTTTTTCCCCCCAGGTATTTAATTCTATCATCTTCAAATTCAACAGTATATTAATGTTCAGTCTCTCCCTATGTTTTTTTATTATTTAGATGGATGGGCTGTATTAATTAGAAGATGAGATTCCTAGCTTCAAGCACAGAGGCAGAAAATGCCTTCCTGCCTTTATTACATGGAGCTGGATGCTCAGCTGAGGTAAATAGGGTGGTCACAGCTCTGCAGAAGAGGAAAGACTCAGTTCTTGCCACTAGGGAATGACTTACAATACAAGCATGTGTTGAATTTGCTTATTAAACTCAAGTTGCAGTACTGTAGATGACTTGAGGCAGATAAGATGGTGATGCTACTGTGTCCCACTTGGATATTCCAAATATGATTTTCACTTTTCTCAAATAGTTTGCTCTACACTGACAGCTGTTACAGCTGCAGTGGCTGATGAATCCTTTTTGAGCCAATTGAGATAATAAAAGATAGGAATTTAAAGTGGGAATGTGCACTTCAAAAAACACAAACCTGAAACCTGCTTTTGAAACACATTCTTCAGGATCTTTAAAAAGCTGAATGTAAAAAACCAGTGAGCTACCAGAGGAAAAAAAGGCCCCTCTGAACAGATTGATTCCATGTCACAGTGTGTGTTTTCTCAAACAAAAAAATAAAGCAGGCTGAGCCTCTTTCATATTAACATTGTGGATGAGCCCAGTCCCTAAATACAGCACTAAGTTAACATGAGGCTATTCAGTAGGACTTGCAAGCCAGTAGCAGCAGTGTTCTTGCTTTAGCCTAGTGCTAGTCTCTGATCTTTCAAAAATATAATTCTGCCTTTTGTTAAAATAGATACACTTTTCACAGGGTGATGCTAAACCTTCAGGAAGGAACAATTCCTTAATGGTAAGCCTGAGGCATGCTGGATTTCCTCTCCAGTGACTTTGTGCAGCCTATCAGTTTCTTTGTGACTTAAATAGACAGCATTTTAGGTTGATAGTTTTTATAGTAGGAATTCTTGCTCTCTAACCAGCCATGAACATTACAGAGCTGACTGTGTAGGTGTAAGTCACAGGAGCACAACTCTGTTTGCTCTTGACCAATGCACACGTACATAAAACACAGAACTCTTACTAAAACATAGATTTAAAATGTGATCATAGTCATGAGTGTTTTTAATAGTTATAAAAGATGAAAAATATGGGAATAAAATTTATAGTGCTTGATCACTGTGCATTACTTGAAAATTGCATACTTTGAAGGTATTGTTTTCACCCAGAACTGAAAGTCTGCAGGATTCAGAAACTGTGAATTTATCAAAGTTGTGTTAAAAAAATTAGTTATTAGTGACTCTTTTTATCTTTTTTTTTTTTTTTCTTTTATGGATACCCACTTTTCAGTGCAACTTGTGGAGCATTAGTAATAAGCCACACTAAGGTGGGAAAGAGTGAAAGACAAGCCTGAATCCAAGGAGTAATAGTTATAAAAATCCTTTTTTGTATGTGTCCAGTAGGGTCATCTGTGGTATTCTGCAGCAGCTGCCTTTCATGGAGCTATGGGATTATGGGATTTCAACCTTTTAGGATCATGAGATTTGACACTAATCCACATATACTAAAATCCACTTTAGGTGCCTGAGTGGAAAAGGGACACCTCCCATCAACTCAGCATCAATTCAGATGCATCTGTTACCCAAAAATCTTGTTTCTGAATGAAAAGCAGGAGACCTTTTTCATATTTATGAGCAAAAAACCCCTTTCACTTTGTTAGAGCTCAGGAAAGAACAGGAATGGGAATAACTGATTGGAAAACTAGTCTAGGTAAAATGAGTCATTATGAAACAATGTCAAATGGCAGTTTAAGGCAGAGACTGGGCTTTTATTGCTCTTACAGCTTCTTTAGATCAAAGGGTGAGGAAACAGGCGGGTACTTTTGTGTGTGGTATTATAGAATCATAGACTCATGGGTTGGAAGAGACTTTAAAGCTCATCTAGTTACAATCCATTATGCAGCATTGTGTGTGTTGTGCAGGCAATCCGCTATCCCTGGTGTCCCAAGAAGTGTGTGCAGTTGCTCTTCTTGGTGAGCATGGGGCCTCTGAAAGGAAGAGATTTCATCTTGATGGGTGGTTTTCTTCATCACAATAATTTCCTGCTGAGGAAAGGGACTTTGGTTTTTTTGGTTTAGGGTTTTTTTTAATTTAGGTTTTTTTGTTTCCTTCTGTTTTTGGTGTTGTTGTCGTTTGGTTGATTTTTGTTTTGTTGGTTTATTTTTTCCTCCAGTGGCAGATTAACCACTGATGGACAGACCTCTTCCTGGGTTCTTTCTTTACAAGATTTTGGTCTGGTTCCGGTTTCAGAACCAAAAAGCTCAGAGAAGGAGAAGCAAAATGATTTTATAGAAGTTGGAGGAAACAAAACTTCTTGTGAAGCTCTTTCTTAATGCAGCTACAGGAACTCGCAACCACAAGAGGATGCTCATCACTGGTCATTCCAGAGAATTTCACAGTGAAAATGTTCTGGGGCCTTTAAAACGTTCTTTACAGAAGAGACAGATTAGATACAGTGATAGGTTCTGACAGAGTAGAAGGTTGTACATTCATCTTTTGCCCAGTGTCAAATTGAAATTTATCTTTACAAAGATTTTGTGAGTCATTACTTTTGGAGAGGTCTCCTGAGAAAACCTTTGCATTCAAACACTCTCTTTAGCCTCTTGCAACAGATCCAAGCTATGGCCTGCTGGTGTCTGACAGAACATAACAGAAAGGAAAATGCATCTATTAAACACAGAGAGGAGAGGAATCATATGCTTTAAAGCCAAAGGGAGCTCTTTTTGACAGAGTTATGTCAGGGCACAAAATACATTTCATACGGCTCCTAATGTGCTGCACTGTGGCATGATTGCACGATAAAATATGTTTTTGAAGTACTGTAAACTCTCCATTTCATCTTAAATGTGTGTGAATATATATGTATATTTAGAGATCAGCAGAGAAGTTAACCGTAGAGTCTGTCAAGCACAAGACTTACAGTTCACATCTAAACTGGTTTCCCTAAAGGTCTTATATGGTGAGAGAGTGCACTGCATACAGGTCCCATCAAATTTGGGTCACACTGTTAGATGATCTGCCTTTGACTATCATTTTGTTTACCTCTTAAGAATTTTGTCTTTATGAAAATAGAGTAAACAAAATGCTTGAAGGATGTAATTGATAGGAAGATTATAATTGCAACATCAGATTTAAAATTAATCTGGCAATTGAGAGATTTTCCAAAATGTTTTACATGTAATTATTTCTAGAAAAGGTATAATTGGGGCTTTATTACAAACACTTTCTTCCAGTAGTTCCCAAACCCACTGCAGCTTTGTGCAGCAAATGGCCAAAGCAGCAGGTGCTGCCAGCCTCAGATGTCCACAGGAGGAAGCAGTCAGCGCTTTGCTGCTTTGAATCTATCACTAGCTGGAAACACCTGTTCCAAGCAAAGCATAATAACATGCTGTTCATTTAGGGATCCAGAAATACATTATCCTTGTTCACAGAATCGTTTCTAGCCATTGGAAGTCTTTATGAACATTGCTTAGCAGGCCAGTGAAAGGAAAAGAAATGAAATTAAAATCCATTCACTGTTTGCTGGGGCAGAATCCTGATGTTGGTAGGAGTCTGTCACATTGCCTCCCAAGCCCTCAGCAGTTAATGGTTTGGGTTTGTAATGTTTAAAGCACCTTAAAGTAGACATGGGGTTTGTGGTAGAAATGTCTTCAGGGTTTAGAACAGGATCCCCCCGTAAAGTTACAAATGTAGAATCATAGAATCAAAGAATGGTTTGATGTGGAAAGGACCCTAAAGATCATCTGATTCCAAACCCCTGCCATGGGCAGAAATGCCACCCAGTAGACAAGGTTGCTTAGGACCCCATCCAACCTGACCTTGAACACTTGAAAGGATGAGGCATCTACAGCTTTTCTGGGCAGTTTACTCCAGTGCCTCACCACCCTCTAAGCAGATAATTTACATTCCCTTCTGGAGCCACATCTCTCGTTTTTTTAATGAAGAGTGACTCGTGTTTAGCACAGATACCAAAATAGGCATAGCAAAGAGGACTGTGTAAATTTGGCTGCCATGTATCAGGTGTTACTACTGTCAACACTATCAAAATTTAGCCCTAACATTTGACAGTAGTAACGTGGATTACTATGTGCAGTACAAACAGGTGAGCTAGGATGCATTATTTATCAACTATCATCTATTTTTTAGTTGTACCTATCAATACAAAATGAAAATGTCAAATTTAGCCTGATAAAATTTGTGTTGCTTCCCCTACCATCTTCCCAAGCTATATTTTTTGTCCTTTACAGCCAGGCATCCCATAAATGAAAAACAGAACCCTTTCCCAAAACCAGGATTCTGGGCTCATTTGCCATGTTATTGAATCCTGAGATAACTTCCTTTCAGCTTATGTATAATGGTGATAAAGCTCCACTAGGTGATATGTCCATTCATTTCAAGTATCTGTTATTTGTATTAAACAGTATTTGATGATAGTTTATGTACATATGCCTTATCTAAAATTATGCCTTGTTTACTTCTGCTGTGACCAGAGATCTCACATATTGCAAAGCTTTATTTTGGAGTGGTTGCACTATGTCAGATATCATTCTGAGGGAAAATGATCCCAGTTTCCTCTTTTTCATATGAACTTCTGTATATTGCCTGATTGCACAACATTTTGCTGTCACTAGCGAGGGGAACTTTTACCTCCTGAAACTTCAGACTGATGAGTACCTTCCTAAAGCAGTCTCTACCAGCTGTCACTGCAAAATAATACAGTATTTTTGCAAACTTGATCCTGAATGTGTATACCTGATAACATCCCGAACATTTAAAAAAAAATGTTTTAAATATGTTCAAATGGCGTCACATTAAACTTCCTAACTATGTACCTCAACATTAAAATATGCTTGAGTTAGTTCTAGATGCAACTAGCCCTTGTTCACATGTTTAGGTCTTCAGTTCAAACTGAGGGTCAGAGAGAAAAGAGCAATAAAAGATTTTTCATGTGATAACACAGATCCAGTTGCTGTTGTTTCAAGGAGTGTCACTGAGGTCAGCTTAACTCAGGAAAACAGCTGGCACTGCAGCCCAGGCCTCCCACCGCTCAGTCGGCACAGTGTGCCTTGGCTCATATTTTTTTATGCAGGGTTGTTTCCACTGTTAGGTGTAATATCCTGAGTGTCCTCTACTTCTGGCCTACTTCTGCCATGAAAAGGCTTGTTGAGAGGATGCAATACAGTGAGGAACAAAACAACCCTTTCCTCTGGTGCTGGGCAGAGGAGGTGCTTACAGGCATTGGCTGTTGGACAGGTTATACAGTCAGAAAATGTCTTCTGTGCTTCATCAGCCCTCCAGCCCTTTGGACACAGTGTGATTTGGTGGAGGTATGTGCAGGGTGAGAGGTTGCAGCAGATGCTGCAGGTAAAGGAGTGTGAGGGAGAAGAGTCCCTCTGTGGCTCCTGGAGCATCCAGGGAGAGGGGCAGGATGAGGAGCAGGGCTCCTGAGTGCCCAGGTCTTGTCTTACCTGGACTTTGCCTCATCAGAAGGTGAGAACTACTCGCAGGTAGTACTATCCCTACTTTTGGTGTAATGGTGCAGTTTTCCTCCCATCAGGATTCCCACAGGTTGAAAATCATCTGACTTTTCAGTTGTCCTCTCCCCCCAATTTCAGTCAAGGATGCTCTGCCAAGAGGCAACAGGATGGCGGTTGTTGGGAGATGTGGGGCAGTGCAGGAGCTGGGCACATGTTCCATCCTCCTGCAGAACAGTGTGCAACCCTAAGTCCCAATCTGCTCAAGGGGTTTAGATTTCCCATTTGCTTTCATGTGTCTTGATATTAAAAAAAAATAGAGAAGGGTTAATACCTCAGAAGTATCAATATTACCATATGATTAAAAAAAAAAATTGTTTCCTGCATATCCCACCAACTGACATATCTCTGACTACACAGCATGTGTTTATTTGTCTTGTATGGCCCTTATGGCCTTTGGCAGTTACTTCCCGAGGCTTCTGCCAGCTGCTTATATCACCAGTGATGCCGAAACCAATTCAGCAACATACACTAGTAAGTAAGGAAAGGCACACTATTTTTATTACCTTTTCCTGTTATCTGATTTATTACACAAGCAACACCGGTTTTCTTCATTGTGTAATGCAAGCTGGTGCAGGCATAGCAAAATGAACTTTCCTGGGACTATTTTTAGAGGTGATCATGGAGATTTGGATTAGAATAGATTAAGTAAGGATTTCTGCAGAGATGATACATATACTAAGCTATACCTTTACTTAAAGACATGTGACCTGAGTCAAGAGGTGTTTACGAAATAAGTGAAGTTGAACATATCCCAAAGAATGGAGGAGGAAAATGGTGGGTCATCATCTGTGTATCCATGGACTGGCCTATTTTTATGTAGTGGAGTGCAGTTCATGATAGGAAATGAATCCATGAGTGCTCATAACACTGCAAAGCAAAGGCAGCAATTCTGTGCTGTCAGTATTCAGGCACAGGAAGGGGCAGTGCCTTTTGAGCTTGCTTTTGGATACAGGATTATGCTGCTAGCTGCTATGTTCCTCTGCAGAGCAGGCAGTGAGTTTAGCATGCTGATGCTTCATCTCTGCTTGAATACCCTTTTGTACTTCTCTGATCACTTTCTCTGGCAAAATTAGCCTTTACTCCCTTACCCACTCCAGGCACATGGGGTTTGTCCAAGCAACAGTGGGACAAAATTTATTTAGATTCCCAGGTTTTTTTGGTGTGGGTTTGTTGGGGTTTTTTTGGTCATTTTCCCAATACAAATTTGTACGTGATTAAGCTGTTGCAGCCCTTTCACTGAAAGGTCAGCCTAAATTATTTTGTGCAGATAATATTAAAGCTTATGTGCTTGATGGATTTCTGTAGCACATAAACACCACTTCTCATGGGACTGATGACCTGAATAATTACCTCATCCCAGTCACTGTTGAACTAATCAACCTGAACCAAATATAATGCAAGCTCAAGCCACTTACAAAAGTTTCTAAGGTTGCCGTATGTAGACAAGAGAGTTTTGTGCCTGATTCACAAATTAATATATAGCAGGTAGTAGTGCTCAGTGCTAAATTTTGCTCTTTCTTACTACATTATAAATTTAGAATCTTTGTGAAGCCATGTTTCACAGTGTTTTAGAGTTTTTAGTGGAGATCAGAATTTCTCTCAAATGATTTTGGGAGACTTATTTTGAAATACTTGACCTGATTTCAATTTTTTTCTTTTTTTTTTTCTTTGTAAATTGAGTTATGTTGTAGTGAGTGATAGTTTTATATAGTTCTGTTATAGTAGTGAATGTTATATAACACAAGATATTAAAGATATGAATTATTTTAGTGAATCAACAAGAAAAAGTTTAAACACAACTTTTTATTTCTTTACCTTTTATTGTTCTTCCTTTCCTACTACTCATGATATTTGCCATGTAATATGTTTTTAACTTAGACATAATTTCCATGGTTTTCCTTTCATGTGATTATGGCTTACAATGAATCATTACAACTCTTTTAATTACACGTGGGTAATTTTAATTACATTTTTAAATTACATGTGGGTAAACCAACCTTGCAGAATTTTCATTAATACTTACAGATACATGCAAAAGAAACTGGACAGTTGCTTATCAAGACGCTTGTGAAGGGCAGTGGGTAATATCAATTTAGTCTTTTGCCAGATTCATTTTTGTCTGGGATAATAGGCAAAATACTGTAATAAGTTGTTTTCATTCTCAGCATTTTGCTGGAAAATAGGTTGCCCGAGGAGATTTTTTAAAAAGCCAGATTAATTGCATGCTCTATGTGATTTGCTCACTGTTCAGCTTGAGTTCATTATTGATCCTCTAGTATTTCTTGTGATCTCTATTATCTGTAATGATCTAGTGTACAAATAGCCTTACATCTGTAATTTTGTCATAAAGTCTGATTTATGAAATTTTCTCCTGAGGTATCCACGATCTCACTTAGACATGTTGTTATGTCATCAGCCAACAGAGCTGAGCAAAGCAGAGTTTATTTTCATAATGACAGCACTATTCCAGTTTTACATGAAATCAAAGGCACATGAAAAATTATCAATTTAAACAGAATCAAAAGATTCACTGCTTGAGGAAGGTGTTGCAACATCTGATTAACTTCATGGAGTCCCATGCCTGAAATGTCCATTTAGTTACTCTGAGAAGAAAATAAGAAAATTAGTTATAATAATAAATAAGTAATATATCCCAGACTGACTGTTTCGTCATCTATTCAAAATAAACTATTGTTAGTTTTGCTTTGTCATTTCAAAACAAAGGGGCATCTTTCAAAACATAAAAATCAAGTATGTCATATACTCTAGAAAAATTGGGAAAGCTCTGTAAAATGCTAAATATTCCACAGAGGAAAGATAGAGCCCTCAACACCTGGAAATATTGTGACTTCTACTTGGAAAAAAAGGTACTGAGCTGACTTTCAAGAACCCCTTATGTGGAAAACCAACAGTAAATGTTAATGTAGTTGCTGTGATGGATGACTCATGCTTTCCTGTTTGTCACACAGAATCTGTATGAGATACTTGAAAAAAACGAAATAGGTTCTGTTGGAAATCTTGTTTCATATTTAAGGTCATTTCTGCACAGAGGATTAAAGCAGATTTTTTTGCCTGTTCTGTTTCCTTACTCTGGGAGCAACCCTGGCCACTGATTGACAGAGAGCAAGCCCTTGGAAAACAGGGATACTCTGCTTGCATGCTGTGACATATGTGCAGTCATATCATTTAATAATTGATGATGATTTTTATATATTAATGGGAATAGTTTGAGGGTTTATTATGATTTAAAATAAGTGATGGCTGAGGATAT
Organism: Xenops minutus; assembly: GCA_035221455.1. Classification (NCBI taxonomy): domain Eukaryota; kingdom Metazoa; phylum Chordata; class Aves; order Passeriformes; family Furnariidae; genus Xenops; species Xenops minutus. The sequence continues at coordinate 78,002,629 of JAWWEE010000074.1, read as the reverse complement.
ATGAAAGGGAAGAGAGTGGAAAGATTGCTGTTGGCTGTTGAAGTCTGAGGGAGAGGACATACTTCTAAGAATCATCAATCTTCCTTTCTCCTAAAGCTTTCAGATGTAGGGAATATTTCTGAGAATGGATCTTACTGACAAAAATACTAGTAAAATTCAATTTTAAAACTACATTATTTCCCATGTACAGTGACCACTTCATAATTGCACCATGACCCATCATATGAGGTGCAGAATAATTGATGCCTTGATAGAACATTAATATCATCTCTTTTCTCAGAGCAACCAGATTGCTCAGGTTCAGTATTTTCTAACTAAAACTCATTTATATTTATCTTTTAAAAAGACATTAAGTGCACAGCTGTGTTTTCCTGCAGACTGCTGTGTTACAGGCTACTGCTTTACTGATTGCTTCAAAAGGCAGTTCACTGAAAGCAATTTTGTATCACTTTTATTTATTAATTGAGACTGTTGAAGGAGTTTTTAATGTACTGTGGTCTTTATTGGCATATGAACTTAAAGATTCCAGACTAATAACTTACATTGTAATTGACTGATTGTACACCCAGGCTGATCTACTGGTACTAACTTTCAGCAAGCAGAATACAGACAGGGCCAGAAATGGAAATAAAAAAAAAAAAAAAAAAGAAATGGGAAAAAAAATGAGGAAAAAAACCCACTGATACCACAAATTACCATGGTGTCATTAAATGAGGATTTGAGAAATAACTGTTAAATTTAGGACTTTATTGCAACTTTCATTCTAAAGCTGTAGCCTCTTGCACCCCGTTTCAGTATCTGACACCTTTGGAAGGGTTATGCAAAGGAAAGCAGTCCCTCAGCAAGCAATCTTTCTCACTCCCTTCCCTATGGAACATGTAATGGGTGAGGCTGAGATGGGAGCACTCACAGCAGCTTTACAGCCCTGGACAGTGCTGGGAACCATATGGCAGACAAGAGATTTGTTTTTATGTCTTCATGCAATTTCTTGTTTTGCTTCTCAGCCAAGGACTGCCAGGTGTACACTGAACACTGAACATCAGGTTCTCACACTCTCACCTGACCCACTTCAGATTTTTATAACCATCCTTCAGGAATGCTTTTCCATGCTGCTGCATCATGTAACCCCTCAGAAAGCTCCTTCTTTCTGTTGCCTTTCTTTATCCTTAAGCAAGCAGTCTTTGATAGCATCTTTGCAAAATAAACTTCAGAAAATGTTGATACCTTAGTAATCCTTCTGGTTTGTAAACTCAGAATGGTGAATGAGTTTGATTGATTTGGAGGTAATTTGTGTCTCATATCTGCTGAAATCAGAATGCCAGTGATAGATGCATTAGTTCCTATCTGATGGACATACCCATTAAAAGTCTGACAAAAGTCCCTAAACAGTGTAATGCAAAAATCTCTTGCAAAAAAAGAGCTAATATTTGTCATTCATTATTGCTTTTTAAAAATTACTGTATTTTTACAAAATTTTAATTTTACTCATTTACTGTTTGCTTTTTTTACAGAGAGAGCAAAAAAAAAGAATTTTTTTTTTTTTTAGAACAAAAAAATGGTCAGTGAAAATATACTGTAATAATATCCTCCAGATACTGGGTTAAACAGTTTTTTCCATTAGAGATGATAGCTACTATAAGCTATTCTTATGGCTTTTTTGAAACTACCACTCTGTTAAAAAATGTCATTTTTTTCAGTGAACAATAAGATCTTCCTTCTTATTGTCAAGAGTTTTAGGTCTCCAAACTATTGTAAACTTAGGTTTCTCCTGTCATTAGTAACTGACGTCTTACTGAATGTCTGGGTAGTGCTTTTTATCTGCCGAGCTTTTGGAGTTGTAAAAACTTACATCCTGACCATTGGGTGAAAAATGAAATTATTAAAGAACTAAAATAAAGCTCAAGCCCCTACCAAGTGGATACTGACACATTTTTTTAAAAGTTAAGAGCTATTACATTGTAGTAAAACTTGGATTAATCTGAACAATCCCACCAGGAAAGTAGATACATTTTAGTGAAAAATTATATATATATATTTGAAAAAAAAAAGACTTTTAGAAGAATCCTCTGTACAATTTCAATAGAAGGCTTTGAAGTATTACAGGTTCTTCACAAGGAAATGGAGATGCTCTTTATAAAGCAGTGGTGGATGTTGCGTCATGCTGAGGAAAAGAGTGATTTGAGAATAAAAGAAATCAGAGTAATTATTTTACTGAAAGATGTAATTGAGAAATAACCTAGATAGCCTGTGAACAGCCTAAAGAGTTGACGTTGCTTCTATATCTTAATGAACCTGTTTGCCACCTCAGCCAACAGAACTAGCCAGAATAACAGTGAAATAGGACACTGAAATACTAACTAAATGCTTATAATGCCAGTAAGTCAGAAGCCAGAGTTTTCATTTGGTGAACATCTCTGTCTCAGTAGTGTCCATGGGAAAAAGAAACAAAGAGAATGTGTAGGTAAGAGCTTCTTTGGAAAATGATGGAGGAGTTGGGGTGAGCCATTCTGTTTTCATAACAAGGTTCTCCTTCTGAGTAGTCTTTTGTGCTTTTGAACTTGCGACACATCTGTGTGAGTGCATTTTAGGCAAACAGGTTTACCAGAGAGTCTGAGATTTGTGCCTCTGCCCTTATCTTTTTGGTAGTCAGATACTGATGCTGAGCTCAGGTAAACAGTTATGTGCTGGCAGTGAAGAGGGAGCACAGGGAGCATTGATTTCTCTGCACCTGCCCTCGTCTACACCCATCACCCCCATACAGTAATGCTGCCTGAATAATCCTGAAGACCAGAGACAATGGCTTTCACCCTGGTGGTCGGGTGAGCAGCCAGGATTAAGTACTGTAGTTCCATTTAATTGGTGACAAGTGTATTTTGCTGTATTTTAGGGAAACTGTCAGTTCTGTCCCTGTGGAGTGAAACACTATCTGGGTACCAAGCGTAGTTCCTCTTGGCTTGGCTTCCTCCTGGAAGTTTTACAGCTTCCAGCTGCCATAAAGCACATTAAACAGGAACTCTAAAAGCAATTTAATTTTATTTAGGGTTATAAAAAAAAAAAAAGGGAGATGTAGTTCTAATGGTAAACCTGAAGTATTTAAAGATAGCAACAGGCAGTATAAATACAAGTCCTGGCCTACCAGTTCCCCTTCAGAGAACGAGTAGTTGTTTTTCAGAGAATTAATATTCAGAGCAGGTCCAGTTCATCTTACCTGCTGGGTTCATTTTATTATATAATAAAATCAGATTTATTCTCATTTGGATATAGAGTATATAGCCATATAAGCATAAGCCATTTATAAACAGTTCCTTTTGCATGTCGCATAATGTAATACCTACTCTCTTAGGTATTTCTGAGGAGTATCAAATGTTACTTGCCAAAGGGCAGAGATAAAAAGAAGTGTTTTGGATCTGAACATGGCGCCTGGAGCTAATCACTAGTTATGCTGATACTTTTTCAGTTCTTCAGTATGGAAAAAAAAAAAAAAAAGGCAGACTAGTATTCTTTTCTGTACTTTTCTGAGTCTGGTAAACCTTACTCTCACTTTGTATTTTACTTACAGAATGGTCTTATCATTGCCTGTTACCAAGGTTATGTGGATATTGTAATAGCCTTAGCACAATGCCCTCACCTTGATGTGAACTGGCAGGACAATGAAGGGAACACGGCTCTAATTACAGCTGCACAGGCAGGTAAGGCTCTCTGTATCACCTCTTACATACACGGTCTTGAGAGGAGTGTGTGTTTTGGTAATTTTTTTAGGAATTTTTTTTTTTCCAAAATCACTAAAAGAAATTAGACTGCATAAAGTAATCCTGGCAAAGCCCACTCCCAAGTAAGATTGTAATTATTTTCTTTGAACTAATTGATCTACAGTATTATTGCTCATAGCGTCTTTTCTCTCCTGCTTGTTACACCAATCTCAGTGGGTCTATAGCAGTTGCTGACTGTAGGAAAATTTATAATCACTAAGAAATATCTGCTAAGACATTCTTCATCCACTGCACAGTTAAAAGCAAAACATCCTCAGCAGGACATAGTGTTTGCCAGTGCTTCTTTTATAACAGACCGATATTGACATCAACCATGTTAATCCTGATGCAGACTGGAGTGAGAGCAGGTTTAGCCCCAGGCTTTCTTTTATACCACTCAGCATGGTAATATTCAGTGAATGCGTATAACAGATCACTTCAATGTAAGAGAAACTCCCAAGAGAGTTACTAGTTTCAAGTGTACAATTAAAAAACAATTAGTTGATTATTTCTGGTAAAATTGGAAGGCTGTGCTTTAGTCTTCAAGGGAAGCTTTAGTTTTCTCTTACAAGTGTTTCTTTTAACAAAATGCTGAAGCATGCAAATCAGGAAAAATTTCACCAGGCAGGCCTTCACATTTTTATCCAAGGGCCACCTAGCTTTGCATTCCTGATTTTCTTTGCATCCGTCCAGCATGCTCCACAAAGGCAGTGACTTCACAAGGAAATGCACGCCTGGTCTTTTATCATGCTTTCTGACTGATGAAGAGTATGGGGATGTTTGTGGAAGTTCATGGGACATAGTACTCACTCCCACACACTGGCTGCTTGAAGGAAAATAATTTCCATCAGCAAGTGTCAATGGACATTACAAGCCATGTCTAAAGATTGGGGCAGTTCCATTTTCATGGTAATTTAGTCACTGTGCCACTGGGCATTTCCAGGTAGTACCCAGCTTTGCTTTGTGTTGTACCAAAAAACTAACCCTGCTAAAGAAGTCACTGCAAGATGAGTCTTGAATACCAGAAGAAAGAACTGCGACCACAGTAGTCACATTCATAGCCAAGTCATGAATATAGCAGCTTTCCAAAGAGAGTGAAGAAGTCTCCAAACCACTAATCTACTTTTATTTATCTGCCCTAATATAAATTTGGACTACAAAAGGTTTAACACTGGCTCCTTCCTGACCTTTATAACTCACGATAATGAGCTCAGAATTAATCCAGTGGCCTGACATTGACTTGACACTCTCTGCCAGGACTTGCTATTGATCCTCAAAGCAACTGGAAATGACTGCAATCAGCAGAAGCTTATACAAACCCACAACAACTTGGATGTTTTCCTCTGCCTGTGATAATCCTGAGCTACAGTATTTACCCCAGTTATTTAATTAATTATCACAAGATGCTGTAGTGTTAATAGAGATTACTGTGAGGTTAACATTGCAACCAGAGGAGCCACAGTGCAATAGATGCTGCTTAATTATTGCTGAATGTTAAGTAGTGATGCTGTGCAGTGTATTATAAAGATTTGAAAGCAAAACTTATATAAGCTTGCCTTTAGTGGAGAATTTATTATTTTTTTTTTAACTTTAGGCCACAAAAATAATAACATTTTTGGCAAAATAAATTATTCTGAGGTCACTGTTATTTATACCAAAAGTATGGGATTTCCTATGGAAAATTTTGATAATTTAAAATTCTCATCCTTCAAAAAAACCCATATCTAAAGCTGAAGTTTTCTGCGTGGGCTGACCTGAGAACGGCAGGTTGGAAGGATCAGTGAAAAGCAGTACTTTCTTAACAAGCTCACTAGTGTAGCAAAATAACCACAGACAAAGTGCTCTGCTTTGTGTGTAAATTTCAGGTTTGAAAATTGGTCTGTTCACTTGGTTTCTCAATATTTCTTACTTCTTATATCTCTTCACAAAGAGAACTTGCCTTCCCAAACTGTGAATTCACTGCAGCTTCAGCAGGTGGTGCCCAGAAATCAGCGGTGATGTTGGTGAAGCAGAAGCAAAATCATTAAACATCATTACGAGGGCAATGTAGAAAAAAATGGAAGATTGATGCGAATGAGAGATTGAAACAACAAGTGCAAAGAAAGAAAGAAAGGGGAATGATTTTTTTTTAAAAAAAAGGGGAAAGGAGGAAAATTACTTTTTTTTTTTCTTTTCTGTTCTGCTGGGGACATAGCTACATCAGTGTGAGGTAGTTGGCATGCACTGATGTTCAGAGAGAGTTGAATTTGCTTGCAAAGTATAGATATTTAATGTCACAGGGACCAGGCTGGGGCAAGGCTGTAGAGTTGGGAGCACAAAATTGGAAGTTATCCCAGCTTCTGTTCATTAAGAAAGACAAGAGAACACAAACACTTGAAACACCCAGAGGATAAAGATAAAGCATTCTGGGTGTCTTTTGTTCCATCCATGTGTGAGAAAGCATTCACCACCCCCAAACTAAAGAAAAGTGTTTTGCAGGTCCAATTCAAAATTGCAATATTATTTGACATAGCATCTTTCTTACTATGCCGCTTATCCTTCTGCCTCTGTTGCAGATTATTAGGTAATACTGTCATCATTATAGGCATTTCCTTTGTGGCAGCAATTAAGTGAATTAAGCTATTACAGACATCTGTGCTGATCTCTAAATATGGCTCACAGGGAGAAGTAGTACCCTTAGCATGCCAGTTCTGGTAGAAGATAGATCTGGCTTGCAAACAGCAAAAGCCTGATTTGAATTCAGTATCACCAAACTGGCTTAGGCCAGGCTCATTTATTTTAGAGCTGCATACAGCTTTCATAGCAGACTATACATCACAGAAGACTCACCTGGTTTATGATTTAGGTACTTGCTGCTAGTGCACCCAGACACAGAAGAACCAAAGCAAACTTTATGGCCTTAAATCAAAAGCGTATGACAGGGATTGAACAAAAACTTGGCATCTCTGAGTTTCGCTTTGAATTTTATATGTTTGAACTAGAAATCTGAAGCAAACCTCAGAGGATTGAAGATCTTGCAGATTAAAATTGAAGTGGTTCTCAGGAATCCCTGAGACAGAAAACTTCTGAGAATCACAAACTTCTTAATTTTCTTTGTTATTTTATTGCTGGCATTTTTTTCTGTCTCGTTTGAGGCCATCTGTAGTCCCCTGGAGAGCTGAGGTTGAGCAAGGTCTTTCAGGATTAACTTTTAGGATTACCCCAGATTTACAAACTGTCTCTTACTGCAATTATACTTTTGGCAAAGGGAAGAACATCATTAGTGATGGAATAATTGCTGAAAAATCTTCCATTCTATTATTTCTCCTTGTTTCAGTTTGTCTCTGGTTGCTGTGGTCAAAAAGCAGTATTTCAACTGTTCCAAAGCCTTCATGAAGACACATGCTCTACACCAGAGAAACAGTATGTCCTGCAAAATGCTTTGGGCACAAAGATTCTGCCAGTACTAACCAATACCCTGCTAGGATTTGATCTTATGCCATGAAGTCAGTGAAGCTGAAGCCTCTTTATTGAGTAAGCAGGACTAGGTCATTGATCCTGCCCTGAACCCAGTTCACTTTTGCTTTGTTCTTCTTGTTGTGCTTTGCTGAGTCTTTGTATTTCATTCTCATCAAACTGCTCAAGCTATAGGGAGCTCTTTATTTGGTTTTCTCTAACTCTGGGGTTTGTCAGCTGATCTGCACTATCTCTACATCTGCTCAGATTTTAGGGGAGTCTCCAGTTATGCAGAAAGGTAGCAGAGTACAAAAAATTATAGGAGAGAAAGATTAACACCTGCAAAACATCTTAAAATAATCAGTAAAGATTTTCTTGTTTTTCAAAGTGAATGCAGGACTGTGTTGGTACAAAGCGACTGCTGATTTAATCTACACCAGATGTGACACTATAGACTTTTTAAATTGTCCTGTATGAATTATAATCTGCTTCAGTAACATTTCTAGATGAATTTGAATGTCATGCATCACAGAATATTCAGCTGGACTGTGGAGTGATATGAGAGAATATTTTTACAGCTCCTAGTAATTAAATTGTGATTGTTGCAGCTGCCTGACAGACTGCATTATTTTATAAAGCATCAAAGCATCATAAAATGATTGACAAGTGAAGGGAAAACTGTTTTAAATGAGTCATAATGGCGCTAGCTATTCATCTGATAGTCCAATTATAAAAATTTAATGTCTTAATTGGTCTTTCAACCGTTTGGCCAGAGAGGTCTTCAGCTCCTCAGTATGCCCTTGCTGACACCAGTTATCCTGGCATACAAAGCACACAAATGGCAACAACAGTTGCTTTTAAAAACAGAACTTAAGTCTTTTTTTTTTCACTACCAAAACTGAACTTCAGCCCCATATTCCTCTTGCTGGCAAGTAGACAAGTGGGTTTACACTCTGAGATGGAAAAATAAAAATGTGGGATCCTACACAAAATAGTCCTTTTTCTCGCTTCAGACCTGATATGGCTTTTTAGTATTATTGGCTGGAACAACTATGCATAATCATCACTTTCTAATGAAGCACTCTGATTGTAAGGCTCAATTTCACCAGGGGAGGGAAAAAGCTGAACCTTTGCAGTCAGTTCCCCCTGGTGATGGGCCATCCTTCCTTAAGCTGTAGGCATTCCCTTTGCATTGCTGCTCACTGAGTTGAGAAACTAGGGCCCCTTGCAACCTCAGAGTGACCATCTGTGGTCTTCAATTATTCCCTTACCTTAAACTGACTTTTCAGAGGGGAGAGAAACTTCAGAGAAAGTGGGAACCCAGGTTTTCCACCTTCTGTTTCAACATTCTGGTCACAAGTCGGTGCCACTTAATGCCAACAACAACTATCAGCTCTAAGGCTGATAACTGCAATGGGTGGAAGAGTACACAAAGAAAAGAGATCTTATTAATTACCTGCATTTTCCAGTTACCAGACCTGCAGGAGTAATTTTTGGTTTAACCTTGAGAGAGCACCTTCATTCTGTGACATATTTTCTCTGCTTTTTCATTTCTTTAAAGGGCACATAACCATTACAAACTATTTGTTGAACTATTTTCCTGGGCTTGATATTGAGAAGAGGAATGCGTTTGGATTCACCGCACTGATGAAATCTGCGATGCAGGGCCGAACCGAATGTGTGAAAGCCTTGATGATGGCAGGTATGCAAAGTGCTTTGTTACTCCTTTGTCAGTCATACAAAAACACCAAGAAGAAAATTGGCTCTTGGGGTGTTTGCTCTAAGAGCTGCAGTGCAGCCTTCCCTGGAAATGAGTGCAGCTTTTAAATAAGTCATAGACAAGGCGGGCAAGGCATATGCTGCAGGTCCAGGGTCACTCAGTTTGCCTCTAGAAACTCATCCAGGAGTTCTTCAAGAGCTCTCAGGGTGAGATTTATTGTCTCCAGAAGAGTTTGGGGAGTGGGATCATCAAAATTTATAGAAAAGGAGTTAACGAAATTCATTGTACAGCTGGGAAAAACCTGCAGGTCTCTTGCTGCCAGGCCTGCGTGTGTGATGGTGCAAGGGTGCATGATGGTGGTGGGACCATAGCTGATACTGAAAAGTGGCAGAAACAAACTTCTTATTACCAATTTGTAGATGTTAAAAAGGGCATTCTTTATTCAGCATGCTGGACGTTCAGAGGATAGCTCCTCTAAGCGAACATGCCAAATGACAGATGGACAGGGCTTTTTATTACACAAACCGTTTACATGTTCATTAGACATTCTGGCTTGCTTAATATATGTTCATAGTTACACCCCTATTAGAAGTCCTTCTTTGGTCCTTCTGGGTCGTCTTCGTCATCTTGACCTCAGTTCTTGAGCACAGCAGGCACAGCGTCATTGTGTTCTGCCACCAAAAACTGGTGAATTATATTGTTCCTTATTTGGGCATTCGTGGATACTGTGAGTAAAGTTTCTATTTCTTCTATCACAGCCAGACCTCCACTTGTGCCTCCAGCTGGGATAGGGACTGAAGAGCTTTGCAGGCTCTGGCTTCTATCAGGAGAACTGGGTGTAGGCGCAATATTCCACAGGGGACATTGGTGGGAAATTTGGTGACACAGATTGTTTTCTAATGCCTCTACAGCTCTGAGTTTGTTCTCCAGGTTTATGGACAACAGGGCAGCAACAGGTCTGTCTCTGCTGAAAGGAGAGAGTTGTGGCACAGGGAATGAGCAGATCTGTCTCTGCCCACCTGTCTCTCTTCAAATCTGAGAACAGAAATTGTGTCACTTGCTACTGGCTCTTGTCTGCAGTTGAATTTCCAGCTGTATTGTATTCCGGGTCCTGGAGAGGAGATTCAGAAGTCCCCTTGAGGGGCAACAGCCTCTACAGGAGGAGTCCTACTATACAGCATCCTTCAGCCACAATGTAACATGTTTTTTTTTAATATTAAGTAATTTGCATATAAATTATTTATAATAAAGAACTAGCTTATATTAGTACATGTTCTTGTATTTCTGTTGCAGATATTTGGCACAAGTGGAATATTATGGAAATGATAATGTGAATATTGTTACTGTCTAGACCAAGAGTCCTACGGGTCTGTTTCATTGAGAAGGATCTTGAATAAGTAGTTCATTTCAGTGATTTTGCTGTCAGGGAAGTCTAACCACTCATAATCAAAATATTTAAGCATTTTTCAAGCATAGTGATATTACTGTCATTCATTTCATAATATCCAGTTTCTAGACATTAATATGACACAGAAAATGTTTAGATGATGTGATAACTGGCATGTTATTTTCTGCAAGGTTCTGTAGCCTCTTACACTGGAATCAAGGCTTTAGAATCAGATCATTCATTTTAGAGTTTATGACAAAAAATTATGAAACAACTGTCAGAGCTAGAGTACTGTTAGAAACAGATGCACCTTCTACACTAACAAAATCTTTGTGCAGATCGCTAGTTCAGAATTTTCCAGTGCCCACTATGAATCTTAAAATGAAACTTCAGTTCTAAGACTTTATGACTTATCAAATTGGCCGTACAGTGTTGTGGCCTTCTATTATTATCACTAGAGATCTGATGAAAGCTTGTTCTTTCTGTTTAGGACACTAGAAGCTATTTTACATCCTTTCAGCTTTGTAAATAACTCAGTACTTGTTATTCTGATTCTTGTACAAAACGTATTGATAGCAAAGTTCACTATTTTGGTTGCTGCATCTGGCATCTGAATAGCCGCCGTCTTGTTTTCATGATTCATAAGAAAACAGAGTATTGGGGAGAACAAACCTTTAGTCAGTCAGAAAATGGCTTTCTTTCTTTCTTAACCTCTGTCTGAGTTTACGTACAGAAAATTGTACCAACCTGTTTGTGCATCAGAGATAGTGGGGATACCAAACACCATCCACTGTCTAAGGAGGTGTAGAGTTAATATACCCTCGAGTTTCTAAATTGCAGTTTATATATATGTTTTAGTGAGTATTTTGCAGTCCTCACTTTTTCAGTTCAAAATAAGGGCCACAAAGGAAATATGGTGAATTGCCTGCATCCATTTTAATATCTGAGTACTTTTTAGCACTGCAGAGTCTGGTGAAATGAAGGGAGGAAGATGCTCATTCAGACTGGATTTAGAAGTAGTTTGGGACTTAAAGGATACTGAGTGGCTGCTGACAATAAGGTGCTAGTGTGCTAAAGAAGGCAAAAGAAATTATTGTTAAAAGATTTGGTGAAGAAATCCATTTCACAAATAAACCAGCCAAGTTCTATGTTAAAACATAAATATGCCTGGCAACACAAGGGGGAACACCCATAATGGGTGAATCTACTTGCACAGCTATAAAGCAGGTATGTGCGTTTGAAGAAGAGTTACATCCAGGAGGTTTTTAAACCCAATATCTGTTCAGTGGCTCAGGTAAGACCTCTGTTGATGGCCAGCTACTTACAGCAACACAGGAGGTCAGTAAAGCAAAATATCTCACCTTCCTAGCTGCCTAAGCATGAATTTAGCACAGTCAGATGGGGAAAAAGGTAACAGCAATGTGTGACAGATGGTTGGAGCTGGATTGTCAAAGTGACTGCTCTTTCTGAAATTTGAGTTCCTGGAGGGTGGCCAAGGTCAATCACTACAAGATTAAGGCACTCTGAGACACTTGGCCATAATGTTGCTCTTCAAAGTGAATCTTTGGAACATGTGAATTGGCTATTTGTGAGTGCACAGCAAGCGTGGGGGGAACCAGGTCTCTCATCTGCAGTTTGTCACAGGCTGCTGCTCTGCCAGGACTGCACCGCTGCCAGCACTCATCACGTGAGTCAGCCAGAAATGCTGGTTGTTATTCACGTGTCAAGCCCTGCAGTAACCTCCAGTGTAAACTCATTGCTGCTTTAGTAAAGTTGTCGGATTGGCCATGGATCTGGAGACTGGGCTTTAAATACTGCCTGTAAAACAGGTTGGTAACATTACCTGAACTTCCTCACACATCGTCTTTAAACTCGGGATATCAGTTTTGCTTCTCAAGGGACATTAAACCTTCTTAATAAAATAGGATATTGATATCCTATAGAAGCATGTGTATTCAAACTAATTGTGCTGAAAATTATATTCAGGGCAACTTTTAGGAAAAGCAAGGTGAGTGGCAAGTGCAGTTTTCCTAAAAGAAAACTTGTAGGCTGTACTTACACTGTAATGACAATTAGTTCAATAAGACTGCTGTCACATTCAGAAAAGGACATGACTATTCATGTCTATTGCAGATGAGGCATTCGGCTGAATGACAGTTTGTTCAGGAATGCCTCCTGACTTGTACAGAAAATCAATACAACTATAGTAAATCACACCTTAAAAGAGATTTGATGATACAAGGTACAGAGTCAGCATTGATTCCTGTAGAAATGTTGGGATTTCAATACTCTGTAGTATTTTTTTCTGAGATAAACTTTCCAAAACACCTGGGGACTTATCTGTCAGATGGAGTGGGCTTCTCTTCAAAGGGAGGTGAACCAGAGCTGAGTGTAGTCCACAGGCAAAGGTGATGAACCTCAATGAGAGTTTTCTTACACTGCTCCCTTTGAACAACTCTGATCCAAGGTATCACAGCTGCACCATATCAGAGCTGTAATGGCAAGCAGTGGGCTGTAAATTTTATATTTGAAGACAATTCCTTTAGCTGCTCTTCTTGCTTTATTAATTCCTTGCATGTTATACGTACAACAAGGAAACGACTTCCATGTAGTCTGCCATGGTCCCAGTCAGCTCTAGTGGGAGGGAGTACAGATGAAGGCAAGTGTTAAGAAGGGGCTGGGGCAAGAGGCTAGCCTGAGATGGGAGAGATTCAAGAGTAGGAACTTTGGGTAGGAAGGTTCAAAACATGCTAGTGGAGCAGAAGGGTGTGTGTTTGTATGTCTTTTTTCCTCCCCACAATGGTTTAATTGTAACTTCTGCAGTCATGAACCTCATCAAACCCTGCTGCCTCTAATATCTTGCAATCCTTTCTTCAGTCCAGAGCTAATGAACTCTGATTCGATTGACTTTTCCTCCTCTTTGCCTCCTTTCTGTTTTCCAGTCTGGGCCCCATGCTTGACTCCCTGCAGTGCCCCCTGTGCTCTCTCTGAGTGGTCCTTTCTGCTAATTCCACTCAAATTCCACTTAAACTGAGATCAGTTCTTTTGCTAGGGTTCTCTCTGTCCGTATTCATTCTTGGTCTGTGCCTCTAGCATCTTTTTAGGGATTTTCTAAGTGATTTAGGAATCAATTGTTACTTGATAGAGTCAAAACTGAACTTTTGATCGCTTTCCCTTTATTTCCTTTGTTTTCCTGTAATGACAAAACATCCTTTGTGGGGAAGGTTATACTGAACCCCTCACAAACTGGTTCCTAGTTACCATTCCTTATATCAAGTCCTTATTCTAATTTGAAATGCTGTCACCAGGAAAATCCACCCTGAAAAAAAGTTACCATGGTATTTCCTTGGTCTTTTCCTGAGGTCTCAGTCTCCGGACATCTCCTTCTTCCAAAGTAATGAGACAGATTGTCTTTTCTTTTGTGACAAGGTCTGTGTAGGTCAGTTTTGGGTTTGCTGTTTGAAAATGATGCTGAAAATGAAGGGTAGAGAAGCCCTTCAATCAGTCAAACGTTGTTCCTATCCCAGCTTTAAACTCTTTAAAGAATTCAGAAATTATTTACAGGGTTGGGAGAGGCGAGGGAATGTTGCAAAGCTCTGTTACATTGAAAGCAGCTGGGCAAAGTGCCTGTCCCAGGGAACACGCTGAGCAAAGTCTGCACACTGGAGCGTGCAAAGCTCTGAGAGCAGTTGAAATTCAAAGGCAGAATATAAATCAGAGGATTTTTAGCTTAAGAATATGTATATCTGAAACCAGAGTATTCACTCATTCTCCTTTTGACTTAATTCATTCACCTAGATGCCCATTTACTGTAGAACATCCAGATGTGTGTGCCCAGGCGTTGTGCCCAGGGTCCCTTGGGTGCCATGCACAGGTTACGTATTGTTGTCAAGTTGTCAAGTCCTTGACAGATCTATGAGATTCCTTTTAATTGTCAACTTCAATCTAGTTTTTGGACTATCTTTGGTACCCTTTACCATTCACAAGCTCTAATGTGTTGGGCATTTGCAATAGTATCCTGCTAACGTCATCTTCCAAACCACTGGTTGCTGCTCATTCTGCAGCAATTCCTTCACAGGTGTGCTCTGTATTGAGCTTTCTCTGTCTTTTGCAGAGCTCTTCTGTGTGAGTAGAACTGGAAACACACCACCCTCATTGACAAATGCCCACAGTCCCGCCCCAATACCATAACTGAGACGACTTCCCTGCAATTTTCTGGTTCACAAGGAATATGAATGTAGTACTAAAGAAGTTGTTAAGGAGGAGAAGTGTGCAACCCCACTTGAAAGCAGAGAGTGAAGAACAAGGGCAGAGGCCTCTCTGGGGGGGCTTATGAGAACATGGAGAGAATGAAAGGAAGGCAAGGATGGAGAAATACATGGGAAAAAAAAAAGGTGATGGGGACAGATATCAGAATTGGATGAATAAAGATCATAAATTGAGAATAGGAGAAGGACAGGCCACTAGAAGTAATTTCTTTCCAGGACCTAAGATTGTATTTCAAATGTGTAAGCCTCTGCTGTCTAGCCTCTGTCCCAGCTGCCTCTTATGGCTGGTCATAAGGTCTCTTGGAAATAACAGCATGTTTTTGCTAACAATGGCTTCATTTCCTTAGGGCTGGGAATCTCAGGTAGATGTAACAGCTGTTCCGGGGTCAGACTGAAGGTCCATCTCACCCATTATCTGTGCTCTGACATTTATGGAAACTTTTCTTACTTTTAATCACCCTTGTTACCATCCTCTCAGCATTTCCTAATTCTGCAGTGTCCTTCCAGAGATAAGAGAAAATGAATTGTACACTTGTTATTTAGTCTATTCCCCCTTTTTAAAATGTTCTATTTTTCTCCATTTTAAATAGGTTTCTAGAAATTCCTTGTATTTTATTTGCTGTTTTCACCCCTAGTGAGCAATGAGCTGATATTTTCATGGAACTTGTGATTGTTAGCCCAAGATCTCCCTTACAAGTTTCAGTGATCAGTGCAAAGTTCAGTATTCTGTATGGGAAGGATTTTTGTGTACAGAATTGTTTCTTTCCATATTCATCACTCTTTTCTTGTGAGCTCAAGTGAACAGATTTTAAAATGGCAGCCAAGATTAAACGCAGCTGAAATTCATTATTTAATTATTTGTATTTTTTAAAGAGAATTTTGTATATACAGCTTTAATATCTTTTACTTTGTTTTAAATAAATCAGGAGTTCAGAAAGCTGGAAATCTGATCTGTCCTATTGCATGATCATTTTGATACAAATACTAGTGTGTATCTTATGTGATGTTTTCTTGCAGGGGTCTGCTTGACTCATGTCTGATCAAAGCAACAAGAGTGGGTGGTTTCATTAATTAACATTAATTGTTTTTCTTTTTTTTTTTTTTCAGGGGCAAATGTTCATGCGACTGACCCAAGCCGTGGACTGACTTCATGGGAATGGGCTTGTTTCACAGGAAGGTCAGAATCCGCCTTCATCATGCAAAAGCTGATGGATAGGCCATGCCCAGAACAGTTTTCTGATCAATATAAACCAGAATGGCCAAAGATGAAGGAATTGCTTGCCAAGGCTGCAGAACCAAAAAGCTGTTTGCAGAAGATTTCTGAGTGCATAAGGGCAGCTGTCTCATTCCACTCCTTCTATGGCCCAGAAGAAGATGGGGTCCTTGACCACATGGTGAAGGTGACAACAAGCCTGGGCAGTCCTTTCGTTGCTCTGGCATGCCGGACTGTGTGCCCAGGCAGCCCACCCTGTGTCGGCAAACGCAGACTGGCCGTGCAGGAAATCCTTAGGAAACAGAGAGCAGAGGAGATCCGATCCCTAGACAAAGATCATGTTAGCAGCTACGAGAAGCTCTTTCAGAACTCCAAAGTCACAGTGATCCCCAAGAAGAAGGAACGCCGAGCGAGCCTGCAGCCCATCAGCCTTGCAGTCTCTCAGGTGAACGCAGTAGCCACGAGGAAAGCAAGCCTCCTGCCTCTCCACCTGCTTAGACGGAGCAGCGTCAGGCCAGGGTTTGTCATCCCCAAAGTCCGTGTCAGCAAGGCTCCTCCACCCACCTTCCAGCCAGAAAAGACGAGGAGGAGGAGCAGTGCAAAGGATGACCCCTATTTGCAGATTCCCAAATGGAGATACAAGGAGCTAAAAGAGGAGCGGAGGAAGGCAGAGGAACAAGACAAGAATAGAGCAGCAGAGGCCCAAAAACAGAGGCAGGTGTCTCCTGCCCGATCCAGGACCTGATTTAAAGCCCATTGTTTAGAAGGTTCTCAAGCTACTAGTCTTGTTATCTGAGCAAGATAACAGACAATGCCTTTGTACATGCCCATTGCTCATGGAGCTGGAATATTGAATGATGGCCTCTAAGGCACAGAAATACAGCAAGAGCTATGGCACAGCATGTCTGATGGTGGAGCACAGAGGTATTTTGAGGTGGAAGACTTACTAAGTTTACCTGTCTGATGTTAACAGAAAGTTCTAAGTGATGCAGTCCTCTTCTGGATTCCTGTTTTTCCAGCTCCAGGTGAATGACTGAGAAACACCTTGAAAAATGACATGTGTATGAAAGGATTGTATTTTGTGTTTGTTCATTTTGTATTGGATAAAATGAAGGAGTTGTGCTTTTGACACCAGACATTCCTCCCTCTCCTTACTTAGATAGATGTATTGCAAGATTTTATAGTAATAATGAAAAGTTTAAAATATACCAGAGTGCTGGTGGGCAGTGAAAATCCAGGTCTACAATTGTTTTGGATATACTAAGCACTTTATTTTAATTCCAGTAAACAAAGTTTAATGGTGGGTATTAAGCTGTACAGCTCTATACAGGCTGTATGGATGCAGTTCTTAATGCATATTGTTTGCTCTGTTGAATATAAAAAGGGCTGCATATGAAATATCTCTGCAGTTGAGGTATTCACATCTTCTGCAGGTATAAATCACAGGCAGGGACAGATTTCTTTGATGCAGTGGAGAAGCTGAGATAATTTTGAATGCCACCATCATCTAAGATTTGCCTCCTCTGTTAGGTTTCCCTTTATCTGTTGTCTCTTCTTTAGTCTCAGGGAATTTTTGGTCTTTGCATTTAACTGTGAAATAAAAGAGATGGTGAGAAAAAGGTGGGCTTTTTTTAGGTTGATATTTACATTCCCATTTAAAAAAAAACCTCACCAGGTTTATTGTGAGCCTTTCCAGATTACAGCCAGGACAAGAAAATTATGCAGCTTTCAGAAGTTCAAGAAATTTTCCTAGGTATCAAGTCCAGCTATACAGTATGAGTATATAGTCAGAGATGCAGTGCCAGGCAACTCAGGCACTAATGTGGCCAGATGTCACTGTAAGCTTTGGTACTACACCTCTGGGTGCCCAGAGAGAGCAATACCTCACCCCTCTCTCTCAACACTGGGAGAAAACCTTCCCCAGTATAAGTGCATCTCCAAGCAGAAGTTCCCACAGATTGCAGCAGGTTTTAGCAGCAGTCAGCTTGAGCATGCCAAACCCTGGCAGATTCTGATAAGGAAGGGCTGTGAACCTGCTGGTTGCTGAAGTAAGACTAATTCACAGAAGTAGAGGTCAAACACAAACAGCAAGTCATACAGTGCATCTCAGGGTAGGGTTTTGGGTTTTGGTCAGGCTTTGTACCTGTTTGAATTGAAATGTGCTGTGGTGTGTCCTCTTGAAGGTGTTGCTGTGCTGGAAGCCAGGCAGACGCCAGCTGCTGCTCTCACTGGCTTCTCCCTTCAATTAAAGAGAGGGGAAACTTTTCTATCCTTTACTCCCACAGCACAAAGGCTGGCTGTGGTCTCACTGAATTTGTAATGAAACTGTGCATGTCATGGGAGAAATAAATTCAGTTGATTGAAAACTAGTGCTCGGATCAGTCCTGCCAGCTCACATCTGTGGGGTCAGGTCTTGACAGAGGTTATAACAGATGTCTGAAACAAGGATTTTTTTCCACACAGCCTGTTCTTTGTACTTCTTGCTGGAGTAGCTGTGCTGGCCAGACTGCATTGCTAGGTAGCCTCCCGGGTCAGAGCTGAAGGAATATGCACCTGCTAATACACCTTCCCAGTGCTGTGAATATAAAGAGGATTTTAGTCTGCAAGTGCATCAGTACTGTGCAGTTCATAGCACCAATTTTATAATGACTTTGGAGTGACCAGAATATAAGCTGAACTTGTTACTTTGAAGAGTAGGAAGACAACCTTTTAGCTGTCTGTGGCAAAGGTATCAGGATGGATTTCAGATTGGTACACCGGATGAATGGTTTAGCTAATAATTTTGGTTTACTGCCAACCCAGCATTTTGAAGATTTAGCACTCAGATTCAGTATCTGAAAGGCAACCTCTGCTGCAGGTGAGCACTTGAATTTGCACTTTCAGTATCACTTGCAACAGACAGACAATTGACAGGTGCTCTCAGGGATTAACATACAGTATGTTAGCATTAGGGGCTGAAAAAAAAGACTGTTTTCTAATCCTTTGTACTTTACTGTGTTTATGTGGATGAATATGTGATATTTCCATTAAAAGAGGCACAAGCTGTTAAACTTATTTGGCAACCTTATTCTTCAGAAGGGTTTGGGGATGTTGCCTTTCACTTTTCAGTAGATCTAAAAGCCCATTCACTTTCACCAAAGGACTCATCAGCACCACCTGAAAGCAGTTTGGTTTCCCTGGAAGGAGTTGCTGTGGGTTAACTTCCACTGCTTGTGAATTTTTCCATGTGAGTAAAAGAAAACCACTACATTTGTCCCCCACTGGGCTTTGGCTGACCATCTGGGTGGAGAGAGACGTTTTTGCTTTGCTGATCTGTGGTCACACTGCTCTGCTGCAAGCAGGCGGTCCCTTGGCATCCTTACCACTAGCATGACTTAGTTCTGCACCTGTGCAAAGCTTTGCACTTGGTGGTTTTGGAAATGCAGGCGCAGGTCTCTGTGTCCTCATTGCCTTCCTCCCCTGCTGCCTCACTGCCCCCAGCTGTCTTCTCTTCATCACTGTCCTCACCCTAAGTGCTGCACCTCTTGCTCCCTGTTTTTATTGTCCATCGCAGTGGGCAAAGCTCCCACAAAATGTGCCCCTTGAAACCTGTGGCAAACAGACCATGGCAGAGGAGGAGGCACGCCTGGCTCTCTTTTAGCCACCTGCCCTCCTTGAGTTCTTGCCACTGAGGAGAATTTGATTTCAGCTGGATCAGCACAAATAGAGTGGTTTGATTTGTGTTTTGGGGTGTTTTTTTTGCTTGTTTGTTGTTTTTTGTTTTGTTTTGTTTTGTTTTTTTTCTGAGAAACCCATAACTATGAAATGCCAGGCAATACTGGCCGTACTTCAGGTTGTTCCTGGTTACTCCAACAGCACAGTTTATCTCCTAAAAAAGAGCGCACAAACCCTTGGTAGCACCTCTGGGCAGCTGGAGCCCCTGAGGGAAGGCAGAGGTGCTGCTGCAGGAGGATGCTCCCATAGAGACAAAAGGGACACTGATTCCCAGGGTGGAGGAAGGTTTTCTCTATGCCTTCAATGCCAGGCTGCAGTCTTGCCTGTTAGTGGAAAGGATGTTCACGAGCGCTGTGAGTGAAACTGGAGCATGGGCTGTGTCTGCCTTCACAGCCATTGCTTGTCTCAGTGCACAGAGAACATGTCACCATGATGTTCACTCACCAGGAAGTTCACAGCCCGATGGGCTGATTTAATTCTGTGGTAAGAACCAGTGATGGTGGAAAGTGAAAGTCCAAGTGCTTCCCAACATTCTCTAAAATGATGTTGTGCACTCATCTCTGGCGAGCAATGATGTCACAAGGAAAATACCACCATAGAAGGATTTTCAGTTGGGAACACAGAATTACATGCAATTGGATCCTTGTGTCACTATACATTATTCATTTGGGGCTTTTTTATGCCAATGAAAAACTATTTCTTAAGCCTTGACAAAAATCCTTACTTGACCTCTTCACTGAATGCCTTTTTTTTAATTAGTTCTGAATTTTCATGCTGTCCTGCTAATGGACAGATGTTAGGGGAGCTGGTGAAAAAACACCTTAAATGGAAAAATGGCATAGAGATGTGAAATGTTCTTTGAGGGTATTTCTTTTTTATCACCTGCATTTCTGCAGAAAACTTCCAAAGCTGTGACTGAAATTAGGACCAAATAAGTAGAATAACAGGAAACATTATATAGGCCCTTCCCTGTGTACCTGTGCTAAAGATATTTAAGGTGCCCAGGCCTACCCTTTAGAGAAATAGTGCTGGCTGTAGGAGCTGAAGACGAGAGGCAGCCTGCAGGGAGGTGGCAGGCTGGCTGTAGGATACACACAGATCACACAATGAAAAACTGAATCGTCTTGTGCAGAAAAGGAGACATCAAGTAATTGATTTAGTTATGGACATACTCCTTAAGTGAGTCCAAGGTTGCTCCTCTCTGTTAACAGGCAGGCCAAGGTGTCAGTTTTTAGGTTCATGAACACAAATCAGAGCTTCAAATCCACTGTGAGGCAAAGGCTTTCTCAGCCTTCCTCTTCGGCAGTGTAACCAGCTCACACAGGGATAGTCCTGCATCAGCTCAGTTCAACTGGCTACCCCTCAGGAGCTGTGAAGCTTGTCCATATGATGATCCTGGAGACACTCTTTCTGTAGAATCTACTCCCAACCCAAATGAAAAAAACAAAACATAACAAACCAAACCCTGCTACACATCCCCAGTTATCGTCTCTCACACCATCTTTTCTGCTTGCAGAAGGTCAAGGGGGTTATTTCCAGGAAAAGATGGTTTGGAAAGTCCACCAAGGAACAGGACAGGAAAATTGTATTCAGAAATGTAGTGTTTGAGTGGTTTATGATCACAGCTCTCAAGTCACCCAAGTTATGAAAATAAAGTATTCATAGATACCTCCAAAAATATTACAGGCTATTGCAGTATTACAAAGGAAGCCTGGAGAATGCCAGGTGGCAAATGAGAAGGGCCAACTCGCTTTGGAGAACAGGAATTTTCTTCTGTCTGGAGAATTCCTATGTGCAGCTAAATATAGCATTTATGGAAAACTTCATAAACTCTGGATCCTTTTTGCTGTGTCTGTGGAGCTGCTGACCACTGGAATGCATAAATGATGTCAGCCAGATCCATGCTTAGACCGAGATGTGTTTTCAAATGTTAATTATGCTAAATAAAGATATGCCAAACTTGGCAAATTGGATGCTCCAAATCAGTTCCCTACCTATAAAATACCTATATAATTAAATGATTTAATGATATTAAGTTAAACCGTACCTATAAAACTACCAATTGGTAACACAGTCACACATGTATGTCTCTCATATATAAAGTAATAATTTTATATATACATTTACAAATTTCTAAAATATATTCATATAAAAACTTCTTACCTCCCAGAGATAATGTGGAGCACTCAAATATGTTAATGATGACCATCTCTAAAAATGCTAATATAAAATAATTGTTCTGTAAAAGGAATGAGTCATTCAGGGTATAATATGGAGGCTACAAAGGGAAAGACCAGCTGCCTTTTCACTGAACAGTATGGAGCACTTGCACTTAAAGAGGAAAGGGATTATGTGAAAAATTGTACTTCATTGGATAATTAAAGTTATTATGCATAATAATTTTGCCTAGTCAGGTTCAAATTTGTCACTACTCTTGGTACATTTGAATTTACAATCATCATAGGATGCTTTTGTGTCTATAAAACTGTTCACAGGTTTGTGGATAATTAGTGGGCCAAATGCTGCTGTTTCAGTCCACTCTCAGGAAAGCAGAGGTTGGGAAAATAGGTTCAGGTGGTTCATTTTCCCCTTCCCATTGTAGCAGCTTCCCACTACTTTGCCCAAGCCTTTCCTCCCAAACAGATGAAAAATAAACAGAAACCCTCAAGAGGCAGATGTGCAAAATCCATGTCACAGGTGCCATCCTGGATGCATTTAATGATTTCTCATAAGGCATGGATCAAGCAGGGAGCTCCTGTAAAAGTGGATCAAGAAAGGGGCACAGGAATTGTTTCAACATCTCTGCCCCTTTTGTGTGCACGTGCATGTGTGTGCCAGTGGTATTTTTGCTCTTGGTGCCATAGTAACTGAAGGCAGCTTAGTGCAGCTTTAACCACCAAAGCTTCTTTCTGAGTCTCTATACACAGCTTTCTGCTGACAAAGGTGATAAAATATTTACTTTCTTACCAGTTTTACTTGTGTTTGCTGCCATTATTCTGAAGCCAGTTTCTTGCAGAAGGCAGTAGTGTGGGGATGTTCTGCATTACTGTGTGAGAGAGTTAATAGGATGCAAATCAATAAGAAAGCAGGGAATTTAAGTAATGAATGGCCCCACTAAAAGTTCTGTTCCAATACAAAGTGAAGTAGTGTTTCAAAAGAATATAGAACCATAGTTATACTGAAAGCAGACGTGCTGTATTATCGGCTTGGCTGCTTTCCCAGGGAAGTGCAGTGGAATAGTTGTCATGCAGCATTTACTCAACTTCTGTGCAAAGAAAATGTGGCACTTTGACCTGGTATCCTTTTCCAAAAGTTGCAGCCTCCTGAAGTGTATCCATGTGAGTGAAATAGAACATTTGTTTGGTGAGCAATAGAACAGACCAGCCATATTATACTAATTTTTCTTTGTTTTCCTCTCAAAAATTTGTTTAGCAAACTCAAATTCAACTAACATGCTCTGTTAAAAACATACTTTCTGGATATCTTACATGATCAATTTTTCACCTGTGAATTTTGAAAATTGAGTTTTATTTTGTGCATGATTGACTAGATTATCCCTTTTTTATGTTCACGGGCACAATGAGCGGTGTTTGCCTGTGGTTTCCCAGCCTCCTGCAAGAGCTTGTTTAGACTTAGGTAGGGTTTCCTGTACCAATGCTCCTAAGAGTCTGCTCCTGTTTTTTGCTAGAAGAAACTGTCAGCTGCTGAGCGTCTGAGCCACAAGAAGCAGGCTTTGCTGTGTGACAGCTATCATGGGCACTAGTTTTGGTTGTATGTTCAAACGAGGTTCTCAACATTCTTGGGTAATCACTTGCCCAACAATTTGCCCCCTTACAAGCTTTAAATACCCTGAACTGTCTTAGGGTTTCCATGACTGGCTAAGCTACTGTGTTCAGAGAAAGCCAAGGAAAAAGACCTGCGGGTCAGCTGTCCCAGGAAGAAATAGCCAGGCATGGCAAGGTCTGGTCTGTATCTAAAAACAAAAACAAAAACTCAGTTGAGCTGGTTTAACGAAGAATTAAGCTGAACAAATGTGTACAGATTCTCTTGGATTGGTTTTAGTCAGGCTAATATTCACTTGACTTAATCAATCAGAACCAGCTTGAGATTAAAAGCGATATATATCATTCATCATGAAATCAGTTTCCATTCAGAGAGCTGTGTCAGCTTAACTAAGTTGTTTCCAGTGGAGAGGTCTGTCTTGCCATATCCTTGGCCTGGGGGAAGGCTTTGACCTGGGCTTTCTTCTGACCTATGCTGGTTTCCTTGCAGCTTTCATTTTTCCAATAAGGTACTTGTTTCTCTCCACAGCTTGTCATTGATGAGCTCTCTCCCACACATCAGTGGCATCTCCTGGGGCAGTTCAATGCCTCCTGCTCACCTTTGGCTAATTACCGGTCTCACTTTCATTACCATGGCTCACAACTTTCAGGGACTCTTTCCTTCATGCCATCCCCAGCCCCACGCTGCAGCTTTACTCTGTCATTTGGATTTGGGAAACTAAACCCCCACATGCAGCACTGGGTGAGAGCTGCATTGTCACTGCCCTCTACAGAGAACTGTTCTCTTTCCATCAAGTAAAACACTGGCTTAATCTTTAATTCAAGGCTGTCTATTGAGGATCACAGCCCCAGCTCAGGAACAAAGTGAGTCTGACAACACTCAGAGGCAGAAGATGAAATATTAATCCATGCTTTCGTGACATCCAGACTGGATTATAGTAATTCCCTGTCTGCAGGTCTCCCAAGGCCACCTCCTACAAAACACGGCTTGTACAGAAGCCAGCCAACCATGCACCACAGAAAAACAGCTCACTTTCCAGACTCTAAACTTGGGGCTTGCCTTGAGACCCCTGTTCCTTCTTTATCTCCAGGTATGCTCTTCAATTGCCAGGTGTAGATAGCATTCATAACTGTAGCTATTTTTAGTGACTAAAAACATCCAATCCCAGCTTCAAGATGTGTGAAAGAAAAAAAAATGCATACAATCTAAAAATATGTTAGGAAAGTTCTTCAAATATGGTAGGCAAACTCTGTCTCTTTGTGCTGTTTTTCCCACCAAGGGGTCTAAGATAAATGATCATCTGCTGTATAGCAAAAAGTACACTGAAAGCTTTGCCTAGAAATTCAAGACTAAAAAGGTTTTGCATTATATACCACCATCGTGCCCTACTTTTCTGAAGAGTTACAGCCTTTGAAGATTCCAGTAGGCTATTTAACAGATTTATGAAGTTATGAAAGCGAAAGTCAGGTCTGTGCTGTCTAAATGCCATTAAATCCCAGTGTTGCCATTTCCCATTAGATGGGGTCTTCTGAAAGCCTTGTGCCAGCCGAGGAGACATATCAGGGGATGGCACTTAGAAGGAATTTAAATGAACTCAGGGAAGGGAAAAAGAGGAGAGAGAGGCAGCAGCAGTAACCCAGAAGCACCAGTAAGTCAAACAAAGTCAAGGTCTAATTTAACAATGATCATCCCCAACCAGAGTTATTTAAAAATCCCATTAGTGTATGGACATGAGCCTTCTTATAGAATTGTGGATTTACACCCACTCAAAATAGCCTTTGGATTCCTAGACCCAGGAAAGAGCAAAGAAACCCTTGTGGCTTGAAGGTTTCTTCTCCATGCCAGAGCAGGCATGCTCGTCATGCCACATTTACCAAACCAAACCCAACCCAACCAGGCAATAATAAAGCTTATGAAATGAGTGCAAGGTGCTCTCTGTACACATTGAGAAATGCTTTAGGAGAATAGCAGCTATTTCACTACTTCTAGTCAGGGCAAGGCTGCTTTTTGAACAGGCTGTGCAGTATTCAAGCATCAGCTTTGTCTCAGTTCCTTTGAACTCATCCAGTTGAGACTGCTGGTATTTGGATGGGATTGTAAAACCTTTCTAGGCACCAAGAGAGAGCCATGAAAATGCATGAAGCAGGTGGTGATAAACTAGGCACTGGGGATTGTCCAGCCAGCTAAATCCAAGGGCTGCCACAGGTTGGAGGAAATGCAGCACTTTTCCATCTGATTTATACAAAGTTCTTGAACTAAATATAAAAATGAATACTATGTCAGTACAGAAGTCAGATACCTTATTTTGATATTTACTTGAATGTATTTTACTCTGCTTTCAGCTTCAGTTTTAATGATGCTGCCATCTGCTAACTTTGGGTTAGCAGCAATGCTATTAAGACACATAGAGAGTAATTTTTTTCTTAGAGCTAGTTTCAGGCAGTCTGAAAACCTCTACATCACTACACTGGTTACACTGCTCACATTTTCAGGGTAATGTCAAGAAAACCACAGTCATGGGAAGAAGTTTAAGTGGGAATTCTTGAGCACCACGCTACTTTGCAGCAAAGTCTGCACCTGTGAAATTCTTTGGGAGCCACTCATAACTTTCCTAGGATTTCTTGCAAAGTGTTCCTGCTAATTTCAATTATATCCACATCTTTCCTTCGAGAAAATATCTACTGAGTCAGGCAGTGAATGCTGGGATGCTGGCAGAGCATGTAGCTGTTTTTTGTTTTTTTTTTCACATCTGTTTTCACAGGCAAACCCTATTAAATTGTAACAATAAACTGCATGGATTTTACTGGTAAGCAATCAATTTCCATGAAAGATAACAAAAGCTTTCACTGAAATGGGCTAGAAATCCAAATCCCTTAAAATCTGAGTCTGTATTCTAAACACCATGCTCAGGGCATTGCTTTAAACACTTATTAAGGGACTCAGTGGGTACTTTTTTTAGGTTACTCATAAGCATCACCAGCAGACATCATCATATGGGGTGTGTAACCCCACATATTTTATGTGTGGTACAAACTCAAAACATATCCCGTGGTCCAGAACAAACCCCTCTTTTTGGCCCCTCTCCTGTCAGCTGCTCACCAGCAACAAGCCTTCCCAGATCTCCTAAAGAGCAGTGCCTGATGGCTGGATGCTGCTAGTCACCACCAGTGCCTCATGTGCTGAGATGCCTGACCCCTAAAGACCATGCAAGGCAGTGTCCTGAGAAGTGGCCGTGGCAGTGGCCCCCCAAACTCCTACTTCAATAACACTGGGGTGTAAACCTCACCGAGGAAAGGTACAGAGATCACATTTTGGTCTTCCATATGGGCCTCTGGCTGAGACCCTAGGCTGTGCACTGCATCATCCACAGAACTGAGTGGGAGACAACAATACCAGGAGACTCACCTCTAATACAAAAGGATTTTGGGAACACTCAAACCCACTGATAGTTTATAACATCTTTTAGGCTTTGTTGTTGCTCCAAGGCAGCCTTGAAAATTCTTGTCTTTGAGTAACTAATTGTTTTTTTTTCCTGATGTACAGATGTCTCTCATGCCTACACTTTCCCAGCTCAGCCAACTCCAGGGGAAATTTCTGAGCAAAGCCATTTAAGTGTTACTGTTTTCCCCCTTGCCAAGAGGCTGTCATCTGGGATGTCAGCAGCAGCAAATGCACAGCCAGGAGCGTTCTAAGCCCCTTCAAGGAGCGCAGCTCCAGTGGTGAGGAGTTTTGGGAAGTGGGAGAGAGGAGTTTGAGACAGCAGTCACCAGGTGACTTTAAGCCAGTGCAGTGATCTCTTCTGCAAGAGCTGAAGGGAAGGGCAAAGAAGATGCTGACAGAAATGATGGGCCCAGGCAAGTGAAAGCCACGAAGTGCATAATCATGTGAGCTGCATTCACTCCTTTTAAGAATTACACCTTCCTCAAGAGGTGTCATTTCTGCTCCTTCCAGCCCCAATTTCAACACTGCCAAGGCATGTCTAAGAAGGCTGTAGCATTTCCCTCTCAAAATATCAAAGTTAGAACAGCCCAGCTGCTGCAGCATCACAACATTGTTTTTTGTTTATATCTTCCCCAAATGCTGCTCGTCTGCCAAACCATCTCTCAGTGAATCTCCAGAGAATGCCTACTGACTCTCACATTCAGTGACAGTTTTAGGGAGTGAAAAGATGTGAGTTCAGCTTGAGGTCTCTCCCTTGGATGCTCTCCCAGCCACTGCTTTAGACACTTCCCCAGACCTGGATGAGTTTTCACCCCTAAGCAATATAACCCATGACAAAACAGTATGAGTTACTACACCAAACTTAATCTGTGGCTTTGTGAGGCACATGCAGGAGCCAGGCCATGAAGTGGCATGATAGGTTGTCCCTGAGAGTGGCAGCACTGGAGAGTGAGATGCCAGCAGATGAGAGAGGCCAATGTTAGACATTGCTGCCTCTGAGTGACTCCAGATCCAACAGGTTTTGCTTACAAGTGAAGTCCTTCCTCCTCCCTCTTAGCTGGTGTTTTTGTGTCCTCCCTTGTTGTGGCTGATGGGAAGGGCTGTGAAGCCAGAAGAAGTCTCACGCAAATCTGCATTGATCATGTTGAAGTGATGCTCCAGCCAACTCCAGCAGATGCTGTCAGCAAGCTGCAAAGGGATTGAATATTTCTTCCTAAGAAGCATTTCTGTTAAGCTTGCAGAATAAAAACACATTCACCTCTTCTTTTACACTTGAAGAGCTACTGCTGCACAGCTGATGAAAGGCGAGAAGTCTTTAGTTCTATTGTTATTAATACCAGCAAATATGGCTGAAAATACACAGGGCTCATATTCATTCCTTGTAGCTTACATTACCTATTAGAACTATAATGCTATCAAAGTAATGTTCTCCATTTACATTGGCTCTAGCATTTTACCTTGAGTACAAATGCTAAGCTATCAAAATGCAGTGCTCATAATGAACACAAAGGTGCCATCTTTATTTAGACACCTTTCAGAGTAGTGGTGCTGGGTCACTAATGCTATTTAGAATTGCTTCTCAGGGTAATTGGTGTATCTGTTCTTCCTGAAGTGCTGTGCTTTAATCTTTTCGCTCTATAATATCAGCCACAGAAATATTTGTATTTTCAGAATATAAAGGACTATAAATCAAGAGTGAAGTTTCTGCTTGAATCTGACTATTGAAAGCATTTCAATAGCACCTGCAGGCTGAGCAGACAACTTGCCAATTGCTTTGCAGTTTTGCTTTACTATAGGCAAAGCAACACATAAATAAAGGAGAAATTGCAGAGAAGTAACCCTGGGACTGCTTTTGTAAATTAAAAAAATAATAATTTTAAAAAATATATGTTTATATATAATGTTTGTATCATACCTCAGGTAAGAGCTGTCACAGGTCTTATGTTTGTTTCTGCTGAATAAGGAGTTTATTAGAAACTCAAAAATTAGCATGTTTTCCCCCTAGCTATTAAAATCAAGTTTACAATTATACAGCATATATATGTTAACATGTACATCTGCCCCTGTGTGTTATAATAGTTATTTTTCCTCCCCTTCCTATCTAGTAAGCTAATTTACTCTGAAGGATTTTGTTCAATTGTTTTCAAAATAACTCATGTTTTCACTCATCATCTTTTCTTCTAAACTTGCTCTTCCAGCAAGGAGGGCTGCACAGATGCTCCTTCTTCCATGGAGCACTGTTGAATTCCAGACTCCCATTTTTGAAATCATGGGGCCTACACAATGGCAGGCTGGGATCATATTTTGCATGACAAATTTCATTTCACTCTCTGAAGCCAGGGCTTTATAAATCACTTGTCAGCAAAAAGCCCATAAATCAATAGTAAAAAAGGGGTTTAGCAGCAACCAAGCTGCAGAATGGAGGATGAGACACAATGCTCTAACACTGGCATTCCTCTGCAGAGTTCCCCAAACACAACTCGCATAAAGGAAAGGATCTGCCTGCAAATGTTCTCCACCATTTTTCAGGTTGATAGGCTTTGCAGTGTTTAAGAAGAGAGACATTTGGAGGTCCCTACCTACCTCATGTAAAATATCTAGTTTGATACTCCAATACTGCAAAATAAATCTGAACTTGCCCTAATTTCTTGGAGAGTATCACTGAAGTTAACAGGACTCGAAACACAAAGCAGAAATCCTCCGAAAGACTGGTGGCCTGCAGGGGATGAAAAATAACTGACTTTGGAGGAACCTGCATTTGTAGGAATCCTAGATCTCCCAGTAGGGATCTGCTTAGATGATATTGGTAAAATTTTCCATACTCTTTAGTGTATAGATCCTGCATTTTAAGATTCTGTCTTTTAAACTGCACCCACTGAACAAAGTCATTCCTATTGTGAAGGACCAACTGTGACATGGGCTGCACACCCTGACAGCCAGGTACAAAACCTGGTGGGTAAACAAACTAAACATACGACCCTGGGGAAAAGCTATCGGTCATTATAATAGTCCAATCACATTCTATACTTTCTATAAATATTTGCCTTAGCAACAATTGGCTGATGGCAAACCAGCTATCAGAACGCAAGACAGGGCTCTCCTGCTATGAAGTTTCCAGTGTGTATGTTGTAAGAGCTCTTCAGTGCAGTGGAAAGCGAGGCTGTGTTTAAGAAACATCCTCATAATAAGCTCAGTTGAAAGGCTTATTTAAGGCTTCAGCCTTCATTCCAAACCCCTCCAGCTGTCACAAGTGTCACATCAGCAGCGGGCTTATGTTTATTATGTTCTGGGTAATAAATCAGGCCCTAAAAGAATTCTTGCATTTGCTATTCATTATCTTTTATCCAGAGGGAAGGAATTAGGGAAGGAATTAGCTTCTAATGTGGGCATTTTATTAGCAACACAGTGAAAAGCTACCTGCAAAAATATTTTAAGTGTTCACCCAAACTCTGTGTTCCGAAGAATCTGATCTGCCATTGCTTAACATCTCTGGGGTAAATAAAATCTTACATCTTAGGTTTTAAAATGGACTGTTCTCTTTGTATGTACAGACACACATGAATATTTATTAGGTCTCAATTCAACTAGAATATGTCTTGATTCTACATCCTACATGCACATATACCTAGTGCTGCTTTTTGCAGTAAAGAGAGGTAATACGTATTTCCTTATGCTAAACTTTGTAGGTTTAAAGAACCAGAAGCTTATTAAAATGTTTGCATTTGCAGATTTTCCTCATTCAAAGGCCTCTCCCATGCAAAAAGATTCAAGGACATGTAGATTTACAAACCAAAGATTTGTCCTTTCAGTATGTAATTAGGCAGTGGAGATTGAGGTCACTGAACAGCATAAGAAATGGTCAGTGTACAGTTCTAAAAAGATGATAGCTTTGTTTCATTGCTCTCATCATCTTCTAACAAGTTTTACAGAGCACAACTGAGTCCAATTCTATGCTGATCCATTTACTATTCTAATACTTAAGGGTTATTGCTCTAATCACAGCTCCTGTTCACTGCAGATTTTAACAGATCAAAAAGTAAAATGAAGTGTGCAACACTCCACCAGTACATACCGCAGTCTGGTGGTCTTCAAGGGACAAAGTTACAAGAGCTTTAGCTTACTCAGAGATGCCCACTGCCTTGTTACAAGCCCGGCAGAGCCACCCTGCCACTGTGGACAGACCTGCCTGGAGCAGCGGTGTGGAGCTGAGAACCAGAACTCCCCTCAGCCCATACAATACAATACTTCAGTTAATGCATGCCAGGACAACAGAGGGAGGTGAGAGAGACCAGATCCACCTGTCTGCTCTGTCCTGCAGTCTCAGGACTACTATCCCTACTGCTGTACCCACCTCCAGGGCCAGAGCTGAAGGCTCCCTCCTCCCTCCCTTGTGAACTACGTCTTTGGGCAGTCCCTTTCCTCCTTGACCTCGATCAGCATAGGGAGCCGCTGTCCGTGAGTTCCATCTGTGAAAATCTGCTCTCAACTCACAGAAACAATCACGGATTAGAACAGCTTTTTAAAGGAATGAACCAGGAGGTCAAGAACTCAAACATGTGGAAAGTTAACCCCCACTGCAAAGTGAGATACATCACTTGAAAATTAAATAAACCTTGAGTTGTACATGTTTTTGTTTTTGTTTTTTTTTTTGTTTGTTTGTTTTTTAAATACCAAGCAAAGTTTTCAGTTAAATATAGTAGGCTCACAAGTAAGCATAAAACGAGGAGAAAAGTGATGCCTCTCTTCCTTCAGACCCAGACACTGGCACGCTGGTGAAATTTTACTCAGAAAGGTATTGAACGTACCTGTGGTTTCAGTAGTGTCTGAAATGTGACAAGATATTTGTTATTTCAGCCACAGCCAGCATGCAGAGATTAGTGACTAACTTTTGCTTTTCATTTTAACTAAGTCTAGTGTTCTGTATTTCAAGAGCCACTCCTGCTTTAAGAGGGAAGCCAAGTTAGTTGCTGAGCTCTCCAGTGCCCTCCGTCCTCTGTGTGCAAGAAAGCGATGTCACTATCCATCTTAACAAGGTATCAGATACCCATTGATACCGGAGACAGCCTACTACAAATGGCTTGTAAGTAATTTTACACACCTTCACAATTTGACACTTTTTTTTGAGCCAGAAAGGATAAAAAATTTTTGCTGAACCAGCTTTAGTCATGCCAGGGTGAGAATATACCAAAGGTAACACATATCCTTACTGACGTTGATGGTGAGCTAAGGTCTCATTAACAGCTAACCAATTTTTATAATCCTTAAAATCACTGTGGATTACTAATGCTTTTCTTTTCCTAAAGCTACGAGTGACCTACAGAATGCCAGGCACTCAAGTTTTCTAAAAATACCTCCAATGTAAGCTGGACAGCAGAGATTGTATTACAAGGCTTCTTTCAAGGTCACTTGCAAGATGCTTGCCATGGCTTTAGTATCTGCATTTCAGTTTTGTCGCTGGCAGTGCTGGGAGTGTGTTTTACAAAAATTCACCAGCATCCATACATGCCTCTCAGCTCCAAACAGTAAAAACTACACTCTCAGAAAAAGGTAGCATACTCTTTTCCGCACCTCAGATCAGCATTCTGAAGGGAAGGGAAACAGTCTTTGCAAGAGAAATTACTTTGTTCATGGGCTGTTTTGTTATATACAATGCATTTCACCTCTCCTCTCCTCTCCTCCCCTCCCCTCCCCTCCCCTCCCCTCCCCTCCCCTCCCCTCCCCGGCTTTCTCAATATTGGTGCTTCCATTTTATGAAAAAGATCAAAACCCAGTATACACTAAATACAGTCTCTTTTCTCATGGGAGACGAGGTAAATCAATAAATGCACATTCTTGAAGGAGACCCAAGAACACTGTGACAAGCAAAATACAAACCTCCACCTTCCTAAGAAATCATCTTTACTATTTTATATAACACAGTCATGTACAGCACTTACTGAAGATTACAGCTACAATGCAGATTTACTTTACCCATCTGTTGAAGAAATCTGAAGATTTACTGCTGTAGACTTGATTCAGTTTCTTCTCGTGAAGGCTCCTCCAGTCACTATGATCTACCTTACTCTGCATCCTTACAGAACAGGTGTTAGCTATAACCAGTTATATTTAAGTGTCTTTATCTCGTGAGGGAAGAGGTTTGTGTGCAGAGAATTTATATCAAGGCAGAAATTGGTCTTAGTTCTTTACATCACTGCAGCATCTGACCAGCAACATCTCCTCCTGTTTTGTAAAAGTAACTGTACCCGTTCTGACATCTGCATTTTCTAAAATGCGTTTATGTGTATTAATCCAATAGCTTAAGGCATTAGCTTAGACTTAAATCTCATTTTAAACTTAATATACCCAAATCTGAAGGGGACATAAGAAGTGGCCCATAAAGCCCACATCTCCCTCTTCCATGAAGATGGTGAGTATTCAGAAGTTATTCCAAAGGGATAAAAACATATGTCCACTCCTTCTCTTACCCTTTGTGTGAAAGATGGCTGTGAACATTTTCATTAAACAGCCAAAAGCATGTCATGATCACACTAACACAAATAAAAGTACAAGACTTCTGTTTCAAGACATCAGGTGACAAAAGGGTAAACCATACTGTTGACATTAGAATTAAATTTCATTTCTAATTACAACTAACATTTTAATACTGCTGATAACAAGGCCATGGTACTTGGAATAACTATGAAAAACACAAACAGCATGCCAGACATAATGTACATGTATTTTTCCCAAAATTTTAAAGAAAGGGGACATCTTCTGAGTAATGTAGAATGAAAGAGAGGCTCAGAGGAGACCCTATCACTCCCTACAACTACCCAAAATGAGGTCGTAGCCACACGGGAGTCAATCTCTAAGTAACAGGATAATAAAAAATGGCCTCAAGTTGTGCCACAGGAGGTTTAGATTGAATATGAGGAAAAATTTCTTCACCAAAAGGGTTGTGAAGCATTGGAGCAGGCTGCCCAAGGAAGTGGAGGGGTCACCATCCATGGAGATATTTATAACATTAATGGATGTGACACCTGGGGACATGGTTTAGTGGTGGATGTGGCAGTGTTGGGTTAATGGTTGGACTTGATGACCTTAATGGTCTATTCCAACCTAAGCACTTCTATGATTATGTGACTGCAGTCTAAGGATGTAACACTGCAATAGTCCTGAGACAGTAAATCTATCACATCTGCACTGTATGAATATATTTGTTGTACTATATACAACTGCGCATGTACTAAATACAGGATAGGTAAAGAACAGAAAGCTTCCAGAAAAACTGCAGCAATTCCTTCAAATTCTTCTGTGAATGATTTGTGTTATGGCATGCATTATGTAATGTTAACTGCAGTTTTATGAAAAGCTTGCCACCTCCTCCGACTACAATACCTTTAAGACTAGATCTTGAAAAGCAATGGAAAATGTTAAATTTCATTTCCCTTACCACACTGATTTATTACCAGTCTTAGATTCTATAGCTTCGCAAAGACTGAGCTACCATCTCCAATTTCATAGTGGAAAACATCAACTCCCATTTTGGCTGGTAGCATCTACCTTTTATTTCACATGAGACTGACTCTTCAAAACAGCTCATCCACTGTGTCATAAAACTTTGTAACAAATTTCACTATCTATAAAATGTTGATTAGTCATGCAGCAGTCTGTAATAAAATCCCATAAATCCACAAAACCACATCCTGCTGATTTACATGGTACTTAAAAAAAAAAAGAGCCCAATACACAACTTCATGTTTTATTGTTGCATTATTGCCGCATTGACAATTACAGAAAATTTATTTTGCGGTCATTTCAAGGTAACATCTGAACATCTCCTGTGGTAATACGCCATTGTAACATAGTTTGAAAGTATCAATAACCATCAGTAGGAAATCCAGTTCACCAGTTATGATTTTTTATTTCGGACAAGGTAATGCTTTGGTAAGGACACCTACATATAAACATGGAAACCTCCCAAC
Source organism: Xenops minutus (assembly GCA_035221455.1). NCBI lineage: Eukaryota > Metazoa > Chordata > Aves > Passeriformes > Furnariidae > Xenops > Xenops minutus. Next base: position 77,967,955 of record JAWWEE010000074.1, on the reverse strand, counting down.
AATACATAATATGCTTTCAGACAGAGACATTTTCTAACCATATAGGAATTCCTGTACTCTAAAAGCCACTAAAGCTATCTTAACCATACTCCATTGTACAAATGTACTTATCTATCTAAATAATCAAATATAAAAATCAGGTATTGCCTATATATGCTGTATATATTGCATTAACAACCAGGAGCCATAGTTTGTAATTCAAAACTATCCATGTTCCTAACTTTTAGGATTACAATGGGAATGTGGTGTTGCTTTCAGAAGCATTTCCACCAGCCATTACAAGACATAGAGCAGAGGTGCCCAGCCCCACCTAATCCTCTGCTTCTGCACTGAGGTCTAGTTTTCCACTGCAGGCAATAGAGCTAAGAGTGATCCAGCTCATCTTGAAAGACACTTTCCTTTGGTCAACAACACCACACCTAAACTCTGCCAACTGTCTTGACTGCACCAGCATTGACTACAGCGGGGGTTGACACTGCTGCAGATGTAGGCACAACGCAAGGGAGAGCTGAACAACACCCAGAGCTCACTCTCAAGGCAGCAGGTACCAGCATCAAGTGACTGCAGTGATCTGCTTCACTGCTGATGCAGGACACTGACAGCTCCTGGCTGCACCATCAACTGCTTCCTGTCCTGAATGCGCAAATGTTCCTGTCAGCAAATTATCTTGTGCAGATATTCCACGAGGCTCAACAAATGCTATCCTTATGAATGAGTTACTCATGTGTGAATCACTTGTACACTCATAAGCAGCTACAAACAAGGCCTCTGCTGCACCAACATCAGAAACAGAAAGCATTTTTTTTTAAAATTATGCATATTCTAATACAGAATTATTTTCAGAAACAACACTTGTTCCTTAAGGCAAGTACGGCTATCTAATTAAACTGAAATTAAGGACTGCATCTACAGATTGTACATCCTTTCTTGGATGTAGAATAAATATATCCATGCATATAATTTGCAAAACATCATTTCCATTTCAAGCCTATGAAGAAATGGAAACGTCAGGTCCCTCTCACCCACGATGTGAGTTATTTCAATTGTGAAATGGGCCGTATTTCCCATTATTTCACTGCTATTGTTTTAAATCAGCTACTCATGAAAAAATGATTTAATCTGCAGAAATTTTTAAAAATAATGTTTTTAAACTCTCCTCACTGGTTTTCTCTACTATTTTATTTCAAACATAAATGAACTAGTAAAGCCCCAAGTGACCCCAAACTTCTACTGATTTGCCAGGTGAATGATTACAGCTCTAGCTCCCACTTTTTTAACATCATTAGAAATTTTATAAACCAGGGTTGGGGGGGACTAAAGTCTGTATTGTATTTGTAGTCAGTTAAAAACAGAAGGACACTTTAAAAAATTAGGTAGAATGTAGAAAAAACTATTTTTATAGAGATGAGTTACAGAAGGAAAATTATAGAGCTGAGTAATTTTGAGCTGAGCAATCAAAAAATTTAATTATGTGTCCAAAACTAAAACAATTGCTCTATTTAAAAAAATAATTTCTTTTTACTCCCTCATATCACAAATGACCTTCACAATAAGAAAACTAGGAAAAAATATGATATGAAACAGAAGTTCGGTCATAAACATATTTCCTAATGGTATCTCTTATTTTCAAATGGTGCTCTCAAATTCTAAATTAAAAAGTAAACAGATTTTTCACCAATTTACTTTAAATTCAATTCTGGAGGGTCCTGGGATCCTTCAACTTGTTATGGGAATTGAGAAATCATCACCTCAGAAATACAGCCCCCAGTGAGATATAGGATCACAAATCAGCAGCAGTTTTCTTTTAAATCTGATTTCTCTCTCCTCTTTATACTCACAGACCTCCAAAGGGAAAAACCTCAGCCAGACTGTGCAAGTGCAAAGGGCTGTAAAGAAGATTCAGTTGCATCTCTGCCCACTTGAGGTTTTGGGGCCCTTTTATCATCTTCCTAGTTGAATTCAGGGGGCACAGTCACTGTGGTGTAACACCACAGAATACTGAAGACTATAAGGATTCTATATAACCCAGACAACCACTGATTTCTGTCTCAACATACCCAATAAACTCCCTCCAGACAGTAAAGGTACCAGTACCAAAGGGCTATTCTTCCTTACTGGCTTAGCATAAAACTACATTAACCGTCTGCTATTGAAATGCCACAACTAAAAGTACAAGCTTTAAGCTCACTAATCATATCATTTACACTGAAGTTTTTATCTTGGCAATAAGAAAATTTTATAGAAAAGCACCCTTGATCAGCAAATACTTAATAGAAAATTTTCCATCTGGGATAACAACTGAACAATGTCATTCTTATTAACCCTTCACAATTAAAGTAGAAGAAACAGCATATTATTTTAGAGGTCAATTCTACTGATTTGACAGTGTGATTCCTAAAGGTTTTTTGTCTTCTCTTGAAAACTTATTCACTGACAGCAGTTTGGCTGAGATCTTGATGGACAGCTCATTTGCGAGGCTGATGAATGTGCTGTTTGACGTGTTGTGGATGAGGAAGCTTTTCCACAGAAGGATGTGGTTTCTGATGAGCCACCTGAGCTGCAGCTGGAGGGAAGTCCTTGTCACCCTGTTCAAAGAAGAGACCAGGAAAAAAAAAATTTAAGAAATCTTAAAAGTATCCTTTCTGGTTTCAAGGATTCTAAGTTTTTAAAAATGTGAAAGGCAGATGGAAAACAGTGTTGCACGTTACTCTGAAGTCCCCCTGTACACATCTTACCATTTCAATCTTTTAGCCAACTTCAACATTTCTCTTTTGCAAGTTTCACTTGTTCCACTTATACACATCATGCAATAATTTAGTATCTTAACAGAACCCAAGGGAAAAAAAAAAACGCAAGCATTCTTATCTTCAGATCTGTTTGGTTTTCACAAAGCCACTAGAAAGTGGAGACTATTTTAAAAATAAGTTAAGGCAGCATGAAAAACTACCTGCACAAGAAAACCTACAGTAGGAATCACAGAACGGGCTGGATTGGAAGGGATCAGCTCACAGGGCAACCACCTTACACAGGGCTACTTTGTACAAAGGCGATGTCTCAGATGGCCTGTTTGACACCTGACCCTATTTCAATCTACTCCAAAATCTCCTATTCTAATTTGTTTGTTTGGGTTTATTTTTAAATCACTACATTGACTTGTTACATTTTGCATTTTCTTCTCTATACCAAGTTGCTTCCAATTTTCAAAAATCTCCTTTTCTCAGACTTGACATTTTCTACCTTCTCTCCCCAGTGCTGCTGAGTGGCCATTTCTTATGGGCTAAGGCAAATGGCATCAGCTTGCTCTTTCCACCTACAGGGTCTGACACAACCACGTTGCACACCCCAGTGATGTAAGGCCATCACGATACAGGTAACCATTGCATAAAGCCATGACAGAAACCCCGTCACAATGCACAATGCACGAATTACTGATCATATGATTAATGGCTAGTTAATACTAATAATTTAGTTTATGGATTTCTAGGTCCTGCCTGCTTTTAAAATCCAGGGAATAACACCCTGAATCCCAAGTACCTCAAGGCACAAAGGGCAGCTGAAACATATCTTCAAATATGTATCCTTACAGACAGGAGTGTTTCTCTTCATCACAGATGAACTTACAGCAGCACATTTAACATCCAACTGCTTCCAAAGGAAATGAATGCAGTAATAACTAGCTTAGATATAAAAAGATGATCCAATAAACTTAAAGTGCTAAAATTCAAAGTAAAGCGGTGGGAGTAATTTCAATAAATAATTTCAATTTCACGCAAACCCAGAAAGAATGCTTAAAGGGCCTTACACGAATATACAAAACATAAAGGCTCTTCACATAGGAGAGGAAGTGCTATGAAAAAGATTAATTTTGCTCTGATCGGTGATAATTCTGAAAAGCCTACAGTAACTTTTCTATGACTGAGAGAAATTTAATGATAATCTTACCCTAGCAATTACACCGGAGATGAACACCGCTGGTTTAGGTGGGCTGAAAAAAATAAGAGGGGTTATTTTTACCAGTTGTTTAGAACGTAAAAATGAAAAGTATGTCACACATACGATGCAAAAAAAAAAGTGACTTTTTTGGCAATTAAGGAAAGTTTCAAATAGGTAAGACAAATTTCCTCCTCAAATGACTATTGCCTTACTAGTACTTAATCCAGTCAAAACCAAACCTGTAGGCTTTGGCTGCTATTACTTCACATTGATTGTGACAGCAGTAAAAGGCTAGTCCAACAACACTGTTTCTTATTTAAAGCTGAGAGTCTTTGTTTGCATTGGTTTCTTAATCCTCAAATTTTATATATAAGCTGCCAGCAGTACTTAAGGCTTAGTGTATTTGTACTGCACAATGAAAACTGTAGCTGGACTAAACTCACTGCTGTGTTAGAGAATGAAATAAATTTCAAGTTTACATCTGTCAGTCAACGAATAAGCATTCTGAGTCTCAAGAAAACAACACTCAGTACTTTAAATCATAGATTTTCAAGATTAAAAAACATGCAGTAAAGGGTACCCTCCTTTTTCATTTGCAGCCCCTCAATCCATGACAAGTAGAATTTGACTCTGAAGCTTGGTCAGCATGAGCAATTGGTTTCCTAGGTCACTGATGTACTGTACTGTCCACCTCTACCTGGAGGCCACAGCATAGCCACATCCAGCTGTCCATCCTGGTGGCATTGCCAGTGTCTGAATTACAGACACTCAGCAACTTAGTGGTCTCCAGGACATATAAAACCATACAACTGCGGAGAATCTGCAGTAGGACTGGGACCTGGAGCTCCAGAAGATCGCCACAAAAGAGGTAATTCATCTCTAAGAAAACCATGTAACCTGAGGCATTGCAAAGGGAAGGAAAGTGCAGAGGTAAAGGCGTCCCTCCCTCCAAGCATGTCTGTAACTGAGGACTCCGAGCAGGTGGTTTGTTAACCTGGGCCAAGAGAAGGGTTCTACCCCATGATCTTAGGGCTTGCAGGGTTGGAACAACACAGAGCAAACACAAATCAAATGATTTATTAGAGGAATGATAGTGATTATTGTGATGCACTTTACAACTACACGGCTTGTAAAAATTTATTAACATGATGTTATGTGAAGTTAAGATAACAAGCAGCACAGTATTAGATCTTGATATAATGAACTCATAAATATTGCCTAAGACCTGTTTAAGTCACGGTATTGTTACACAGTCTCTGAACACCCATGTTATTTAACAAGACTCAGAATCCTTTCTAGAAATTTTTTAAAAGTCAGAAAGACTGGATGAGAAAAACGGAGAAAGGGAGTTCTGATCTAAAATACTTCCATTAAAGAGTAACTGATATCTCCTGCAATAAGAAATAATATTTTGAGAGCTGTACTAGACTTTTTCAGTAGTAATAAACAGCAAAGGTAGCAAGACACCTTCATTTCATCCTAATTGTACTGAGCCACTCAGTATGCTACAGTCTACATGATACTTCCTGGATACCAAGTAACAAATGCAAAGAAGTAACTCTGACTGAGAAAACACAGTGGCTCAAGGTACAACTCACAAACTAACACCATGATGTTACAAAGGAAATGAAGAATAAATGGGTAAAAAAAAAAGTGTGGCAAGTTATTCTTCAACTATACATTGAATCTGGCTTCAATTACATTCAGAGAAACAGTTTTTTGCTTGACATTGCATTATTAACAATATTGGAGAGTGAAAAAGTCATGTCAGATGGATTTTTTTCTTATATTCTTACCATGACCTTTCATTGTTTATTATGCTTGAATGACACATGAAATTCCAATCAGGAGTTCCCCAAAAGAGCCTGTATTTGTTGAATGTGCCACGACTTGTTTACTGACTACCCCACTGTATTATCTGCTGTTTCATACTCCTTGCTTTAGAAACAAGTGCAGTGCTCCATGGCTCTGGCCAAAAATGACAACCAGAAGGAATCTCTTACATAATGGTTATTTCAAACACAGATTTTACTACTGCAAATTGCAAAAATCTTCTCAGAAACCCTGATCTCCTGTTGAAATGTCATGCTATTGATATTCAAAGGACCCAAGCTTGCAAGTGTTAAGCTCCCTGAGTACATAACAAAGACGGATAGTTAGAATATTTGGTATATTTCCATATTTATTTTAACTTATTTGTATGTTCTTTTGTTTCAGGAACTAGGCTGAAGATCTTACAAAGATCATTTTCAGTTAAGCTATAATCCAGTCTGATTATGTTTTCAGATAGTACTGCAAAAGCAGATAGTACACCTTTATAATGAAGACAAAAAATAAGCAATACTATCTTCCTGGTAAAAACTATATTCTTCAGATATAAAGCATTTATCTTGAACTCCATCACAAAATAACATATTTATCCTTGTTTGTATGCAGTTGATTCTGTGACCATCTTTAGTTACACTGCCTTAGAAACAGGACACTGATTGAGACTATCCCATGGGTATGTGGAAGGCATTAAAACATCTCATGCTGACTCACCTAAGGTTTGTGTGGAACATTTTAGGATAGTGCTGACATACAGTGAACAACCTAATAGGAAATCAGAGTTGCAAAAACTTATCTACTCTCAGATGTGGCTGGAACAGATCTCTCCTTTACCTTCCCCCTTGTTTGTCCTCTCCGTGTATTTTAGACTGGGCTCTTCTTGCTTTATTCTAGATTTACAGCTTTTAAATGGAAGAACTAATGGGAAGGCTAACCCGGCTTCCAGCTCAAGTGCCTCTACCCTCCATCTACAAAGATCTTTTACAGAAATCCTGGCATTTGTTTCTGGCTCACTTGAGTTTCCACACTTGGCTGCAGGCACACACTGTAATGAGGCTTCACCTCTGTACTTAACTCATTACACAGGCAAAATGCTTCACTCCTATGGAAGACACGTCAGACTAATAGGAAGCTCATTTCCATGCATTAATTATTCTCTAGCAGGGAAAAAGACAGAGAGCTGGCCAGAAATGTGAATGATTGAGTGTGTCGGTATTTATGTTCTATGTCAAAACCACTGGTTTTCCTCCCATTTTTACCAGATTACATTGTTCCAGAAAAAAATATTTTAAAATTTAATATTATTCATTATCTTTGATGGTCTATAGAACCAGAATCAAGCCAGAGCATATATAATTGCACATCTAAACTAATGAAGAATTCAACGGATCAGAGAAAGGCCTGAATAATCAGTCACTGATTCATGCTTTAATTTCATTCTTAATGAGAGAAATCTTTCCACAGATGAACTTTGTCGCAATAAATTCAATCTCTACTGCCAGACTCTGAAACCATTGGTTTTTGTGGACCCAGATTAGCTGCCAGGACCGTAACTCCATAACTGCACTCTGGGACATCTACTGGGATTGCAGTGTTGCAACATCACTCATTATCTTTCCCAAGAACCTCCTAACAATAGCAGCAAAAATGAAGAACAGGCACAGGCTATCATCGCTGCATCTGTAAAACCTTTTCAAGTGCTTTAAATTCTATTGGTGTTTTATGCAAAGCACAACCTACATTTCCAGTATTTTGTAAACTGTGATGGTTGCTCTGAGGATATACTTAATCTGATGAAAATCAGTTTGACAGATGTTGTTTTGAAGATGCAGCATTCCTTTGTCTAGGCATCAGTAAACAAGAAAGCAAAAACACCATTATTACTTTCTGACAAAAACCGATTTTGTTTATACATATATGTGCTTTACAGCTATTTAATGTACACATTTATTTAAAGTTAATTAATAGCCATAGCTGACTCTGTGTAAGGAACACAACAGTGTGTTTGCCAAAACTGGTTAGTGTTTGTGTCAATATTTTCAGAGTAAATCCATATTTTATTGTAACATATGGAGAAAAAGAACACATCTGTTAAGATCTGAGCATTCAGAGAACTTACCCTGATTTTACATGTGCAATGCTGCACCTGCTTAACATCAGATTCTCTACTGGATTCATTTATCCTGACTGTATTCAAATAAAATAAAGACTTTTATTATTTCATAATACTTAGCTTAAATAAGATCCTTATCTGGCATGGCAAGTAAATTATAAAGAAGATGAAATACTTGAAAAGATCATTAACTAGATGAAATGAAGCATTAATAACACCAAAATCTTATTCCTTTAACTTAGAGGGATTAGTTGAACAGCAATAGTGTAAAGATAAACACAGTGGCATTGGAATTACTGTGAAATCTTCTACAGGCCACAAAACATACTTAGGGCAGATGAGTATTTATCCAACTCCCTTAAAATGTAGAAACTGAATAAATTAGTTTTCTAGTTTAACAGGGAATTTTATAGTTAGCTGTATCTATACACAGCGATTGTGCACACACATGTGCAGAGGCTCTCCAATGCACACATACCCAGATTACAGAGACTCACAGCTGGTTCGGTGTTCCCAAATGCAGAAGGAAGCGGAGCACATTCCCACAGCCGTGCAGGGGATGAACACCTGCAGCCACTCTGCCTCCTGCACCACTACCTAATGGGATGGATTGGATCTGATGCCGGTCTCCAGCCACAGCTGAAGATCAGTCTAGGGGAAGGACTATGAGTATTGCTCACAGTGCAATCCAAAACAAAAGGCTACCTTTAGAGTTGACAAACTGAGAAACAGACCCTGCATATGCATCTTTCCTTTCCACATGAACTGTAAAAGCTCCTGAAATGGGAAGTAGGTCTTACTGCATCCAGACACCATAGAAGGCAAATGCTCCATGTACACTGGTGATCACAAAAATCAAAATAACATGCCAAGACAAATAAAGAGAAAAAGCAATGGTAAAAACAGTACTTCACAGTATACCTCAACTAAAAGACTTTATTCAGGCCAGAAACACCCTAAGTGAAGAACAAGAGCAGAAATAAAGATGGAAAAGATAGCTGAGAGAGCACGGAGAACCTTGTACAGAAGGAGAGAGCTAAGAACTATTTCCATACAGGATATAAAGGAGTAGATAATAATGCTGTTTTACCTTCTTTACCGTGTAAGTAGAAAGTGACACTTGTAGAAAACATATTTAAAAGTAGTAATAGCAGATAAACTTTAAAATACCATAGAATTAGATGCAGAACCTCCTGCAAATAAGGCATCAACATAAAAATTTCCATTAGGCATCAATACCAAAATTGCCATTATGCCAACATTTATAACAGGTTAGCCTACTTTAGAAGGGACAGAACTGTACAGATGCAATGCTTTTATTAGGTTAGAAGACTTGTCAAAATAGGTTAAAAAGAAGTTAAATCATTAAAACTGCATTAAACTAATCTTCTAAATAGGAATGATTAATATTGATCTTTTCATATTCACAGTGATTAATGATATGTTTTATCACTGTCAATCACCTTTTGCTGTTTTAAATAAACCTGGCAAATAGACATATAGAATATATAAATAAAATACATAAATAATAGCATGATGTGTTTTTCAAAGACTTTGGAACCACAAATCATGTCATCATTTTTAACCACTAAAGAGTAACACTGGAGTTTGTAACTTGGTGTTTCCTTGTTTTAAGCAAGTCATCCAGTGGTATGTACTGCGACTCGCAGTTGGCCTCTAGCTGTGGAAAGCAAAGGAGAAATTCCTGTGAGAGCCATGAAGAAAGCAAAGGAGAATTTTCTACAAACCAAGGAGAAACAAATGCAGAAGCTGCAACCAAATCCCTGACCCACAGGCAAAAGCAGCACACAGACAGCATACCTCTTGCCCCTCCAGCACCCCAAAACAGCAGGGACTTGAAAAATGAGCAGAACCTTCCACTCAGCAGCTTGCCCTTTATTTCCTGCTCATTTCCAAATAGGTATCATTCACTTTCCTGACAATGTGCTTAGGCAAGCAAAATAAAAACCCTATATAAAATAGGATGATCTGCAGTTACTCATTGATCCCCCAACTGTTCCCTAATGAGAGCAAGTTTTGTGGATTTCAATCTTGCCCTGACGTAAACAGAAAGTTCCCCAAGTATTCCACACAGATTTTCATCTTCAGTCAACAAAACTTCAGACTTTAATCCTGCCCTTCTATTTCTGGAATTAAAAGTTTTGTGGCCACTTTTTCAAACCATCCAGCCTAATCTCCAAGGTTGTTTGGGAATTCATATCTTCTGATTATGAAACATGAAAGTTAACTAGACTTAGTTTCAGTCTAATGCCTCTTTAAAGATGTCCAGATATTTCTTTATAGGGGTGCTTATCTGAATTTACATAGTTGCCTTTGATTTTGGCATTGTCTGTAAAAAAAATTTCAAGATTATTAAGACCACACTGAGATGATTAAAAACCCATTTCTCAGCAAGAGAATAAAACTAACAAGCACACTGCTCATCAGCTTGACTGAAATACTTTCCCACTGGTTGTAATTGGTTTAGGTTATTAATTTTCTGGACAGAAAAGTAATAAGTAGTCTGACTGACTACCAGAGGGAAATATTTTAGCTGATTGCATGGGGACATACAGTATCTGATATTCTATGATAATTTATCCTGTTGAGGTCGTTTATTTATCTACCAGAGCTTTCAGACCTTTAAGATCATCCACAAGATGGCACTGTTGAACCTCTGAGTCTCGTGTACAGTAAGTAGGAAACAACTTCAAAGAAATCCAGGTGCTGCAGCAAATACTAAAACAAGTAAAAAGTAGTACTTCCCCTTGATGCCAAATCTTGATAAAACGCAGTACGTATACACACACACACAATTCATACACATACCTATAGACATGACTTTTGGAAAACAATTTTCTTGTCCCCCTGTATTAGGCTGTGGACCAACACACTCCATGAAATAGTTTCCACTCCGCTAAATTGCTACTCTTCCTATGCAGGCAAAATTAATGCAAGTTTAGAACAAGAACTCAATGTCCTATCAGGAAATTTAATTACTATTTGTTTTGCTATTCACATACAAGCAAATTGGGTGTTCCAATTTTTAATGAGGTGGGAAATCACTGGCCATTACATTTAACAACACCTGATTGACATTCACTGTTCTTATATTCACTATCAACTCATTGCAGCATATGGTTTGATTAATGTCACCAGCCTCTCATTCATCTTCAGTTTTAGTGCAGGTATTAGACATAAAAGAAAATTATTTAAGAAAAATATCCACAATTTCTTATCTATATTGTTGTACATGATATTGCTATCACAGAATAAATTTCACTTCATGTCTTCTTCTGATCACAAAATGAAGATTTAAGTATTTCACCTTTTCTATAGACTCAGAGGATTTAGAAATAGTCTGCAATTCTCCAACTGCTCGTTGATTTATTGAGTTTCAACCCTGTTACTGCAGTATCTACAGGAGTTCTTAGTGAACACCAATGACAAACTTTTCAGAGGCTGTGACTGCAGCATTAGCCCACTTAATAATCTGTAGGCACCTAACTGTGGAAAAAAGAGAGGTATGAAAAACTGACATAAAGCAAGTAATGCTTAAATACTTACACAACTCAAAGGAAACCCTAGAATAAGGAATGAAGTAGACTTCAAGCATTTGCAAAATGACCAAAACCATGGTGCAAAGGGGAGAGAGAACCAAGTCTTCCTTGCGTTTGTTGAGTGCTGACATGCACCCATGTGCATGTTCCCACGACAGCAAAACTCTTCCATGCTGGGAATATCACAATCACGGGCCTGCACTGCAGTGTCTTGGCTACAGACACACATGAGCCAGTTGTGGCGCTGCTGTAGCTCCTCCATCTCCCAGCAGATGAAAGATGGAGTGGAACTGGAAAAACAGAATGGCACTGTACGAGAAATACAGGATGTCAGTGCAGTTAACAAGACACAAGAAGGTAGGAACTAATGAGAAGGTGAAAACCTTCTCACTCCTGCCCAGGTGAACCTGTGTTTGTCTGAGAGACACACAGCAGTGGCCTGGAATTTCCCAACCTTTCCTGTCAAGAGTTTGTAATCTGAATCTTGTCTTCCAGTGTTTCACAGTATTAATCATTTAGTAGATGTGCACGTTTCACTCTCCTACTGCTTTGAGCAATTGCAGTATCATTTCTGATTACCCCAAGTGACACTGCAGACACAAGTCTAATGAGTATGCATGCATCTGCACTTGTGTAAATACTACATCATCTTCCACAATCACACAGTCGTTGTGAGAAGCCTTCTCAATCCAATTTTATACCATGCATTCTGAATGGTTTCCATTTCACAGTAGTACATGGCTCTCCCCACAGCACAATAGACCATGATAAAGTTCTTGCCCGTTTCAATAGGCCACTCCTGGGAAAACTAAGCACAATAAAGGGTGTTGTGGAAGGCCATGGAGATACTCTGGTAGTATCAGTTCACATGTGCGAGCTGGTTGTTACTGGCCAGGAACTTGCTTTAGTTCAAACCCTGCTGAAGTTACCAACATGATTCTCCCTGTTCCCCAGTGGCAAGTGGAGGCATAGATCTTATCATAGGAGTAAGAGGCCAGTAAACTCTGGAACCTGTAATTCCTCTTAATTCAGACATAGAAAATAAATAAAACGTTAAGTATGTAATCTTACATTCAGAGCTCACACAGGAGCAACAAATGAGAATTAAAAAATGTTTTTAACTTAAACCCCTTACTTTTAATAGCAAGAAATCCCCTAGCCCCTAATACACGTATCCCAGCTAGGTTTTTAATGTGACACAAGAAAAAATTCTCTCAAAGGGATTCAGGCATGGGTGCAGCTTTGTTTAAATAAATGTGGAGAAATATAAACTCTCCACAGAGAAAATTACCTCCCTTGACCTGAGAGGAAGCAATCACTTCATTTCTCTATTACCATTACTACACCTGTGCTGAGCTGTGGTTGTTGGAAAGGCAGCATCTTTATTTTCCATCTAGAAACATCCAGTTCCCTGAACACAATCAGAACAGGCTGTTTCTTCCTTCCATATTTATCTTAAAGGTTTAATCTAGAAGGTCAATATCAGATATTACTACAACCATCTGCAAAATTTCCACTGTCAATGGGACTGGAACTTGGTACTATGAAATAAATGTCTATCTTTGTAAAGTGATATTAGAAGCCATGACAATAAAAATGGGTAACAGATCAATGTGCTGTTAAATACGAATATAGTTCTAAAGTAGTACCCATTCGCTTCAATGGGATGTAGAAATCTTAAAGCAACTACAAACTCCTGAATGTCAATACCACTAGTGATTTTTCTGTAAATCCAACAAGGACTGCTAATTTTCTAGTTCAATCTAGTTAGATCTGTCACATTCTGGTGTTCTATTTGTTTGAATGCCTTTTAATTTCTTTAATAACAGTGAAAGTAGTTAATTTCCTTCCTATAGTACTTAAAGAAGTACTATACCACCTGCAGGATGGCAGCTGACCACCTGGCAATGTTATCTTCTACCATACAGAGCATGATTAGACTAGATTAGATTTTTTCTGTTTGTGATGCACATATAGCTTTGTTTCTTCACTGTACTTCTACAGGACAAATAGACTCCTCTCTGAGCAAGGAAAATAAAACAAGGATGCACTGTCTCAGCTGAGTTTACATTTACTACACAGTAATGGTGTTATTGGTACTTTATACTGGTAGTTTGTACTTTTTTTTAGTTTGTATTATATTCAAGTCATTTCCATATACAGCACAACAGAAGAGAAAAAAGACGCACTAAAAATAACTCATTTTACTTCATCTACTACCTGGTGAGACAGTTCAGGCTGGAATAAAGTTATGTTTCTGTAGTTCTAGCGGAAGGAAGTCCTCAGGAAGAACAGTTTTTCCAGAACAACTGCCTGGCATTAGTACCTCTGGGCACTGTCTGGATGTCACAACAGGGATGATATAATAATGGGAGCTGACTTAAGAAATCAATAGCCTACTCACCTTTGAAAAGTTTACCTAAGTATCAACTTAGGTTAATTAGCAAAAAAACCTTTTTCTAAAGATTCCTTGATTCCTATGTATGCTTCAAAAACCTATTTCTGTTATCCTGTATGTACTTGGACATAGAAACATTGTAATTAATGGCTTTTAATTTACTAATTAAGCGGGATACACTTTTTGTAGAAGCCAATTACCAAGCAAATGCAGAGATCTCTCCTGATTCAGAAGGTCATTTTTACAATATGTAGTTCAGCGGAGTCCCAGTCTGTCAGTGTGAAGATTAATGAAAATGAACACCACTGCAATCAAATTTTCAATTAATTAAAAAGTGAAAATAGCAATTGTCACAATTACTGCACCTTCTATCATACACATAACCAGGTGTGCAATTTGTAAACACTACACTAACATAATTTTTCATAATGTGGTGTGATTTACTGATAGCTTATTATTTTCAAATTTTCATATTTTGAAGATACATTTTGTAAATATGAGATATTTTCACTACAAAAATATGTTTTCCATTATTTATCTCTTGGTTCCATCACATTTTCTTATTTCCCTTCACAGCACTAAGACTCCTCAATGTGCCGGGACATAGAGCTAAACATCTGTGTAATGCTGACTATTTTAAGAGTTCAGTACCAAACACATCCCTGTTTAATTTTCATTACAAAAGCAAGTGGTTAGAGGGAGCTCAAGATCTGCAGGAGCAAGAACCAGAGGAAATTTTTTAATGGTCCTTTTTGGCACAGGATACAGGGAGAGAGGTAATGATCCTATCCTTCTCTCCATCCTCTCCATCTCTAGCTACCTTTAATAGCCTCTGAGCTCCCAAGAGTTATTTCCCAAACAAATACTTTTTTTGGTTGTTTTTAATAACAACACATTAACTGTGCAACAATGGCAAGTTAACCATCAAACTGTTTATTTTCTAAGAAGTGATGACTTTGGACATATTTCCAAAGTCAGTGCTTTCCTGAGAAAACATGTCTGTAACTTACAGCATAATCATTTCACGTGTTAATAGAGAACATTAGGAATGTGGAACTCCTGGCAGCTCAATTTTGCTGCAAGCTGGAGTGCAAGATGATGCACTGCTTGATTCAGCTGAACTCTTCTGAATTCACATGATCTCAGATGCAGCTGAAAACCTCTGCAATGAGAAGTCTTAAAAATACTTCAGAAGAACTGCACCACTATGGATCTTCTTTTTTTTTAATCAAAGAAAATTAAAGATATACTGCCCTGAAACTGCTAAGTTAAAGAACATCAAGAAAGGATTCAAATGGTTATCCTGCTCGCATCAGAAAAACATACCATGAAAGAGTGTGAACAATAAGAAAGTTGAAATCATACTGACAGAAATGCATGTATCTGAAAAAGATCTCACATTCCATTAATGCTCTAAATTCTCGTTTTGCAACTTACAATTCAGGTAATCTTTAAAAATTTGACATGAAAAAATTTTCAAGTTTTCATTTAACTGAAAATGAGAGATATTATTTGAATTTTTTATTCAGATGAGACCAAACTGCCAAACATAAAAGAGCACAGGTCAATGGAATGCTACAAAGCCAGAAGTAACAATAATATATTTGGGAAATGGTATGTATTTGCGGGCACTTCTCAGTCTCATAGTGGTTCCCAGAGCACCTCCCATTTGCACATGGCAGATGCAAGTTGCAATTCAGGCTGCTCCCAGACACATAAAGCCGTGGTTCAATGAATATGTAGTATCTGAAGGGGTCTGAAAAAAACGCCAATGACATGTACTACTACAGGTTTTTGGTCACAATCAGATAGCTGTGCTTAAAAACTCAAGAACACAAGCCAAATTAATGTCTGATATATTTGCTGTTTGTACTTTCATTCACTTGCAATCCTACTTTCACATTATTTCCTGAGATTGTATTTTATAAATTGGTATGTGTACATTTTTGACCAACAATCACTTTACACAGTCTTTTCATGTCAAATGTCTACCCATTCAGTCTGAGTTTATCATTGGGAATAAAAAAGCAGAAAGAGCAGGTATAAAGAGAACATCCTTAATTTATCAAAAGGCAAAATAATTTTCTAATTTTCATTCTCTGTATTTATGGCAAAACTTTGTATTAACCAATGTGGCATTCCCATTATTAACCTGCACTGTCAAGTGAGGAGACAGACCTCTTGAGTATACTTGCTCTGAGTACTTGCTTCTATGACATTAAAATTAACAGAAGGGTATTGGGCTCCTGTCATATTTATTTAAAATCTTCATGCAGGAGAAGCCCATGGAGACATACCCTAGGCACCCAGATGACAGCAATGCTATTGCTGCTACATAATGGCCAGCTGCAAACTGAAGTTTAATTTCATTTTTGCCTATCAGAGGGATCTCTTCTAGCTACTTCCAGTTATAGAGAAATTTCCATGAATTTTACAGCAGCAACCCTCATTCATAACTGTAATACATCAAAAGAAGTAGAAAGTAAAGTGTACAGGAGCCTTAAGCAAGAAATGCAAGTTTTGTAGTGAAGCTCTGCTGTGGAGAACAGTAAGGCTTCCTGTTGTAACACAGAGAGGATAATAACAACAATCCACAGTTCAGAAACAAACAGGGTGCAATCATGCTACTTGATCTGTGAGTGGAAGTAAGAAGAGAAGGACCCACTCTTTTCAAGGACAGTTCAAGACTTTTTTGAGTGCTGCAGTACAGTAGGAGAGGAAAAGGGGAAGCAAAAAAAAAAAAAAAGGGGCACATCCTCTCCCTTGGCAGTAGTGGTGAATAAGCATCAGGAAACATTTCCTAAAACACAGTCAGTGTGTGAGCTCCTGTGACAGGCCCAGATAACAGGGCAGAAGAGATATCCAGGGACATGCTTCATGTAACAAGACCAAGCTATCTTGTTATGTAGACAACCGCAATACTGGAGAGAGTATATGAAAAGACAATGCAAAGATGTCATTGATTTGCCTATGAAGTGCTTTGATGTAGATACCACAAGATATCAGTAACAGGCATGTTGCCATGGGCTTGCCTCCTCATGCAGACAAAGAGCTCAGCATCGACCTTGTTAAGTGTGCAAAGGGAGACAACACTAGTGCACAAATATTCTCTCTTTTGCCCTTTTTCTGTGTGGGTAAACTAACTACAGATGCATGTATGCAATTCCCTCTCCCCTCCTTTTATTGATGTCACATGGAGAAATGATCTAAGTGTTTTGTAGCCTATGGAGAGAAAAGGAGCACTGTCATTCTTCTGAAAGATCATCAAAAGACAGATTTGCAACTCCTATGAAAAGTACTGATAAGCTATCAGCAGTAATCAACCACCAGGCATCTACGGATGAGTTTTGGTTCCTGTGCTATTTCCAGAAGCCTAGTTTCCATATAGACCACTGGAGATCCTCAATCTTTTATGAATCAAAAGGTTATAATTTGAGCATTTGAAATAGGAAGACCACAACTCTCCACAACAGAAGAAAAACACAAGGGAAATTGCCCATTCTCTGTCTGTGCTGGCATGACACAACCACAAGGCATGACAGAAAGCATATACCCAGCATTTTGTCAAAGGGAGAGCTATGATCATTCATAGAAGTAGCAGAAGTCATGCTGATTTTAGTCTGCACTAGCTTTGTAGAGCTTCAAGTAACAGTGGGGTGTTAACACAGAATGGAAACACTCCAGAAAACATAAGCTAAGGCAATTCATTATTATGAAAGTCCACCATGAAGTAATTCCTGTCTCTCTCTAGTTCCCACAAACTGGCAAGCAGCCTCTCATAACTTTCTCATCAACCACTCAGTGTTCAGAAAGTCTCATTTTTATTTCACTGTCACTCTGGACATATGAAGTACTTCTATCAGCTGTTATAATTTCTTTTTGGTATGGCAATCTTGAGGAACAAATTAAATAAAAACTTAAACCAGACTGACAGGTGTGACTTCAGTAGACAGTTTTTAATGGAAATGAATATTCAAAACTCTAGAAAGGCTTGTAATTATTCCAGGTAGGTCAGGTTTTAGATCAAAATATTAACATACCAACAGGAAGGTGAATTTTGATGGTGTTTATGTTCTTTGAAAATCTAAGGAAACCTACTGTATTTCAGCTACTGTGCACATAATGCAACAGTTTCAAAAGCAGATTGTAAACTTGAACTCCAAGTATTTGCATTTATACACCCTGTTGCAATTTCCATAGGGGTTAGGCATTCACAATTTCTACTGATATAAACAGGTACACGGTACCACAAAAATTTACTGAAGAGTATCAAGTAGGGTACCCGCACTTGAGAAACCATTCCTGAATTTTCAGAACAATGAGTGACTTAGTCTGCAGCACCACTGTCACAGAAGAATGACAAAAGGGAAATATCTGATATAATCCTGGGGGAAAACTTGAAAATAATTTAAGCACAAATGAACACATAAACACCACAGTGCAAAACAGCTGGTTGTTCACCATCTCGCATATGTTTTTTTTTTTTCCTCTACACAATTTGGTTTTAAGGATAAAGAAGCACAGTATTGTGAAAAATGTGGACTTGGCCAGCCCAGAAGATCATAGTCCTTTTAAGTACAGAACAGGCAATGCAAGCAGAGGCCAACTCAAACACTGCTGCTAACATGACCTTGCCACCAGACCTGCACTTCAGTATCTTCCCTAGTGGTTTATCTGACTGCAGCTCAGGCTTTGGTAGCAGTGCCCATAAACAGATGCCAGGCCACAGATAACACTCTCATCACTGCAGCGATGTGCTGGGTCAGTGCTCAGGGCAGCCTGTCTCTCTGGAGGTTTGTTCAAATGCCCATGGCAGTTGTTTGGCTCTGAAGATCACCGGCTTTTTCTTCCTTCATGGAGCACATCACTGCCCTTATACATTTTTTTGCACTCATCTGACACTGGCAGTCTATTGATCAGAACCCTGGTCAGACAGTTTGGACCAGTACAGTTATACAGATAACCAAGAGTTGGTTTCACATTGTCCCATCAGCCCAATTTATAACATGTGGGAAATGCCTGCATAAAGTCACATTCTGAAAAGGCTAGATGACTCTCCTGCATCATCCAGTCTCTAGTATGTGCTGCTTGGGTTGCTCCTCCTGGACAGTGGCATAAATGACAAGTGCTTCCATCTAAGACCCTTCTTACTAAAGGTCTGCAACTACGCTTTAGATTGATTTTAAATTTCTGTCTTGGATTCTACAACTTCTTCAATTTAAGTCTCTTAAGTCAGCTCAGAGTATTGGAAACACTCATAACTAACCTAATCTCTGGCCATACCACCTACAAAGTTCATGAACCAAAACTGCTTTCAATCACTTGAGAACTAAAAGAGCCAAGTCTAAAAGTCAAACAACACTGAAAAAACTAATAAAACAAATTACAGAACTCTAATTGCAGAGCAGGCCACAACAGAACCACAGAAGGGTTGAGGACGGCAGGGACCTCAGGAGATCACCCTGTTCAAGCTGGGCCACCTAGAACAGGCTGCCCACAACAATGTCCAGGCAGCTTTTAAATACCTCCAAGACTCAAGATTCCACAGCCTCTCTGGGAAGTCTCTGCCAGTATCCAGTCACCCTCACAGAAAACACTTTTTTTTTTAATTGATGTTCAGAAGGAATCTCCTATATTTCAGTTTGTGCCCATTGTCTCTGGTCCTGTCACTGGGCACCACTGAAATCTGCATGGCTTCGTGTCTTTGCATCCTCCTTTCAGGTATTGATATGTACTGAAAAGCTCTCCCTGAACCTTCAGGCTGAACAGTCCCAGCTTTTTTAACCTCTCTGCATAGCAGAAGTGCTCCAGTTTCTTCAGCACTTTTGTGGCTCTTCATTGAGTTGACTCTGACCAGTAGTTCCATCTCTCTCATGCACCAAAGAGCCCAGAAGTAGACACAAGCCTTTAACATATCAGGCCCTCCTCCCAGTTTTGTGTCATATGCAAATTTGCTGTGGACACCCTATCACCCAAATCATTAATGAAGATGTTGAACAGGACAGGGCCAGGTCCAGCAGTGATGCCAGGGGTACACTGCTAATTACTGGCCTGTGACAAGACTTCCTTCCACAGATCACTACTCTCTGGGCCCAGCTATTCAGCCAGTTTTCTATCGACTTCACTGGCTGCTCATCCAACACATATTTCATCATATCCTCTCTATGAAGATCTTAAGGCAAACAGCACTGAAAGCCTTACTGAAGCCTAGGTGGACAAAACCCAAGGCTCTCCCCTTGCCTGTCAGGGTGGCATTTTCATTGCAGAAATTTAATGAGTTTGCCAAGCATGACTTCCCTTTGATGAATCCATGTTGACTTTCCTACCACTTCCATGTTTTCAGGATTAGCTGCTCTATCACCTTCTTGGGAACTGACATGAGGCTGACCAGCCTGTAGTTCCCTGGCTCCTCCCGACTGCACTGAAGTGCTCATAAACACTGGGAGTTTTCTTATTATTATTTCAAGACTTTCTGTTAGGTGCTTCAAGAAAACAAAAAAGCTATTAAAAGGGTGGGACTGAAATGTCAAAATTATGAATATTTTATTCTTCAAAAGATTCTATATTTATCTTTTAACTTAGCTGAATCTTTAAGTGTCAAATATACTTCAACAAAGAGCATTCAAAACTTTTTGAGACACAGAATCAGATTATGTACTGATTACTCTGAAATTAATACAAAAGAAAATTACAGAACTATGAACTCATGAAGTGATGAAGATATCCACATTTACATTTTGATTTAGAATTAAGTATATACATGTACATTCCTCTATGAAAACCAGTAGGATAGTGAATTTCAGCAGTATTACATTTTTACAGTCTTAAAAGTTATTACCTACAAAAATAGTTTTTACATAGTGCTATTGCACAGTAGAATTCCATTTCCTCCTTCCTTAAATTTATGAAGTCAACTTCTGTATAAAACAATTCAACCATTCTAATATTATCATCTAACAGATGAGAGACTTCTGGGGTATGGAAACTTCAGAAAACATTATATGGAGACCTATTTGAAGAAAGTGGTAGATGTAACACAAAAAAAGTACTGTATCACTGATATAAAGTCTAAACAAATCTTGAGCTCCTAAAAATGCCTGGAAAAGATTAATGTAAAATTCCTGAAAAGTAAATAAACTGGAAAGCAATGGGCCTCTACAAGCAACACTGTTCATCTTCACAGAAACTGTGAGGATTAGAAGAGATTAAAAACTTAACAGAAGACCAGTGAACTTGTGACACAGCAGCACCTTAGTCAAATCTCATGAAAATTAACTTGTAAACTGTTTTTTCCCCCCCATTAGCCTTTTCACTCTAAAATAAAGCTGTCCAAAGGTTGACTGGTTGCAGTTTAATCCCATTTTGTGGGAGATCAGAATCAGATCAGACGAAACAAAGTCTCTGTCAGTTACCACACTAAATGACAAATGCAAGGACTAAAAATTCAGTACTGAGAGAATAGAGAACCATTGGTAAGAATGACACCATAAAAATAATTCTCCAACTGCAATAAATAAACAATGGCAAACAAATTAGAGTCTAGGAACTGCCTGTTTATAGCTTGGTCACTGGAATCTGCAATAAGCCCTGAAAAAGGAATACATAATACCCTTCACATTAAAGTTTGCTTTGGCTGAGATGATTTCCATAGTCAGGAAGAAATACACATTTTGTAAATAAGGCCAATATCAAAACTTTAAATAACAAGTTTCTCTTACTCCAAGATATAGGGCCAACCTTTTGTTATTGAAAACACAAAGCTTTGAACTAAAATTTCTTTTCATTTACACAACAATACAGATAGTTAGACCTTGGGCTTTCTACCTTTCTGTGTGCTCACATCTACTAATACAGTTTTAAAACAATCCAGTGCATAGCTGGCCAGCTATTCCTGTGCTGTACTTTGGCAGCATTACTTCATGCATTGCAAATGACTTTTAACTATGAGAGCTTCATCCAAGATAATGTCTGTCTTGGTGAGAATGAACTTCTCATCCATGGCAAGAAGCACTCTCTGAGATACTAAACTGTTTGGTTGGAACAGGCAGATGATAATCTTACACCACCTATATTACTGTCCTCTGAATTTCAAAAAAAACCCCAATAAAATGACCTCTGTTTTTTCCAGTTACCTTAAGATCAGCAGACTGATTAGCTAAGGGTTCTTCTCTGGGATCAACGGGTTGTTGCAATTCAGCTAAGGGAAGATAAATGCGAACAACAAAGATCTTGAAGAGATGTACCGCAGAAGTCATGGAGTGGGACTCACATGACATTACTTACTTGAGCACCTGTAAGTCAGATCATATTGCCTCTTATTAAAAATACATCTTGATATATCTTGAAACATTCCTGTGTGATTATCAGCAGAACTAAGACAGTTCCAGTCAGGACTGGACTTCCTCCACAGCAACAAGGCTGTCGACCCTCTGCAGGTAGAAGTATCTACTGCTGATCATCTGGAAAACAAAGACGTAGCTTCACTCTTTGAATAACTATTGTCAAGGAAAGGTACAGTACACAGTACATGCTGTGCATATATTACGTGATCATATAGTGTAGTATAGTATATAGTATATGTCCTGCTGTACTGAGAATGAAAGCAACTTCAAGAAGCTCTGACATGGCCAGTTTATTGGAGAATCTCACCTGCCACTTCTTCATCAAGAACATTCTCTTTGGCATTTGTGCACGTGGCAAAAAAAATGAGATGTTGAGAGGCAGCATTGTTCCCATGATGGCCTAAGGCAAGATGTGTAGGAATCTTCAGGTGCAAACTAGAAGTCTGAACATCTCAAATATATAAAGATCCGCAGGACCAAAAACTCATCTAAATCTCCAGCTGTGTTATGAGGTTTAATGAGATACACCATCAGTGCTTGTAGAAAAAGCATTTGTGCTTACAAGTATTTGCTACGCATGGCTAAGGCAAAGCAAATACAGTTCCACCTGTACAAGATTTCTGAAAGCTTCATGGGCCAAATGAGACCATCCTGCAATTTCGGCAGATGGCAATATCCTCAAAAACAACACACAGAACACTGGCTATTCTTTATCATCATTGCTGCTGTGTGTTGTCCGTACTATACACTGTTACAAATGAAAATCCCAGGAGATCCGAGTGCAGAAAATATGAGCTTCACAGGCCAGGCAGGAAGAGATAAAAACAAAGACAAAAGGTTGGGATTTGCGAGAAAGAGGTAAAGACATGTGAAGCTAAATTGGAGAGAAACCTGACATAGAGTGATAACATTATACAACACAGTCTACAGATGATGAGGCTGATGAAGAGACCAGACTAAGTTTTACAATTAATACACCTAATTTCTCTCTTGTAGTCCTGGTGAACAAGCTGAACGTGAGCCAGCAGTCTTCCCTGGCAGCATATAAAGCTGGCACTATTTTGTGCTGGAAACTAAGCTGCTATTCTGAGTGCTCACTA
Organism: Xenops minutus; assembly: GCA_035221455.1. Lineage (NCBI taxonomy): Eukaryota > Metazoa > Chordata > Aves > Passeriformes > Furnariidae > Xenops > Xenops minutus. Next base: position 77,944,682 of record JAWWEE010000074.1, on the reverse strand, counting down.
GACCACATCTGGAATAATGCATCCAGTTCTGGGCCCCTAAACCATCAATAATGTGGTGTGAGCTCAGTGAGGGCCATCAGGATGCTCAGGGTGTTGGACCACTTATACTGTGAGGAAAGGCTCAGAGAACTAGGCTTGTTCAATCCACATGAACAAAGGCTTTGGGGAAACCTAACAACAGCCTGCCAGTGCCTACAAGGAGGTTACCAAGAAGACAGAGCCAGGCTCTTAACAATGGCGCATGGCTGCAGGATGAGACAGCACGGAGGTTCATAGTGGCTGTGAGGAGAAACTTACCATGAGGACAGTGGAGCAGTAGAACAGGTTGCTGGTAGGGATGGTATAGTTTCCATCTTTGCCTCCATCAGGCTTAAGTATTCACTCTGATTTGACTTCATAGGTATCCCTGCTTTGAGCTTACACTAGAGATCTCTCAAGGCCCTCTCCAACCTGAATTATCTTATGATCCAGAGTCTGGACAGCGTCCTTAAGATACTACAGTTTGTAGAAGCTTAGAACTTTAAACCAGCCAATCTGCACCTGGCAACTCATTCCTAATAGTGACAAGTTGTGAACCTTCAGCAGAAGCGCTAATCACTAAATAAAGTACACAGTGATCACTTCACTGCTATTCATCTCATCAACAGCTCTTTATCTGTTCCCATCCAACTTGGCAATCAGTTGAGACATTTCTGAAGTCTTACCACGGCCTCTGGTGTCAGCATACATCTTAAATCATCTTCAATTAAACTTACACTCCCATCTAGTATATACCCAGGTAGAAAATAAAATTGTGCTAATGGTATGTAAATTGTTTAAAATGAAAGAGGTTGAGAAACGGATAGAACAGCAGAATGAGGGCATGTATGAACTGAATGTTACTTAATGGAATTTGGATGATTCTACTCAGTTTGTCTACTAATAAACAGAACTCACAAATTGCACTGAACACTCAACTCATTTATGTGTTACCTCATATAACCCTGTCTTTCTTCAGCAAACAGAACAGACCTCTGGTGATCAATAAGGATTACACAAGAGGTCTTCTTGCTGTAACAAGTGCAAAGGGTTTAGCAAACAAGCTAGGGAATGCTCAAGAAAGAAAATATCTAGGACTAAAGGAATCTAGCCATTTCCCAGAGAATAGGCCAAAGCTATACTTAGCAAATCACATAACCAAACTTTTCACAGGTTATACTTCTTTTTTCGTTTTGTTTTATAGTGTCCAACTTGAGACACTGAATTCAATGAAAGAAAGGTCTATGCAAAGAAAGGCAACAGGAGCTATAGTTGGAAGATACAAAGTGCCACATGCAAGCTAAGTATTCTAATATGACTGGTTCTTAGAGCCAAGCTGGTCAGCCACTTAACTATACTCTCTGCACTTTAATGTTAAACTTGGCTTAATAACTTAGGAATGTTTTAAAAATAAACTAATGCTGAAAGCACCACTTATAAATACTACCAAAAAGCTCATGAGGAAATTATTCAGAGACTGCTGTGATAAAAAGATTTTTAAAGTGTAATAAATAGGAATTACAGCCACAGAAAATTCAATGGGGATTATAAAAAGTTGAACAAGTAGCTGCTTAATGGCATAAATTCTATGGAATAAAGCAAGTTCGGAAGAAAACTGGGAGAGTTGATCATGCAACTAAAGTCTGTCAGCGAATATATAGATGGGAACTGATTTAACCCAAATCCTTAGGTTTGGCAGTTTCAGTTTGCTTGTTTGAAGCCTGTTACTTTAAGGCAACTTTTGCATATGTGGAGCTTCTGATTGGTATCCTTTGAACATGATAGTCTAATAATTAAGAAAAGTTAAATCTAAACCAGTTGTTATTGAATTCTCAAGTCTGAAAGAACAGACAAGTTTTCTGCAGCTCCCACTGCCTTTAGAAGAAAATACCAAACCAAAGGTCAATGAAGGTTAAAAGGATTTTTGTTTTTTTTAAGCTTAGCTTAACCTACTAATATTACTTAGGCTATCTGAAATCTTTCTTGCAGCAAGGCAAGGAAAAACGAGAAAGCTTTTTTTGCTCTTCTGAAGATCCCTTTCACAAGGGGTGCTGGGTTGTACATAGCTCATTAGATGGTAAGCCTGCACGGGATGAAATCTCCAAATTTGCTTTTAACAGGTGAAGTTGGAAAACAGATTTCATCATACTAACTATCACAGTGATGAAGATTTGTAGATTGTTATATTCTCTGGAAGTATTAGTTAATTAAGCCAGAAGTGATAGTAGTAATGAGCTGTCACCCACTGCACTGGCTAGCACTTCATGAGGTAAAGACACTCTGCTAGTATCTCCTGTCTAGTTCCTGGCCACAAAAGAACAGGAGCAGCAGCATTAGAAGCAAATACATATTTCTGAACTCCCTTCGGTTCCTCAAATTTAATCCCTTCTACCATTCCACTTTGAATCTTGATTTTGTTCTCCTCCTTTCCTTCCATCTTTCTATCTAGGTCTTTATTAATTTCAGCATGCCTATCACTCAGTATTCTCTGCCTTATCTAGTGCAATCCAGGTCTTCCTCAAGACAACCACCTTCCCATTACCTTTTCAGACAATTACTATCTTTTCTTCCAAGAGCCTGCTCCTAACTCTTTGACCCTCTGTTCTTTGTCCTAGAAAGATATTCATCCCCTCAGGATCTTTAATTCTTCCCATTATTATCTAGTTCTGATAAATTACTATTTGGAGACATTAGTCCATGGATATTTCTATAGCCAGGATCCTCTTCTGATTTACTTCTTGTTGCAGGATCAAAAAGGAACTTCAGAAAACAGAACATTTCCCTGCTGTCGCTAACCAGTACCCCTCCAGAGATGACAGAAAATTGCAAAGAGAGAGAGAGAGAAAAGTAATTCCTTAGAAAAGAAACAAATGCTAACATATATTTAAGAGTCAACCTAACTTGAAAGTTATGCTAAAAATCTTTCTGGTATTGTGCAGTTTTGGCCACTGTCACAAGGTAACACCTGATAAATGTTACATCACTTCTTCAGAAGAATCCAAACAACTGCTGGAACAAAGCAAAGAGGAGAAACTGATGGCAGCAGTAAAGAGAGCTGCCTACAAAGACAGCACTTAGTCCAAATTGGTGCTTGAAGTCTTACCTTCCTGACAAACCACTGCCTTTTCTATTTCAAAGCCAGTCTCACAGCAGCATACAGCAAACTGCTTTTAATTTTTGAGAGAACCAACTGCATTCTGTGACTGCCCAAAAGGTAATGCCTAATTGCACTAGTCTGAAGTGATAACAATAAAACTTTGATGATTCATACAATCGGTTCCAAGTTTATCTATGCCTGTTGCCAAGCAGTTCTTTTCAGTCTTCACTTTGATCAGAGAAAGTGACCTTGCTGTCCTTTTAATGCCAGCTGTAAAATACGATGGCAATTAATTCTTTAAAGTTCAAGTGATTCTAATGAAATCTCTCATGACCAAAAATGCAAATTAATTCTTTAGTTCTACATCTTGGTAGTTTAGGGAATTGAGATTGCTCTCTGTCCCAGATATGCCGGAGTAGGGGAAAAAATATTAACAGAACCAAAAACATCAGGATGAACATACTAACATGTTGCCAGAGCTAGCAATATTTTTATGTCTATGTTAATTAGCAAAGATTATGAAACAAGAGTACAACAGTTTTTAAAAACATCTGATGAAAAGAGCACAAAAACTTGCGTTATTTCTACAGAAGCAAAACTTATAGGCAGCTGTTCCTAAAAACATGCATGTTTCAGCTCTTCCTTTCTCATTAAGTCAAACAATGGTTAGATAATAGAGCTGAAAACGATTTTTGGTACTAATGTATTTATCGTGTTTCCCAGCACATCAAGCTGTCAGACTAACAATTAGCTTCATTTCAAATTAAACCTGACAGGCAGTCCCTTGGTGAAAGAACACGTTAATTTAACTAAAACACATAGCTCTTCTCTTTCAAAATACCTCTTCAAGAACACAGCTTTTACGATACTCTCTCCTTGCTAGGTGGGACTGCTCTTCCTGTCATTCCAAAATTCTTACTGCAAACACAGTGACCATCAGGTGGTAAACAAAACAAAGATTTTCTCCCCTTCTTAAAGAGGAAGACACGAAATCCCGACTTCAATGTCCCCATCAATTACCTAGAGAAGCTGCTAATAATGTATAGAAACAAGGTAACTTCCACATTAGCCTGTTAAATAAGACTGACAATCGCTTGGGAGTAACTGACATTCAATAAGCAGAGTACCCTCTACACTTCATTGCTAATCCTCAGACTAATTCTTCATCTACCCATGCCCTTACCCTTTTGTAAGTGATGTCTACAAAGTACCTCCAGGACTGAGGAACAGTAACGGAAGTCACACAGTGGGGCGAGTGGATGTTTAGCTACCAGAAACCAAGGATACTGAAGAACAGCTGTCATCCCATTGTCAGCTGTCACCGAATGAAAAGAAACACTCAAAGAAATGCCAGGAAAATCAGCCTTCAAGACTTGGTATTTTTGATTCAGTATTAGCCAGTGTTCCCTCTCATCCCCATCCTGCCTCAGGAAGAGGCGTCAGACATACAATAGCAAGCAAACTATACAAGAATCTGTGCCACATGGAAGCTGGTATTATTTGAGGAAGATGGTTTATACATAAATGAGACTATAAACATTGCTATTGTAAGTCTTTCTTTTTAAAACCCTCTAAAGCTCTTGTCTGCAATGACATCAAGTTTCTAGGTCAAACATGCTTCAGTTAAACATTCTTTTTTTGCTCGGTCTTTTAAAAACACAGTAATAAGCTATTCAATGTTCTGAAATGTCACCCCCCAGAACAAAAAACAACTTAAGTACTCCCTGTAGACATAAGACCACCGAATGGTTTGGTTTGTAAGGGACATTTAAAGATCATCTAGTTGAACCTCCTCTGCCAAGGGCAGGGACATCTTTAAAGCAGCTTTGATCAGGCTGCTCAAAGTCCTATCAAACCCGATTTTGAGTACTTACAACAACGGAGCATTCACCACTTCACTGGGCAACCTATTCCAATGTCTCACCACCCCCACAGAAAAGAATTTCTTCCTAATATCTAATTTAAACCTACCCTCTTTCAGCTTAAGCCCTGTTTGAACCTGGCACTTCCCCACCTCTGCCTATCCTGAGTGTAACAGCAACCCAATGGCCTTGCAGGGCTCCTCAAGACCTCATCTCATCTCACCTAGTCTGAGTAGAAGCCAGCTTGCTGGCCTTAAAATGTGCCTCAGTCCCTGCAGAATTTATTTATATGTTACCCAGAGCAGGAAACACTGCAGATACCCATGGATAAAAGCTAAAGCGGCCTCTAGGGCAAAAGAACAATTGCCTGCAATTTCTCTTGGATGATCACAGACAGGTGGGAACATAAACCAACTGTATTTCACAACCAATTTTTTTTCAGAGGCTGCTTATAGAAGTAAACATTTATGCTGCCTTTTTTTTTTTTTTATGATGACAAAATCGTAAATTTACAGGGTCTGTAGTTTCCAACTTACAATTGGGCTCATATAACAGAATCATTCACCTCTACAGAACCGTGAGGGGAGAAAAAGAAGCCAACATTGTCCCCTACCAAGGTTCTTAATTCTTTTCTCCTCAGGAAGGTATTTTAAGTTGGAGTTAGGGGGTTAGCAGTACAATTTGCTAACCCAAAAGCTCTAGTAGCGGGTTCCCAGCTAAGCTGAAAAGTAAGCACAGTGTTCAAACTCTCCGTCAATAACCTCTGGCAACAGAATCTTCCTAGCTGATGGAAGGGAGGTAAGGATGTTATTTCTCACTCTGGCTGCAGGCTAGACTTCAGTAATTTTATCTGTTAACCAGCACAAAACTGCATTAGCCCACAGCCGAGGCTTGCAAGAGAGGCAGAGCTCCTGCTGCAGAGACTGTTTTACCAGCTGTCTAACCCCACTGACAGCACACTGTCCCTACCTCCACCTTTCTCTCCCTCCACACCACCATACCAGAGACAGGAGTCTAGTCGAGATGCTAAGGTACCACATGAATATTTCAGACAGTAACACTATTGCCAGCTGCTTGGAAGTGTTTCAATCTGCAAGGCAGATTGATTCAGTGCAACTGCATGAATTTTCCTTGGTTTCTCACACTGTTGTGGTATTTGATCATAAAAACCTCTCCCTAGCTATAACTTCTGGATTGTTTAAGACTGAGGAAGATTAGCAAAACCAAAATAATGAAAGTTCTTCCTTGTCATGAACCTTACAGAAAAGAGCTCCAAACCAGGGTGGCCTAAGAATGGAAGTGAACAGGCAGATCCTTCCCGAGGTCAGACCTTCAAGTTGGGTTTGCACTTTGAGCTGGGTGCTTGGGATGTTGTTCACAGAATGCAGCACCAGTCTCAGCCCAAGCACCAGTGCTGCTCACCAGCCTAGCTGGCACCCCCTAAGTTAAATGCCCTGCTAGTGGTGAGGAACTCTAGAAGGGGACCACTAAACTGCGAAAAAAAGGTTTAGATTACAAAGGCTCCTGGAAAATTAATGGAATATAGTTTGTTGAAAGCTACTAAATACAAGGACACAAGAGGGCGCGTGCTTTCAGAAGACTCTTCTTGCCTAAGGAAATGCTGCTGCTGTTCTAGCTTAAAGAGATTTGCTTTTTAACACTGCTGAAGAAGTGTCTCTGGTCTCAGTTACTGCGTGGGCACGTGACAGACATCAGTTCTGATCTTTTCAGGATTGTCAGTAATTACGAGCTGACACGTGCTACCACAGAAGTCAGTATTTATGCTGCCAAGACTATTTCCACCAAATGTGAACTCTTCCAGGACTTTGTATCCAAAAGAACATCACTTCCAAATTACTTCAAGATGCCTAGCAGCAGATGGACCACAGACTTGCATCCTAAATGAGAAGTATCACACCAGGGCTGCAGGGGGCAGGTGGGTGAAGAGAAGCTAATTATTGTGTGGAAAGTCATGAACACCAAGTACTAAACACTGAATTGAAGTAATTCTAGTCTGCATGAAAATTTTCTGGGCTTCTTTCCACACAGTAATACTTCATCTCTTCCAACAGTTTACTTCAGGGAAGTGAAAGCAAGCAACGGATATACAGCCCCAAATTAAACTTTTACATGACAACCATCCATGTCTTGACATCCATCCAAAGATTGACTAGTCTCACTAGAATTTATTTGCAGAGACTGTGCTAGTTAGACTAACATGCAGCACTTAAATTTTTCATCTCTATTTACCAGATTGTTTTCTCAATTTTCATCTGGAAAAACACAGACATTTCTCCACAAAATCACTGCCAGGTTTTTGGTAAAATTCCTTTCTTCAGAGAACTTTTATATTTCCTTCTTTTTCCATATTTTGGAAGCTAAAAGATGGCTTTTAGGTGGGTTCCCCCCCCTCTTTTAGTCAAAATGATTTTGGCAGATCAAGAATCACCAACACTGCCACTCTTATCTTCCTTCATCTTATGAAAGCAAAAATTAAACTGAAAAATTTATAAATTGAGGCTCTTCTCCTCTCTTTGCTTTTCATTCTTTTCTTGTATCTCCTAGAAAAACTCAGTGTGTATTTATGTCCACAACTGTAGTGTGAAAAAACAAGGAAAGAATTAATCATATCCAATTTATGCCACGTATTAAGGATAGCAGATACAAATCTAAGGAAAGCCTAGGAGAGCTAAGGTGTTAACTCATACACTGTTAAGCCAAAACTGAAGTCCTGGAAGCATTCCTTGGCAACCAAATCTTAAAAAACAAACCAAACCAAACAAACATATGTATGCCTTGAATTCACCCTCCCTCCAGACTAATTCTCAGAATCTAGCCAGGAGACATTTCCTGAGGTACTGCAAACAGTATCAGCATTATGTCTGAGCAACTACATTTACGTTTTTTCTAGCCCTTTTTCCATAGGGAATCTTGCAAGATTGAAGATATTAATGTGCAACAGTGGTGAATCCAGAGAGCAACACTACTTTTGAATTGTTCCCTGAATTTGCTATAGAGCCTAAAAATATGCTACAGACAACATACGTGTAGGGGATACGGAGACCTGATCCTCGTCTAAGGCTATAGAGGCAGGTCTGTCAACAACACTTGAGAGTCTAGCCTACTTATGCTACTTACAACAAGGTTAAGAAAAGCAGCAAGTTATTGAAATAATTTGGAATTCAGTTTTAAAATGCCTTCCTAGAAGGTCCTTCCAATTTAAGTCTCTAAACATGCACCACAAATGTTCTGCAGCCCAGTGTAACAGTACTACTGGGCTGCCTCTGTAATCAAAGAATGCCACCGCAGCTACTAAGAAGCCAAATTCCCAAACACTTTTCTTTCTCAGTTTCACTCCATAAATTTTTGATGAGACGACTATTTCTTCCCAACACACATATGTCTCTACTAAAATGGCAACTGATCTTAATGTTAAGTCAGCCTGCAATTAGTGCTAGACCACACACTCACCTTGCTGCCTCTCAGCGGGAGCAGTGAGCATGAAGGAGAGTGCTCCTGAGTGTGCTCTCCAGTGATCTGCTGCTTGGGAACATTCCAATGCAGAGGCTGTGTTCTTGTACTGGCCTACAGTACCAGCAATATTCCATGAATCTTCCTGGGGCTTTTGCAATCCAAAACTCCTTTTTGAAGAGTTTAGTCATGTATTTCTGAGGTTCCTCACCATTGGTAGGGCATTTAACCAAGCAAGACAGCTCTGTACCATCAGCAGACAAAGATTTCACTCTTTACTTTCATATGTCACTGACAACAATCAATGCTTCTACTGTCACATACATCAAGTCATATGGTTACCAATTCCATAAACATAGCTTTTGTTTATTCACTCATATCCTAATGGCATGACTATTTATCCAGAAGCTTGGCTGAACACTGCCTTCCCTACTGAAAGGTGAGACGTACTATGGAATCTGAGGGCAGTAAACACTCACTGAAATTATGGCAGACTAAAATCAACTGTGAGGATTCAATAACTCCCGTGTCAGCAAATATCACTATATAGGCTGTGAAAACCCAAGATGATTTCTGATGGAAGTTTTCTGTTACATTCTTTGCACAGACACACTTTGTCCGATTTGATAATCTTTTTCACCACACTTTGTAGTAACATAATTCAGTTCAAACAGAAACAAATGAATGCCACTTATCTCATAGAAGCTATTTATTTGTCAAGGTTTCTCTCTTGAATGTACATTAAAATAGCTTAGAAAAGGAAATACTAAAACCAATCAAATAAAGAGTTCATTTGTTTCAGCAATAGGAATGCTGATTTAGATTCAGCAGATGAATCTACTACTTAATTCCTTTGCTTGCATATTATTGCATTTTTGCATGCCACCTAGTGAGTGTAACAGTAACTTTAGCTCAGGATTTTCTAGAGAGAGAATGAGTGGGTTCTCAAGGTAAAGTTACTGTAAAGATACCTCAAAATAAAGCTTATATTTGTTGGCTAAATATTTGATATGACTGGTATTAAAAACTGAATGAATAATCAAGTAAAGAAATAAACTTTACTCTATTTGGTATGCACAGAATTCCAAAAAATGCAAACAAGGCTCCTCATCAAACAAACTGAGCTATCATGGGATATGGCAGAAGACATTCTTGAGGATCAGATACTGAAAACAGAGCATAGGAATAAATCAAATACCGTAATGATAGAGGTTAACAGTGGAATTCTGCAAGAAACTTGAAAAGAGATCTAAGTAGAAGGATGACAATTTATCATGTTAGTGATTTATTCAAGATAAAAAAAAACCTGAATGTAAACAATCACAAGGGATCTCAGAGGAATGACAGAACAATAAAGGGAAAGAGAAAAGATGGCACCATGATAAGTGCAGAATACACACATTGGGAAAAAACAATCCTAACTTTATCCTACATAATGATGGGCTCTAGCACAGTTATTAAACTCCAAAACAAATGTTTGAATCACCAGGAACAGGTTTTTGAAATCAACAGTTTAATAAGTGAAAGGCAGTTAAAAAGACAACTGGCACACAAGAACAATTAAGAGAAGTAAAAGAAGCAGAAAAATAGAACTATGCCAGTGCATAAGTCTGTGGCATGCTTTTTACCCTCCACACTGCAAATACTAATTATTCCACCACAAAAAGAAACAAAAAGATAAAAGAAAACTCAAGGAAAAATATACAGCAGAGAGGAGGAGAAGGTGAAACAAATACAGTTATTTTATATTTTATATTACTGTAAGACTTGGAGGACACAGGAAAAAGTTACCAGGCATGCAAAAAGAAACCACTTTTGCAGCACACACTACTTAGACTTCACAGGAAAGTGATTATCAAGGTTAGAAATGCACATACAGTTAAAAAAGGTTTAGAGAAATAGCAACTAGGTTGAATGACAGTAATTTGATTAGCAAGTTTCTAAGCAGTAATTTGGATTGCTGGATAATGGGAGTGTCCCTCAGGCTCATTCTACAACAGCTCTTTTTGTACACGGCCCCAAAGGACCATCTGATGGGTAGTGCTGGCCCTGCACAGACATCCATACTCTCCAGAACAGAAGAGGAACAGATTATAATGAGGTCGTAAGTCCCTCTTTCCTTCAGTGTCTTATTACTTCTTTATTGCTTTAGAAGAAATGACAACAGACAGGGAGAAGTATGAAATACACAGTGTCTTAAAAAGCCATTAGGTAACAAACCTACAAAAAAAATTAAAAAAGGTGGAAAGGAAGACAAAATCCTATGCATTAACTGCGAGCAGGTATCTTCCTTTTCCTCCTCCTATGACAGGGAAAACAGTGTGCATTAACATGGTGATTTCCTCTTCCCAATAATAGGTATTAAAACGTGAATTATCAAAGAAAAAAATATCATCTAGCCTACTTAGTATGCACGGATTTCCCAAAACGCCAGCAAGACCTTTTGTTAAACTGAGTTGACATGGGATGAAGTAGGAGACAGTCTTGAGGGTCAGAAACTGGAATAGTTAAACAGAAATGACACATCACTGGCTGTAAAACATACGTGACTCTTACATATCTATTCCTGTTAGAAATTGCAGTTCCTAAATGGCATATTTATTTCTCAGTCTGACACAGAAAACTTGCATAAAAGAGTCAAGTCCTGATCATCAGACCAGCTAAGTTGTTACTCAGCTCTGCATAGGAGGTTGAGAAATACACAGAAATCTCTCAACAATCTCTCTTCTCCGAAAATAAAGAGGTGATTTTACAAAAATACAACAGGAAGAGAACAACTGCCAATCACTAATACAGAAATAATTTCAAGGGTACGACACACCACAAAACAACTTGAACTGGGAAACGTGTTATAAAGGGAGATCCTCTGAAGGCCAGCAGCAGGAATGCAAGCTTTCTGCAATGGTATTTGTTTATAATATATAAAGTAAAAATGTAGTATTAAACTTCAAAGTCACATAGAGGTCATCCAAACCATCCTGATACAGGGAAGGAACCAGAAGAACCAGTGTTATCAGCCAGAAGGCCTATGTTTGGAGAAAACAGCAGAACACAAAGCTGCACTCCTCAGGAGTTTTCTTGGTTCTGGCCTTTTTGCCCTATGTAAACTGGAAAAAGAATAAAATCTTCCAAACACACCAATACAAGTAGAATTGTGTAATCTTTGAAAACAGGAAATTAATTCTACAGCAGTTTTCTAAGCAATAAATAAGAATGTTAAATTTCATTTACTTGAAAGCCTTCTAAATAACCTTATGTGGAAGAATTTGTGGTAATGCTATTAGTGTCACTGTTGATATAAAACAGCATACACATGGCTAAAACCACTTTTCCTCTAGAATCACAAGTTAGCACGATCCCAGAAATAAAGGGAGAATCAGAGCAGTGAAAAATACCCAGTTGAGTTTACTAAAATCACATTCCATCATCTCCCATACAAAAGCAACATTTTAACAAACAAGCCGAACGGAGGGGGTGTGCAATAACTGGTCAATTCATTAGTGCTCCACAACATCAAAAGTCATGCAAAAAGTATATGCAAGCAAGTTGCTTATTAGCAACAACAACGTGTTGCAGATGAGCACATGTTAAAATGTTGCATGCAAAAATAAAAGCTTAAAACAAAAATAAAAATCAGCAGCTTTCATAAGTAAAGCAAAGTACTCTTGATTATCCTAACAACCACCAAACAGTAGGTGTAGTTTACTAATGCATGTTCTAAACTCTCACACAAGGTTACAGCCTCAGGACAGTGACCATCAGCACTGGAGGGCAGTCAAGCTTATTAGCAACACTTAAGGTGTATAAGAACACACACAGTGAGTAATGAAATTTTGTTTACTGAATTATTTTGAAGATTTTTCAGTAGTTCCAAATACTCGCAAATAAGATACTTCAACTCAAGCTGTTCTAGCGAAAAACCCAGCCTAGTTCTTCCACTATAATACCTGGAGCTCTGCATTCATTTATTTATTTAAATAGAAAAAAAGGCTTTAGAATGGTTTTGGGGAAGCAATGACAAACATTCAGCACCGCAAAGTACCTGATCTTAAGCATGGTCTGATTCAGTACTGCAGTATGAGGTGCTAGATGAAGAGTGTCATAATTGAGAGACAGCCTAAATTATAACTCACTATAGAAAAAAGTTACATTTCGAGATTATTAGGGAAAAGAACCAACCACTTTGGTTGTACCCCACAGCAACAAAGGCAGCTCCCCACTGAATAAAGTAACAGCCCCAGCCTCACCACCTTACATACATTTTAAGGAGTGAGTCCCAGGAAAATTTATCAGAACTACGATGTGTGTGAATGTTGCTAAAGTATTATTTACTAATTGCCTTATTATGTAGCAGGATGTCTGTGACCAAGAGGCAGTCATTAAAACGTTACACTAGTATCAGAAGGCAGCAAGTAGTGAGTGCTCCCCCATTAAGCCAGGCGCTGCAGCAAACATCTCTATCAACTGCTACAGCAGACTAAATAAACTTCTGATTATGGCAATGTAACAAATGTTTTTCAGCGTCATTTTTATTTATCCTGTATTTCTTGCTTCTAGTACCTGTGTCCTGGGAGCAGCTGAGTGAAATGAATTCCCTCCTGTTTGGCCCAGTGAAGTTAACAAATAATAATTCTAAGTTTGTTTTAATATTAAACTGCTTCAAAGTTCAGTGCCTGATGCAGCTGAGGCAGAAGAATCTCGAGGGAGAGGAAGGTGCTACTTGAAAAGCTCTATCCCCCTCCTTGGCACACATGGTGTCAATCGCATACACCTCCTACTCATTTTCAGTTCATGGAGATTTCACTTCAAACATAGGTTTTTGATGCTAAATAAATGAGTAGCATCTGGTCCTCTGCAAGCATTTTCTAGTTAAGAGTCATACCTTTAGCTTTAGAAATAGTCTCAGCATTGCTGAACACTTAAATAATAGAAATTCTGGCTTAGTTGGCATAGTGAAATGGATTTGACTATACTTTTGAGTTTGGAAAATTTTATGCTTTATAATGCCGTGTAATACCTGTTTCAACACTGTCTGTGCCTTCAGGCTGGCACAGTGACCTCTGTTCCAAGCATTCCAACACTTCAGAAAGATACCAAGTGAAAAGACCACCCAATCTATTAGTTTACAATCATTTACTTCTCTGTACTGATACGGAATGCTGTGCTAACTAAGCTGTGCCACTCACAAGATACTACTTCCCATCCGTTTTCCTCTCACATATGACTAAGCTTTTCTCACCTTCCTCATCACACAGAATACAAATTAAAGACTCTCATTCTTTTAAAAATCTTTTTCCTTACACCAGCTTGGCTGACAATTCAACTCAGCTTTCCAGCTAATTTCATAAGACAGCATATGTTTCTTTGGGACCAAACCCGACTCTTGCTGAGCTGGATGGTGCATCTTCTATTCACTTTGAGGGGGAGAAATATCAGATCTTTTTTAGTTCTTTCACACATGCACAGAGTACTTCAGGAATATGAAAAGATAATGTCATAACTGGCACTTACAGTGATGGATTTATCAACTTACTGCTTCAATCATCAAGAAATACTGAAAGCATGAAACAGTCTTTCAGAAGACTCATATCTTTCTGTATGAAAATGCTTCATTCATAATCTTGCCTAGCTTTTTCTCCATACCCTACATTCACAGATATTTTCAATTCTTAAATGGGGATATTCACAGCCTACTTTCTTGCTTTACAGTAGTTCTGCATTTAAAAATTAGTATTACACATTCTATTCTCTGTACATACAGTTCAGTCTATAAATGTATATGCATTTGATAGGGTTCAACACTGGTCACAGCAATTACTTTGCTCTTTCTCCAAGTAACTGGTCACCTGCAGAAGGTATTGTCCTGCAAATCATATGAAAATGGCCAACATTGCTTTTGAGTTTTATAACTAAACAAATTACACATATGTAAACTTTAGCAGACTTGAGCATCTGCTAATCATAAAAACACTATGCAAAAAATTGAGACACAAAGATGAATAATAAAGTGGAAAAATGCATTGAAAGCAATGTTACTTATGTAAAGTAGAAGAGTGCAACACTATTAAGCTATTCCCTTAACTGTGAAGTGAATTCAAGTCCAAAATATAAAAAATAAAAAACAAGCACTAAGCACAGAATCTTTTCAGAAAATAAAGATGTTTTGGAGAACGTAGGAGGCTATTTCCCTTACTGCACTATGCTCATTATTCTGTTTAATAATATTATAAAATTATAGCTGCCCTTTTTTTTTAACAGCCCTTTTCCCACAGAACTTCCTTTTGACCATGGCATAATACCCTATGTTTGCTGCAATTTTCATCTTTCCCAGAAATTGCAAGCACGGTGTTGACAGCCAGGTTGCTTTTCCAGTGCATTTCCTCCAGACATTTCATCCTTTAAGGCCAATTGCCTCCAAAGCTCCACACCTGAGTAAAAGGAGCTCAAAGGCCCAAGACAGGAATAAAAAACTTTGAGTCATATCCATTATATCCATATATATAACCAAGTTTCAGTTTTTACGTTGTCAAGTGTAAAATGACAATACAGTCTGTGAACATAATCTCTGTGTACAGTCACATCAGCTCATAGAGGTAAAAGAAATAGGGCCAAAAAAAAAAGGAAAGAAAGATGGTTAGAAATATGGTGGAAGAAATTTAAATTCTGTCAAAGAAGAGGATCTGTATGTTGAAAATGGATGCTTATCCAGAGTATCAGTTTGCTCCTCCAAAGCTGCCTGAAGCTCTGACACAATAGCTCAGGCAACCTTTGAAGCCCACACTTCAGTGGCTCTGTTGCCAGAAAGGGAGAATCAGTCAGTCCTCTACCCAACAGTCACACATTTCCTCTCCAAAAACTTAAGAAGAAGGTGTAGCAGTCTGTCTATCCTGACCTGTCTCTTTCTTTTACCTTAAATATTCACCATATTGAATCAATGCCAGCTTATATTTCCGGTATTTTGATTTTATAGATGCATGAACAGAAGTAGCAAGGTCTTTTTCAGCTTTATGTCTGTGAACTACATGGGAGAAACACTAATGGGCTGTTCACTCCAAGTATTTATGGAAGTACAATGCTACCTGTTTGCAAGGGTTTGGTTTTCATGTTTAACAAGTTGTAGTTTTGTTTTTTGGTTTTTGTTTTTTTTTACTTAGAACTCTTAAGATTTCCCTCTGTGAAACACCTGTTGACTCTATATCATCAGAGTACTTGGACTGAAACATATTCATCCATGATGAAAACTACCTCCTTGTGTGCAAGCTGAACACTGGACATAATTTCTCAGCTCTTAGCTGTGTTGAAGAGGAGTTATTCCCAATTTAATGGGTCAGAACTCTGACTGTACAGTTTCTGCCCCAGCTAAAATATATGGACTAAAATGGTTTCAAGCACTTCCATATTCAGGAAACAAACATACAGACCTTCTCTAATGGTTTAATTATATAATCTTTATATTTTTTAAATTCTGACAGAAGTTTGGTCAGCAAGGGTCATTACAAGCCAAAAAACTAAACATATTTTAGTGACAGTAGAATATCCAGAGGCAAATGAAAAATGGCAATAATGCCTGCAACTTATTTCTTGTCAGTTGCAACAGAGCAAAGTGAGGGAAAGGAAAAACAAATTTACTCTTGGATGAAAGCATATACCTGCAGACAAATTTTTGAGATTTCCACTGCGCTTCCAGGTTCAGCTTAACTAGCATATTCAGACTTAACAAGTAACACAGAGCTACCTGAAGGATAACAGGGGCCTTTGGCAACTCCTCTCTCAACATGTAACCAAATACCAAGAGCAGCTCTTCGACATACGAACACTCATATGCTTCATTAGGATGATTTTGCTTTTAAGTCATCACATTCTAAATTACCCTCTCGTTTTTCTTCTTTTCCTTTCACCCAGTGAACATAACTGAAGCAAATACCCACATCGTAAACTGAATTAAAATCCAGGCTGCATAATTTATTCTTTCTAGAGCTGATGGGTAAGTCAAACATAATGCTGAGTTCATAATCTCCAGGTAAGTTTAAGATACAAACCAAATACAGTTTACATATATAGAGAAACCACTCCAGTGCATTTATATTAATTAAATCACTGTAATTACCCACTTTGTTTCAGAAATATAACAAAAGAGAAGGAAAATCTTTAGACATAAAAGCCTTTGCAGTTTACCTGTTTGTTTTGATATTTGTTTTAAAGGTTTTTGTTTTGTTTTGGTTTTTTTTTAAATCCAGATGCTGATAGGTAATTATAGTTTCTTCTTCTTGAGATCCCAGATCATCAATTAATGAATCTCTAGCGCCAAAACTGAACAAGCAGATCTCACTTCAAATTATCTGTCTTTCAGGAGTATTTATTATGCCTAGAATCAGATACTGGCACAGGAATGCACATGATACAGCAAATCTCAGTCAAATATGCATTAATGGGATTTTAATAGAGCCCAGGACTATGAGTAGCCTACTTATACCAAATAATTTCTATGACAACATACAGCCCTGAAAAATTACAGTTTTGATTCATTATTATAGATATTTTAATTAATTGATTATTTCTAATGATAAGTTTCACCTTCTTCTAGCATTGCAAAAAACCCACTTCTGGCAGCAATCAGTATGACTTTCAATCAATAAAAACTGCAACCTTATTTAAAAAAGCTCAAATCAATGCAAGTGATAAACAACTACAAAAACATAAGAAAATCAGTAATGGATCAGTCCAGAAGTTCATCCAGCCAATATCCCATCTCCAACTGGCTGATCAAAGTCACTCTTGTCTTGGAGAACATGTGGACCAAGAAGCCCACCTCACAGTCTAGTTTCAGAGAATCAGAATATTTTCAGTTGGTAGGAAGGATCATTGAGATCAATTCATACATGAATGGCCCCTATGGGGATCAAACCCACACCCTTGGCACTACTAGCACCATGCTCTAATCTACTGAGCCAGAAGTTGCTAAACAACTGAGAAAAAAAAACATGTCAAAGAAAATGTACCTGTGAATGTTTAAGTTACCTTTATTACAGCCCACTTAGCTAAGTCAGGGGTGTTCACCTGTATCAGCTTTGTTTACATTAAGACTAGAAACACTGACACCACACCTTTATCTGCAACCAGGCTGCAAAAACAATGCCAGCTGTCTCTGAAGCAATAAACACTTCTATGAACCCTAGCCGAAAGCTTTCTTGCTGAGCAACTGCTCAGATTTGTGCCATCATGGGGAGGACATGTGCCCTCAGAACATGTTCTGAGACAGTTCTTTTACTTCCATTTACTGCCAGTTCCACTAATCTGCCCTCAGCTAAGCCTGCAATGAGATTAAAATAATGACTCAGTCATTTTAGCCTCCCCCTTCACAAACAAATTACTCTTCTCTGTTTTGTGATTTTCTCTTGCATCAATCCCCGCTGCCCGTATCACCTGATCCGGATTTCCTGAAGGGCTGTTTGCTCCTGACTTCGAATGCAATGGGGAGTAAAGATTGCATCATATCAACAATACTACCTTAAAATGGTAAAGACTAAAAATATAAGAGTAGAAAGTTAAAAAAACAGATGTCTCCACATCTGCTTAGCAAAGGGACATAAAACACCAGCTAGCAAAGCCCCATGAGTACATATATATTGTGCTGGAGAAAGCAGAACAGAATGCTCACTCCTCCACTCCCAACAAACCCATCCCCATCTCCTGATAAACCACTCTCCACAGGCAGCAGAAATCCAAGGATTTTCAAAGGGCACTATGAATCACCAGGAACAGACACAAACTCTGGGGGACTGCACCTTCCAGCACAAAAGCAGATGACATGCTGCAAACATAATTTAATTTTGACTAACAACAACTTTATCTACTGTGGCCTGTGGAGTTTACTTATTCTGTCTTTAGCTAAATACCTTCTTACTCACATTTACAGCTTGTACTGCCACTGGAGCTGTGAAAATATTCCCATAGGAGCCTACAACAGGCTTTAAGCCCTTTCCCTTACATACACAAAATGTTCCCACTTCTACCAGGAAAAAAACTTCTCTCAACTTGTAAACCAACTTACAGTTTTGCAATACAACTCATGTTGGTTCCCACCTAACTATGCTCCGTATGTTCCCCCTGCTGTTCTCTTTCTCAAGAGGATTAGATCAAAGAAATAAAATAGTTTAGCCCAGTGCTTTCTGTATTCATATACAGGCTCAAGAATAACTGTATGCACAAGTGCCTAATGCAGACCAACAATGTACCCTCTACATAAAAACCAAAGCAAAGAGCACGGTCTTAGTGCATATTTTGACAATCAACTGATCAGGTGGATGAGGGAATGGGTTTTATGAGCTGCAACAGATAACCATTCACTAGTTAATAAAGTAATTCAAGAAGTCATTAAACTTCATCCTCTGCCATAAAAGCATAAAATTTTCTCACAGACCTGCTTTACAATATTGATAAAACGTGTCTTTGTTGGCACCTACAGATCAGAAACACAACCCTCTCCTAATCATTCAGGCTTTGTTTCACATTGTGGACTGGTCTCAGGGCACCTCACCTGGAGTGCCTGCAGATGCTGCTAAACCAGAACACATAGTCCAAGGAGACACCTGACACATGCCAGCTAGGATTGGCCCTTCAGTCCAGACAACCAAACTAAGTAATCTCCAAAACACAGTGTGAACATGAAGTCCTCAGCACCCACTGCTCACCCCTACAGATGGGCTTCTATTATGCCACAGCACGTGCTACAGCAGACAAAGCCACAAATACCAAGATTAAATTTAAACTTTTCCCTGCACTATTTGAGTGAGAGGGGGAAACAATCTTTCTTGAAGAAAGGAATAAAGTGGGTGCTATATTGTAACAGAGGCTTAGGTCTGCGACAAGAAGTCTTCTCACCTGGAGCCTAATCAGGCTCCCTCACCATGAAGCTGGCATACCAAGGAAAGCTAAGAATAAGCAGGTATGTAAAGCCGTGTTGGGTCTGGGTGAGGTGGTTAATTCTCTCCATAGCAACCCTCACAGTGCTGTGCTCTGCTTTGGTAGCTGGAAAGATGATGATAACACACCAGTGTCCTGGCTACTGCTGAGCAATGCTTCTACAGCATCTAGGCTGCCTCTCCAACACCACCCTCTCACCAGCAGGCTATGGGTGGGCAGTATCCTGGGAGGGGACACAGCCAGGACAGCTGACCTCAACTGATCAAAGGGATATTCCACATCATCTGCTTGGCAATAAAAGCTAAGAGAATGGAGGAGGACAAGGCAGGGAACATTCATCATTACAATGTTCATCCTCGAGAGCAATCACTACACATACTGAAACCCTGCTTCCAGAAAGGAGTGGATATAGTCTGCTGATAGGAAACAGTGAATAAATATTCTGTTTTCCTTTGCTTCCATGCATGACCTTTGCTTTTGCTTTATTAAACTATCTTTATCTTGACTCATAGTTTTTTTCCATCTTATTTTCTCCCTTCTTACCCTGCTGAGTAGGGGAGTAATATAGTAGCCTGGTGGCCACCTGGTGTCCAGCCAAGGTCAAGCCACCACAAACACACCTTAAATAAAAGGATATATCCCCAAGCAAAGTTTAAATTGACCCCAGAATACAATTTCTTACTTTAGACAAAACTTGACTGCAGTACAGACTCCTTCAACTTATGTGCCACTGAGCAGAATTACAAAATGACCTTGGTTGATGAAGAAAGGACATAAGGTTTCATTTTCCTGCCTTGCATTTGAATATATTACTTAAAATTATTTTTTCTTTCTAATAAAGGTGTTTCCTATTAAAGCTGTGATTTAGTAAATGAACACCTTTGTTCTCATTTATACAGACATTTTCACAATGCCATTGTTTTACATGTAAAATAAATTTAAGTCAGTCTACTTACCAAAGCACAAGAACGGCTCTTGGGTTTCTTTTAACTTGAGCAAATAGCAAGGACAAACCCAGGCAGTAAGTTAGCAGATAAACATTTCAGGTAAATATAGTCTTGGCTACAAAGAAAAACAGCTAGCCAAGGAAAGCAGCACAAAACCAGGTGGCTTTTGTATGAACAGAAATACAGCAACAGTTCACTGAACCTCCCTCCTTTCATTTCTAAATAGTAGTAATCAAATAAATCTATTTAAAACTGCTAAGGAACTGCTATCTGTCTTAATATCCTTCACCACCAAAAGTGATAAGGCTCCCATTTAAAATAAAAGCGGATAATATTAATACCATTTATTTTTACTTATCTTTCTAAAAGCACCATATGGTCAAACACCTCACAGAGAAAGAAGCAGGAGCCAAAGGGTAAAAGGAATCACTCAGCACACAGCAAGACCACCTCATATATGAACTGACAGACTAATGCTTGTGTCCAAATGTGCCTAGCCCCCATGCTTCTGCACAGTCTGAATTCAGACATTTTAGGAAAGCCGAGGTTTTATTTTAACTGCACTTTTTTCTCCAACCTTCTCTTACCCGGCAGGATCATTTAAAAGAAGCTCAGCAATGTGAAAATTCTCCAATTCTCCTGAAGGACATCTAATTTGCTACTACTTTATGATACAAAACCAACTGTATCTTTGGTTTGCTATTCACATGGAAAGCAAACTGGTGATAAGGTTCAAGGTCACGGGAATTCACTGTAGCACACACATCAAGCCAAAATGCTCACCTGCTGGTTTCCCAGTCTTGGTCATCCTTATCTTTTTCTTCTTTGGCATCAGAATTGTGCGGGTGTTTCTGGACAATCCGCATCCCACCAGCTTTCACTGGAATGCAAATTAAATAGATACAACAAATCTCAGTCAAATCAGCATACATGAAGAGTGTTTTAAGCACGATACTCTCCCCCTCCCTCCTGATATTTTGCAGAGTAGTTTAATATAATCAGTTTGAAAAAGGAGCTTGAAGTGTGAAAAAGTGGCAAGTCTGAGGAACAGCTACTTCAGGACATCTGCCATTCTCTTTTACATCATGCTATGTTTGCTTATCCTGAGAAGCTGCAGTTCATTTTATCATCTGCTTTCAATGTCATTTTAGAAGACTCTGCTCTGCGTTAGCTCTCCCTCTGCCTCCTACTAACTTGCAGCAGTCCAGAGAAGAAACTGAGGCAATGACTTGCACAAAAGGCCACAAACATGAATGTTAAACATTCCCATAGAACAAGAAGGGCCAAAGAAACTTACTTGTCAAGTTAAAAACTACATCTATAATAATAGCATTTTTACAAATAGTGTAATAGAAAGCAAAGTTTAAGAGGACTGTTAATTTGCATTTAGAAAGGAGCTTTTTGTTTTGTAAAACATATTAGCATTCACATTTCTAATGCTTGCATCATTTAGTTTTAGAAGTGATGCAAATGTGAAAGCATCCCTTTGAAACACAAAACAAGAAGTGAAAGCAAATCCACTTATGTTCAACATTTATCCACTCCAAAGCGCAATATAAAACAGGAACCAAGCCACTGCAGCTGCTAAGCAGAGCAACAGGTAGGATGCTTTTGACCTGCTTCCTGTTTTAATAGTGTACTTTTTTTTCCCTTCAACCATTGCTATACATGCTTACTGGACAGCACAGGACAAGATAACACATCTCATCAGCTAACTGGATGGGTTACACTGCCATCAGCAACCACATCAGAAAACCACCGTAGCAGTCAGAAGTCGATAAAACCACCTACAGACACATGGGTTTGTGTTTCACACAGCCTTGACACAGAAAGCCTATGGTGACACTTAGCAGAGACGTCACAGCTGGAAAGAGCAGGATGCCAGAACAGCCCTTGGAAGAAGCTGGAGCACTTGCCAGTGTGGCTGGGGGAAGCCATACTTCTGACAGCCCTCCTGTGTCCAGCCACAGAGGGCTTAGGCACCTCAGTGCTCACCCCTGAAACCTAGGCATAGGTCTAGTTCTCAATTCTTAACCAGGACAGCAATGGAAAGGACACTGCTGTGCATATATTCTACAGCCTGGGTGAAGAGAAGAGAAGGAGAGGAGAAGAAAGAGGTGATCTGCCCTAGAAGAAAGTGACAGCTTTTTGGCTCTGCTTTTTAAAACCAGATTTCAAGCTTTCTGTGATACTTGAAAGATTCTGACTCCATAAAGGTCATTAACCAAAGACAGGCAATCAACAGACAAACTCAAAGAAATAACTTTTAAAACCTATCAACACTGTGTCCTCTTATCATGCATTTAAAAAAACCAACCAAACAAACACAAACCTAAATCACTAACCATTTTGTGTTCCCTCTCCAGCATAAAACTTTTATGTTAATTGGTGAGAAATGTTTCACATGGGACAAGGAAGGTGAGAAAGTTTAAAAACGACATTTCTTTATTGACTAAGGTGAAGCAAAATTAAAATCCCAATTTTCTTGATTCCAGCTCCTTAGAAATTTGTTTACAAAAGCGAACACTAAGAGTTCTGTCAAGTGCTTTCTTCTTTTAACATCTCAGTTAATCAAAGCGACTGGTACGTTTTATTTACATCGATTTATAAATTAATAATTTATAGGAATTAATTTCTAAATTTAACACCATTGCACAATCAGTTCTTATTACTTATATACTTCAAATTACTTTTTGTGGAAGATGCTGTCTCCACAGCAACATCTGCCAGGTTAAAAACAGCACCTCTGAACATTACACACACAGCCACATCCTTCACCATCAAACAGAAAACTAAAGACAACAGTACCTGAAGATTTAGTACTAATTTAGGTGGTCTAAAATCTCTTCTCTCATACTGTATATCATCAGGCAACCAGCCACTTGTTTTCTCTTTATCTGTCACTGGAAAAGATATGCAGCTAACACATTCAGATTTGCCTGTATGCAGAATTTACATGGATTAGAAAGTAAATAACCAGACAACTAAAAGGCATAATAGTGACTGATTAATGCAGCAACTTAATATTTTTAATAATCTGATTTTTTGAACTAGTATCAGCAGAAATAGTACGGACTGCTTAAAGTACTTTGGTGCATAAAAAATAACATCTAGTAATCCAAGGTCACCATGCAGACCTGGAAACCAAAAGAAGAATCCAGCAAACAACTCCAGCAATCGTGTATTTCTGAGACCAAAATCGAAATAATTAGATAAGCATTCTGTACATATAGCTGATGTACATCTCTGCCATGACACAGCATGCTCATACCCAACCTAGTTTCAAGAGATTTAGCTTAGGATAAATAACCTTGCAGAAAAATTCACCTTCCTTTTCAAAAGGAAGCTACATTACGTTAGGATGAGACAGAGAGAAGACATTATGATTACATCCACCAACCTAAAGAAAAACCCACCCCATTTAGGAGATTTTCTTAGGAGTTATGAGGATTCATCTGTTTCCTACTTGCCTAGCATTTACTACATAATTTGACAGATGCTAACCATGGTGATTTTGACACTTAAAGGTCATCCTTAAAAGAGGTCAGATTTCCTTACCATAAATCCTGCAGAGAAAGGATCCAAATAAATGATAAACCACATTCCAGAACACTGTCAGAAATCAGTGCCCATAAGTGGACGGTGTCAATGACACTGTGTTGGGATTAGGAAGAAAGCAGCTCCTGTGCTAAAAAGCAAGAGGAGAGCTTAGGAGGGACCTGTGCTAAGGCAAGAGAGGAGACCAGGAACAGCTCCCCGGGGTGGTGACAGCCAAGGTACCACCAGCCTCTAAAGTGTGAAATAAAGAAGGGATTATCTGCCAGCATGCTTTGAGAAGAGCAACAAGTCTGTTTTCCTCACTGCTGGATATGAGACAAGTTTTGGATTTTAATTATCATCTGTCATGTTTTCCCTCCTCAAGAGGCATACAGTACTACCTTGTCTGTCCTGTGAATGCCAACCTGTGCTCCTCTTAAGGGTATGACTACTCCTTCTGGAAATGTATTAAACAACAGTGTTAATCAATTACCACTCAAGATGATCTGGAGTGGGCAACCACTGTACTTTTTCTTTTTTTCCCCGCTGTTGTGCTTATTTCAGACTCCTCCCAGTTTCTGAGACTGAATTCTGCAATAAACCCCAGAGCTGGAGCAAGCACCAACTACCCAGAGAGGCACCACGGACCAGTGATGGCCCCAGACGCAGCTCAGTCAGGGTGCAGACTTGAGGCAGTCCTCCCCTGGGGGAACCTCCCAGCTCAACCCAAATTGCCTGCTGCTCACAGCATGCAGGCAGGAACTTTTGAAAATCCAGATTACAACCAAGAGTTTTAGCAGCTTCCCATTTTCCTTGAGTACGGTATTCAATATTAACACAAAAATTTGTTTCTTATATACCGTGTAATAACAGATTCCATTACAATGATAAGATGTATGAAAAATATGCTGTTGTGCAAGATGAAGGGGGCATACATTTGAGTTCAACAAAGTAAGAACCAGAGGTAAGAGTTATTTGTATACCTTCATTTCATAGAAATCTTGGCTTAGAGCTGTAGTTTTTAGTGTAAGAAAAAGCATGTAAGTACTGTCCTGAACCCACTGTAAAGCTTCATAAATAAACTATTAACACAACCATCTCACTTTATCCCTCCACAGTGTCTACTAGAAGAAATGAACAGCTAAAAGCATAATTAAGCAGACCTCTTTAGAGGGACTGTACAAACTTACTCAGCAATGTATTACAGGGAAGTGCATTTGATCTCACTGACAGACGGATATTTAATAAAGATTAAGTTAGGGCCTTCTTAAATTTCAGAAAGGAGTTCAAAGTCGCTTTGTGTACCCTGTTACCAGCCTGAGGTCTTGAGGTTTCTTTCCACTTCATTATGCTTTGTCTTTTCAAGTGCTTTTTTACCCCCCATATGTGAAAGATCAATGCAGAAAGGGAGCTAACAGACTGCATGCAGTAAGTAAGTGAGGGCCAACAGTACACATGAAAAAAAATTGGATTTGTCAATTTTGCTTTTAATTTGATGACCCTAACCCTTCCTAACTTTTACACGTCAAATTCATATTCAGTGGGGCAAGACATCTGTAATTACAGATAGGGCTCTTTTATTTAACTGTATGCTGCAAAACTTGAACTTTTTAAGCCACATATCAATAAAGATCCCTTATCCACATCTTTGCTTTGCTAGGAACTTGCTTTATTATTTATGAACACAACTCCACCTGTATTTATTTTTGTAAAAAAATCTTTTATTTTCATTTTATTAAAACTTGTTTACATACTGACCTATTGCATTATTTCAATATTGAAGGATCTAAAGCAGCTTGAGATAGAAAACTAAAACCTAGTTTCAGACACTAAACTGTTGCTAGTCCGCACATTTATTGTGGATTTTCCAAGTGTTAAAAGAATATATGGCCACTTTTCTCTGCCAAACAGCTCAAAACCATCTTTGTCCAGAAGCAACCTGAAGATACCGTACAGGGTTAGTTTTTTTCCCTAGCCTCAAAGACAGACTTAGTGATCCCCTTCCTTCCAAAATTCAATTGGTGCATGCTCACATACACACAATAAAAGGGATGCCAATGACCTTAAAAGGCTGAGAAAGTTCTTCAGTTCATATGTGGGCACCCGCTTTACTCAGGAAAAAAATAAACAGAAATGCTCAGCAAAGGAAACCTGTACTGTACTCCAGTCATGCTTTTGCACTGTGCACCACTACTTTCTCATATAGCCTAGGGAGGCTCACTTCAGGTCTTTTAAAAAATTTCATCTGTTTCAAAAGCCAAGTTTAGAAGGAACATTCTTAAACACGCAACAACATCAGAAAATATAGTTACAAAGCACCTAAATGAAAATATCTGCCATCTATCCTTTGTTCTCTTTCCATCGGTGGTGTAGCTGAGAGACAAAGCCAAACCAATATAAGGTCTTAATGATCCCTTCACTCTGAAGCTGACGTGTACCTAAAGGCAAGCCAGCTTGAGGAGCTATGGCAGCAAAAGCTGTCAACACTGGGAAAGATGCTTTGGTTTGGTTCCCTGAAGCAGCTCTACAGGAGGTCAGGTAAGAGCTAATGCCATGACAAGGGAGATTGCAGAACTGGGATGACTCTGCTCAGCCATGAGCTTGGCTTAACTGCACTGCTGAACTGTATTTGCCATGTAAAGCAAAGCCATTATTTCTCACTTTAAAGATCTGTTTAGAGGAATCTGAGGTCCTCATTATAAAAAGAGCAGAATTCAATTAGGGTTCAACAACAGTTTACAAATGTAGCTTTAAATCTCAACAACTGATCTGAATATAAAACTAACCACCCTGTGAATTCAGAATTTCAGCACTTTTTACTGAAGCACTTAAAAAAAAAATAAAGCTTGCCAACTACCCCATGGGGAGACATTAGAATATACATGAAAAGTTGCTGCTACAGGGACCAAAGCTGCCTTTTTCAAGAAAGCTGTGAGCAGCACAACTAGCAATACCCGACGGAGCAAGCCCAGCTGGGCAGTGGCAGTAACTGCGCCCACCTGCGCTCCGAGAGGCGCTGCCGGCCCTGCACCGGCGGCAGGCGAGTGTCCCACGGCGGGACACGGCTCCCACCCGGAGCACCTGCCCGCCAGGAGCGGCGGCGGCGGGGCGGGAGGCGGTGGGGCTTCTCTGCAGGGCAGCTCACACGCAGCTTGGCTTGTTTCCTACCCTGCCAGGCTGCAGAGCCGCAGCCCGCCCCGGCACTCACCAAGGCAAGGCAGGGCAAGGCAAGGCAAGGCAAGGCGGACACACCGAGCCCTGCTGGTTCGCGCTGTGCCGGCTCGCCGTGGCTGTGCACACCCCTGGGACCCCTCGCAGCCTGCCCGCTGCCCCACGCCGCCCCGGCCCCCTTCCCCGCACCGCCAGCCCCAGGCCGTGGTGCCGAGGCCTCCCCCGCCTGCCAGGGCGGGACGAGGGTGAGGCCAACGCTGCCTGTGGGCTCGGCGCCGGAGCTGCCAAAGCCGCACACACCCGGTGAGGGTTTGCCCACAACCGGGGAGCTCCTCCGGCGAAGGCAGGGCAGGGCAGG
The DNA here is from genome assembly GCA_035221455.1 of Xenops minutus. NCBI lineage: Eukaryota > Metazoa > Chordata > Aves > Passeriformes > Furnariidae > Xenops > Xenops minutus. The sequence continues at coordinate 77,917,298 of JAWWEE010000074.1, read as the reverse complement.
GAGCGCCGCGGGGGAGCAGGGCTCAGGACCCCATCCCACCTGGATCCCGGCACACCTCCCGGGCCGGGGGAGCCGGGAGTCCCCGGGACGGGCCCGCGGCCCCCCGGCCCTGCTGGGCCCGGAGCGCAGCGCGGGAGGAGACAGAGCGGGGGGACGGGAACCGGCGGCCGTACCAGCAGGAGGGTGTCCGGCCCGCGTCTCTGCTTTCTCTTTGGGAGGCGAAGACATTTTTACTGTGGCAGCACCAGCACCACGGCTCCCGCACGGCCCTGCCCGGCCCCGCTCCCGCCCTGTCAACGTGGCCGCCGGGCCGGGCCGCGCCCCGGGGGCGGTGCCGGGGCCGCCCCAGCCCCGCCCGGGCCCTGCCCGTGTGCCGGCCCGGGTGGTGCCCCGGGTGTGCTCAGCGCTGAGCCGGAGCCGCACGGGGGGAGCCCCACGGCCCTGAGAGCGGCACTGCAGCAGCACCGCCTGTGCAGCCTGGCTGGCTGCGCGCCCCTTGCGCTCCGCCGTGTCCTGCCACACCGCCAAGGGGCTTCGGCCGGCGAGGAGCTCACTGTCTGCACAGTGCCTGCCGTGGGCCGTGGTTCGGGTTGGCGCCGCCAACAGCGTGGGTGGCTCGGGGGGGTGCGGGCTATTGCTGAGCAGAGCTCTCACAGCCAGGGCCTCTCCTGCTCTGCCAACCCCGCAGCGAGGAGAAGGGCGCGGCACGGCCGGGACAGCTGGCCCAGGGGATACTCCCACCACATGGCATCATGCTCAGCGTACTTAGCTGGGGAAGGAAGAAGGAAGGGGGGATGTTCAGAGTTAGGGCATTTTCCTCCCCAAATCACCGTCTGACGCGATGGAGCCCTTCTGCCCTGCGAATGGCTGAACACCGGCCTGTCCGGGGAAGTGGTGAATGAGCTCCGTGCCTTGCTTTGCTGCTGTGCACGGCTTTTGCTTTCCCAGTTCAAGTGTCTTCATCTCAGCCCGCGGGGGGTTTCTCTGCTTTCCGCCCCCCTCCCGCCCAGCAGCGCAGGGTGGGCGAGCAGCGTGTGCTGCTTCAGCTGCCGGCTGTGTTGGCCGCGGTCCGCGCCAGCCTTGCCCCTGCTTCAGGCTCACTACCTGTTCGGAAGCACGGCGCTGAGTCACATCGTGGTAAGGAAGGTTTTCAAACGCTTCAGTTGCGTTTTCCAAGTCATGTGGAAAGGCATAGAGCACGATGTGTGAATTAATTATATTAGCAGTAAAGTGTAAACCACACAGGCCGTTCTGGTCTTCTTTTGTAATTTGACATAAGAAAGCAAGTCTCCCAAAAGATGAGAGTATGATGGTTTGGAAGTTGAACTCCACCCCTCCACCTCCACCGCCACCCTCCCGCCCCCAAGTGGTATAGAAATATTTCATCACACATTTGTTATAGTGAAAGTAATGTAATAATATTTTAGTTATTTGCTATCACTATTACAACTGTACTACCATTGCCAAAATATGTGTGATGGGTAAAAACATGTTTTGGTGAGATTTTTTGCAGCAGTCCAAAATATAATCACATCATAGTATCCTTAACAGCCTGAATGAACAAATGTTGTAAAAATATTGTAACTACCTTGTTACATTTTGCTGCTGGGTCACTTTAATTTCTTACACATGCAGCACTTTAAAGTCTCAGGTTATATTTTCAGCTCTGTCACCTTCTGTGCAGCCTAACACAAATTACTCCAATTCCCTTTCTAGTCTCTGTCAAAGTCTATCCGGATTATAATTTTTTTTCTGAGGTAGAATTACCTCCTAAATGGATATTTTAATGCTTTTTTTTCCTGTCTTCTGAATTTGAACTAAAGTATTACATTTTCAGTTTTTCTTGGTTTTCTCAGATACATTTGGTTTGAATTTTCTGTGAATTGAATTTAAGTGCTGCTTACCAGAGGTGATAGAAATTTTTGCTGTTGCAGGTTTCATCTAAACCAACTGTTACAGAAATGAAATTAAAGAAAATGTACTTTATGACATTAAAGAGCCCAGAGGTAAATCTTTTTTTTCATATTTCACTGCAAAGATTTGGTATGTGAAGATGCACTGGGAGGAAGTATTACATCAAAGATGTGCTTTAGCTGCTCTTGCGAAAGCCAGCAACATTTCTTAATGTTACAAGGCTTTGCATGTTGCCATTAACACAAGTATTTGTATGAAGGCTTGCTAAATACAATACCCATCCTGAGTATGTCTCAGAAACACAGGGCTGAAACAGGGTGCTTCCTGCAAATGCAGCTGTGCATCAGGTTTGGAATCTCAAGGCAAACCATTGTGGTGCAGAAGGAGCATGGACTGGAAGAGGGGAAGAGATATTGAAACAGGAAGAAGCAACAGGAGGACTTGGCCTAAGGCGGCATGGAGATGAGGTCAGAAAGTTGAGTAGAGGGTGATGGAGAGGTGACATGAGAATTGCAAAGCAAGGTGAGTTCCACAGTAGAGGAAAAGAAATATTTTTTGCCAAACAATGAAAAGGAATCCAGGACTGGTTGGGTAAGGTGAGGATGAAGGAGCCCAGGGGGAAGGGAGGCAGGACTGAAGGTAGGTCAGGCAGGAGCAAGCTCACAGAGGATCAGTCTTGTGGGCGGGAGAGAGAAGGATCTTCACTGCTTTCCAGAGCCTGGAGGTTCTTAGACTGACCTCTCTATACTTGTCAGTGCACATAATTACTCCTTTCCTCAAGAGACAGGGGCCTGTGCAAATGCTAAGTTTCTATGTTTACAGAATTATGTGTCAGTATGATACCACAGGATAAAATTTTGTTTTCAGGTATTTACTCCGTTTCTGATTTTAAAATGTTGCAAGAAAAGTAAAAAGGAGATGAAAATCACAAATAAAAAAAAATAAAATTCAGTTTTGTAAAATCAAGCACCTAAATGCAGAGAGGTCATAAAGTTTGTGACACTTCAGTTTGGTGAAACAGAGTGATGGTTTCTTTGGCAGCTGTAAGGCAACATGCGTTTCCCCAGCTAGTGGTGGTGCCATAATATTTGCAGCAACCACAGAATCGTTAAGGTTGAAAAGATCCTTAAGATCATCAAATCTGACTGTCAGCCTAGCACCACCCCTGAAGGTGCTCAAAGAAAGTGTGGATATGGCACTTGAGGACACGGTTTAATGGTGACCATAGCTCTCCCTGGGCAATCTGTTCCCATCCTTTACAACCCTCTCCATGAAGACATTTTTCCTAATATCCAATCAAACCCTCTCCTGGGACAACTTGAAGCTATTTCCTTTTGTCATGTCACTTGTTACCTGGAAGAAGAGACTGGCACCCACCTCGCTACAGCCTCTTTTTACAAGCTGTAGGGAGCCATAAGGTCTCCCCTGAGCCTCTTTTTCTCTAGGCTGAACAATGTCCTCCTCGATCATGCCAACATAAAAGAAATACAGGGACGTTCTTAATGACAGAAAGCAAAATGTCAGGATTTTTCAGTCACTTAGTCATTTCCAGCAGGCCCGTTGTTTGTAGCAGCATGCACAAATAGGAGCAACAGTGGAAAACTTGAACGGAAAACAGGCAGAGATTTTACAAAAAGTTGGTTGTGGAGTCACTTCCTTTGCCAAGTCAGCCCCGCCTGGTGCTGACACACTTTCCCCAGTGATTGTAGCAAAGACAAGTCCCTACTGGAAAAGGAATGAATGACAGCATCACAGAACTGGGAACTGAAATGTGGCAGCACACTGAGGGAAGAGCAAGTGAAATCAAGTTGCTTTGAATTTTTCATGTTTTAACGTGTTTTGAAAACTGCTGGATGTTTTAGAATATGAGCATTTTTGTGTAGGATTCTACCACACCTCTTCAGTTCCTGGGTAAGAGCTTGTAATAGATGTCTCAGGTATCTGTGACATTATCCTGCGTAACCAAGAAAGAGTACTCTTCCACTACTACTAAATTTAACTAAAATAGCAAGAAGAAACAAGCTACATCTTTTGTGGTGGTGGTGCAGGCAAAAACTTCCTGTGTTAAAAAAACCAAAAAAGCCCAACCAAAAATAGGAAAAAAGCCCTTTACAGATCCTGAAGGCAAAGTTAAAAAAACTCAAACAAACAAACAAAAAACCCAACCCAAAACCACAAACTTGAATAGATTAGTTAGGAAAGTATGTGTAAAAGCTTGCACATAAGAAGTATTTTTAGTGGCAGTTGGGCCTTCACAGCACTTTTGACAATAACACTAGAGTCTGCTTTTTTTTTGTTTTTGCCTTATAGCCCCAAGTATGTTCAGTAAGCAGTCTATTTTAAAAATAAACAGTCTTGAACTATGATTAGGACACCATTTATGTCTATTTTGAAAATACTCCCCAGTGCTTAGCAGATGGCTGCAGTTTTGGTGCTCTCACTCAGGGCCTGCAGCAAAGTTTTGTGTACTTTCTGAAAATACTGGCACACAGAAAAGCAATTTCTGGGTTCATGTCAGTGGGAAATTATAACAGTGCAACCCAGGGTCACTCATCGCTTAAAAGGCAGCTCAATGTTTTGCTGCACGACTTCTGCTGTCCTTTCCAGCACACATATGCACATGGCATGCTGTAAATCTTGGGAGTTACAATAAACTGCTCTGTATTTAGCTATAGGGTAGGCAGAATTCCCTCATTGAGTAAGATTTTGCCAAATTTATAGATAAACACCAAGTCAATGAAAACTACTAGCTGATTTTGATAATGCATCCAAAATGCCTGAAAACAATTTGTTGTTTAAAAATGTTAGCTGTTTTATTTCAACATGTAATATTTTGCTATTTTTAAATATTCAAAACCACAGATGAACTAAATTATTTTCTCTTTTTTCCTTCTTCTTTTTTTTCCCTGCCAGTTAATAAAAATATCAGTTCTCCAAGCAGTTCCAATCCTTCGTGACATCTTTGGGGTGGCATGATAATTTCTGAGAAACGATAGATCAAAGGTTTTACTTAGGAATTTAATCCTTCATTTTAACTTTTTGAGTTTACAGATTTCTATTTGTATGTGTTGCTACCACTACTTAAAAGAATGGGCTTAATCACCAGATGGGAAAGTTCCATGCTTTTCTAGTTATGTGGAAATATGTAAAGCTTTTAGCAAAAACCAGATAGTGTTGTTTCACTTCTCTTCACTGCTATGCCAGATTGAGGAAAGGTGCTGGCTTTAAGACTATGATTTGCTTGGAAATCTTCAGAGATTGTATAGGCCACCATCCAAAAAGGTGATTTTGTTATAGTATGCAGACCTGAAAAAACAGTTTGTGTAAGAAAACAAGCAAACAAATCTGGGGCAAGAAGTAACATGTACTTTAATAACAATTTTCCACCCTTCCCTTACTGACTGTTGTTGCATTCACTCATTAAAGTCACTTGGGTTGCCATTGTTTGCTGGTTTCTCTGTATCTTGATGATCTGATTAATTACATGTTGTTACCGTAGCTGCACTGTTACACTGACAAGGAACACAAATTTATTTGCTCACTTGATTTACTGATTCAGTTTTCCAGGAAAACCTATATAATTAATTTTTTCCTTTAGAATTAGAATAAGTTCCCATTGGGGCAAATATAAATCTGTTGAGTGTTAGAAGTTAGTGAATTGAATCACAGTGTAATTGTAAAATTCAGATGCTATTTTTTCTTAGTGTTTTGTTAGGTTTCCTTGGAAATATTTCTCATAAAGAGTTTGCTACAGGTCTATCTCATGAGAAAGGTGGAATGATGATGTTTTCAAAAAGAAACGTTGCAACATTACATTGCCACTCTTACGTTACATTGTCATAAAAATCAGACTTCTGAGTGTTTATCAAATATTAAATCAGCATGAAAAGCAATTTCTCAGTGTGATGGATTACTGCTGAGATATAAATCAAATTCAGGAGACTAGCAAATTAAGAAGTTGTTCTGTATGCCTTTTTCACAAAAGCATTCTGGTTTTCTGTTAATAGTTGTCTTAGCTTCAATGACTACTTTATACGTTTGCTCCTCCCCACTGTTTACAATGTAATTTTGGGTGTTAAGTTTTAGACATGTTGCATGCTAGAGTGATGTAATTTGATTTAGGCTTCTTTTCTTTCAAGGACAGTCACAGGTTGTTATTTGCCATATAGCTGAAGTAAAGATTTACACTGATTCCACATAAGAGTTCTGCCTTTAAGAAAAACCCAAATGGAAACCACCATCAGAATACAGCCTCACATTAAGCTAAAATTTATTCCTTTTCATTAAAGTCTTTATAAATATCTTTACTGCTATATACTAAAAGAAAAAAATAAAGGAAAATAAAGGGAATAAACCTCTGTGAGTTTCCAGAGGCTTTGCCTTGCAAAATATTGCTGTTCGTTCTTCCTCCAGTGCAGTGCAATGAAGTTCTGCCTTAGAACACTACTCACAGTGATAATACTACAGAAGTTTTATGATATGGGAGATTAATAAAGCAATTTATAGATTTAAAAAAAAAAAACCAGACAGGAAGGTGGGAGGAGGCAGAGGCAAGAAAAAGAGAGGGAAAGAGGAAAAAAGAAGGAAAGTAGGAAGGGAGATAGAGTGGGAGAGAGACACTTGCTGCAACACGGAAAGTAAAAGCCATTCTTTGGAGGTTTTTTATCCAAAGAACCCAATATTCTGCATAAAGGCCAAAATTTTCATTATCCACTGCCTTATAATGGGTAAACAGAAATAAGTTGCCAAAGCCAAATTAGTAGCAGAGATGAAAACAGAAGCCAGGCCCCTTGAGGCACAGCTCTCTCCATTGTCTCATTAGTGTGGGACTTAACAAAGAAACTGTATTTTACCATGATAGGTAATGGGCACATTACTGATACCCAGTTAGAGAGCTTCTTAATGCTAGCTCTGTACACAACAAGGCTTCCCTCCACATGAGCATAAAGGTGCAGACTCTGTTACGTCTTTTGACTTACATTGCAGCTTCAGGATCAGTGTGAATGGGGACTGTGATTGCTCCCGGGAACTATTGGTGTGCATACCAAATGAGGCTCAAGAGAATTAGGTGTGCTTGGCAAGTGGGTCAGCCACTTCTCTGTTCCTCTGTTTGCCATCGCATTCTGTCTTTGAGATTGCAACTGATTTGGACCTGTAAAAGCTGTGCAAGTTCAATAAAGGAAAGAATTATGTTGGCTTGAAAGCGAAAATAAAGAAAAGTCAAGCTAATTTAAATTCTTAGTGTTTCCAAACGCATTGAATTTGGTGGGATTTTTTTGTACATTTTATTTCTGAAAACAGTTGGCATCAGAATGTGGGGGTTTTGTGGTTAGGATGGAAACAGAACCTGGCTGACTACAAGCTTTGCAGTAAGCACTCATTACAGAACTGATTGTTGCTTAGTGTCCATATTTCATATGTCCGTATGTTCATATTTCAGGTCATATACCATGGTAAATAAGACCAAACTTCATTGATTTCACTATCTTCAGGTTCTTTCTATTCTTTCCTAGAAATTTTTTGGTCTTCAGAGGGAGTTTTGCATGTACCCAAGCATGGATAGTTGGCCCTAACTTCTAATAAATAACCTTTTAAGACTGTAAGATTGACTGCTGCAGGTACTAAAGAGCTGCCATTAACACAAGCTCATCATAGCTCAGCACCTTTCTGTACTTGACAGGGTGATGTCTTGGAGCTTAGGCACAAGCAGCCACTCCTAAGACACGACTGAAGCAGGTACTCAGCTTCCCACAGCAGCAGTGCCTGACATAGGCTTTACCTGACCCCACTTTATCCTTCCAATGTAGTCAGACCTATTCTAAAAGATACTTTTTCTCCTGGAAGAGCCTTAGTGCCTTAGTTTCAGACCTCAGGTTTCTGTTAACTTTGCAGTAAATGTATCAATTGCAAAGTTCTTATCTGTATGCTATGCATTATTTATTTATGTTCCTTACAGAGAATGTTAAGTAATAGAGAACAAGAAATTATATATTGTGGTGTATATTTAGTCCAAATTTGTCTTTGTCTAGAGTAATGTAGTAATTTTTTAATCTTTGAACTGATCTGAACACATAGCTCAATTGCAAATCTACCCAATAATTTTCCTTTGGAAACACTATGTTACAGAGAGAACTAATTACTGAACAGCAAAATCCCTTTTCAGTTGAATTCTAGATGCCAGATTTCCAGCTATAATTCTTCATTCTTATTAGAAAGAGTCTTGGTGTGTCAACATTCTTATTGATGTTTTCTGCTGAATGCTTTGTTATAAACTGAACATAATTAAATGTAAGTAGACTGGTATTTCATCACAGCTCAAGGGTATAAGGCTAACAGATTTTTTCTCCTGTTATCTCTCCAGTCCTCTTTCTTCTTACATGAAAAGAATGCAAAATATCAACATTCTTTAGGGTTGGGAAGCTTTATGACCTCTCCTTAGGAAACTGCAGCGTTTGAACAATGGTGGAAGGGCTGTTTTGCTTTTCAGTTGTGTTCCAGAATCATGTCAATTTTAATGAGTGTGTTTTCAAAGTACTTGCTGGCTGAGAGCTAAGGTTATAGGATGTTTTTAAAGTATGTATCTATATTTTATTTTTCCTTGCACAAAGATTCAGTATATTTAGCAGTTTTCCTTTTTTCCCCACTTGTCCAGACTACATAAATTCATTTTTTTTAGGTGCTAGTATTACAATTTTTATCCTTTTCACAGAAGTCTCATTTTATGTTCACCAATTATTCTGTGTCAAGCATTTGTCAAGATATCATTAGAAGGTTTTTCATGCTTGCACTGAGTCTGCCTGGGATGGGTGTAATTCTCATCATGGCAGCCCTTATGGTCCTGTATTTTGGATTTGTGACCAAAAAAGTGTTACTGTAGCAGTGTTTTGGCAGTGGCTGAGCAGTGCTCGCACACCATAAAGGCTTTCTCTTTTTCGCACTCTGTACCCCGCAGTAAGTGGGGGAGAGGGAAGTGAACAGGTGTGAGTGCTTGGCTGTTGGCCCAGGTCATCCCATGACAATGGTGACCGAGTACCAGCTTCACTCATGTCTTAGAAGTGACTGCTTGTGCCAAGGCTACAAGATCATCACCCTGTCATGTACTGAAAGATGCTGATCTGTGATGAGCTTGTGTTAATGACCACTCTTTAGCACCTGTAGCAGTCGACCCTACAGTCCTAAATGGCTTCCAGTAAAATTTATTCCCTAACTTTTCCATGCATGGCTGACTGGTCTGTATTTCTCCAGATTTTCCTTCTTACCGCTCTTGAAGAGGGATGTGACATTTGATTTCCCCGGTCTTCAGAAACCTATTTTTGATTGCCATGTCCTTTCAAAAGGGATAGAGATCTTGCAGTGACAGTAGCCAGCTGTCCCAGCACTATTGAATGCACCCCATCCAGTCTCTTATGTCCTGCTGGATTATCCCGAGCTCTGCTAGTTACCCTGTACCGTGAGTAATGCTTGAGTTCCACTGGCTATTACAAGGTTCCTGGTATACCTGGGAGAAGAACATACTCATAAAAACTGAGGCAAAAAGAGCACTGAGTACCTCACCTTCTCCAAATCTTTTGTCACATGTGCTATTTTCTTATCTCCCTTTCCAACTAAATCCTGAGGAGAGTAAGCTAACAGAGGCTTTCCACTTCCCATTTCACTGCCTGTACTGCATTTTGATGAATTACCAGAGGCAGCACCAGCCACCAAGCAACATATTGACATTGCGTTCTTGAAGAAGTACTGTCACTGGATCTTGAATCCCAGCAAATTGAAATCATGATGTTGAGCTGGTAATAGCTGAAATACCAACTTGGTATTACAATTTGCAAGCCATATTACAAGGCCATGGGGAAGAATGACTGATACTGCCAGGTCAACGGACTCATTGAGTGTCACCACCATCATTTATGGACACACTGAGAAGGCAAAAGGGGGGCCGAATGGATCATTCTGAATTTATCACATCCTTTTGTCAATATTTGTCCTAAAGGAGTAAAGGGACCCATAATCCTCTTTGCAGCCACCTCATTTTTTACTTTTTTAAAGGCCATTTCTTTCCGACTCTACTGATTCTAAATTCTAGGCTGTTACAATATTCCTGGTTCCCCTTCAAGGACAAGTCTGCTAGAAATATTGTCCATCAGGGTCATCCTGAAATAGCCTCAAGTTTGTGGAGATTAACTGGAGAAGTTCTGGCTCCCCAAACTACCTCATCCTTCTGCACAAGGATTAGTGCTCCTTCCTTGCCCTTTTCATCTACTCCTAATCATTGTGCTTGCCCTTTTCCATGGCACAAACTTAATCATGGTTTCCAAACCTGTGTCTGACACAGCAGTATGGACGTTTATAAGCCACCTAAAAGACAGCACTTTACACTGAAACTGAACTGCATTTTTGCTGTCATCAACAGCCGTGAGTCACACCTCATGCTACTATCCCCTGTCTGTCAGTTAATTCTTGTTTAAATTCAATCACAGGTTAAAAGTGCATCCTTCAAGAGACTGTATTGGGCATGCTTCTGCTTCTATAATGCTTGTTGTTAGCTCTGGCCTCTCCACTCTGTGCTCTCTTGCTATTTTTTCCCATGGCAGCAATGAAAATTGTTTCATGTGATTCTGTTCCAAATGTCTTTCCAGAAGACTAGCCAGTCATCCATGTTGCTACCAACTCTTAACTCTTGATGGAAATCCATCCACCAACAGATTGTTCAGAAAGAAATGCCCTGTTTCTTTGCTCTGCTCAGCCCCATATGTCAGTTAAATACCTATTGTTTTGCCTACTTCTGTTCTTTGACCCTTGGAAACCATCCTGGAATAAAGTTCTACTTCATCAAAGTCACCCTCAGAAATGAAATATATATGATAACAATATTGCTGCTTTTTAGTCTTATGGGCATTTATATCACATGACTTCCAAGTCTGTAGGGAAAAAAAAAAAAAAGATAAATACTAAACAAAATATCTCACACAGTCCATCCGTTGGAGTGGCTTTTGTGACTTGTCTCTCACAGTCCTTGTCCCACATTGGAATTTCCACTGTTCCCTCAGCTCTGAAGGGCTTTACCCTGAGTATCTGCTCTGCAAATGCTGAGAATCCAGCAAAGGTAACCTGTGCCTGGAGGATTTGTCTGTTCCTGCAGTGGCCTTGGACTGCTGTGGCAATGTCTGAGAAGTGCTGCGTGAGAGCCTGCCTGCTGCACTGATCCCAATTAGCTGTGTCATGGACCAAAAGTGAATCCAACCCCATGCTAAAAATAGACCTGTCAGCTGGGGATGCTCTTCAGACATTCCATGCCTGTCTTATCCTGTGCCATGTCCAGGGATCGTATCTGATAGAGAGATGTGGCATAGTCCATTGTTACATTTGTATAAAACATGGGGGTAGCCTTAGGTGAAATAAACCTTTCTGATTAAAGTGACTTAAAGAAGTATTTTCACTTTTGATCAGGTAGGAAAAGGGCATCAGCTGGTGATAAACTAGTTAACAGTTTGCTAATACTCTAGCCAGTGAGATGGCTATGTCTGGTTTGCCAGAAAGAAAGCAGCATTTTAAAAGAGGCAAGGGAAATTAATAGTTCAGAAAAAGATCCAAAGTGAGGGATCACCTTTCGCCTTAAGAAGTGAAAGTTAAAAATTCTGTGGAAAGATGTGGGACGATGCCTGGGGGTAAAAGGTAACAGTATGGGAATTACTGGGGAAGGTATGGTTGCTACTACTTGGATGGAACCCGGTCATCACACCCAACCTTCCCTGTATAGTGCAATCTAAGGGGGACTGAATGGAGGATGGAGCAAAGTGGAGACACTGTGGCCAGGCTCTGTGGAAACCCTTGCAGAGGAGGGAACTTGGTGGTATGTTCTAGCTGAAAAAGAGAAAAGCAAGGGTGATAAACGAAGATGTCCTGCTGTTGCATCAGCAGCCATATGAAAATCACTCTCCTTGGACTTAATACATGTCTCTATCCCAAGGTTATCTCAGGTAATAACCCGAGATACCTGCCCCAAGGTACGAGCACCCCTCACTGAGTAAGATGTATGAATAAAGTCACCCAAACTCCACCTAAATGTAACGTAAGTAAGTTAAGAATGGGGAGAAGTGGAGGAGACTCCAATGTAACCCCTGGGATCAGTCGGTGAGTTGAACCTCTCTTCTTCCGTGGCCCAGAGGGATGCTTATTGTGTAAGAACTGTGTTCTCTGTGAGCTCAATGATTATCTCGAGCTAGCTTTTATTGGGGATTAGAGCTTGTTAGTATATTGCATTGAATTAGGATATTACTTTGAATATATTTTGGCAGTCGCATATGATCACTGGCAATTCTCAAACCTTAACCTGTGATAGTTTTGTTAATAAAGAGTGTAATTATGTAAAATGTTAATGTGAGTCCTTCAAGGGTGCTTGCTGTTGCCAGCAGTGGGTAAAGGTGTGGAGACCCAGGAGAGGGTCTCTCCGTTTGGAGTGTGACCCTGAACAAATCAGCGGAACTGCCCTCCAATCCAATGGGACTGTTCAGTGAAGGGACCCCATAAGAGGATGCTGACAGACTGGTTGGGCACAAGGGTCTCAGCTTTCCTGGAGCACTGACAGATGAATCAAACACTAAGAGTTTGAGTAAATCTCCCCTTTTCATGTGACAGAAAAGAATTTGATTTTGAACACATCCTTAAAATGTGTTTAAATGAACATTTTATGAAAGGTAACATTCTTTCCTGAGCCAAGATCCCCTTGCATGACCTCAGTCTGAGAATGTTTTCAGTTTTTTCAAGACTGAGTCCTCAGTCTAGAGGATGTGAATTTCTAACAGCCTCAGCTGCCTCTTAACAAATGAGAAGAAACTTTAGAGCCAACATAAATAATGACTAAAGATCTGCATGCGTTTTCTGTTTCCTTTTGGCACTTTGACTTTAGAAAACTTTGCAACCACCTATTTCAAATCCTGTAGGCAAATATAATTTTCTCCTTTACTTTAGACTGGCTTGAATTAAGGATGAGTTTAAGGTAAATAGCTAAAGACTTAATCCCTTAGGTGCAGCTAACCTTAGAACCAGTTTAGTGGAATATTCTTGCAATACCCAGCATACTGATACTTTTTTTTTTTCCTTTTTGGAGCTTATCAGAGAGAGGTTTAACTGAAAAAAACATTGTCTGGTGACCTGAGCTGGTGAGGAAAGCAGCAGAATAGTGGAGAATGTTTAACCTAAGAATTCTGCCAGTTTGGGTGTCAAAGTATTTCCTAATACTGAATGAAAAGATTTTTCAAATGTCAAGTTTCGTAAAGTGAAAAACATGCAGCACTGTGAGAAGGAGTAGGAAAATGGTCTGTTATAAATATTTGAACTCTTGCTGGGGTATCTTTTCTCCTTTGTCCTCCCTGGTATAGCTAAAACTAACATTTCTATTGAGTTTTAAAAATTGGGTCAATCAACTATTGAACACACAGTGTTTGTCACCTAGAGGAATGAATAATTAATGTAGCCCCACTAATCTGATATCAAAGGGAAGGCAATGTAATAGCAAATATGCCTATGTGTAAGAGGAAAAGAAAGAAAATAGCAACATCCTATCAGGTCTTCTTAAGTGGTTCACACACGGTAACCTGAGCTGAGGGTGCAAACTTAAATGCTTAGTGAAAATGGGGTAACTGAAGAACCAGAAAGATTTCTTTTGCTGAGAAGTGAGATGAAGGAAGAGAAAGTTTCTGAGCCTGTTCAAAAGGAAGCAAGGAAGCTGAAGATTTTGGACCTAGAGATGAAATCACTGCTGCTAAGCTTGGCTATTCTCTAAGGTAATGAAAGATTCAGGCTGTTTTTATTTCTGTAACTTTTCAGTCTATTCTGCCTCTGAATGTAACTTTGCCAAATCCATTTCATTTTCTATTCACTGTCAGAATATTTCTTTTTAATGGTTCTTTTTTCTGTTAAAAGGTAAGAATGTGTTGAGGGTGGGGGATATATTCTGAAGATATCCTTAGAAGCCTGGTTAAATTTTGAAAGAAGATGGTGTAGTCCAAATGTTCAAAATTGTTTTAGAGCCTGTACAATCTACAGAGACAGTGTGGAAAAAGAAGGGTAAAAAAGGAAACAGGAGCTGGTGAATAGGAAGTGTAACCACAAGAACATTTCTTGAGATTGTTGAGGTCCCCAGAAGCTGCTGTGAAAATTATGCAACTTTTTGTTTTGTGAAATGACTAAAAAACCATGTTTGCCATCAGAGATAGAAGTGTGGAAAGGATGGGCAACTCATAGTATAAAGGGGAAAATATCCTATGGGACTGTATATACTTTTTTCTTATCTTACTTTAAAGCCTTTTATCCATGAGAAAGTTACACCAATCTGTTCAGGTATGCAGTTTTAAATAAACATGATAGTCATTCCTACTTGAGCTCAAACCAATTTCCAAGAAAGAAGATCTACACAAGAACCTACATTCATTAAAACAGATCGATTTAAAACTTGGTTTAAATTAAATTAGTGTATCTTTCTGTTGTGAGGAAGTCTTTCTGCATGTGCATTGTCCACATCACAGGCAAATCTGGTAGAAGCATTTCACTGCTGAGGAGGTACAACTGAGGGTTCACCCTTTTTCAGAGAAGTACTTTGAAAAAGAAACTAGAAATAAGAAAATTTGTCTGACTTACAGAAAAAAAGAAAAAAAATCAAACACCACCACCTCAGACAAACAGAAAATTCCACATCGAGCATGAAATCAGAGCCCAGTATCAGGAATCAAATACAATAAAAGACAGAGGAGCCTATTCAACAAGCAGCATTAAGGAAAGCAAGATCATTCATACAGGCAGAGAAACATCACATTTAGGTTGGTTAAGGAACCAGGTGACAAATTCAGAGACTTTAAAGCATGTCATGTTTAACTCTGAAAGATGAAAGAAGAGTTAGCGATGTGTCTTTGATTTTAACAGATTGAAGCCAAGTCAGAAAGGCTGTCGTGTTTGCATGTCATAGGCAAAGAAGAGCACACACAAGGTCATGTTCATTCCTGCTCTGTTCAGCACATAAAAGAACTGCAGTCTGGACTTAAAAGAAATCAATGTCACATTCTGCTACCAGGAGAGTGGACCACTGGAAATCTGTTGCATGAGAAGGAAACAACCCCTTTCTTGATAGGTTGACATTGAGATTTTCTCTTCTCCAGTGGTTTATATATCTTTGTAAAAACATAGCAATCAGTGGAAGAAGGCAGACTGTACAGATCTGGGGAATAACACAAAATGCAGAATTTGAGAAGAAATAAAAGGCAAATTTTGCAACATTTTTACTGAAAATTTTCCTCCTTTTACAACCATCTGTAGGTTACAATGAGGTGACCATGAAGGAACTATGAAAAGATGAAGTATATGGGATTCTTTCAATAACACAGAATGGCAGTGAAGGGAAAAAAGCAATTCTGATAATAAATGTAAGCTAGGGAAAGAAAGAAGGCATAGCTGAGAAATAAGAGAATCCATGGACTAAAAATACCAAGTGGTGGTAGTAGGAGACCATTACATGGCTGACTGCAGACTAATTGCATTTGTTCAGTCATTGTGAAAATGGATACAGATGGGATGCACAAGTTTGGAAATATCCTACTGTTAAAGAGAAAATAAAGCAAATGTTACGTGATAAGCCATTACCTAAGATGATGTTGGAGAGAACTCAGAAGATCATACGACTAAAATATTATTTTCTGCTTTAACAGCTCTTTTAATTAAATTTACCAATTTTTTTCCCCCATCAAAAAGAAATGTAGGATGGTGACTGGGTGGGAAAGAGGAAGAGGCAGATCTGAGCTAGTGAGATAGGCTTTTTTAGTTTGCCACTGAGTAAAGCTTTCTTGCTTGAAACTGAACTTACTTTGGTCAAAGTGTTAGAACTGATCACAGAGATTCAGTGTCTCAATGAGTGTTTTGCATTTTCTTCACTGCTGGAGTATTACAAGTTCTAACTGGGATGCCTTCGAAGGCACAGCCCACACTTTACAAGCTTTTTCTAAGTAGAAACAGCTGGGGAAACAGCTGATATCAAAGTTAACAATTCCTCAGAGGTTTGAATATATTCCAGATAAAAAAGGAGAAAAATAAAAACCCAGACCAGTCTTTTGTATCTGATTTTCATATAGTGATAGTACAGCTAGTGGCAACTGGGACTCACAGCTGTTACTCCTGACTGTTCTGATTTTATTACATGGTTCCTGGAAAGTCACATCGAGTCCCAGCAAGTCTTGTATTGTTCAGAAGAAAAGCATAAAGGATAAAAAAAATCTGTCTCCAACTGCATAAACAATACAGTGGAGCCCTACTTAGTTCTCAAAATAGTAGGAGACGGCTGATGTATGCCAGGGAGAAAATCTGCCTTGCCAGTCAGTGTCCATCATTTCCCACAGTTCAGACGGATATACCACTCAGAGACACTGGGCTGCCTTTGGACCAGATGGCTGGCACGTGATTCTCTGCAGCTGAAGAAGGATGCGTGTTCTCCTTCACTGGAGAACCCATCAGATGTACAAGGCAGTGCATTTCTCTGAGCAGGGTGACTGCTACATTTAGCATGAGTCTATTAGAGAGCTGCTTCACTTTCCATCTGTGCACCACAGGTAAATCAGCTTTACTGCATGCACTTTTCCCTTTATTTGTCTCTTAAAACACCCTGACACCAAACTACTACATGTTTTTTTTTTGAAAAATGCTTTGAGGCTGCTGGATAAAATCAGAAAAAAAAATGGAAAACACACTTTGTGGATAGATTTAAGTCAGAAGATTAAAATACTTCTCCATTGTGAGCAACACTCAGATATTTATGGTACTTCTTTAGGCTCTGTCATTTATCCAAATAAAGAGGAAGTACAGGCCCTTGAGCTCTGGTAATTTAACACAAATTTTCATTCATTTTGGTTAAATTGCTACAAACTTATGCAAGCCACAGTAGAACAGGAAGCAGCAGCAGGAAAGACCTGTGAGAGAGGGCTTTATGGCCTTTGAAGAAAATTCTAGAAAAACATAGAAAAGATTCAAATTATACCACAGAAACTCAGAAAATTGAATTGTCAGGGGGAAAAGAGTTTGTGAAGAAAGGAACAATAAGGAGGGGTAGACAGAGCCAGTGATAATAGTTTCAATGTTATTTAGAAGAAAGAGGAGGTCAGGCAGAGCACTGTACACCAAAGAATCATGTCTGAAGCTTTACAAATCAGAAGGAAAAGCTCACACTCTTGCTACCGATAATCCACATTTCTCACATTTAGCTGACAGCAACGGGAAAGACTGAAAAAGCATTCCTGGAGGTACATAACTAAGAAACTTTAGAGAGCATTGCTATTCACTCTGAGAAGGACATATATTAAATATTTAAATCAATTTAAAAGCAACTGTTCTGTTCTAAGTCAGAGAAAATCCGCAAGCGCATCATAGATGTGCGAGGGTTTTGGTAGCAGGCTTTCCAACTAAAGAACCCCAAAAGCGATTATCTGAGATGTAATACCTAAGCATCTGTCAGCCATGTCTGAAAACCAGGTGCTTAAACTAGCATGACAAAGCCATTTTCCAACCATGTGGGTTATGGCTGCAAAGGAGAGGCTCTAATTAAGATTCACTGACGTGTGTCCTGTGGACCCCCAGCCTCGAAGGCCTTCATGTGGTCCTCCATCTGAGTCTAACAAAAGACCAAGAAGAGATGCCTAAGGTAGGCTACGTTTCTAAAAGTACCTCCAAAACCATGACTGGTCTGGCCAAATGAGCCAAGCTTCCTGATGGGCTGCCTGAAAGGTTGAGGCTGCTTGACAAAGCAGAGTACAAGAAAAATATCTTACTGAAGTGTTGCCCAGGCAATCACCATTAACACTATAATCTTACCCAGTGTTTTATCATTTATCTAAGGTCTTTACCATCAAGACTTGTACATTTACAGGAACTTCTTGTTTCACTTTACTGTATTTAGCTGACTATATTTTTTATCTTGTCTTTTTTTACCCTGAAGCAATATGATGATGTATTGGTCATGTGTGTCCCACTTAAAAAATGGCTCTCTCCTTGTGTCTGGATTAATTACTGCCTTTTTCTGTGCCCCATCACTGCACAGCTGGCTGGGCTGAGACTGCTGGTTTCCCTCAGAGGGTGTTGAAGCTCCGTTGCTGATGACCAGGGCTGGATGATGGTGCCCCGGGTTTGTTATCTGTCTTAAAGCCCTTCTGGAAATTATTTGTAGTGACTGCCTGTCTCAAGTAGGAGGCCTGGCTCTGCTCTCCTGTTGTCTCCACTAGTGCAGTCTGGTTGTCCTTAATGCCCCACTGCTTGATCCGGAATGGCCAGAGCTGCAATGATGGATTTATTTGTAAGTTCTGTGAATTTCTTTCACCACACGCTGAGTATATGTTCTGATCAAACTAAACTGTCATTCAAGGCTCTGAATGTCTCTATGACTGAACTGCCCCCTTGGGGACCATGTAATCTTTTCATGAGTTACATTTATTGGTTGGAGGGTGTCATTGGGAAGAAGATCCAGAGCAGCAGGATTCACTGTGTGACAGAAATAATGTCCAGGCAGAAGCCGCTGAGGCTTGACATGATGGCAGCTTTAACTTTTAGCCCCGGAGGTGGCGTACAAGCCTGACAGTATATTCTTTGCTGAATCCAAATGTTTATTTGGAGATGGACCTATGTTGATGGTGGCTTCTGGTAGTCATAATAAATGGTAATCTGTGGTCAGGCCAAGATGCCTCCCTGCTGTACATAGCTTCAACAGCTTGTGATATTTACTAAAAACTCAGCCTTCACAATAAAAATTAATTTGTATCTTTTCTCATTATACCTCTGACATTTGATTTATTTAGATTTTCTGTACTTCAATATTTCATTGTGCTTAATTGCCCTTCAGTAACTAATATTTACAGATCCCTATCTTCAGAGAAAGCATTGACCAGCTGCATTTTTTATCACAGTACCACAGGCTCTTAGTTTTTAATTAAGTATCCAATTAATTTAAATAGTGAAAATGTAAATGGACCTTTTGCTCTATTATCTGGCAAAATAGTCATTTAACAAGTACATTTTATTTCAGAAAATTCTTTTTAATAATTGCCGTACCTATTTCAAGATGCAGTAAATACTCTGTCCTAAATCTTCACATCCTGACATTTTTCTTCCTTTCATGACATTTTGTACTATATATATATATATATATATATTTGGGTCATATGTCTGGTAAATTGAGCAGAAGCTTCCAGTGGCATGACTTAGTTTCTCATGGCACCAGTCCTTACATGATGCAAGTAATATGTCTTTCACTGGTTAAAACAATAATTTCAATGATGATAGCTTTTAGGAGGGGGTCCTGAAACCATTATTCTTATTGTAAAGTACCATCTTTTAATAATACAGGCATAGTTTGTATAAGTAAGATATAGTTAGTAAGACATAGTTTATGGAAAATTAATGACTGAGAAATAGAACTGAATAGAAGTTGAGTATTAGTTGGATACACACTGCATGAGTAAATTCCAGCAGGTTAGAACAGAGAGCAGCTGGGTGGATGGCATACGTGCCTATGAGTCTGATTTAGTTCTCTGCACCTTGATGTCAATGGTGGCCTTAAGCAAGTCAGTTAAAAATATTTATTTGAAGAGAAGCAGTTATGTGCCATATTGTCTGATGTCATAACTCTGAAGTTGAAGGTAGACAGTTACCTGAGTAGGAGCTCTCACCAGGAAACAGAAATCAAAGATCCCATTTCCTCTGAAGAAATATGTGGAAGATTCAAATCCACATCAGTGGTTTTCTAGGAGAATATTCTCAGCAATGAACAGTTTCTTATCTTAATGGAAGGGAGTAAGAGAGGCTGTTCCTCCTGGGACATGCCTCTTCACTACACTGGCTGGAGCACACTTAACCTAAGGATCCATGTTATATTTAGAGACAGTTGTTTAGCTGTAGATGTCTCTTCCAATACACTAACAGGGGATAAAGAATATTCTGTGGCCCACGAACTCTGTAGCCCTGGTCTAGCTGGCTTGACGTGCGTGCATCCATGAGGTAGCAACTAGCCTCAAGTCTCCTCCATGGGTTGCTTCTGTGGCTCCAGTATGTAAATTTTTTGTTTCTGCCTACCTTTTAGTTCACAGTGTCTGGAGCAATGAGAGTACCGTAAGGCGGCTGAAATAGGAGCTATGTGTTGCCTGTGTTATGGTGTGGCATGACAACACATAAAAATGTTTGTGATTGCACAGTCACCTGCAAGTGCACTGAAGGACAGGGCAGGTCAGACAAATGTGGCACAGTCTTGTCCATGCTACCTCGTGTTCTTGGTCTTTGGTTCAGCTGTCTCAGAGGATGTGGGCAGGCGTGGGCAAACCTGTGCTAGGGACCATGCTAGCAATATGGCACAGAGTAAGGCAGCCCCAGAGTGCTTGATCGTGCCTCTAAATCTTGTTCTAGTAAGGTGCAGAAGCACAGTCAGAAAAGGATCAGTGCATGTACAAGAGCAAAATTTCAAGCATCTAAGTAGCTTGACTGCTGGAAACAAAAATGCTCATTGGAACAGAAAGGAGCTTTTAAGAATCAACTGCTTAAATTGATTTCTGGCCTTCATGTGCCTCAGTTTATCAGCACTGGGGGTAATCAGATGCCTCTCTACTCAGTGTTCTGAGAATGAATAACATAATGATTTTACAAGATTTAAATAAAAGAATAATGACGGCCAAACAAGGACTTTGAGTACTTTAGCCATTAGAACAGAAATGCAGTTTGACTGCAAAAATATCCTTCAGTGTTGTAGACTCTTTCAGCTCTGTCAACCACAATTAACTGCACTATTGTAAATTGACCATAGTATTGTGTTGAAATTTTCCAATTCCAGATACCTCTGTAGCCATTTGGATGATCACTGAAGCAGTAGTATGTGCCTAAGCCAGGTTCCTCTTATATGACTGGTGATGAGGATACAAAAATTGATATATGTAATTATTCTTGTCCTCCCTCCTTTCATCTGAATCTCCCACATTACTCAAAAAAGCCCTCAAAGTATAGCATGTTAGCCTCCAAGGTGCACTGAGATCCCAGGTGGGTTAGGCTCTGTCTGTTTTATGCTATAATCTGCATCACAGCACCATGAAGTGGAACCCCCTTCAGTCTCTAGAAATTGGAAGTTCATTGCAAAGTAACATGTCCTTCCCAGGCTAGCTTAGTTCATCTTATTGTCTGCTGGATAGCAATCTGCCTGATGCCAGCATTTGAGTTCTGTCAAGTGCTGTCAGAAATCCCACTTTGTTGTTTTTCCCTTTGTAGACTGGAGAAAATGTACATGTCCTCTAGCATGTTGCTTTTGGAGTGTCTTTAAATCTTCTGAGTTTTATGGAGCCCCTCTCTTTCAGGCTTTGGTGCAGTTCATGTTATCTATTACTGCTTCCAACCACATTTGAAGGACACACCATAGCAGAACTTGGTCTTTTGCCTAAGCAATGGAAACACCTCTCCCATGAAGACAGGTTGAGAGAGCTGGTTCTGTTCAGCCTGGAGAAGACAAAGCTCCAGGGAGACCTTACTGCAGTCTTTCAATATCTAAAGGGGGACTGTAAGGATGAACTTTTTAGTAAGGCCTGTTCCAACAGGATGTTTGTCTGATTTTGTGATTCTATTTTATGTTTCCAAGGTGTAAGAGACACTACAAGAGATGATGAAGGCTGTGGGGTGCTTAAATACTTCAGTACTAGTATGAAAAATTACCTATAAAAACTAGTTTTGAAAATATAGTTTTCTCTGTAGAATATTGAAGAGAGAAGAGGCTTGTGATGTCTTCCTTCATGCCTGAATACATTGCTCTCTAAACCCTCTGCACTTTCAGGTCTTTTAACTACAGTCATTTGCTATTTGGTCAATAACAAAGATACTGTTCAGGCTGTCTGGGCACATTTAAGAGCTGCATCAGGAACTTAAAATGACATGGAGTCAGTGTTGTATTCAGAATTTTCTGTCTTTGTTTTTGTCTTGTTTTAGCAATCATTTTGTAGGCTCCACTGCCTAGATTCAATTCTGGTACAAATGGAATTTATTTATTCCTTTATTTATTGTAAGACAAAATTGACTTTGGTATGTATTCTAAATAGTACAATAGAAATATTCCACAATTGGAAAAACCTACTGTTAAGTTACATTGTTCTATTGTTTTTCTGTCATGGCATATTTAATCGTTGCCAAGCAGGGTACATTTCTGTAATGCCATGGCAGATTCTCAGTGGAATGGAGTTTTTATCTATCATGTTAATGAATGGTTTAATAATACAGTAAGAAAGACTACTCACATAAAATGCTTTAATGATGGATGTCAGAACAGTTTCTAGAATGGATTTGTTTTAGCAAAGGCAAATATGCTTCCTCAGGCATCTGTGGGATTACTACTAATAAAGGGAGGGAACATCATTAAATTGGTAACATCATGTGCCTACGCTTTTGTCATCCTTACTCTTTCTTTTATTACATTTTACTAGATGTTTTTGAAACATAATTTGTAAAATATTTTTTGTCACATTTATTAGTAGAGTTGAAGAACCTGTGTTCATTGCAGTGTTTCCCACAGCATGTTCCTTTTGTAGCATGTATTTAAATATATCTAAGCCACGCACACACAGAAGTTAGAAGACTGCTACTGTGTCTGGGATGTTCCCTGGGAGTAATCAATAGCAAATGATGATGCTATTAAAAATGCAATCACTGTTCTGTATTTGAGAGAGTGTTACAAGCCTTTTTTCCCCCTTTGTTTGACTAGCAATTCATGGCTGCATTTTGAACCCAAGCTGGAATAAAGCCTCTACCAGGCAATTTAGATTATTACCCTAAACTACTAAGCAGCAAACCTTTATTCGTAGTGTTTCTGTGAAGATGCAAGAAAAGTTATGCTATTTTTTTTCTGATACCAGGAACAGAAACAAGACAGCTGTGGAAAGGAGAAGTCCTGAGTAAAAGTAGAAAAAGAAGAAAAGATTTAAGGACAGAACAGATTTCTTTACAACAGTGAAACTCCTTAGATTATAAAATAGCAACTCCTATTGAATGTTTTCCCCTGTAATGTTATACTAGTTTCTAAAATAATTTACAAAACAGTTTTAATTAGCAGTCTACCTGCAAAATATCTTTTGCTTTCCCTAAGTTGGAAAAAAAGTTGTGAACTGCATGTATCTTGTATAGAAATATATCTATGTTTTGCATGTCCTGTGTTTATCCTAGATACTGAGCTGTGGAGACAATCTTTCCTTCATGAATGAAACTCTTATTTAGGAGCATAGTAAACCTCAGATTAAACTATTTATTCAGTCTCTAAGTGTTTTTGCTGAACCGTAAAGTTTCAAGCTTACATTAAATACACTTCAGTTCAAGTTGGAAACTGTCAGTGGCCAGCACCTGGTACATCAGAGGAGGGCAGCAGACAAACAAACCAAAATCTCATTGTGTACTAGTGAACATATACAGGGAGAAATTTCATCTTCACTCTTGCCAAGATCATTATTAGACCTGGAAGAAGTGAAATGAATGCTCCTGTTTCTAACATTTATGTCCTTTTTTTGTCCAAAAGGTATTTTTGGAAACCTACTGCTAGTAAAAGAATTATCTAATGTAATATATACATATATGTAGAGATGCATGCATATCAGTTAAATATATGTTAGCATAGATATATATATATATGTATATGTAGATATATCAAGTAAAACACAAGCAGCAGAATACTATATAATTTTAGTCAGGCATAAGATATTTATTCTAAGAAATCTTCCAAATTGGTAATTTCATTGATGAAAATAACATTTAAAGGTCAGTTGCAAATTGTTTTTAAAGTATTCTTTTTCTGTGTTTTCTGACTTGACAGCTGTAGTCTAAAGCTTTGACAAGTTTCCAGGGGAACTAATGGTTACAAATGTGACTGATAATTGAATAATACAGTTTTATTTCTTAATGGTTCTACTAAATCTAATTGGCACAATGCACTTTCCTGGAATCTTTGTCTTTAAAAAGCGATTCTTCTTTCTATAATTCTGTAAAAAAATATATAATCAATGCTCATGATTGCACAGGTTATGATTTATCCTTTTTCCTACCACTCTAGAAAAATGGAAAAAGATGTTTGCAAACAGACCCACATAACTGCTTGGATAGGATTTAGATATTTAGATATAGACATTGCTGTGCTTGAAAACCTGTGCTATGCTCATGCCTAACTGTCTCAAAGTCACCTTTTTTTACCTATTCCTGCATAATTTCCATCAGCAGCCATTAGACAGGCACTTGGCCACCTATTTTGCCAGAGGGGCCCTGTCAACAAGTGCATTAAAAGGCTGGTTATCTGCTCGGAGGGCAGCGGGAACTGCCATTCTGCTCCGCTTCCACTCGCCTCTACGATTAGTGCGCTGGCTCAGGCAATCTGAATTCTTTCCAGAAGCTGGTTTTAAGAGTGCAGCTTTGGTGAGACGTGATAGATGATTTGCAGCTTTTCTGTTTTTAAAGGTTTTCAAAGCTGTCATGTAATTGATTGAATAAATTGAGCATTTCGTCTTGGAAAATGTAAAATATCTTTACAGATTGTATGATTTCCTCTATTTGGTATTTCAGGTATCCAGAAACCCCGAGGCTTCTGTCATCCAAACAGGTTCCCTGAGAACAGGAATTATTCCCACTTTACTATGCTAATCTACAAATGCTGCTTTTCTTGGGAAGGTCATTTTCCATGACATCTCAAGTCTTGAGCTCCCAGCTAAAAATAGCAACAGGGAGTCCAGACTTGCCAGTCATTTTTGCAAGGCAGCTTCTTAATAACACATCAGTTGCAGGAGGCACAAATATCTGCAGAACAAACCCTCCTGCATCCTCTAGGGAAAGATGGGAAGGGAAGACAAGGGCTGTGTTAGATGTTAGGAAGCAGCAAGGTCCTAAAAGAAGGCCATAGGGCATAGTTGTGGTACAAACCAAAAACTCCCAGAGATACAAGAAAGAAGGTCAGCTGGTGGCAAACAGAGAAGGATAGTGGCTTCTACTTGCCACTTTGGGAGGCATCAGGCAGAGTGAGCTGGTGGCAAGTTCATTACAAGTACATGGAGGCAATTTTTCATACATCCTATAGCTCACCTTTTAAATGCCTTTTCCTCAGACAATGTGATTGCTTGAATTTTCTGGAAGGGTCAGCTGGACAATTCTGGGGGTAAGAAAATTAACCAAAATTATCAAGTACTAAGTCACCAAATCTGACTCAGGTAGTGACTGAGTCACAAGATGTGGAATGTTGGGAGAGAATTTTGGGAAACAGAGCAGATTGTTGCAATCAGTATCTTGATATAGGCATATATATAGAATCAAGAATTTATTTTTAGCCCATCTAATGTTTTAACAGCCTCCTGGCAAAAATGATATAGTTAATCTTCATTAATAATGCTGTTAAAATTGTTATGCAAGAAAACTTATAGATACCTACCCCTTTTCTCTGGTGGTGTGCTCGCCCTTCTGATGTCCCTTTAGGCATCAAAATTAAGACCAGAGTCTTCCTCAAGATGAATGATCAGAATGAGAATAGAACAAGTTGTCAGCACCCTCAGGTCTCAGCTGGATGCAGAGATGGGGATGTCCCTCTTTCAGTCTTGGAGTCTGCTCTGGGTTACTTTCCTAAGTGTTCCTATCACAGCCACCCTCTTTCTTTCCGCTTTCCAGGCAAATTTTCAGAGCCCTCCCCCAATGCTGTTGTCCCAGAGGGTCTATTTGTCCCACAGTGACTAGCTAGGGGTACCAGCCCCCTGTCCTGGGTGCTCTCAGAGTGAAACCAGAGCAGGGGAGGCCAGAGCTAGGTGGCCACCAAATAATTGCTGCCTCAGTTAAAAACAGCTCCTGCCACGGCAAGACCAGACATGTCCCGAGACCCCACGCTTCCAGCTCTAAACCAAGCCTCTGGCCTTGTGCTAGTGATGGAAAACCCAAAATTTAGTGGGTTTCAATATACTTGTCCTGTTCTCTACTTTAAGTTTTGATCAGTTTTTTCTAGTTTTGGTCATTGTTACAAATAAGATTTGGATTGTTGGACTTCTGGACGAACGGAGTACAGCTGCTTTTACTTGCCAATGCAAGATTCCTTCTACTTAGGGCCAGATATCTGAGGGAAGCAGTCATGAAGGGACAATCAAATCTCCAAAATGCACAGTGGATCTTTTTGTTTCCCCATGCTTAGTCTACAGATAACTTCCAATCACTCCTGAGTCTCTTCTAGTCTCCCCCCAAAAAGGTATTTTTTCTGTGGAATAATTATTTGTTTTCCTCAGAATTGCAACAAAATAAGTTTTCACATCGTCTTTGGACAGAAAAGTTCAAGCCTGTCTGCATTTCTGAGCTTAAGGCCCCATAATCCAAAGGGAAATGGTCAGTGACCTGTTACACCACTTAGAAATACACAGACCTATGGGGCTAGAAAGGATCCACCTAAGGGCACTGAGGGAGCTGGTGAAAGGGCTGGTGAAAGTGATGAAAGACACTTTTCATCATTTACCATCATTTACCAGTCCTGGCTAACTGGGGAGGCCCCAGACGACTGGAGGCTGGCAAATGTGGCACCCGTCTGCAAGAAGTGTCAGGAGGAGGATCTGGGGAACTGAAGGCCTATCAGCCTGACCTTGGTGCTGAGGAGGATCATGGAGCAGATCATCTTGAGTGCCATCACAAAACATGTACAGGAAAACCAGGGGGTCTGGCCCAGTCAGCACAGGTTTATGAAACACAGGTCCTGCTTGACCAGCCTGATCTCCACATTTTCTTGGGTGCTCTTCCTCTTTTTCTTTCTCTCTTTTCCCATATAAATTCTCTTGGATTATATGCTTTGCTATATTACAACCAAAATGGCTAAACACTTGGTTTCCTTTGCAATACTTTTATGTTTTTATATTGCCATGTACTATAGATAATAACAACCAAAATTGCTACATACCTGTTTTCCTTTGCAATCAAATTGTTCTAGTATATATATAGTATATATATATATATACATACGTGTATATATAAACACTGATCATCTAGTATCAATTTAATTAACTGCAAGGGATATAGTAATAAAAAAAAAGTTACTCCAGCCTGGCAGGGCAGGTCATAACAGTAGTACATGGGGACATATATAAAAAACCCACTATAACCTGTCACACAACTTCACGAATAAAATTTTCAGAACACACAGTTTTAGTTGTGCAAGAATTGACAAAATTAGAGAAGGTGAGGAAAGAACATCAGCCTTCTCCAATGTGCAGGGCAAGTCACAGGATCATGGTGAAAAATGCTTCTGCCAGACCTCGTTCAGCATTCCCAGTGCTCCAACTTTGCTCCAATTTTAGCATCTTTTGTCATTTTGTCTTTACTCAATCAGCATGGTATGTCAAGTCCTCTAGGTGCAGAGAGGTTTATGACCACATGTACCCTGCTGTTCCAGTAGGGCTCCCAGGCTTCTAAGCCATAAACAACATGACACTGCTTTGGTAGTATGTTTTAACCTCAGTAGGTTGCTCCATTTTTCTCCAGTCTTTGTTACTCTTCTTTACAGTCAAATGTAAATTAAAAGCAAGAAAAAGGAATGACAACTTCTTAGTTATTCCTGGACTCTGACTAGAGTTATGCTGTCAGACTCAGATCAATAATCACATGTGACAACTTCAAGTGAAAGTTTATTCTTGAGTAAGGGGAAATAAAATAAAAGTTAGTGTAGAAGGAGTTTATTTGTAGAATGATCATTTTTCTCCATTACCCTGTATAGAGGTGTCACAGAGAGAGACTGCATAGAAGACTCTGAAGAGTATTAAAAAGGCCACAAAGTGTTTACTTATAGACAGTTGAACTATCTCCCAGGGGTCTACCTTAACTGCAGCACCCTTTTTATCTTGGTGTAAATGGACTCTGATTTTAAAGGCCTGTAATATCCATATGAGTGATCTTCATCACTTCTCACAGCAGAAAATCTCTTTGTTTTTTTGGGTGGGTTTTTTGTTTTGTTTTTTTGGTTGGTTGGTTTGGTTTTGGGTTTTTGTTTTGTTTTGTTTGTTTTGGTTTGTTTGTTTGTTTGTTTGTTTGTTTTAAGAGTGCATTAATATCTTTCCATTTCAGTTCACAACATGGGCAGAAAAAAAAGTTCGGGGCGGGGTGTGCCTGGCAGAAAAGACAGATTTGCTTTAGTGATTGAAATTGCCCCCTATATTTAACAGTACTCAGAAAAGTTCGGCAATGAATCACCTTAAGAACAAAACTCCCTGCTCTACCTAATGTCCTCATCTATAAGGGATATTGAGAAATTAAAGTACAATTCCAAGTGGTCTTTAGATTTTTTTCTTACAGTGAATATGTAAACGTTGAACAATAGCACTCCAAGAAGTCCTGCATTTCTCTAAATACAAGACATGGGAATGCTACTATTACTATTGCTACCACTATTCCAAGCACTTTAACTGTTGACAAATGAAAATAATAATCCATAAACCCAATGGGGTTAGTTTTGCACTGAAGTGTAGTAGTCAGGTTAAGGACAAGCTTGATGCATCTCTGGAATCAGCCTCTTCTTAAATGTTTTGAAACAGCAGATACAGATACATTTCTTTTCACTGATCTTTATGTTTGCTGAAGGCCACCTATCTTTTTATTTTTGTTAAAAGCATTTAAAATTTTTCTAGTAATTATTTGCTATTTGTATAAACATTAATATTCAAAAATCCATTCCTCATTTCCAGCGCATCTGCATGCAACTTTTTTTAGAGCAACTTCAATTTGTGAAATTTCTTGCTCTTCTCATTCAATGTGGTGAGAAACCAGCTACTTTTACCAGGCACTCTGCTTGGTAACTGAGAAAAGCAGTTCCTAGATCAGGAGGCAGGCAAGAATTCTTTCTTCTTTGCAGGTTATTTATAAAACAATTTATTTTTCAATCAAATGCTGGCACTCAGGTTAGAGTGAGGCTCCACTTTGTGCAAAGGCTTATGAATCAGAAATACATCCTATATCCTAAAGATATTTCTAGTCCAATACTTCAGCCACTTTGGAATTTATGTTTCTACTTCAGTAGGGTGCTAATGTCAAGCAGATGGAGGAGTGCTTGAAGGATTGGACCAAGCTAAGGTAGGAGCCAAGAATAAACATAGATCAACAGAGAGGTGGGGAAGACAGGCAGAACAAAAATATAAGCATGTGGTAAAAGAAAACATCTGTGAGAAGTAAGATGGTTGGGGTTTATTTTCAATTTAATTGAAAAATACCAGGCATAACCTATAGAAAATGCTGCAACTAGGAGAAATAAAAGGTTATTAATGAAAGACATATTTCTGCTATGAGTTTCATCAGAAGTTGTTACAAATACTTGGCCTTTAACATAATTCATATTTTTATTTTCTAGGGTCTTGGCAGGTACACAAAGCAAATTACAACCACACTGAAGCTTTAGTCATTCAGGAAACCTTTTCCAAAACAGATGATATTGGAGATGCTCCAGCTAAAACACATCCAGTTCAATAAATGCACCATGTTCCATTATTTGATGCAGTTCAACCTGAAATAAACAAGGTGCTGATTCTCTTCTATTAAAAAAAAAAAAAAAATAAAAGAAGAAAAATCCAGAATGCTTCCATCAGGAGAAAACACCTGTGTTGATAATGTCCCACTTCAAGTTGCCTGTGGTAGAGAAAATTGAATTCAATATGAAAGTGATGCTAGAAAAAAGATCTAATAGAATTATGGGGAAAGGAGAAGTTATCATACAGAAGACTATTCAAAAAAGCCATGTTAGAAAAAGTAGTATGAATGTTGTCTAAAAACATCAGGGGTCAGGGTATATTGTTAGGAGGGAAGAACTACTTCAAATATTGGACAGTAGGAGAAGTATTCACTGGAGCACTTGACCAGGATTCAAAAGTCTCAGCTTCAGCTGCACCCCCATTGAAATGTGGGTAGTGACCTGCATTTTTTACTACCCAAGCAGGTAGTCAAATCAATAGGTTAGAAATGTGTTCTTTCTCTAGTAGTCTCGCATGAAGTGGAGCTAGTGTGAGAGAAGAAACAGACTGTTCTGCACAGTCTTTTACAACTGAATGATGCAGTCTGGTGGCTTCCAAATTGTTTTACCTGCCAAAATCAGGAATACTCCACCTTCTTCCCAAGAAGAAGGTGCAAAAATGTTGCTGTAACAAAATATGTTCTTTTACACAGCCCTCATCTCCAATGCAACAAGTCTTGGTAAGGCTTGTACTTCTTTGGGGATTTCTGGAGCTGGACAGTCAAAACATTTTCCTTCATAAGAGGTATATCAAGAGAGAGCTGAACCAAAAGATCCCACTTCAGTAACTGAGCTGTCACATACTATCTATTTCTGTCCTCTTTTTCTCTGTGATATACTGCCTTTGGCACCTGACCCCGGGAGAGGATGCAGGAGCCTGAAGGGAGACAAGCACCTTCCTCATTGTTAGGGCAAGGCATCCAGGCTCTAAAGAGGGCAAAATGTAAGACAGACATCTCAGATTTTTTTTTCCCTTTTCTTTTTTGGTTAGGTAAGCTAGCTGCCTGGCGGAGCCAGCCTGCTGTCTTGTGCGGATTCCTAAGGCATGTATCGCTCTGTCTCCATGGATTATACAGGGAAACTAAGCCTGAAAAAGCTTCTGTATTCTGCCTTGTTGATGGTTTCATGACACCAGTGTGCAAGATTTAAGAGTATGAGAAGAAAAAGTTGTGACAGATGTTAGTGAAATTGCTTCACGCTCGACTGGGAGGTCCTCAGATGACAAATAGTGTAGCATAGTTTAAAAATTTCTGGATAATCATGCTAGAGATCATGTAGGGCTTTGGTTTAATGGAGGTTCTTGCTTACATAAATCTACCTGAAAATCTTGCAGTCCAGTTGAATTTATTGTACAGAACACATCTTTATTCTATTTTATAAGCTATTGTGTATTTCCGGCACATATATACATAGCTTATAAATTCAATGCATGCTTTTTAGTGGATCTGTGTTCAGACAACCAGAGGCCAAGATGTTCTGTTCTGAGTACACACTTCTCATTATTTTGTCACAACAAACTTGTTAATCTAGAAAGAAGATGCTGAACACAGTGCCACTAGCTTTGCCTTGATGCTTTTTTTCCTCATGTCCCATTTTCCCAAAACACACAGCAAAGTTATAAAAAATTGAAAAGTGGAACTATTAATGAGCCTTAGCCAACATGACAGCTTTTTCTTTTTCTTCTGTTCATCAAAGAACAACACTTCTTTTTTTTTTTTTTCAGTGTAGCACAGTTCCTTAAGGCATCTAATCATAAAAATGTTGGCTCCAATCAAGGAAAGAGAGTGAAATGTTTAGACCAGCCTAAGTCAAAACCTATCGAAAAATCCCTGTCAAGAACATAGTCTGATGCCACATTCCTTGACCATGCTTTCTTTCTGAGCACTCTGCCTGTAGAGCTGTAATTTGCAGCCAGAATATCACAGTTCCCAGAAGATGGCTGCCGGAACTGGTGAGCAGCTAAAAAGAGCATCAAAGATAAAATTACTAACACTGTAGTTGAAATGATGTGTGAAAAACTGGAATAAAAAAAGTAATTAACTTTGAGACTATTGCCAGAGAAAAGGCTGCATAACGAGCACTACAGATTATTCAGAATCAGGGAATTTAGTTTTGTTCCTAAAATAGTATGGAGATTACCTTTTGAATGTCTTCTTTTTACAGTCTTGTTTGTGAGTAATCCCATGAACAGCTGTTTAGCCCAACACTATGAGCAAGGAGCACAAATGACTGACCTGATGTGACCTCTCTCCAGTTACTGCTCATCTAGACTGTGGTCAGAGACTCACACTGCTGTGTAATGGCTGCAGTTAATTAATAGATTGCTTTCTTTCCCTCATTTTAGGACTTTACTGAAAAAGTACAGTGACTAGCCAAGCTGCAGTTCATAGTAATAAAGACCTTACTACATAAAAGGACAAACAGGAAGCCATTCATCATGCCTGAGACGTCCAGGATGACGTGGCAAATTGGACACAAAGAATTTTACTATCTACTCTTTTACATGTGATTGATTCGTACTTTTATACACATACATAAAGCTTTTGGATGTTTCCATTGTGCCCTTGCAGATAAGTCTGTTTTCTGAATGTTGGATTGTTTTAGGACATGGGCAGTTTATAGATGCACATGTTCTTTTCAGTCTGCACCATTACATGGGCAACTCTCTAAATCAGCATTGTGCATGGTTTCCACAAGGGGTTTCTAGAAAAAAGTGAGCATTGCCTAATGGGAATTTTGGTTTCCAAGAGTTGACATTCTTTGTGTTATTACAATTGAGGCTTCACAAATATAGAAAGCAAAATTTTACTTCAGCATTTCAGAACACAGCCTCATGTCCAGGTCCCCTGGTATAGTGCTGCCTAACTGCCCCATCTGTGTTAACCCTTCTTCACTTCAGTCAGTATGTGCCTTGCTACTATGCACTAATGCCAGTTACAATTTTGAGCATTTCTGGGGGAAAGTAGACTTTTTTTCTCTTATTAGAATATTGAAGTATTCACAGAGAATGTTTATGGGGCACCCTTGAAGGAAACCTTTCTCCTTTGCAGACCCTTGTGGAAATCAACATCTTTCCTAGTCAATGTGTTTAGCTGGTGCATTTTGGATCACAAAGCCTAAGGGAATGGTTTGGTGCAGTTTTGAAGCAAATCACAAATCCATCTACCAGCTTCTGGTAATTTCTCATTATGGCTTAGGTGCACAGAAACTAGATCTACTTGGAAGTTCTTAAAAAAACATTCTAACACTTAAATATGATCATTAAGTTATGAAGTAGTGGGTAGGATACATCTAGTTTTCTACCGTAAGAGGTTTTTAGATCTTGTTGGTGCACTCATGGCTTGTGAAACCTGGGACTTGCAGGTTCTTCCAAACAGGAGGATACTCCATGAGCTGTACAAACTGAGCGGGAGCTGGGGTTAGTAACCTGTGAGACTGCAATAGAAAGGAGGTAATTTTATATTCTGTCCCTCATTTTCCTTTCACATTTGAGGAGCTCTCTTCTGACTCTATTTACTCTTCCTCTCTGTTGCTCTTTTGTTGATTAGGATTTTACCTTTCTCCATGTGGGGAAAGATCCTATGTGACCTCAAGGCTCTTTTTCCCAAGCAGTTTTGGTAGCTGCTCTGGGCCAAAAGAAATGAAATCTTTCCAAAAAGAATGAGAGAACGTACTTGGCTTTGTCTGTAGAAAGAAAGCTGCTGTTGAGTTTTCTGTGTCAAGAAAATAATTTCTGCATCAATCAATATTTGGCTGAGCATCAGTCTGAGATTAGCTAAGACTCAAGTTTACTTTGTTCAAAATTGGGCCTGTTCCACAGGAATTCAGCCCTTGTTTTCCAGAATATTTTATAGGGTTTAGACCCATGTTAAATATTCCCATCACAGTCTCAGGACCAGACTAATTTTGCCTTTATTCCTTATTTATTATGAAGTATCATGTAATTTCAACCCAAGCAGCGTTCTCATGCTAATAAATGAAAATCTAGATATGATTTTTTTTTTTTAAAACCAGTCATCAGTTAGGATCATGAAATCATTAGCAGTTAAGATGATTTTGCTGTCATTACCTCGCCAGTATTTGTTTTGCTTTGCTCTTTTCCCATCCACCGTGGTAAGGTTGGTGTTTGAGGTGCATGCCACCCCACTCTTCTCACAAAATGTTAATGGAGAAATTCTACAGCAAGTCCATCCACTCCAGTTAAAATAGGAAATGTCCAGTGCTTTTGAAAATCAAGCACCTTATGTAAAGACTTAGCTCTAGGCATTCATGTCTCAGTAAAGCTTATCTTTCAATGCTGAAATCAGAGGATGCTAAAGGAGTATGGAAGAGAAGTTCAAGAAAATGAGAGTGCTGAGGTCTGGTAGCTGTTAGGCACACAAGGGAAAAAAGAGGAAAGAACCGTTAAATGGGTTTTGAAGGAGGTTTGGGGTAATGGCTTGAAAGTCACAATGCCTTTTTCAGACAAGATGTCCCAGCTGGATTTCAAAATTTTTTACAGATATCTTAAGTTCTTAAGGTTTGAAGTTCTTGTTATAGACTTACTGGAAGAAAAACTGCAAGAAGAGTTGCCAGTATTTTCTGACAGACAACTCAAATTTCCTCACTTAGGGTAAGGACAATTGTACAAAAAAGAGCAGTGACAGAGATGTTTAAATGAGGTGATCTGATGAGCAAGAACATGAAAAATCTTTTATTATGGGTGGAACTTTCAACCTAACAACTGCAGTGTACATATGTAAGAAAGAACAGAGAGGATGATAAAAGAGTTAATTCTGATTTTACTGTCCAAATCAAGCTGGAATTTGAGAGCTGTTCTGGTTTGCACTATTATCACACCCCGTGATTAGATTCATTGATGTCAGGATGTAACAAATCCAGGCCTCTAAGAAGTAGCAAGTTTTAGTCTATTTATGATACAGGTAAGAGCTTTTGAAGTGTGCCAATTTCTGCCACTGAGGTAAACAGGGTATAAATATATAGAGACATACATTCCCTGGTAAGCAGATGTTGATCATCTTAGCAGTGGGAGGTGTATATGGTTACTCAAGAGACATAAACAATTATCATGTAAAGACACATTTCCCTCAGAATGCCTCTCACCTTCTGCATGTGTTTGTACTCAGCTCTCAGTCATTGCTGCATGATCTAGTTTTTGTATCTGGTATGCCAATCCAGTAGTCTTCCAGTATAATTTCTCCTGACATACGAAGGCAAACATGGCAATGACGTGCCACTTATATTGATAAGGACTTGGAAATAATTATTCTGGTTTTGTAGTTATTCAACCTTCTGCCCTACTCTTCTCCTCTGTGACTGTGTGTGAGTGTGCATGTTTGTGTGATTTTAAGGAACTTACAAACAGCTCCATTTGTGCTGAGGACCTGATCCATGAAAGAGGTTTCTGAATTAGCCCAGGCTAAGAAAGAACAGATGAAAGATGAGCTGATGAAACAGAACAGTTGTGAAAGTCTTCTTTTCCTCCATTGACTTAATGATAGGTAATGACTTCCCAGTCTGTTCCTGAACCATTTAGTAGATCAAATATGATGGCATATTTTTAATTAATCAGTAATTATTATCTTAATATAAACTGCAGTTTGTGAAATGTAGTGAAAAAACTCCTTGTGTCAATGTGTTGAACAAAGGTGCTAAACCACTCCATGGGTCTGAAGCTTTAATTATTTCGTTATTTTCTAGGCATGGTATTCTCAGGCTAGGCATAAAAGACAAAAATAATATCATAGATTCATGTGGCTCCCCCAGGGTAGCAAAGCCCACAATATAACCAAATTCTTACACTAAAAGCACACTATCCTAGTAACATTCATGATTAGAGTTTAAAAAAAAAAAAAAAAAAAAAGTGTCTTACCAGGGAAGGAACTGCAGAGTAATTAATAACTTGTTCTATCTCCAGAATATAATTTTTTTGTTTGTTTGTTTTCAGCCTTGTTCATTTATTAAGAAAAATCAAATAGATGTTTGGTAATTCATTAATATTTTAATTAAATTATTTTGCAACATATCATTAGTTGGATATTTAATACATTATACATGCATGAGGTTGAAGGCAGACATATATGCTAGGAGAACAAATCAGACACTAAGAGTTCCTAGAATCAGACCCATGCATCAAAATCAAAGAGACAGAGTTGAAGTGCTCCATAAACTAATTTATTTTATAGCTAAAGTAATACTTTAAAGCTAAAAGTATTATAGTGACAAAGTCTCCTCTCCTGATAAGAATTCTTTTGTGTGAATAGTTTGACACAGGAGATAGCAGCCAGTTCAACAGCACTACACTGACTCTGCTTCCTTATTTTAGATGAAATAAGTCACTGAGGTCTGACCAAGCCTGCCTGCGCTCTCAGGACTCCAAAGGATGAAATATGCTGTTTAGCTGGAGGAGCTCTTGGCATTTACAGTTTTTGCAATCAACAAAGCCTGCTGCTGCCAAAAAGATTACCTTCTGTAGCCTCGCTAATGCCTGGGAGCCTGTGTAGAACAATCTACATCCTGCAGCACACACACAAGTCGTGACTGCAGCAACCCAGATAAGCCCCCTAGCATCCATGACTTAGTGAAATCTTGTTTCAAGCTAATCTACAACCAGAATGAGATCATCATTTTCACTCTCAGCTGTCGTATTCCTGATACGCAGTGCTAGGGACCAGAAGTGCACATCTGAGGCAGCTTCAGGCCAATGTGCAGAATTTTCTTCTACAGAAAATCCCTGTAATGAGAACTTAGAGACTTGCTGGACTTTCTGCTTGGAGGGATATTGTCCATGTTTCCTCTTGAAAGAATTAATTCCTCCCTTTTAAAACTCAAAAGTCTCTATAATGAAGTAATTTTCACAGCTGTAAGTCATCGTGACAGATCATCTCAGATGTTATAACCCTAAAAGAAATGTATTCAAGGATATCAATGAGCAATGTAAGGCTTAGAAATTTGCCACTGAGTTAGTCTTTGGAAGTTTCAAAATGGAACTTCTACTCTGCTCTCATGAGACCCCTGGAGTATTGCATCCAACTCTGGAGTTCCTAACAGAAGAAGGACATGGACCTGCTGGAGCGAGTCCAGAGGAGGGCCACAAAGATGATTAGGGGGCTGCAGCGCCTCTCCTGTGAAGACAGGCTGAGAGAGTTGAGGTTGTTCAGCCTGGAGAAGAGAATGCTCCAGGGACACCTTAGAGCAGCCTCCCAGTACCTAAAAGGGCCTACCAGAAAAGCTGCAGAGGGACATTTCACAAGAGCATGCAGTGACAGAATGAGTGGAAATCGCTTTAAACTGAAAGAGTATGGATTTAGACTAGATATTGGGAAAAAATCTTTTTATCATGAGAGTGGTGAGGCACTGGAACAAGCGGCCCAGAGAAGTTGTGGATGCCCCATCCCTGGAGGTCTTTAAGGCCAAGTTGAATGGGGCTCTGAGAAACCTAGTCTAGTGATAGGTTTCCTGCCAATGGAAGAGGGGTTGGAACTACACGATCTTTAAGGTCCCTTCCAACCCAAAGCATTTTATGGTTATATTTAAAGATGTCTTCTTACACAGTAAATTCTACCTGATCATAAGTGAAGAATTGTCTTGTAATTCCAGAAGCTGCAGTATCTGAGGAAGCTCAGCATGACACAGGATCTTCCAGGACTATCACTTTGTAGGACTGAGGGTTTTCTGAGCTACCGCTGATCAGGAAGATTTGAACAGCAGTGCAAATAATATCAAAAAGAATCTGGTATTCTTTGCTAAGCTACTAAAGTTTTGATTTTATGCTTATTGCTTAGGGGCCACATTTTTAGGCACTCACTGAGATGCCTGGATTTTGCCTTGCTACACAAATCTTTGCTCACAGACTCCTGGGAGTGTTCTTGGAGAAAAGCTCTTCCTAGCAAAAAGCCATCAGACTCTTCTTGTAATTTAGGAATGAATTTATGGCCTTGTGACTACAGTTTTATTTAGTAGGCATTCATATCTATAAGTCTCAAAGTAGCTTAAGAGTGAAAAAAACTAAAGGTAAGAGAATGTGTGATGACCATCAAATCAGACAAACCCTGTGAAAGAAAAGGAATATTTTTATCCCTTCAACCAGAAAACTCCTCCTCCCTTTTCTTTTATTTTTGGCACGTGTCAATCTGTCTTTCATAGTTTAGGAAGGGTATTCCACAATTTAGTGCTCCCACAGAAACGCCAAACCACGTACCACTTGCTCACTCCCTGCCACCTTTCCCTTTCCCTCCCCTGCATAGGGATGGAGAGAAGAATTTGAGGCACAAAAGTTAAAGACCATGGATTGAGATAAGAACAATTTACTGGCAACAGCAATGGAATAGGAAAACACACTAACAGCTACAATATCAATAACAAAGTGAACAAGATAGGGGAACAATTCACTCATGATTGCTCAAAACCGGGTGGTACCCGACTGCTCTCTCCAACACACTTACTTGACCAGAAGTGACCCCTTTCTCCCCTGCTCCCCAGCAGTGATGTAAGCTTGTATATATGGAATAACCTCTGGGTCCTAGCCATGCCCCTCTTGGCTACTGCAAAAATTCACTCTGTCCTGGATGGAATCAGGACATTGTAAAACACAGAATAGCTTCACATAGATAGTTTAGTATCTTCCTAACCCTTCTTCTAACTTTGCAAGTACATGCACCCATGTTCCTGGCATACCCTTGGTATGGCAGGTGCCACAAAGATGCTTCAGGCTCCTTGCTGCCTGACTGCCTGTTCCCTGCCTCCCTTTATCTGGGCCCATCTTGACCCACACTTCTCCTGGCCTTGCTCAGTGGCTTCCAGGGAAAACACAATCTTCTGCTCCATAGAGAGGTTCGTTCTGACTCAGACTGCAGCAGCCAAGGCAAGATAATGTATGTGATGTAGTAAAGCACAAACACAGCAGATGCCAACTGCCAAAGCTACTCACTTCCTTCAGTTGTCTCTCTGTTGGTTTTGTGGGTCTTTGTGCAAGAAATGGCATTCATTAATAGGTTCATAGGATCATTTAGGTTGGAAAAGACCTCTGGAATCAGTGAGTCCAGAGAACCATTGACCCAGCATAGCCAAATTACAACTAATATCTTCAAGCGTCACATCAATATGTCTTTTAAATCTCTGCAGGGACAGTGACTTCACCACTTCTCTGGGCAGTCTGCTCCAGTAGTAATAAATGTTCAGATTGTTAGAAATACTGATACTGTGAACTAAAGCTATCATAAATACCTATGCTAACACATAGGTAACAGAGACTTCATTCACAGAAAAACAGTGGAACAAATAATCAAGCAAGCTGTACATAAGCACGTAGAAGATAATGAGGTGAGGTGGCACATCCAAAATGGACTTCCCAACCTGTCCAGAATTACAAGTCTTGTGTATATGGAGGAAGAATCAGATTTCATGTATCTTGTGTTTAGAAAGACATTGCTTTCCATTACACTCTCTAAGCTGAAGAATCATGAACTACAACATGAATTAACTTTATACAGGGGAAAAACTGTCTAGAAAATAAGACACTGTCAGAATGGGAGATATGTGAAGCACCATTCCACTAAGGGTTCATCTGTGTACAGTGTTTCATAAAATTAACAAGATTAACCCAGATCAGGAGGTTTGGGAACAGAAAGTGGGAACAGTGGAAGCAACAGAAGTGAAAGTATGACTAGTGAATCTGCAGATGGTGTGAAACTAGGAAGGACCTTAGAGAGCAAGCTTAGAACTCCAGATAATTTTGTTGAATTGGAGGAATATTCTTCAGAGAGGTTACCATTTAGTAATAAGAAGTAGTACACTTAGTCAGGAACAGTTCTTTATGCAAACATAACAAGAAAAAGAATTGGTAAGAAATCATTCTTCAGGGGAAAAAAAATGTAGTGAAGAATATAAGTCATCGATGTCACGTTATTTCTAAAAAAAAAAAAAAATTAAAGCACTAAACCCTCTATACTGAAAGATAATTTATATTTTTATATCTCTATATATAGATAGAGAAAGAAGGGATTATAGCTTAAAAGACTGGATTCCACTACAGTCAGCATTGCCAGGGTCTCAGCAGGAAGACTATGTCCACTTTTGATGACATACTTCAAAATGGGTGTGCAAAAAGGCATTGCAGAGACAACTATAAAATATCACCTGCAGGGAAAAGTTAAGTCAGCTGAGGTTATTTCATCTAGAGAGGAAAATGTCAAGGAGAGACATAATAACAGTATTCAGGTGTGTAAACATGTTGCTGCTAAAAGTAAGTGAACAAACTCTATATCTGTGATAGGCAGGGCGATAAATTAACAGGTTTAAACTCAGGCAGAAAAATTCAAGTTAGACATCTGGATATCAGGCATACTACATGTTTCCACTGAAAGAAAATTTAAGACAATTGAGCTTGATTTGTCTCAGCAAGGAGACTGCTCATATTGGAGGACTCAGGGAATGATCAAAACTTTCCTGACAATTACTGAATTTGATGCTACTCCAAGCTGTGATGTGGAGAGAGGAAAGGTGTGAAGTACAGTGTAAATAACATTGTGGAAGAAAGATTAAAGAGGAGAACTAGGAGTCAGTAGGTGAGAGGAAGCAAAGGGGTGAGGGGAAAGTAAGAATGCACTTGGAAGACAAAAAGGTGAGAATGGGGGTGAGAAAGAGAATCCCCTTAGGGGTCTGGGGTACAGACCCAGAAAAGTGGTCAGAAAGATTTAGTGCCTCCCAGACTTTTCCAGACCACATCACTTTCCAAACACTTCCACAAGGCCCTCTGTGCATTCTTCCGTGTTCAGGAATGACTGTGAAACCACCTTTCATCGCTTCCTTCTTCTTTGTTTTCTCACAGCAATTCGTTGCACAGCCCCACGACTTCTCAGTCACTGTTCTCAGAGTTTGACACTTTGGAAAATCCAGCCCTTGCTATGCTTGATTTTAGATACCAAGGAACTAATTACTTTGGAAAGTTTAATAATGAGCGTCAAGTAGGACTTTTCCAGCAGGAGACTGGGGAATAAAGTACATTTCTCCATGGTACCATTCCACTGGCTCATACCTTCTTTCTATTCCTGCAGGCTGCCTCTTGACTCGCACCATACCTCCTAAAAACTGCAACATGGGAATCGAGGGAGCTATAGGAGATGGTGTAATTTGATGCTTGACTGCCTCTTCCATCTGCACACAGCCTTCTCTCACTTCAGGCACTGCAAAGCAACCAAAGCCCAGGAGTTAAACATCCAAATAATACTTCTGAGGGCCTGGCAGCAATATGCTGATATCTTTTACTCTTACTATATAGATATAAAATAATGACCATAAACCTGCAGACTATAGCTAACAGAACTTGAAACAAGTATGTAAAAATAGCACAGAGATGGTTACCCCTCTGGGGCAGGTAGTTATATGCTCCTGCTTTTTACCGTGGGAGTGGAAGAGAATCACCAGCCCTGATGATTTATTTGTGAATGCTAGTGTCAGTGACAAAATAACAGGGAGGAGAACCATCAAACAGCATGCAAGAGGGAAAAATGTCTGAGCAATTTGTTTCCCACGGCACAAAGTGTAGTGTTGCATCTTTGAACAGCCAAATGTTTAAACTGCTAAGATCACACAGAGGAGGCATTTCAAATTTGTTGGGGAAAAACCCCAAGTTCATTTTAAAAATAAGTTTCCCCACTAATGTTTTTAGCCACATGTCTGTAATTCATCTATCAGCTAATTCTCTGCAGGTGCATTGTCTTGGAAGTACAACTTTTTCCTCCCTTAGGAACACTTCTTAATTTGATGAAAAATGTTGTCATGATGAGTTTAATAATTTTCCACTAGGCAATAATTCACTGAATTACAGCTAAACTAGAGGAACTTTATGGAGTTAGAAAGAGCCCTCAACAAATTCTTCTGTGAGAAAAGGAACCAAGCACTTGCACTCTGATGCTTAATTGCCCAGGAAAGGGGTAAGATGGCTGTGACACCAATTTAGAGAAGTCACAGACCTGCTGTGGTTATTGGGAGATGGGGGTATTTTGCTATGAGCCACTGTTTTTCACCATCTTAGGAAAAAAATTATGCATGAAAAATGCAGAAGCCTCCAGTATTTATCAAGCCTTTTTCCTCATGCCTTTTTTTTTTCCTTCAGGGAATGCTTTCTAGCTGGGTTGTAATTAACATTAGTATCCTTTTTCCATGGAGGTTGTTTAGCTTGGTAGCCAAATTTATAGGGAAAAGAAATCCTGATAATGGACATTAGGATCTGTCAGGGTGAAGGGAAAGTCATGAACACAGGCAAAGCAAGGTAAAAAGGTCAAACTAATATCAAAAAAGTAGTCTCTGAATGTAGTGTACAATAAAACTCTCAAAGACAGAACACAAAGCTCTACTTCTGTCATTTCTGCCCTTTTTGTCCCTCTCTTTTAAGACTATTTCCTAATCACAAGGGAAGGGAAAATTAGACTGGACAACCCTTAGGTCCCAGGAACTGTGCCTCTCCCCACATTCTGGGCTGACACAGAAAAGCATCTCTGGTGTACCAAGAAAATGTGCTAATGAGCTTATTTTCTTCCCCGCTGAGAGATAAAAGATACCTTTCCTGAGGGGGAGTTGCTGTTAGAAGGTGCCATTGAAGTAAAGCAGCAGCAGGCAGCAGGTTGCCATCATTTCTGGATTCCACTGAGACCAGAGGAAATTATTTTCTTGTTTTGAAGAGCAGATAAAGTTCAGAATTTGAAACCAAATTTGAGAAGTCTTACAGTATAAATCTATGCTCCTGTTTTCCCTTCATTTAGCAGGTTCTTTTCCCTTTCTTTTCCCTCCTACAGGACAAACACTTCTGTAAGGTTTTCTCACACTGGGATTATGAAATCTCAGCTCACAGTCTTCCTTCATTTTTTTCAGAAGGAATTTTCAAAACAGATGAAAGCACTAGAAAGCATTTGTTGGATGTCCCAGGGTATTTCCTTCACATCAGAAAGTGGACAGTCTCCAGTGAGGGGAAAAAAAAAAGAAAAAGTAATGGTTTCAAGAAGGTCTTCATTAACAGCTAGACTATCCACTACCTTTCTTTTTTTCTTTATGTCTTTGTGTTTAATTTATACAGATTCTGCAACCCTTAAAAACCAAGCTATGTTTTCTGCCCTTTCCAGAAATGGAGAACAATGTTTCATGACTGGAGAAAACCAAACTACTCAAAGCTTATTGCACACAGCTGGAAAAATCATCATTTGAAATCCCTCAACACCAACACACTGCCTTTCATTTAATCAGACATATTTTTATGGAGAAGATTGTTATTGAAGAAATAAATGTGAAATAGCAGTGCACGAGCCACAAAATTCTTGGAAGAATGGCTAAAGCATGCTATCCTGCAATGACTGTCTATTTAAAGATGGGAAGCAGTGCAGCATTGTAGGACTGGACACTGGTAGTGGACAAGAGACCCTAATGCTTCTATGAGCCAATGGGAAGTGAAAACTAAGGGATGAATGTGGTGACCTCGAGTGCTGTGCCCTGCTGTTTGCCTTGGTACTGCCAGAGGTTTTCCTGGGTGAAGAGTGTGCAAGAACTCCATTTCTTCATTTCCTCTGGGTGTACTACAAGCTGGTGACAAGGACGTGCCCTAGCAGTTTAGCTTCTCCACCCCTGCAGTGCACACTGGGGCCTGCAGTTCCCATGGCTCAGTCAGGGTGTTTGAAATGATATACTTGCAGCCAGTGTAAAAGAACTTTCTGAAGTGTGAAAGTATGCATGGCTTATGTACTGCCTTGGAGCACTGGGCCAGTTTGCACTCTACACACTCCTCTTTACAGAAGAGAAGAATCAGGATGGCTCCAGATTTCTGTACATATTTGAATCTGTTATCCCACAGTTCTTTTGGAGATTATAACTTTTTTAGCCTATGTGGTTCATTGTGGTTCATTGCCTGCATGAAAATATATCTTTTGATGCATATCAAGTATCCTGAATCCTGTATATTACATAGGTGTACTGCTGTGTTAGACAGAGATTTGCTTGTTGTGCTTAATATGCCAATAGCAATTGATGCACTATTTCAATACTACTAAAAGCCATTAAAATGCAAACTGCAGTCTCTGTTATTACAGGAGACTACTGGGAAAGTGCATGGTTATGCAGAGATGGCTAAAAAAATTGAAGTTC
Source organism: Xenops minutus (assembly GCA_035221455.1). Classification (NCBI taxonomy): domain Eukaryota; kingdom Metazoa; phylum Chordata; class Aves; order Passeriformes; family Furnariidae; genus Xenops; species Xenops minutus. Next base: position 77,873,728 of record JAWWEE010000074.1, on the reverse strand, counting down.
AATATAATGTGGTTTTCATATGGAAAAAAGAAATCCCTCTGATTTTGTGTGAGACTATTCTGTAAAATTCTATTCTAAAAAACCTCACATTGTTTTTTGATTGATTGTGGGTTTGTGTTTGTTTGAGTTTTTTGTTTTTCTCACCTAGATTTTACTAGAAGGTCACTTTATTAATTTAGGAGAGTCAAACAAAGCAGCGATGCTGACAGCTTTTCACTATCCAGGATGGTCAGGGGCCTGTGGTTAGAGGAAGATGTGCTTGTCTAGTCTGGAGGAGAGGAAAATAATAAACCATGTAATAGTGGCCAACAGCTACTTCAGGGAAAGTCACAAAGAGGGGGGAGGTGAATCCTGTGTAGCAGTCACAGATGATACAGTGGGATGCAAAGAACACAAATTGTGTCTTGGGAGGTTCTGATGGGCCGTGAGGAAAAACTTCTTCACTAAGAGGTCATTGCAGCACAGGAACAGTTTACTTGAGCACGTGGGAAACTGTGAAGGTTTTCAAGAACTAGCCTAGCAAAGCCACAGCTGATCTGACAAGGTACTGGTGATACTTTTCCACTAAGTGGCGTAGTGGCCTAGATAGCTTTTAGAGGTCCCTTTCCACCAACATTATCATGATTCTTTGATTGTTCACCAACCTGTAGTGCAAATGAGAGGTTTTATATCATCAGCAATTGCAAAGCCATTCTAGATCATCTATCCACAGGAGCTATAAGCACAATATTAATTTCCCAGAAGAACTGTATTACATTTTTCCTGATGATAAAGAGTTCCAACAGTTCACTTTTCAATTTTACCTACTCCTTTAGACACTTTAAGCACAGAATGTCCAATAGAAAGGCATTTTCCTGAATTAAGGACATATATAAGAAAATTTCTGGCTTCCCCAAACATAAAAGTTAATATTGACTTTCTGTTGATTGTTGTTACATCAAACAAGATTCTCTAAATGCTGTTCTTTTTTACATAATGATAACAGCAGTGCCAAAATATTTTTCACTACTGTGTTTGTTCTTACCCATAGTAAGAGTAAATCATTGCCCTAATGAATGGGCAGGCAAGGAATGGAAGAAAGGGAGTACATGGAGGTAGGGACATATGCCATGATTCACTGAACACTGTTTACAGCGGGGAAAGATGAGCTATAAATGTTGTTCCTTTAAGGTCTAAGGAGTACTACCACAGCACAACTGTCTTCCACTAATTGTCAAAACTGGTGTTGTGTTTTTGTGTTGTTTTTTTTTTTTTCCCCAATAATGGAGTGCAGAGTTCAGAAAATCATGTTCTTCAGCCTCCCCAGGAAAACAGACACTTTCGTAACGCTTTTGATGAAGTGTCCTGGGTCTCTGCCCCTGCTGCTTGCTGCACAGGCAGAGAAGTTCCCAGGTCTTCTTTCATAAAGAACTGCAGACAAGTTTTTGTGACAGTTTTATTTCCTTCACTGCCTTTGAGAGTATACACATATTGCTCAGGGCAGAGGCACAACTCAGTGGCAAATTGCTGAAGTCACAACTCATGTTTGGATTTTCTAACAGCAGTCATGCCTGACTCATAGATAAGTGAGGGGGATGCGGGGGGGGCGGGGGGGGGAGTCGAACAGTATCATGAGCAAACAAAGCTGTGGATGTAAAGCTTGCAGTGTACAAATACAGGAAAGAGTCCCCAGTGAGTCCTGGGCTGGTTTGTTTGCTGGGTTTAGCTGATCTGACAGATTTTTCTTGTGCTGTTCGGTGGTTCCTGTAAGCCAAGGGTGAACACCAAGGCCAGACTTCTCAAACATTGTTTCCTCCTTTAGGAATTCCAGATTGTATTCAAAGCTGACCTCTTCACTTCTGCATATTGAGGCGAAGTGCTGTCTACAAGGCACTGAAGGAAGAGCCCTTCAGCCACCAGTAGTGTGTGCATTGTAAAACCGTTCCACACAGCTGGAGAACAGCACAGACAAGGCTTTTTGGACATTAGGAAGACACTGGTGTGGATACTGTAATAATATGCACAGTCATATGTTCTCACACACCTTCACAATTATGGAGAAGTTTCTTCAAAGCTTAATGAGAAAATTAAGAATTTCTGTTTGCCTATAATATGAAGCCGAGCAAGTTTACAAAATATATGTACCCCAAAGACTTTGCTCAGCTCTCCTGTGAGATAACATATGATGTATGCTTAGCCTTGTGAGATGAGTGATCTGTCTGAGTTTAAAAAGTGACTGGACAAAATCAGGGTAGAAACAACCTATTCACAGCTATTAACTCCAGAGACACCAGTTCTGGTTCAGGAAGTCCCTAGAGGGATGGCAATTTACTGGAAGCTGCTTACACTCTGAATATATTTACACTCCAAACCTTGTTATTGGCATAAAGGAATAGTTTAACATCTGCTCTATTAATGTTTTAACAGCCTAATAGTCCAGATTACTAGTGCATTTACAATAACATGCACTCTGAGTCCGAATTTAATATAGAGAAACCTCATGAGTAATACAGTTAAAATTGTTTTACATGAAGATTTATTGATTTCTTCTTTTCTCTGATGCTCTGAAGAACCTTCCAAAGGGCCCTCTCAGTGCTAAGGTCAAACAGCTGAGTGTGCCTCATAAAAAGTGAGGTAGGATTGCAAGAAGTCATCAGTTTCCTGAGATATTTGCTGTGAACAGAGTGAGGATGACCAGGGATCTCTTCCTCCTCAGCCTTGGGTCTCTTTGAGGATAGTTCTATGACAGCCTACCTCATTCTCCCTCCTTCTCAGGCAAAGTCTGGGATGTGCAGATTGTGCTCCATACCCTGGAGAGGCTGGTTGTCCCACAGTGACTACACAGGGGTTCCAACCCTCTGCTCTGGGCACTCCCAATGCAACAAGCATATGGCCACCAGGCAGTTGATGCCACACCTAAAACCTGTGTCCTTTTACTTCTTAGTGTCAAGGATCATATTTACAGGGCTACAGGTAGGAGCAAACTTTAAGAAAATAGTGTTCTTGTTGTACATTACCTTACTTTATAGCCTCTTCCACGTGCACTTACTGTTGTCTGCTGCTGAACTGAGGATCCCAGACTAGACAGATGCTTTGCTTGCCCCACTGCAGCCCTCTTTATGTCTCTGTAAACACAGATGGAGCCAAAAGCCAGTAATCCTGTCAGCTATATATGGTACCGATGCCTCTTGGCCTCCTACATTTATAAAACTGCCATCTAAAAAGCACATCTTTAGCAGGGAAGCATCCTAGTTTGTTCTTCCTTGTGTTTGGGGGTTTGAGGGAACAAAGGACCTGAAGAAGGGCAGTATTAATGAACGTGTGAGAGTGTAGAACTGAGAGTATTTTCTGATGGGGTGAGGAACATGATATGATGCTGAACACTTGATGGGAGGCCAGGGAGGGTGAGCTTAGCACAGGAGTGGTGGTAGGGAATATGGGAGAGCTGAGAGGATGATGATTCCTCACACGAACGTCATCTTATATCAAGAAGACATCCATGACAGATTGTAACAAAGTCTTGAATGTGTGCCTGTTCGACTCATGATAGAGTTCCTGTTTGGGTACCCAGGAGAAGTTTGTATCTCTCAGCTGAAGACAGATAAATGCAAATTTTAAATGATGCAATAAAAATTATAAACTGAAGAGGTTACATTATATCTCAACTGAATTCTTCTGTGGTGATTGCTGAAACATGGAGGTTTTCACACAGCAGCATGAATGTGGACATACAAGTGAAGGCTTTTCTTCATTATTTGTTCCTTTCCTGTAGCAATTGCCCTACACTTTTTAAAGCACTCATTTTAGAAGGCGATGACAAAGCTTATTGGGTTTCCCCAAATCTTCTTAGCATCTGTCTCCTTTCTCTTCCTGTGACAATGTTACAATACTGGCCAGGTGTCTTTGTCCTTCTTCATAAACAGTTGAAATCCTTTCCTTATGGACTAATGAGTTATTACTCATTACTTTGCTTATCAAGTATTTTCTCCACAGAGACAGATTTTCTTGTTGCACTTTTACCTATTCTACAACGCACTGTTTAGGGATACATCCATCACAGGAATGAACTGCAGTAACTCCAGAGTTATCAGTGATTCAGATTTTGTAAATTATTATTAATCTGATCCATACTGACTTTTTGATACATTATATATTAAAATTGTGTATTGAATTCAAACATTTATTTTCACAAACCAAAATAAGAAACTTCTTTCTGATTGCTTTACATGAAATATTTTATTAGGAACTTGTTGAAATTATTGATTTGAGAAGAGTAGGTTGATAGGTCTGCATTTTTATATACTGCATCTTGGATTCCTAAGCCAATTGTTCTAAAAAATCTGCTTCAACCCTGAAGCAGTGTTACTTTACCTCTGTTATTGAATTACTTTCTAAATGAGATATGTCTGATTAAATAATTTTAAAGATCAAACAAATAGTTCCAAATTTGATTAATTTGCTATTCATGAGCCACACTGAAGTCAGAAGAGGCTTTGTTTAGCAGCAAATTGATATTAAACAATGCAGGTTCACATTCATACAGTATCACTGAAAACCCAATAGAGAATATGCCTTACTTAAATAGTTTATGATTGACAAAGAATAAGTCATCACATTTGTAAGATTCTTCTTGCCTGTACTGTATAAAGTTAGGAATATTTACACTGAAATCATTGCGGTTGCTGAGATGCAAAATTTGTAATCAATAGAAGAGGGCCCATACTCCTGATGGTGTAAACCCTCCCCTCAGGTTTTTTGAAGAAAGATGAAGATTGCTACAGTAGAATCACATTGACATATATTATCATGAGAGAAGGGTCAGGACTTGACATTCCTGAGATTAATGAGAGGCAGCAGTTAAAGCTGTCGTATGTCATGGTGTTGTGTTTGTTTCTGAGCTGCACTCAGCTCCTGGAATCATGAGACTATACTATGCTTTTGCCTTCCTTTTAAAGACATATTTTGAAGTCTTTGAGACTGCTGGACAACCAGGTTTCTTGTTGTCTCACTTGTGTGTGTATTTAACACGACAAAAAAATGCCCCACTCAAACACAACCTCTTGACCCTTCCTGATGGAGGAAAGGAGAACCAGGTCATGTGGCTGCATCCACTCAGTGATGCTTTCCAAGATTACTTGAATGCCTTCTTGTTTGCCAGGTGTTTACCATATTTTTTTCCTTTTCTTCCTATGTGAACTTAGTAACATTTTTTTTTAGATGCCCATATCTGGTATGAGAATTGTCCTTCATTTTATTAACCCTATAGGGAAAGATGTAAGGTCATGCCTAGTGACTACACTGGCACTGGAGATCACTAAACATAATCATGGAATTTACACTTTTATTCTAAAACACAGATCCTCAGTTTAAGGACAGTCATGTAAGATCCTGTCAGAGATAATTGAAAACAGGCACCTCCAGAAGTCAATTCATTTGATACCAAGATCAGTCCCTCTTTATTGCAGAGGAAGCCTAAATAACTACCTTAAACTAGATGCCTCATAATGGCTGCAGCTTGATGCAATGTGTCTCACTCCTGTGTCTGAGGAAGGAAAAAAGCTACAACCTCTACAGACTGAAGTTCAGTGTAGTACATAGTATTCTTAATGGTGAGTACTTGAAAGTACATCACTGATAACTCACACAGATTTACAAAAACAGCTCACTGAATTGCTATTTATAGTGGAGCTTATTATCATTTACTCTACTCAGGTTGAGTGACCTTGAAATTTTTTCTCATCAGACCCTTGAAATTTCATTTATTGACTAATCTCTGGCAAGGAAAGGAGACCATCTCCATTCTCTGATTGTTAATTGTGAGCAGTAGATGCACTAATTGCTACAGAGCTCTAGCTGTTCATTTTGGCTTTTTACCACTGCTCAGTGTCGACATCAAGGTGTAATGACAGTCCCGCTTTGCAAAGAATGGAGGAGTTACTGAGTGCCAGTCTAGCCCAGCAACTGCTGTGTAGAATGTCTTCTCTCTTTCCCCCCTGCTCTTTTTAGTTCTTATTGTCTCTTTCTATCACAGGCACCATGAACTAAGTTTTCAAGGCAAGGTGACACAACCCAGAATATAGGTATGAAGATACAGATACAGAAAACAAAACTGTGGATCACGCAGAGAACTCCCTTCACTCTGATCAAATAAGCACAACCTCCTGCTCTGTTCCAGGTACATTAACTTTTGTTGGTATTTTCTATCCAGAGCAGACGACATTTTTTGTGTAAAACGGTGCTCTTGCTGACTTAGATTGCCATGACCTTGCAGCTGCAATAACACCCATCTTGTGAACATATTTTGTGCACAAATGCTTATAGTTCTTAATATGTAAACACAAACATAAGAAAACCAACATGAGTAGTCCTGCCAGTGAACTATCGAGGGGTTAGGCCTATTTTATCCTGATGTTTCCCTATTTTGAGACAGTTTTTTAATTGAAGACATCTCTGGGTATTCTGTAGTCGTTAATTATTGTCAGCATCACAGTGCGGAAGGCAAAGTGTTTCAAGCCAATTTCATATTTATATTTGATCTTCAAATGGTCATATCACTTTTATCCAGAACTGCAGCACGCAGCTGCTTAATGTCCCACTGGTTCTTTTCAGGCTTATGTAGTGCTTATGATCAGAACCTAGGTCTGAAAACTAGGCTTTACATACAAAGAAAAAGCTTTTGTTCCCAGGACTGACTATGCTTCTCAATAGCATGTGAAACTTCCTTGAGGAAGCACTAAAAGACCTAAAGGTCAGAGTTTGTTCCCTGAGTTCCACTGTCTGATTTAAATGTACCCAGCTTGTACACTGCTGAGGAGAGCAGTCACTTCTGGGAAAAAAAGGGCAACATAAGAGGCTATATTTAGATATTTGTTTTTCACAAAGCTTTCTCCAGGACCCTCAGCAGAAGACCCTAATGTTAAAAAAAAAAAAAAACAAAACACAACAACAACAAAAAACACCTCTCAGTATGCTTCCCATCTGGCTCTTGAACCTGAGTCCTTGCAAATACTCCAGAGAAGTTACCTGAAAGCCGTGCTTGCTGTGAAAGGGCACCATGGTCTTACTGTTCTGTCCTACAGCTCAGATCTCAAAATATCTGAATGGACAACCCCACACAGCCTCCCTCCAGCCAGACCATGCACTGCATGGCCCTCCCTCAGAGAAGAGGAATCTGTCCATCATCTCGTGTCTCTTGTTTCGAAAGTCAGCCCTGTTAATGCCACCAAAATATATTTTCCTACCACACCACTAGTATTTCTGCAAAGTGGTGTCAATATGTAAACTTTCTCTCAACTCTTCATGCAGATATACAGGTTAGCACACTGAAGGCTTACAAGTAACACTGAAATTTTAGTTTTAGAAGAGTATTTAGTCTTTTTCATTTCCCACATCACTCAGGTATTTAATTCCTCAAAATTTTCACTTTGCTTCTTCCCTCTTCTGCAATTTGGAATGGGTAGTGTAGAAGAAAATAAATTCCTGTTATTTTCAGATCAGCTCTCTACAGTTTCCTTCATTGTTTTAAACGGTATACATTTCTTTGTCTTATGCACTGTGTAATATGCAGTCTCTGTGGACTCCACAAATTATTTTCTGGAATGTCTACTGAAAGGTAAACTACTCAAAGTGCAGCATAATCTTTCCAAGCCTGACTCCTTCATTTTTAAAAAGCATATATAAAGATAGCTAGATGGCACACCACATGGGGCCTTTTCATAAGTTTCAATTTTGGAACACATTATTCCAATAGCAGCTTATACAGGTACCTTCTCATCATTTAGAAAATAGATATTGCAGTTGCTGCTGGATACTATGCCATCCACCTTCTCTCTACTTTGTGGATCAGTGGAGAATTCCTGACTCCAGGTATTTCTTTCCTGGTCTGTACAGTTTAAGCAGGTCTCTGGCAGCACCTTGTAGGCTGTGTTCAGAGAACCAGATGTTCAGATATTGTAGCTGTTGTGTGGTCTGAGGGAAGTCCTCTTGCTTTCCACCTCTCAGGAGATCCATCCAGGACCTGGGGAGTCTACTTCATGCGTATGAGTTGAATTAGGCAGACAAGCAAGGTTTCCGTATCTCTGGATGTTCTTCAGGTGTATTTATATCTACTTCCTTTGATCTTTACTTTGAAGGCTTAGATTGTTTTCAAACATCCCACAGTTATGCTCTTCTACATCTGCAAATACATTTCATAACAACTCCAAATACGCAGTCATGTTGAGAAAGAACTGTGGCCCTACACTGTTCTCTGTTTTCCAGTGTACTATATTGTATGACAGCTTTGAATTTCTCACTGAGAGCCCAGATCCTTGATCTTTAAAAAGTCAGGAATCATGATTTGAGACGAAAGAAAATCAGTATTATAAGTTGGCTTTATAAGCCTACTAGACCACTTGTATTCTGTCTACTACAGTACAAATGCACAGTATATCCTTGTCCATCTTGCATGACAGCAAGCATGCACCAAATTGCATAAATACATATGCAAATACATAGAAAACATTTCTTCACTTTTCCCCTGACTGCTTTCAACCAACACTTTGCATGTACTATTTGTACACAGCTCCTAGTAATCACTCTAATCAGCAAAGGTCCATGCCTCGTTTGGTGTGCACCAGCCCAGCATGATATTAGTGTTGTAAATGTAGAAATGTGTGTAGCTTTGTGCCTGCTGCTGCTGCATGCCAGAGCCACTTTGCAGCAGCAGTGGGAGGCAGAGGCAAGTCCTCTTTTCCAAATGCATGACTCTGTTACCTGGACATTAGAGAAATAACCTTTAAATGTACAGCAGTACATAACTTATTGTGGCTCCATGGCACAGATGCATATGCACACAAAACAGTACATTACGATATTTTTTAGACCATGCCTCATTTCTAGCCAGGTTACTTGCTTGGACATTGCACCTATAGAACCATATATGCTTATAGCTTTGAATTTCAATCTCCAAGCAAGATGATCATGTGACAAACAGATATAGAATACAATATTCTAGATGAAAAAAGTTTATAAAAGGAATCCTGAGAGATGGTGCCTTTTTTTTTTTTTAATTAACGACTGCCTTTGCTCTGTTTATTTCTGCTTTGCATTAATGGTAAAATAGGTATTTTCTTGCAAAATTAAACTTATTTAGAAAGAGTTTGATGTTACTAAATTGCTTTAAATGTTCATTGAATGGTATTAACAGCTGGATGGTTACTACTTGATATATGGTCCTAAAATTTACCACGAAGAACACTGTAGGCAGAGCTCAAATATTAACAAGGGGACATGCTTAAGAGATGTATTAGTCCCATCTTGGTGTCCTGGAATCTACATCTGCAAATCTCATTCTGGCCTTTGTTCTCCCTCATAGCATTACAGGGCTAAATATTATTTGCACTTCTGAAAGTAATTTTATTACTTTTTGTTCACTTGTTCTTTCTCAAGAAAGGTGACATCTTTTAGCAAGTAGGCCTACAAGCACAATGCACTTTAAAGAGAAAATATGCTGAACATCATGTGGGCAGAATGCTTAGCAGTAATGACATTAGGTTACTAGCACCCTGCAAGAATGTTCCCATATAACAGTCTGTCCAGAGATCACAAAACAATGGCATTTCACTTGCAAGTAGACCTGAAACTGTACCCTTTCAACTGAAAATATGTTAATCATCATTCAGGAAGACTATTTAGACTTAATGTCAATAAATTTACAGACTAATCTAACCAATGTCCCTGTCCACCAATCTGTTGTTCCGTATGTCCAAATCTACAGCAGAGAAGTGTCTTAGGATAGAGCAACACATTTCGTGCTCTGAGGCATCCATCACAGCTGGGTTTGGGCTCTTCCTCCTGGAATGTTTGCACCAGTGCCTGCAACTGCCTCCCTCATCAGTGGCATCCAAATGAGCCTACCTACTGGAGTTATTCAGCTATTCCAGCTGACAGGAAAAAGCGGAGTGGTAGTCCCAGGTCTTACAATTTGTAAGCCTTCCTTCGAAGCCAGTCAGTTGCCAGACAGATGATGGAAGGCATGCAGCCCAGCAGCTAGCCCAGACACTCCATTAGAAAGCATCTAACGGTACAGGAGCTGTTGCCATCTCAACAAACATCGTATGTCATGCCTTGGTCTATCCTCTAAGAATGAAGACGTGATAGATGTGCAAAAGAGCACTGAGACACAGCAGTGCCATTTGCCCTGCTTTTTCAAGGCAATGAATGAAAATTTAGACAAGCAGCTTCTTAGGAAGGGAATAGATGTGGTTACACACATTCACATAGCTGCCAAGAGCGTTGATTTGTGCATCTGTTTGGTCCATGGCTAGGAGGCCTATACTTGACTGAAATACAGTTTGTGCTTTGCTTCTTCCCTAGAAAACTGGTTAAAAAACCCAAACCTTCCTAAAACAGCCTAAAATGTCAAAGAAAACACCTTTGTCTCCTTTTAAGAGGTAGTAGGGCTTAAGGCCAATCCCCCATATGCTCTGTGATGTGACCTCTGTAATGCAACAGATGTTTAAAGGTGCCACAGGCAAGCCAGGAAAGGAAGACCAACTGCTAATCAAAGAGCAGTCCCAGATCCACAGGAAAGCAGAGCTGACAACTCATTTTAGAGGATTCTTTTTTTAGGAAGAGGAAGGCTATCAGTATTGCCTCCACTCAGAGACTCCTTATTCATACAAAAGAGCAGCTAATGAGTGGAAGTCAATTTGGAAAAAAAACATTATGATGTGAAAAGCCTAGCGGAGAAAGGATTTTCCTGTTTAGGTTTTGTAAGACGACTCAAAGTAGAAAGTTATGTTGATATTCTGGATGAAGAAATCAAAGGCTGTTTTAGTCAAGATGATCAGGATCACATCCCACACATCAAATTTAACCAAAGACTGTTCTGAAGATATCTGGGACCATGGTCAAACTTCAAACTCTTGCAGGCTCATTGACAGCCATTTCTTGCTACTACTGAAGCAGCATCCAGAACATCAACATAACTTTCTATTTTGAGTACTACAAAATACTGATAGGCCTGCTCCTGAAGTAGAGAGAAAATCTCTTTTGCTTAGCACCTCCTGCAAAACTGTTATCTAAAGAAGGAACTGACATATATTTTTTAATTTTGAGGAAATGTGTGTTTTGGATATATAATTCAAATATATATTATATGTGAATGCTGAGCTGTATCTATGCTAATATACAATATATAGTACACAAACATGTTATACCATATATATGATAAGAAATTGCAAAGCTTGACAGAAGAATAAAAAAAGCCACAGACAATCAACTAACTGAACAAAAAAAACCCCAACCATCAAACAACAACAACTAAAAAAAACCCCACAAAACCCTAAACACCTTTGATTTCCTTTTCCACTTTTCAGGTTATCACTTTTCAAGGCTTTTATCACTTTCAACCTTCCTTGGAAAACAACAGCTAAAGTTTACTACAGACCATGATTCCTAAGACTCAAATAAATTCTCTCTCTCCTTCTCCTGGTATTACACTGTGATTTTGTAACTCCTTTTTGCTTCCATGTTCCAAAACTGTCTGTGTGTCCTTAGCCCTTAAAAAGATTTCTTACTTTCTTAGATAAAAAATTGATGCTGGAAACAATTTCTTTTTTTTTAACCAGTTTTGCATATTTCTATTCTCTCAATATACATAGTGTAGCTAGGCCAGGCCAGAGCTTCTCTGGGGTAATGTTTATTGAAACCTACTCATAACTTCCATGCATTTCTTTCAGCACCTAAGAATTTCAAAAGATAAATACTATGATAAATAGTATAGTGTTTCCAAGAAGACCTACCATGTACCAAAACATTTCTACAGATAAAGAACAAGGTAAAAATACACGGACATGTATGCAGCTCATCCTGATAGACCTGTCTGAGGTCTTGATTGGTTTGGAAGAGGAATGGAAATGAATAAAAGATCACAGTATATGGTTTCATATTTTAGAAATGCTGGTGAAGAACTTCAAATTCTATAAAAAGTTATCATTTGGTAACAACCATATAATACAATACTCCATTTTTCTGGATATGCTTAAATTTCTTTAAAAAACTGTGACTCATTTTGAGCTATAAAATGAAGCAGCTACTTAGGGCATACTTTGTATGTCAAACAACAGTTTCTATACCAAATAAAATTTCTGATGGTGAAGTTAGACTATACAACAAAAGATTAAGATTTCAACATAAAAAATATTTCACAAATGCCAAAGTGCAATATAAAAAATATTTCAGAAATACTACATGGCTTGCTCTCCGTGCCTTGCACAGCCCAATCAGACTTTATTACTTAGTTTTAAAAAAAAAACATAAGTAAAACAGAGAAGGGCAGCAGATCATCAGAGAGTTGGACCTGCTGCACGTGTGAAGTGAGTTGCAAATAACCGTGGCTATTAGTGGAAAGAGTATTAAGAGAAGATATGATAAGGGAAAATAAGATATTGTCGCAACTCAGGACGGACAGGCATAAATCAGGAAAGATATCTTGGAGCCATTCCTGACTTTTCCGTAATCATTGGCCTGCTGTGCAACAGCAGCCAGAAAAGCCAGTAAGGCTCTGGGCATCATCAGGGAAAGTATTGGGAATGCCACATTTCAAGAAGGACATGGTGGGGTTAGAGAAGGTACAGAGAAGAACAGCATCAATCAAAGGGATGCTGGGTTTCTTCATAAGGATTTATTAAAGAAGCTGTGATCTTCAGTGATTAGGGCAGGAGATGGATGGGGGATAGGACTGAGCTTTACAAATCACAAAGGCAGAGGATTACTTGGAGGTATAACTGGGCTGTTAACTGGATCCTGTGAAGTACTGGCACTGGTTATGCTGAAAGAAACTGGTAGGAGACTGGCTTAAAGCAGAGAACTGAAAGCACCTCTCCGGGCTGTGGGTGGTGAGTACCTGGGTTTTTTGGCCGCAGGATGTTGTGAAAGCAGACACTGTCAGCAGCAACAAGGCAGGAGGGGACTGGTCAAATTCAGGGTCTGCAGGTCCACACACATATGTTAAGTGCAACAAGCAGGACTGCATCCGGTCTAACACCTCTTACACACAGTCCTGAATGACGGAGGGGTATGAGGAGGGTGTGCTGCAGGTAGCCAATGCTATTGTTATTCTGTACCCTTCAGGAATTTTATATATTCTAAATGCATAATGTAGTAAAGGGTAGTTAGGAGATCTCATTACCACCAGTTTATAAAATGTAGACAAAGAGACACTTTATTTATTCCATAATCAGCAAAGTGTAGACAGAAAATAGAAACTGTTTTGAATACTCCAAATTCATGGAAATCATTGTGAATGACATGGAGTTAAGTAGGTCATCCAGCCCAGACATGAGCTGTCCACCAATTAGGGTAACATCAAGAGGAATACTTGTCAGCTAATCCCTAAAAACAGGAAAAGGTTCATTCTGTGGATAATTTGTTAATCACAGTATGACTTGAGTTGGTTTGTTTGTTTTCTGGCACAGTTTTTCTCTCGCCCATGTGAAAAAAGGGAATTATTTTACAGTGTGGTGCTGTCACCTTCTACGAGGACAAGGCCTTTAAAGGGCAAGCAGTGCAAGGTAACTCCCATAAATGCAAATGCGTTTACTTCTGCTTCCATAACTGTGGCAATTATGAATTCAGGAAAGGCTGATGTGTTCAGTTCCCTCAATACAACACGTATTTTGGCTCACAAAAGAAAGCAGGTAAATTTTTACACTTCCTTCACATAAACATTTTCTTGAGTCTGTCTCTCGAGTGGTCTTGTCTGCCAGGTATTGCTCTTTCTTATCATTGTCTGCCACTGCATGGAGCTGGTTTTCTTTTGCTTTTGTATTAGAGCAGCTTGAGGACTCAGAGCTGAGTTCCGTGCTACTGAGAGACAATTTTACTGTGACCAGTAAAATCTCCAGTAGCACAAGGGAAGTCCTCAATCCTTTCAGCAGCCAAATTAGTAGAAGTTATAGGGCGTTATTGCTACTTTCTCTATGATTCTAGATTACATGTACTCTCATACTTAAGAAGATAAGGTAAGTTATAAGATGACACTTGTAGCTACTGCAGGAAAGAGAGGGGTTTGGGTGAGTTTTTTTGTCTTCTGTTTTTTTTTAAACTTTGAGTTTCTAATTTAATAAAGCCTTGAAGGTTTAGAGATATTTTGCTGTTGTGTTTTTCTTCCTCTCTGTGTCCTTATTAAACATGAATATTATACAATGAGAGGCTCTTGATGTGGGGCTTCAGAAGTTACTGCACAGCCAATAGCTATTCTTAGCGCTGAATCTCCAAACTAAAATGGAGTGACTGAAAAGTCACCTACCATATTACTTCCACGTGAAGTCACAACTGCAAGAAATGTTTTGATGGAACTTTGTATTATAAATCTACTCTCCTATCCTTGTCAGCATCAAAAATTCCTGGGAATCTGACATGCTTTTGTGTCTGTTCATGCCCAAGTAATGCAACAAGACAGTCCACACATCCCTGCAGCTCTTTGTAAATGCAGGTGCCTTAGATTACACGATATGCCGCATCTGCAACATTCTTGGTTTTTGGTATCTGTGTTCAACCCCTGCCTCAGGACCCAGCTGACAGCAGTAAGGGTTGGCCATAAGTTCAAATTTCAGAATCCACTAATAAAACATTGGCTTTCATTCCTATCCAGAAACTGTGGGAAATTAATTTAAATTTACAGTTTCTCAATGACCTAATCATCCTCACTTGTGCATTAATTTGCTTTATAAAAATGCAGACTACAAAGAAACAAAAAAAATATTGTCACAGATACATTAAAATAAGACATGCTTCATGGGTCTGTTTTATTAATCTCTTCTCCCCATCAGATGTTAAGAGGAGAGGCTGTTCTACCTTTTAAGGCATCAGTAATTTCAACCTTCTGTGCACAGAATCTGTCTGCTTTCACAAGAAAAGGGGCTGTAGCTGCAAATGTAAAGAAAAGGAGTGGTAGCAGCTTCTTTAAATAGAAGCAAAGGGGGACTTATGAGTGACATACTGCAAAGTTTGTCCTGATGGAAAAAAGGGTGAAAAGAGACCTGAAACTTTCCTGCAAATCCTTCTATATATTTGCATCAGAAAAAAAAAATAAAAAAGTCATTGATAGTAGTGGTCCTATCAAAAGGGGAGCAAGTAGCAAACATGCCTGGCTCTGGTAGTGGTGGGTGGCTCCCCTGTACAATACTCAGGTGCAACTGAAACATTTCAGGCAGCTCACCTCTGTCAAGTCTCTCCAGTGATCACTGAACCTCGTGTGCAATGAGAGGAAAAAAACCCTAAAACAAAACTGCAACAAAAAGCCCACCTGGAAAGCATGAAGAAGCCTTTAAAATCTACAGCAAAACTGAATCTTTCCAGAAGCCTGGAGGACACATGGGAGACTGAAAGCAGCCCCTTGCTCTGGGTCTGCAAACAGCAGCTGCCAACAAAACTGACACAGAGGGTGCCTTCATTTTTTAATTCTGATCATTTTACTAGTTCTCAGTGAACTAGGTATCTGCTTTACAGATACATGACTGGTATTCTCTGTGTTTACAGGGAGTCCCAAAGAAGGTGAAAACAAATAATTTGCAACTGACTTAAGGCAAAAAAACACTGCAATGCTGACAATGAAACCTAACAGCATAAAAAAGAACGTTACCTTGGCATCCTAGTTCCTGTTATCCCCAAGAAAAACAGCAGACCATACAGGTAGCACAAGCATTGTAAGGAGTTCAGCCCACATGCAGGTGAGAGGCTCACAGCAGACAAATCCATTCTGCAAAGTCACAATGTCACCTCCAAATTCCTGAAAAAAAAGGAGCAAAGGTGGCTAGTTTTGCCTGATGAGATTTTAGCAAAAGGTGTAGTTTTGAAATTAGAAATCCAGGACCTACTGATGTCAGGGCAGAGACTGTGCAGTTCACAATAGACTACTGCACAGATTAGGCAGCAGACTTTAGGTAATGCAAACCATGTAAGGACTTCAATTTTACAGTGTGACAGGTTTTTAATCTTAAATGCTGCTATTGGAGAGAAAATGAGAAGGTTTTGTCATGACTCAGTTGGAATAGATCACTGAGTTTTGGGGCTACTCATGATCTGGGTGCAATGCTGTGAAAGAGAGATAGTGTACTCTTAGTTATCCTTCAATGAGAGTGCAAGGCTGGGGACAGACAATGGGATGAAGGTGCCCAAAAGGAAGGCTGGAGACCTCCAGATATGTTTCTTGGAAGCAGTGCTGTCCAGAGACACTTAAAGAGCAAAACGTGTAAATGGAAATCTAATGGGACAAAGACCCTTCAGCATTTACTGCCTTATGCTCAAAACTGCATGTGACAGGACTCCAGATGGTGCACAAATGTGAAGAGGATTTGCCTGGGCCTTTTACTGCAGTGAATTCCCCAAGCAGCTTTTACACTCAGAAAAGCTCAGGTTCATTACAATACAAAACTCCACTGCTCACATTTGTGAATGGAGACAGCACAAAGCTATTGATGGGGCTGCAATCCCAGAAAGGGCAGAGCCAAGAAGATACAGAAAAGGGTAAAGCTTTGGCAGGGTTAGCGAGTATTCAATCAAATTTGTGCTGTTTTCTCAAATACCCATAAGATTGCAACTATCACTAAATGGAGTTGGGTGCATTCCCCCAACTACTTCTCAATGTCTCAGTAGTAGGGCTGGTTTTTTTACACAAAAGTATCATGCTTTAATTAAGCTCAAAATGTTGACTTCATAACTGGCTTTTAACTCCTGCATTCCTTATATTTAGCCTTTCTAAAGATCTTCCTCTAAGCAGCCTTCATCTCCACCTTATAAAACTGTGGTAATTACTTGGAGCTCGGCTGAGTTTATGAAAATCTTGTAAGTGAAGTCATTACAATGGAGTTCAGTGTTTCAGTCTCTTGCTTTTGTTAGCAAAATTATTTTCTTGAGAAAAGAAACAGATTTTGACCATGTGATGGCTCTGGATACTTGAAAAACTGTCTCCAAGTTTGTCTTTTAGTTAAGTGTTACAGCACAGTCCCTTATTTAAGGACCACAGTAAGTTACATAATAAAGCACACACTGTCATCAATTCAGTTATCAGGCCCTAACTGTGGTTAAACTCATATATTTGCATCTTGTTACCACTTTTTGTACGTTCAAATTTTCCTTTAGTTTAAAAAAACCCCACCAAACCAAACCAAAATTATATGCCTTTTCTAGTTTACTCAGCAGTGATTGAGACAATGTAAGTTGTGAATTTCAAAACTAAAGAATTTCAGTATTATAAAGAAAAGCAAAAATGTCCAGGTCTCTCTCTAGAAATTACATCTTCAGCTCCGTCCTATGAAAGGTCAATCTCAGAAAAATAACTATCTCCCAGGCAAACTGGGCATCTGACAACACAGCTGTCCTTGTAGACTATTTAAAGTGAGATACTTTGATAGAGTAGATAATAAACTGGTGCTGGAAGGGGCACAAGAACAAAAGAAATAGTGGGTATGTTTCCAGTAACAGCCAGCTGATGGAAAAGGCAAACAAGTGCTGAGTGAGTTAGAGTCTGGCTGAGGGGTAGAGCAAGTGTTAATGGGCTCCAGTGACTGCAGGGACTTTGGAACCAAAAGGTAGGAAAAAGTCAGGTCAGAACAGAGATGGCTGCCTGCTAAACTTCTGCCTTAAACATCAGCTGATGTGGAAAGAAAATGAAAATTCAGCTTAGGTTGCATATTGAAACAGGAATTGAAAATTAATATCTTTTAATTTCCAGTAATGTTATCCAAGGACATATAATGGTGTTTAAATAAGAGAATCTTTAGACCAGGCTTGTTCATCTGTCTTCATAAGAGGGTTAATGTTGGGAACCAAAGGCAATTAATCAGTGCATCGTCTAAAACCTGTTTATTTCACATGGGAATTGATTTCGGACTTGAAAGTCTTACAGTCCTTATGGTGAAATAAAATTACTTGGTGCAACATTTGACATATGCAAATGACTTTGTGACAATTGTAGCTCTTTTTCTTTCAGAAAATCATTTGTCAACAGGCTATGAATTTGAATTTGTTCCCAAACCAATTTCAACATAATTTTAGCATAATTTTTGTCAGCTTGCCATGATGAGTATTCATTGTTTATTTGTGCCATATGAATATTCATTCAAGTTTGCAATAATGTTCCTCTCTATTGATTTGGCAACAATCACATAAGCAAATAATTCATTGAATACATGTAATTTTTAAATACATCTTTGATCTGAAGTCTACCAAGAGCATTGCAGCATTGAGAAAGTTTTTCATCCAGACACTCTCAAAAGTATTTGTGTTAGTGCATTTGATGTTTGGCTTTTGATAAACCTTCATGAAACCGCCATCCTCAACTTGCCACCTCAGTGCTACAGCACAGACTGCAGTCACAGATTTGCATAACTCCTGAAGTTTGAACTGCTGATTTAAAAGTTTATTCATAGAGTGAATAACCTACAATATACATAATTTAAGATTTTGTAAACCATCCTGTGGTGCCTATAGACATGGCTGTGTTAAGTGTTGCATGCCTATATAAGGTGCAAGTTTTCATCTAAAGCTCTTAAAGGCAAGGTTAGTAAGGGGATTACAAGATAATATAGCATAATGAGGATTATGTGTTGGTTATGTTTAATGCTGATTATTTAAATTATCCAATTTCCTGATAGAAAAAAAAAAAAAGGATTTTCAAATGGAAATGGATTTCAGAAATGAGGACTCTTCAATTTTCCATTGACTCCTATCTTCTTACTATACTTCTATGTTTCATTTTATATTTTAAGACAAGAGAAACACTAACTAAAAGTACATTTTTGTGGAATATTTTTTCTGCTGCCTTCACAATTTTTTATGTCTCACCAGCCCACAAAAAAATCATAAGGTAAATGTGATGCTTTTCTTCTGACTTTAAATTGCTAATGCCACACAGAGGCTCAGTCTAATGGTAGTGTTTTCAAGAACATTTTCTGTCTTAAAAAAAGTGTTGATAAAAAGATAGTAAAAGCAATCTGTAGATATTGTAAAGGGCTAGTGAGGTTCAAGCTTTTCTTTGATAACATTCTCTGTCAGTATATTGTGAATTTCTCTGCAGTGATTCATTCTAGAGCTATTTTCCAGTTTGCAATTTTTCTGATTGTTTGAGTGGAATAAAACTTGGGAGCAGAAAAAGAAAATAAAGGAAATAAAAACTTTTTCACTTTCGGTTATATTTAGTGTTTGTCAGGCTGAGAAATTCATTGAGCAACTGGAATGGCGGCTTTCTATTTTCCTAATTGTTCTGTGTCTGATAAGGTATTTCTAAAACAGAACATTTTGGATGTAAACCAAATGCATTACAGTTTACTGTCTTGTACATCTTTTGTTCACTTTGTTGGCCGTTTGGTAAAAGGAAAAATCATTAAACCTTGTAGGCGTATTCATTGCCATACTCTGCAGCTAAAAGAGGGGCAGTAAGCATGTCTTGACTCACTGTTTAACATGATTTACCTTTTACTTGGATTAATGGTGCATATTGCTTAAACTCCTGCTCAGTATCCCGCTTTATTCTTAAAGCAGGTGGCAATTGGTTCTCAAAGTATGCAGTAGGTCTGGAAATGGCAATCAGACATCTGCTATGTGTGGAAATGAAGGGGGGGAGTGTGTGTCTGTATATATACACATACCTAAATATACACACATACGTATAAAAGTGTATATTCATAGATACATGTATTTGTATACACATGCATGGAGAAGCAACTATGCATACATATGCTAGATCTTCAAAATAAGCCCCCAAATTAACCAGCTAACACATTCTGCTTAAGAGTTTTCTCTGATTTCACTGCTAATATTTCCATGTAGGTTTTCTTGTTTTAAAAACAAACAAGAAATTTCCTCTCTGAACCTCCCCCAACCATATTATATTGTCAGGCAAGACACAATTTCTCTTCTTTATTTTACATTTCATGTTTTCTTCTCAAAGAAGCACTCCTATCTCCTTCTCCAAAATCATAGGGCTCTGACAGCTGTCTACCCTGAATTGATCTTTTTTTTTTCTTGAAATACAGCATTCCTGGCAGCCCAGCACCCTGTACTGCAACTGCTTTGTAGTTTCAAATTCTTCTCCACCCTCCACATCCATTTGTCACATTCTCTTCCCTATGGGGGAATCTCTCTGACTTTATCATGCTCACCATGATGAATTTACACTGTGCTGGTTAACAATGTACTCAAAGTCAATTCATAAAACTAAGGTATTTATTAAGAGCAATGATGGAGAGGGGCAATTGCACCTGCCTTTTAGCAATGTGTACACAAACTTCAAATCATGCCTTCCTCAGACGTGGACTCACCATTTCCCATGCAGCTCTGTAGATTATTTGAAAAATACCTTGTAAGGGCTTGGATTTCTCACAGTTATTCTACTATCAGCATATCACTGTCATATATGTATGACACTACTATAAAGCCACCTCAGAAGCGATATGTATTTTGTATTTTGCAGTGGGGCAGTTGGCCTTGAGACAGCATCTCAAAAGCATTATATTGACCTGTGCAATCAGAATAGTGTTTGCAAGATTACCTTCTAATTATTTAGCTTTGCTAGAAATCCCACCGATGCTGCTCCTTCTGATAAAGTAAAATGCCTTGGAGGGAAGTCTTTCATCAGCTTTCCAACAGAATCACTGAACATTTGGGCAATACTTTATGTGCTGTTGCATGTGAAGGAAATGTGTCTTGGAGGAATTGATTGTAAAATCTGAGAAAAAGCTGCCTGAAACTGTGGCCTCCCACGTCTTTACTGACAGGTACAAGCTCAGTAAGCAACAGCACAACTGCACTCCTGAACTTTATTTAGCCACCAATGTCTGGGCTTGTGCATGGCACGATTAGCAGTGCCCAGACTCTTCCCTTCACCAAAGATAAAAGGAAAAACCCCACTCAGAAGTGGTCTGAGGCAATTCACCAAGGTTGAGGAGTGACTTCTCCCCATTGTGCCACATTATTTTACCAGAAGAGGCAGCAAGCTGACAGCCAGCTCAGATGGATCTTTCAATTAAAAAACATGTGCGTTTTTTTCTAAAAATAGAAATTATTATGTTTTACATAGTTAATTCTTCAAAGCATGTGTTCAGAGCAGTTAGTAAAATCTATTTCTGTGCAAATGATGTGAGACTTTTGCAAAGTGATGAAAGAAACGTTTAATTACAAAAGAAGTTTGAGGACTCTGTCTTCTTACAATTATACCAGAGTCTCCAGAACTTCATTTATTTAATGACTGTCAAGTAATGTTTGAGCAGCTTTGAGTGTAGGATAGGAACCAAAGATGATAATTGCTCTGGTTTGAGTGCGATACCTTGCCATAACCAGGATTTTTAAATTGTGGAGTATAAATAAGCAAGAGAAAGTGAGGCTGTGTACTTTGCAAACAAAGGCATTTCCTGGTGTGTCCTGCTTCCCAGCTCTTCTTAGAGCTCCTGTCAGGGGTTGATCAGAAACTGGCTGTGGATTTCCCCTGACTTTGTGTATGGTTCTTGTTTGGGAAGGACCCCTGCTGTGAAAGAGGGATGTGACCCTAGGGAGCAGGACTGAGGCATAGCACGGGTTGGCAGGTTAGACAGTGCTGGGCCCAGTATTTTCTGATTCTAGTATTGATCTTTGTAATCTTGATGGTCCAAATATCAATCTGTGATGTTATGATAAATCTGTAGATAACACGCATTAAGATCTAATTGGATTGGTTCATTAACAACATCAGAACTGTGCTGAGCCAGATGTTGAAATAAGTACTCATGTACCAAATGTTCATACACATATCCACACGAACTGTGAATACACAAAATACACATGAATGACATCAATGACAAAGTGTTTAAGAGCACTCTTAAAATAGCCTTTATGTTAATTTTATTTCCACTTTATCTCAGCATGTCAGCTTTAACCTTTGATTTCAATGTTTTGGCTTTTTTATTTCAAAAAACCTACAACTTTGTTGTCATCTCAACAGCTGATTTTAGGGTTTGGTTGTTTCGCTGTTTGTTTTATTTTGTTTTGTTTTGTTTTTAATTGGAAAGGAATTTTTGCATTGAAAGTGAGGTTATTATTTATAGATTCCAAGCCAGGTGCTGTAAATAGTCATCAAGATGATGGCATAAAATGGAAATAAAATTTGGGAAAGCAGAAACTCTTCTCATAGAACTAGAACCGAATCTTTTAAACATTTCGAAATTTATTTTTGTGAGTAACAGTAAACAAAGTTATACACTTGTATGTTGGTCATATAGTCAAATTTAGGACTGACTTTTTGAGGAAGCTGCCCACTGGTTTGAAATATAAACCCCTAATAATTAAAAGCCAGTATTTCTGATGTTTGTGTTCTTATAACAAAAAAGCATTACATTTAAGTCATCATTATCCACTACAAAGCTCTGAAACGTTTGTCTCTCAGTCGGGAGTGAAGGTGGCAATGAACCAACCAGCTGCATGAGAGACCAGATCAGAACCTCTCTGCTGAGGCACAGGGTCCTTTAATGGGATTCATTGAGTAGTGCTAATTATAAAATACTTACCTGAATCTTATAAGGAAACAACCACCTCCAGGTGGCTGGGGAGAACCAGTTTCCTTTCCTGCAAGTTCCTTAGGGCTTTGATTCAGGTGGTTGCCAGGGTTTTCAGGTTCTCAGCAGAGAAAGCTGAGAAAGAAATGCAAAGGGATTCCTGCTCTAGACAGCAAAAGCAACACCCAGCCCATGTTCCTGTTTTATGGATCCACAGCTTCTCTGCAGGTGTTGTCAGCATTGAAGGTACTGCTGACTTTGGCTGTCACCCATAGCAGTGGGGCTGAGGGGCAGACCTCAAAAGCACAGCCCCTGTAGATGTGGGCTGGCAGAGTGTAGGTACACACCTCTCCTCAGTTACGGAACAAGTGAAGGCAGCCCAAAAACAGGCACAGTCACTAGACCCAGGAGAGGCTGTTTCCCTGGAAATGGGGATCTAGCATCATGCCTTGTATGGTTCTGCACTGGATTATCCAAAAATAGAAAAAGAAGAGCCAGAAATGGAGGCCAGTGCACAGTAAAGTGTTCCCATACTGAAAGAATATCCTCCATGAGGAGAGATGTTGTTTGCCTTACCAGGGGTTTTAGGACTGAGGTGCTCAGCTCTCACTGTGGGTTTGGATGGAAAAGTCAGCAGACCCTTACCTAGAGCTGAGCAGAGTCATTTCTATAATATAAAGAAAACAAGAATGTCTCTTGGCTCAAACTGGATGAGTCTCACAAATAGTGAGTAATTTGAAGCAAAATATTTTCTTAAGTTCAATATAAAAAAAAAATAAATCCCATCCTGTGGTCAAATAGGTTAAAGATTTCAGACAAGTAGTATTTGTGCCAAGTGGATGTTAACTATTGTCAATATAATACATATCAGATGTCAGCAAAGGGAGTGTTTGGTGAGCCTGAAAGCTATAAAAGTCTCAGTGGAGAAATTACAAGCTGCTTTATGAAGCAGTGTTGAATATTCTAGCTAAGGTAACATCAAAGCAACACAGGAAACCCCCACCCTATCAATATGCACTCTGAGCTATAGTACCCTGAATTGTTCCACACTGGCTTTTCACTGTTTTCTCATCTCTACAGAACAACATTGCAGAACAGGAATGTCATGCAAAAGCTTTTCGGGTTTTAAATATTGTGTCTGGCATTCAGGCTCCAGGGAATGTACAAAATCAGATCAACTTAAGGGAAAATAAAGTAGTTTTAAGCAGAAATTCCTCTGATTTACCTGGAAGTGATGGAGGAAAGGCATCTGCGGGCTGTGTTCACCCTGAGGCACATTTTGCTCTGCAAAAGTGAAGTCAGGAGTTAGGACTCCAATCCTGGAAAGAGTGCACGGTCCTGTGCAGCTTAACATCTCCAAATGGTCTTGCTGAACTGTGGGTGTGTTCATACAGGCAGTGTTACTCACACGCAGAAATATCTGCAGCATCAAGCCTAAAGGATCAGTGGCAGTCCCAGGCGTGGTATTTGTAATTCCCATTTCTCAGGCCCAGCTCTAACTACTGGCAGACAGGCTAAAAAGGAGAAAGCTTGCTGTTCTAATTGTACAGTGAAGTATGCTCTTAAACGCTGTAAAATTGTTTAAGTCATAATGAAAATAAAACCAGGTTTACATAAATTTATCCCCATCCCTGAAATGCATCTGATTTCATTTTTGTCTCACTGACACTGAAAGCTGTTTAAGTTTTATATTTTGTCACACCCACACTTTTTCAGAGGGTAATATGTGTTCCCAAATTGGGAAGAATTAGACAGTCACGTTTTGCTGACTAAAACCAGAAAAGGTCAGCCTTGACTTCGGTACTTTAAAAATTAATCTCTTGTGCATTTCTGTTGTTGTTGCGAAAATATTCTAAGTATGCATCCAAAATCTCCTAAAAGTGTAACTAACATCTGGTGCAGGAACTTCCATGCTAACATTTAGCCTCATGGCAATGCAAATTTTAGCCCAAATTTCAACTCAAAATGAAAAGGCAGAGGGGACAGCAGGGATTCAAGACCTGTCAGGTTATGCTTACCTGTCATGTTTCTTTCTATAATCTGCCAACTAATTAAAGTAACCTTGTCAAAAAATTAAATTAACACTCCAGTGACATGACAGAGCTTTAGATGTTCTGGTTAGAGGTTATCCCATTTCTCTCTTCTTGGCTGCAAGTGGCAGTGGCACACAGCTTTCTGCTGCCCCACTGAAATTATTTTTCCATTGCACCACTGAGACATTGCAAAGATGATTAATCTTTCCCCTTCTTCAGAAAGCCAATTCTTTTTTATCTCTGCTTTCTTGTTGAATTTTATGCACAGTAGCCAGACAAAACAAGGGTTGCACATTGGAAGGATTTCGAGTTCTAAAAGCACAACATAGTGAGTCAGGGTATGGTGCCCGGTTTTGCTGGCATTTCTACAAACATACTGTGCAGCCATCAGCTGTTTCCTAGAAGATGTATTTCATGAAAAAGGGTGAGGGAGAAATTTTTCAGAAGGAACTCATCTTTGCTAAGGAGCTCTCCTGAAAAAGATATGTGTCCATGAAAATTGTGTTTGAAGCTTTAAAGTGCTGAGCCTTTTATAAATTTTTTTAACACTTGTTAGGTTTACCTGGGCACTTTGCATTACCTTGATTCTTCATCTGTGTAACAGTGTTTTGCCACTTACAGACATTTGGGGCAAAAGAATTCATTGCTGTCTAGAATATCATCACAACCCAAGAAAAATCACTGAGACAAACCCACTGGGTGGGCAAGAACATATCCTACTGCATACTCATTTCATTAAGAACACCTCTGACATCTGTGATATGCAAAATGCAATTATCATAAATGGAGCAGACTAGGATCTATAGGTAGGTTTCCTTCAAAAAGTCCCCAGTCCTGATATCAGAGATGAACTGGATAATAAAGTAGACTTGTTTATTAAAAACTCCAGAAAAAGAGTCAGTTGAGTTGAAAAGATGGGAACAATCACTTGAAATCAGTGAAATTATGACAAACAAAAAAGGAAGGCCAAGGAGCAGTGTCAGCTAAAAGTGGAGTTAGCAGTCAGTTTTATGGCTCTCCAGGGAGTGGGAAGACTCAAGAGACAGGAAAAAAACCCACATTTGCCAGCTCATCCAGGCAGGAGAACAAATGATAAGGGGTACAAACACACTTGCTTATGTAAGAGGTAAATAAGGTATATTGGAAATGAATGCTGAATTAATTAGCAATGCTTGGAGCGATTATTTTGCAAGAGTACCACATGAAGAGAATGCAAGAGAGGCATTAAATCATGTAAATCCAACTGGGATGAGATAGGCTGTATTTAGAAGCAGCAAGTCATAAAAGCAGGTAGGAATATGAAAGCAAGGAAAGTCTCTTGATGAAGTGCCAACACATTTGCTGAAGTGACTTGTTATGGAAGGCATGCTTGATTGCTTTCCTAAGTCTGAGAAAGTACTAAACCAATGCTGTAAAAGCTTTGCAGAGTATATATTTAAATGTGGAGAAGTATTAAGCTCAGTACAAATTATTCAAGTGAAATGGTGCTGCAGAATATGAAGCCTTGGCATAGATTACTGGAAGCATCTGTAGAGAGACTGAAATTTAGATGTGTTAGACAGCTTTCTGACAGGAAAGAGTGAAAAGCTTGCTGTATGTATTTTCTTGAAAATGTAGAGAAAAAAGGCAGCTACTGGAATGGTCTTTGTAGAAATGGAAAAGGTACATGCTCATGGAATGAGAACAAGAAAGCTGTTTGGGAGAGCTTTGTATGTGCCTCCTTTACCAAAAAAGATGCTCAAAAGTGAAAAAGTATGAAGAGGACTTAACACAGAACATGCTATCACATAATGGGATACAAAAGCTTGTGATGGCATATTAGCTAAATGTTAACGATGGCAACTCTTTCTTACATAGGAATGGTTTAGAGTGGTGGTTGGTAAGACTGAAGCCTTGACAGGAAGTGAAAGGCTTCCTCCACAAATGACAGCAAAAGACATGGCTGAGATTGACTCTATTCTCTTAAGGTTGTGTAGGAAATCAGTGTGCTTTAATTTCTGGACATTAGGACGTTGTGCTATTTAGCTGATCAAATGCTTGGCTGCTCCGTGAAAGGCAAAATCCCCCCCACCAAAAAAAGGCAGAATTTTGTTTGGGTGGCTTATATGCACCTCAGGACTATGTTAGTAGGATAGTCCTAACATAACAGAGAAAGGCAATTGTGAGAGAGGCCATAGACCTCACATTCAGAAAGGATTTATATGCAAGTAAATTTGTAGGAGATAGTTGGCTACTGGCATGGTAAAGAAACCTGCAAATGTTGCTAACTCCAACCATGGAAAACTGCACGACAGAAGAACTCTAAGGATTTTTGCCTCTTCTCAAAATGTCTGTCATTACTAAAAATATTGTACACTTTGGGAATACAAAACACAAGGGAAATGTATTTGGCTTCTCAAATACAGACAAATAACTTGGATTATAGACATGTTCAGTTTTCTTATCTTCTCATAGGAAAAATGCAGTCTGTAGCTATGGTAAGAATACGTCTACACAAAGAGTAGAGTGTCTGTTTGGTTCTCCCAGGAACCTTTTGAAGCTGCCAAAGACCTTTGTTCCAACACCTTCTGTGCTCAAGTTCATGACCACATTGATCTAATTTTGGCCAACAGTCAGGCTGTATGTTAAATTCTTTGTAAGACAGACGTCATATTGTCTACTTTAGCACTTTTACTTCTGGGCAAAAGGGGTTGAAAGCTGGATGTAAAAGCTGGACTTTACAAAAGAAGAGTTCACAGCATTTACCTAATCCTTGACTCGTTCTGCATGCTGCCACCAAGCATTGGCTTTGGGATTGGTTTTTGTTTTGGGATGTGGTTTTGTGTGTGGGTAATCTATGCCCTCCCAGCTCAGCTCAAAGATACCGCGTGGTATTCTCATGATGATTTTCTTTTACAGACATCTGTTGGAAGATAAAAGCCTTTGAAACAGAGCTCTCTGTTCAAGCTGTTAACCCTGTGACTAGATACTGCCTCGTTAGTTCTCTAGTAAGTTATATATTATTTTGGTTTCTGTAATTATTTTCTTTATTAATCTAGCTTACAGTTGGCATCAAAAGCCATGGATTTTGCTCACACTGTTTTTCTGCAAGAAGAAACAATTTTTTAATATGCAAATCAGAGCAGCAAAATTAGATGAATGTAGTCAGCATACCCTTGAAGGAAAGAGAGGCTTTTATGAAAAAGTCAAGGTTACAGTTATGTTCCTAAGTGTGATGAAAAAGCTACTTAACCCTTTAGAATGGATAAGGGGAAAACTGTTTTCTCGTGAAAAAGAACTTATTCTTGTGTAAGATATAAGCAAAAAATGGGAGCTAAATTAGTGGGAGGGATGATATGCGGAAACTGAACTGTCATTTAGAGAAATGCTGCAGGCTTATCTTTCTTATTTTGTTGGACAAAATGCACAATCAAACTCTAATCAACATGGTAAAACAACCTACCCTCATGCACACACTTCAGGAATCCATTTGGAAAAGGCCAAAGAAGCCTTCCTATGCTAACAGGTGCTAGATTAGGCAAATACAATTCAGTTACATTGCTATGAAAGGATTTTGAACCATAAGCTTTGAAGCTTGACATGAGATATGGCCATACAGATTCTTCATAGTCGGATGATTTTTATAATGAGTGTAGTTTTCTTTCAAAACTGAAAAGCAATATTGACTAACTGAAATTTATAAAACTCTCTTTAACAAGTCCCTGTGCATGCGCTTTTCAAAAAACGTATCTAGAGGAAAAGTTCAATTAAAATGGATGTTCTTCCTAATTCAGAAATTCTTCCTCCTTCAGCCAACATCACATCTACACTGTCCAAAACAAGAGATGCTCCCTGAAACACAAAGTGTTAATTGACTTCGATTGATTGGATGATTAAGTGAATTCTGGAACTAAACTTGACACAGGACAAGGAGGTCTATGCACCCTCTGATGTAAATGCAGTGTTAGGATCTCATTTTTGCTTTATGAAGACACTTAAGACAGTTTTATACAGAACAGAGCTCCAGTGTATATTGAACTTTATGGATTGATCACACTTCATCCCAGATGCTCCATGAAAGCAATAGAAAGCCAGTTATGCATTATTTGATTATCATTTTAAGGCATAAATGCCTTTAGTGAATTAATAGAAATTGCAAACAAATTTTTGTTTCCAGAAAAATCAATATAATCCATTCTGTACTACTTAGCTCTATCAGCATTACGGGAATTCAATAATAATACGAATCAATTATCAAACACATAAAAAGAACATTCATCATTCTTTCAGGGGACAATAATAAGAGCATAAAGAACACAAATGAGAATAACAGTATTTGATCTCTTCTATCTACACTGAATTTTATCTGTATTTTAAAGCATCTGTCCTAATCAAAGTCAGCTTCATCAGGCCATAGGCAAAGCATTTTCCATTCTGCTTTTAGAAAACTGAGGTAAAGAAAAAAGGCTGGATACAGAAAAATCTTCACCTGATCAAGTAGGATATTTTCATTGTCTTGTGGAGATCTTCCTCTTCTGCAATTAGCCTTCAGCAGCGCTTTTGCTCCACAGGCTACTGAGTCCTTTCCTGTTGTATTCCAGTATGAAGGAACACCATGAGTTCCTCACCTGTAAACTCACAGTCATTAGTGTGCTAAGGAAAAGTAATTCCCCTTCTGGTGAGCTTTCATGCTGAGACAGACACAGAGGCTACGCTGATTTACAAGAATTGGATACTGTCTGTGCTGCAAACCAACAACCTGCCGACACTTCCTGATCCTTGATGTAGCTTTACCAAGATCTTCCACATGTGAAGAACAGACACACATTCAGAGCTAAGCTCCTTTTTCTGCCCTAAGCTTGCCAGGCCTGAGGAATGTCAGACCAGACCTCCTCCTGCCCAGAGCATCCTCTTCTGGTATCCCTCCAGTGACGGAAAACACAGTATCTCCCTTACATATCTGCTGTTAACCAGGTGAACATCCAGTCCCTGTTAATTTCCCCAGGTTGCTTGGCTTGTGGGCTCATCCGTGCTCCACAACAGGTATCAACTTGGCCTTGGATGCAGCTCATGTCCTCCTTTCCTCACTTACGACATACTGTTCATGCCTTAATCTGCAACTGTTTAATTGGTTAAACATTATCCCTCCTGCACTCGGCTGAGTATTTTTGCTCTTGCTAGGTGCTGACACCACACAATTGTGCAAGGCTAAGCAAAACCTCAGCTAAGACATATAAATACTAAGACAGCCAAAGAAAGATGGATAAGAGTTGCTGTTACAAAAGTTTCTAGGATAATTTTTGCACATACTGCTAAAATGGGCTAAAACCCAGACAAATCCAGACAAGGCCTCAGGCTTAAAACATTCTGTTATTGTTATAAAGCTTAAAACTTACTATTACTATAAAAATATGCCATGGCCACTAATACATTTTTGTTTGAGAGCCTTGTAGACCTTGGTCTGTCTCCGTCCTATTGTCCAAGCTCAGGGAAGTCTTGGTTACCCATGGCTCTCCTTAGCTCTCACTCTGCCAGTGCCACCCATGCTTGGGACAAGCCCTGTTGCTGTCCTGCCACCACCCAGATGGGGCCACTCACTGGAACTGTGCCAGAGGACAAGCTGCTGCAGAGCCCTGGTCTGTTCCATCTCCTTGGGGGCAGTAAGAGTGGCTGGTGCCTCTCGTCCTGAGCAAAGGCACAAAAACACAGCAAACTGCATGTCCAGCTTAGCAGGCAGCTGTGCGAAGACATGATAGACTCAGTGCAGCCCTGCCTCTGCTGCAGGCACGCTGCCTTTCATCCCTTCTGTGGTGAGAAGAGCTCTCTCTAAGGAGGGCACTTTAAACGATCTCAGATCCTTTGCACCTTTGCCTTGCAAGTCTCTTCCATTACACCAGGATGGTTTGACTTTGTTAAGCCTCAGTCAACTTCAGTTCCCGGTGGCACTGTTTGCTTATTGACCCAGGAACAGTAACTAGTCAAGTCTGCAAGGACATGACTGGCAGTAACAGGAGCAGTGGGGACATTTAAGGAGGTTGCTAATAAAACACTGGCTTCAGCACCCTTACAGACAGGGGAGGAAAATAAAGCTGAAAACTTTTTTTGCATGAAATAAACTGAATTTCTCCCTTTGCCACAGTGCGCCTATTGCCATTGGATCCCTCACACTGAAACAAAAGTAGAGCTAAGATGTCATTAGACAATTTTAGGTGCTCCTACTTCCAGGTGGTGATTTATTTCAAATAGCAGGTTGGGGCAGTCACATCCTCTTTCTGGTCTTCTAGCGCTGCGTGGGGTGGACCAAGGTCTTGGAGCAAGGATCAGGAGTTCAGTTGTGACAAGATGCAAACCTGCTGTTTTGCTTCCCAAACACATACCTCTTTGCTGACATCTCAGGAAAATATTGTTGGCCATTTGGTGGGGTCCATCAGTGCCTTGACAGATGGTTTGTGAGAGGCAGTAAGTGCCATCAACAAGGCACAGAGTAAATCCCTGGAAGCAAAAGAGTCACAGCCTTTCTAGGATAACTCATGATTTCAGGACATGGTATCAGAAACACAATAAAAGACTATATAGTTAATTTCCCACTGAACATCCCTCAGTTCAGGGGGTCAGCTTTAGCTGTGACTGAAGTTGTTCTGGTTTATAAAACTGCTTTTATTTTTTAAAATCGAAGTTAATACAGCAGACAAACCTCTTACTTAAATTGTGGCATGGCAGACAAGACCAATGACAGCCATCATTTGTCACTTTACCAAGCAGCTCCACAATCTTCCTGTCTTTTAACACCTCTTTAACCTTAATTTTGCTGATTTGCACAGTCATTAATTAACTACATATGGTATACACGGCTGATAGACCTGGAATTTCACAGTCTATTAGAGTACATAATTTGGATTTACATCACAGTGTTGTTAAACCAAACCCTTATCCTAAAGTAACATAAACACCAAATTTCAGGAAGTCAAAACAACTTGTCTCCAACTGTATATTTTTCAGTTATATTTGTTAACATCTCTTTTCTTTTTGCTTAGTCAAAACACAACAATATTTTTGATAGTTTTATCAAAAATATTGTTGCCCTAAATCCTAATTATTGAAAGGAAAAAAAAAAAAAAGGTAAAAAAAGGCCAAACCCCAGACTTTAACTGTGGGAAGAATAGCTCACATTTTACCCTGTTTAACCACTGCAGCTTTAAATCTCCTGTTCTCTGACTTCCAAATTTACATTCCTGTCTTAATAACTGAAAAGACACTACAGATGCCCACATGCTGGCAAAGAGCCTTTCTCCTCGATGGGGACTGTGGCACAACCTGTGGGCAGTGTCTCCCCTCTTGGGCAGTCTGGAGCCTTCTTCCCCAACATCTTCTGTCTTTGTGCCCAGATTGGAGCCTCGCTCAGGGCTCTGACCTGCTGCCCAAGCTTTAGTGCACCAGCAAAACATGAATATTTAAAGATCCCCTTATTTTAATCAGAACACATAATTATCAGCTTCTACTAAGAGCTTTTTTCTGTTATGATAAGCTGTGATTGCATGAGCAGAATGAATTTCTTACATGAAAGCATTGGCTCTGCACCTGGGTTCTGGTAATCGGAGTGGACCATAACAACTGTTGCACTATGAAAAAGGAAACAGAAGAGAACAAAGCAAAGAAAAAAAAAAAAGCTAACATC
The DNA here is from genome assembly GCA_035221455.1 of Xenops minutus. Classification (NCBI taxonomy): domain Eukaryota; kingdom Metazoa; phylum Chordata; class Aves; order Passeriformes; family Furnariidae; genus Xenops; species Xenops minutus. Next base: position 77,841,551 of record JAWWEE010000074.1, on the reverse strand, counting down.
TTAAACCATTCTAACTAAAGGCAGATAGTGATGGGACAAGGAGAGTGGTATTAACCTAAAAGAGAGGAGATTTGGTTTAAATGTTAAAGACATTCTTTACTGTGAGAGTAGTGAGTCACTGAAACAGGTTGCTCAGAGAAGCTGTGGATGTCCCATCCCTGGAAGTGTTCAAGGCCAGATTGGATGGGGCTCTGAGCAACCTGGTCTGGTGGAAGGTGTTCCAGCCCATGGGGTGAGTTTGGACCAGGTCCCTCCAACACAAACCATTCTATGATTCTATGAAGTGTTACATTGTTAAAAGAGGACTATAAGAAAAACAAACAAACAGGTGACCTCTTAAACTATTCTTACTGAAAGGAAAGCAAAAATCTGGACAGGAAAGCCCCTGTCTGAGCTGCAGAAGCAGTGTAAGAAGCAGTGCCTGGTCAGCACTGAGTCCTGTAAAGATGCAGCACCCCCAGTGCTCTCTGGCCAGCACCCTCTCCTTGGCCTCAGCAATTCTGCCCTGCCAAGGTCTAAGATGCTTCTGCCCACTTTTACGCATTGTTGTGGCCCTTGACTCCCACTCTCCTTCCCCCCTGTGTGCTCCCACAGGCTGTGGGCTGCCCCACACACTGCCACAGCTTGCCCCACTCAGCCCTGCAGTGGAGGGCACCCCAAAGGCAGCGAGTCTTTTCTGAGCAGCTTTTCCACCACTCATTTTTTTCACTCTTCACTGAATGCTGGTGGAGGCTGACATTTCAAAAGAATGACCCGCTCTCTTTTGTTCTTTCCCAGGACGAGAAGCCTGCAGTAGTAGGCAGGGTCTGGGAGGTGGTGGCTGTCACATTTGGCAATGTGGCTGTTATTTGGCATGTTTTGATTTGCTTAATGCTACTACAGCACTACAGGAGTGAGTGCCCCTCTTGTGCACATCCACAGACCTTAGGCATAAAGAAAAGCAACACAAATCATATGGGGCAAATTCTCCTCCCCTCCTACCACCCCAATCAAAAAGTCAAACACAGGGTAGCTTAGAGGGAAAGGTGGTGGGGTTTGGGTTTCTTTTTCGTGTTTGGTGGTGTGGTTTTTTTATTTGTTTTTGTTTTGGGGTGTTTTTCTTTACTGTTTTTTTTTGAGGGAATGGTGGAAGTCTTTTCAAATGGACTTATATTTGCTACAAAAGATGTTAGGCTTCATATGGTAGATGCTTTTTTTTTTTCTCTCTTTCTCTCAGTTGATGACAGAGGTAATAATTGATTGTGCCTATACACAATAGCCTGAGTTCTCTGCCAGAAATTTTCTCTTCAGCCTTGATATTACTATACAAATTACTGTCATGACATGTTTAGTTATCAACATTTTCTGCCTATGTAACATTAATGTAAAATAAATTGTGTAAAAATCAACCCCCGTAAAAATCAACCCCCGTAGCCAACGGGCTATGTATAAATGCAAATACTGATGTGAGTTACTAATTTAATTGAATTTGTGAAAAATAGTCAGTCAGCAAGCCACTGCTGTTTCGCTTTCCTAGGTTTACTGGCACATTTCAGACTTTACCTATTTGAAAAAGAAAGGTATTTCAGTGTCTGAAACTACTCATCCAACTACTGAAATTAACAGCAACAGTCACTGTGAGTCCTTTTTATCTATGTCACTCTCTGAAAGCAGTAAAAATAAAAGTGCAGAGAGGCAAAGGCTCCAAAGGCTCTATAGTAAATTTTGACAGGTAGGTACCAGGAAATAACTTGCTCTTTTTTCTCCTGTTAGCTATTAGAAGGCTGGAGCCTTTGATGTGCTGGCAAGAGTGACCTCGATGTGAACATCTTTTGAGAAGGTTGCACCAATTTTTCACCTGTTGTCACTTTGGACCTGGTGAAGCTGATGGAAATTTTTCCAGTGACTTCTGTGGGCTTTAAAATTAGGTTTGAAAATTGCATTAAAAGTACTAAGGTGAGTTTGATTGGGAGTTAGATTTAAGAATAATGCATTGGCATGGTGTCTTGCTAGAGTACTACACCTGACTAGCACTAGTACCCATGCATGTGACTTGCTGGTCTTGCAGAGGAAGTGGTGTGCCAGTCTTTTGATTGGTATGTCCCAGCTGAGATGGTGCAAAACCCAGGTGGAACACTGGGGAGGAAGAATTTGAAATACTTGTATTATATGGAGCTGTTTGGTTTGGCCCTCAGAAGAGTGCAACATGAGTTAGAAGCATGTGCTCCTAACCCAGGTTATCAAAAGATGTGCAAAAGTCACAGCTTTTCTCACTTGCTTTTTAGAATATCCTTGAAGGTGGGGATGTCCATCTCCCTACAGGTATCAGTGTCAGCCTTCAATCCCCTTGCCTGGGGATGAAAATCAAATCTCTCACTTTCAGCCTGAAATGTCTGAAAGTGGCTTTAGGCCACTCCTTAAAAAATGTCTAGTTTCCTGGAAAAGAGCCAGGACTGCACAGTTCTTCAATAGATGTTGGTGCCCACCTGTCCTCCAGGGACAACGCTGGGCTTCAAATTGGAAGTGGCTGTAGCTGCTCGACAAGGCCAGCCCTGGCCCTGGCACAGGTGGCCATCAGACACCTGTACCAGGTACTGCCCAGCTGAGGGTAAAGGGCCTTTGCAAGCTGGGTCCTTGATGGGATTGCCCACCATATTCACCATGTCTGTGTATCTGTTTGGGGGACCACACTCTGCCATTGAGGATGGCAGGGCAAGGTGGCATGTTTGCATAAAGTGGCCGCTGTTTTAATGCCTGATGTTGTTTAGACCTAGTCTGAAAGTCTTGGACCTAAACTTTTTTATTAAGAGTCTCATCCCTCTCCCCTCTTCTTCACAGTGTCTGTCCACAAGCACAACATCTGCTGGCTGAAGTTGGAAGTGCCCAACACTGACTTGAGACTTCCCTGTGATGGTCCCTCCCACCTTCCTAGCATAAAGCGGCGTGCATCACATTGCTACTATTAAATGTTCATTACATTAACTTGTTGGTAGTATTTGATGATCTTAGTGCATAAAATCTCCTGTTGGGTTCATTCTACTTTTAGTAATTATGGGTGCGGATCTGTCTTCACGCACACACTACAAGTATTTTCATGCCCTTTGTTTCCTCCCTCCACTTTGGATTGCTGTCTCCATTCTCCTGCTCTTCCTCAAGACACAAGCAATAACATTAAACTCAGCTCTTTCTGCCTGCTGGCAGGAGAGGATGAGTAACAGTGACAAAGGAGCTGAGGAAGCCTCCCTTGCAGTGCACTGGCTTGCACAGCCTGTGCTGTGCCAAGATATAAAAAAAATAAGTCAGCATTTCTGATTTGAGTTGTAAGTCTCCCTGGCAAGATGCTTCTACAGGCTCATGCAACTCAGGAAACAATTACTGCCGAGCCTTTACATGCAGTGTATGCTGGGACTCCCAGCAATGAACAATTACTGTTTCGCTCTTTGTTTCTTGGCTCTGGTCTATGTAACCTGTGGCCAAGATTGTATTTTTTACAGCACGTTCCTAACCAGTGGCACCAGCCTTGAGGTTTTCAGATTTTTCTTACAGGTGTAGATAAACTGTCTGCAAATGGTGGCAGCTGACTCTTGCAGCCTCTCTAGGGGGTGAACTGGGTGTTCTCAAAAATATCTTTCCCCTTGACTGGCTGTTCTAGAGTAGGTTGTGCTCATCAACCTGGTGAAGAGGGAGTTGGCAGTGAACGACTTGAGAGCTGAAAGTTAATTGTCCCATTAATATCTAAAAACCAAAAAATGGCAAGGATTTGTTTGTTGTGTGAAGCTAGGCATCAATCTATGGAGTCAACTTCTGAGTTTAAACATAGTGCACTATGACCAGCGATTCTCCACAATACAGTAGGATTTATTAATAGAAAATACGTCAATATGAGTTTGTCTTTGTACATGTTAGCAACATGTACAGTGAAACACATTTTTTTCTCAATCTATATTGTTATAGTTCTTTTGTGTTATCTGACATAACCATTTATATTTTGGGCTTAAATATGCTATTTGTCAAAATGTACTTTCAGTGTTAATATACCTTTAAAATCATAAATTTAAATATTGAATTCATTTTTTTTGTTCAAATCAATATTGCTCATGTTAGTGCAAATTTGTTAATCTTGAGATAGGTTAACCATTTCTTCCAGACCATAAACAGCATTTAATAAAACAGTGAGATTTATATAGCTCTACACAGCTGAACAAGATTCTAATATGAAGCTTGTTAAAAGAAAAAAAAATCCGACAATTTACAGTACATCAATTGCATTTTATACATTTTTTTTGGAACAGTTTTGTTTCTTCTCTATTTCTGTGTGTGATCTAGTACAAGAATGAAGGGAACAGCAATAGGTAATGATACTTTCCTCAATATTAAAAAGAATGCATCATCTATATCTTGCTCAGTATGGCAGCAGTGCTGGATTTCCAAGCCTGGAAAAGAAGCCAGGTAATTCAACACTGTCTCAAAACTCAGTACAGCAAGAGTGAATGTTATCAGTCGGAGCACTTGCCACTACAGAAGAATGGAAACAAACCAACACAAAGTATAGACAAAAGGTATTTTATGCCACATCATCGATCCAGAATCTCTCACTTGAGCAATGGTCAACATTTTACTCCAAGTAATTCCTAAGAGGAGCTGAAAGAGGGCAATGTGGGCGGTTCAGTAGTTAGAAGAATTCAACTTACAATAACCTCCTGTCCTAAGAACTTCAAATAGAACGACGCGTCCCCTTGGCCTGTTGGCAAACCTGCACCTGGAGAACTGCAGCAGCCTGATGTTTATCAGGCAGTCAAGAAGAACTTCCAGTTGCGAGTGACATTCTTTATTAAAAAAAAGTTTTTATACTGAAAATGTGCTTTGTTCAAAAGAGCACTGCAAATGTCACTTATTAAAATCAATGTAATAAATAAAATATAAACAACCTGTGTCCAAAACTATGAATAGTATTTTTATCTACCTCACTATACATCCGGCCCACTGTGCCCCTCCCACCCACCCTTTCTTAAATTTTTTAAAAATTTTTTTGCATGCGATTTTTTCCCCCATTTACTACAAAGAGCAAAGGTTACATATCGTACACTGGGAAAAGCTGCCAAAAAGATTAAACTATAGTCCTAGATTACTGATAAACCAATTCTATATCACAATACCCGCCTGCATGAACTACTTGGGCTGCATCCTATAGAGCGAGAGACTTCTCCCCCTGTGCACAGCCAGAAGTGTGCCAGGTGATGTTAAGACTATAACAATGACTAACCACAGAAATGGTTGCAATCTAAAAGAAATTCCTTCCTTGCAATTTAAGCAATTTAAAACTACTCCATTTGTGGTGGGTCTTAGGCTCTGAAAACTGTATGCTGAACTGTTGCCTGAATCACAGAAATTAAGAAAGGCTTGATTCTTTTCTTTCTTTCCAAATCACAAGAGCTAAAATGAATATGCCGGTTCTTCTGGCCTCCTAGCCTAGATAGCTCTTCTTTTTAAATAAAAAAAAAATTCTCTGTCCCTTACTTTTATTTTTAGAATTTTACTTTAAATGCACAGAAATGGTCTTTATTTCCATATTTGAGGAATTTGTTCTGGGTGTTGGATTTTCTTTTTGGTATGGATTGAAATAAATGATTGTCCTAATGGTTCAGGAATTGGACCCTTTTGTAGTCTAAAGAGTTTGGAGAGTTCAGACTTAAGTCTGTTGGATCTTTGTGTTCCGTTCCCTTGGGGAGATGGCAAGATCAAACTCTGCCTTCCTTGAGCACTTACTGGTTGGTGGCTGGAGAGTAATGAAATTTCTTCAAGAGAAGATCAAGAGATGCTAATTTAATGGAAGTGGCTTCTAGGGGTGATGGAGTTGGTGGAAAAAAAACTTGTTACCCCCTCTTTTGTGAGCATGTGGCCTAACAAGTGTTGAATTGCTATCAATGGTTACAAAAGCGAGTAAGGGAAAGCACATACTGGAGTTTCCACTGTTTAAAAGAACTGAAAATCAAACAAAAATTGAAGCTTAACAAGGAAAACATTGGATGGAAAGAAGTCTTACGCCACACAAACACACACTCAAATACACGCACACAGAATACTATGCATACATGGACACACACAAGTAAGAATGTGTATTTGTATGGTAGGTTCTTGGAAATAGACATTCTTAGCAAATATGGATGACAGATCAATTGTAATTTATTTTCTTTTAACACTGTATCATCATAAAGAAAACTGGTATAAATGAAAAAAATCTATTTCAAATATCTACATCTAAAATTTTAGGCAGTGAAAAAGCACTTTGTTGACAAGGAGTGTGGAATGATGAATGTTAATTGTCAGAAACTGCTGAATGCCTTTTTTTTAGTTGCCACAAACAAATTCACATATCAGAACAAACAATACTGCTAAATATTCCTTGTTGGGGTTTTTTTGATTTTTTTTTGATTTTTTTTTTTTTTTTTGTTAAAACGCACTGGGGAAAAGAAAAAAAACCCTGGAAATTCATACATCTTTCAAAATTTGAAATTGAAGCAATATTTAGAACCATAGATGAAGAAACACTGTGGCATTGGTGTAATATACACAATGCACCTTTTTTTTTCTTTTTATCTGTAATGTACATCAAATACTTTACAACAATGCATTAACAAAAGGCAAGAAACATCTTGCTGTACAGAGGAAACCCCAAATGCAACTTGAAGCCTAGATTCACAATGAATGAGGATATTAAACAAAGTGTGAGAAGCTGTTCCCCATAAAGTATGTACGTTGCTCAGTAACTTGTGCTTAACTCGTGACCCACATCCACTGTCATGTTCTTCCTCCTTCCTTCTGCCACATTCAATATACAGCACTGAACTTTAGACTCTACAGGCCACAGTAAAGTTGCCCCACATTGTAAAATATATATATGTATATATATATTTCTTTCTAATTACTCCCAGGTTTAGCTTTCATATCTTTTAACCTTCTAAAAAAAGCTCTCTTAATTTTTTCCGTACTGGTTATCTGTGCCTTCCTATGGAACAGGCTTTAACAAACTAAATTTGCAGGAAAAAAATGTCTTGTGGTATGCATGCACATGCACAGTTCCTGGAGCTTTTGTATCTGCCCAAGTCTCAAACCCAGGAGTCGGGAGACGCTGGATAGTGGCTTGTTTCATAGTTAAGTTCACTATAGGGACGAGCAGCTGAATAGAAGTCGACGTAGTTGCCAGTTGACTTTAGTCCCAGGTGCATGTTGTATTCGCTTGCAGGTGGACGATGATGCACTTGGTCCTCAAAGAAGGACTCGTCATAATTTCTTGTTGAATTCTGAAATGGCTGATATGGTTCATAATCTTTTCTGCTGGGCTCCTGTGGAACTGGCTGTGTTGAAACCTGAAAGACAGTAACACCCACAGCTTGTTAGATACAACTTATTGTGGGCAACAGGATGGAAGGAGGAAATCTTACTGATGTTTATCGTGCTCGAAATAGGACGTTGTGCATTATCTTAACATCTGCTCAAGGGATTGCTTGGTAGTGAATTAATTCCACAGCTCTGCCTTGCAATTTTATTCCTTTACATGTAATATTATTACTATTATTATGAATTATATTTATTATTTAATATTATTGATGCTAAAGATGCTGCTTTATGTCAAAAGTAGTTCATATAGCATAGCTTATAGTTACTTTTGTCACTATAACCTGTGTTTAACTTGCAGCTATATAATGCAAATATTGGTAACCAAAACTCAGCCTTGAAGAATTTGAATGGAAGCAATGTATGTTCCAAAGACGCTAAACGTTTTGTAGCTGCCTTTGACAGAAGTGAGATTTAGGGGGGCAGGTGACACCGTATTCTTAAGAACTATTTACAGTCTTCAGGACACTGACAGGAAAAAATTTCAAGCAAACTGCCCTGAAATGGGTTTTTGTGCTACTGTTAAGCAGAACCATGTTCTTACCACCTCCTCAACATATCACGTTGACAATCTTGTGATGCTGGTACATTCCAGCTAGTGGTCTTGAAGACAAAAGGTTTATGATAAGCAGAAAAAAATAATCTTAGATGGTCTGCTAACTTAAGAGTGCCATAAATTTTTTCAGACAGCCCTAGCTAATGTCTGTTTTTGTAGCTGGGACTTTATTAAAATCTGAAATGTATAAACACATGCTGACTATCTGAGAAGAGTATCTTTCACTTTATACCACCTCTGTAAGTTTGGGGAGACTTTGTGACTGCAAAATGATGCAGCCTGTCAATCCTCACATAGTCAGCTCTGGGAATGTTTTTGGTCCAACACTGATGTCAGAAGACTTTGAGGATCCTGCTGACTCTCCAGGAGTTAGTAATCCTCCAAGACAACAGGAAGAGTTGCACTGCTGTGGACTACACTCTGCAATATTTGTTCAAAACATGTCTGTATTGGACTGTATGTACACAGTACAAACGATTGCCTAAGTTCACTACCTTTAACAGTCCTGCAAGTGATCTTACAAGGTTGGGCCCAATATTGGAACTGCACAAGTGAGCAGAACTACTCTGGTTTCTATTTCCAGTACTGCTATCAAGGTGTAAAGGATCTTCAGGACCTCCATTTAATTTCATCTATTAAAACACAGGTGTTTAATTTGGACATTGGAGAAAAAAAAATCTACAGGAAGCAATCTCTTTATATGTGATATTTTTCAATTTGTGGCATTTTTACTTATTTCCATAGAAGATGCTGCACCAGTCTTCTGCCATCTGGAACAGTAACATTTTAGTCTCTATACTTACCTGGTTATGCTTGATATCTTCAGCAGGCGCACCATACGAATTTCTGTACAAAGTTGAGATTCCAGTGTTCTGAGCTGGAGAGAGAAAAAAAGAAGGAAAAAGCAGGTTTACCAAACATACCTCTTTGACCTCAAAGTGAATTCTTAAGGCTTCATTAAATACATCATACAGTGCCTGCTTCCCACGCACCAAAGTCTTTCAAAGCATCTGCTGACTTCTCTTTTCTCTTCCTCCCACTAAACAGTCATCATCTTTGCTTTGGTGTACATACCTGTCCTTGGTATGCAGGAATGGTAACAGGCTTTATGTCATGTTCATACCAATCCTGTGTGCTTCATGTATAAATCAACAAAAAAATTCCATACACAGCTATCATTAAACAATAAATCTCAGGTTACAGAAGGGATTCTATATCACACATAAATAGGTGGCAGTAGAAAATACTGAGATTAAGAAATATTTCAGCTCCTTCACTTCAGTTGGATGACGTGGATCATTATTAATTATTTGTTAACACAGTAGTGATTTTGCTATGTCATGAAATTATTAATGCAAAAAGTGATTAAATGCAAGTGAAAAACAAGTTATGCAAAAAAGTAATATGTAGTTATACTGAAGATGTCTTGCCAAGATAGTCTCAAATCCATGACTATTGTTTGAATAATTTTCTTTGGTTGTAGATGTTAGTGGTGAGGAGACAATCTGCAGAGGTTCGCACTGTTCAGGTTACATTGTTTCACCTGAGTGATGTGTGAGACTGGACTGCTATTTCAGTGTACTTTTTTATATCCCAGTTGCAGCTTCTGCGTCAGTTTTTGAAAATACCCCTCCTGATGACAGCTTTTGGTATTAGGAGTTCACATCAGCATTGGTTTTTCTGGTGCATCTCATGACAGCACGACTCTCAGTAGTACAACTGCCAGTTCTTTCCTTGATACCAATATTTTTATGCTGTTTTTCTGATTTTCTTGCTCACCTCACAAAGTGCTAGAAGTTGGGTTTACAAAAAAATCCTTTTCTCAAGATCTAAAGATACCCGGTGTTTCAGCTATCTGCTTTGTGAAGTCCTAGTTCTTGAAAAAAATGCAAGTGACATTCAGTGTGTTGGACTGTCATAGATGTAGGAAGAACTTCTTGTAACCGTCTTGTTTTCATGTAGATAAATGGCAAGATAAGCAGGTTTGAAGTTTCATACATGCAAATTTCCAGTCAGACATGACTTAACATATTCAGTCCAGACAAGGCAATATTGTTCATGGTTGTTCCATGTCAAGAGTAAAAGACTGGTGTAAGGTGCAACATATGAGGGTTTTATGAAGAATCTGAAGAAAAATAGCAAATTGAACACAGGCTAATTTTTATGTTGTTCCTGTGGGCAATCAGAAAGACCTAAGAGGAGCATCATGACCTTTCCACACAGATACATAAAAAGGCACATGGTACATATGGGCCTCTAACAGCCGTGACTATCCTAAAACCAAAAATAGTTCAGACTTGATGCAGAGTTGTCCAATGCACTATTTTGACATTTGCACTGATATGCTCACAAATGTCACATGCCAGATGGAAGATTTACGGTCTCCCAGATCACATATTCTGTGATGGAAAATAGATAGTATCAACTTAGGAAAATAGCTGCAAGCTCTGTGTTGCTGATTTCACTGCAGTGATGTGGATAACAAAGTCACAAGTTTAAAATGCAAAAAACCCAACCCCAAACAACCCAGTATGCTTTTCTTAATGTAATAAAAACAATGAGACATAAAATACTTGAAAACAAATGCCAAGAATTCAAGAATAAGAAATCTTGGCTTGGGCTAGCTTGGAGGTTGAGATAATTCTGCTTCTGGAGGAAATGAAAATGAAGCAATGTAGCTGCCATCAATGCATGCATACCCACTTCTGAACACAGGCAGCATTCCTGGGAACTCCATTCCTGCTCTGCCATGCTTCAGTGAGCAGTTGACTATTGCTGTCCAAAAGCAGAGGGCAAATAGAATAGAAAGGAGAGAATGAGCCAGAAGAATGGACAGATATTGTGTGGTTAGTATCAGATCTTCCCCATTAATATGGTATAGATACCATCACAATAAAATTGTAAAACAGAAAGAGAGGTCAATGAAACAATTTTCTTTTTTAAAGCATGACAAGCAAAGGCAAAGGAGTAAAAGGAGAGAGATGGAGATTTTCCTGCAGCTACACTTCCTTCCAGAAATGTGAGAACTGTAGCTGCAGATGAAACTCATTGAGTGATCAGGGTGAATGTTTATGTGTTTATTTTATGCAGTATTTAAATATCAGTATATGATAGTACTGAAGAGAGACACCTTTTCATAGGCAAAACTGTGAGAGTTCTAAAATAAATACTATTATCAACCTGCAGTATTTTGTGGTTGTATTGCATAAAGAACATTCCAGAAAAATATCTTTATTTCTTCCCCATTCAGTTTTCAAGGTGATATTTGTTAAAAAAAAAAAAAAGTAATGGTTCTTCACAGCAGCCTTCTTTAAATCTGACGACAGCTTTGGAAATTATGTTACTTGGTTTTTATATGACAAAAATATCACTGACCAAAGTCATCGTCATATGTCCCAGTCACTTGATTTATAGACAAGAACATTCAGCTTTCAGGTCTTGTAAGTACTTATTCTGAACACATTTACAGACACTTTGAAATAACAAGATGCTACCCTTTTGTCCTCAGAAACACAAACTGATAATAAGATAGGAAAGCTCAGCTGGACAGGTAGTCATCCACTTCTGGTATTGCATAACTTGCTTTTTCTGCTATAAGCAGCAGGTGTCCATTTTATAAAATTTATTTCAAGACAGTAAAGGAAAATGCTTCTGTGCCTCACAAATCTTAGGTAACAGAGATCATTACTTGTCGCTACCACTGGCACCTTCCTGCACAGTGAAAAGGGAGGCAAGGGCATGAGAAAAGATTATGGTGTATTATAGTTTCTTAAAGTAATAATAAACTCAAGTAGCCTGAGCACCTGTAGCTATTTTAACACCTGATGGTGGTTGGTTGTGTTCTGAATGTGCAGGGACTTGCCAGGAAGTTTAAATAACTTGAGTATGAATCATTGATTCTTTACAACTAAAAGAAAAATAAACTAATCAAAAGGTTTTTCTGCAGCTGGAAGTGAAGACACAGCATACAGACTATGATGCACATATTAGTTCAGTGAGAGAACTAAGACAGCAAAAGAAACTTCAAAGAAGGAATCCCATGATAGTATTATAGGAACATCATCTTCCCTGTTCTGAAAGAAAACACCATGGTGTAAATAAGATTATCACATACATGTATAGTTCCTGGGTTTTTAAACGGAATATAATAGGTTTTGTCTTAAAAATATACTTTAGATGACAAAATTTTATTATTGGTTATTATTTTCTACAGAGAGGGAAAAATGGACAGTAAACATAAAAGGCATCATAAACCTGTGAAGAGGGCAATGAGAACTTTGATATTGTGCTTTTGGTTTTTTAGCTATCCTTGTGAAATCAATATAAGTTATCATCTTCAGCCAAACTGTTTACTTCATAGATTCTCCATTTCTCCCACAGGCTTCCTGACAACTCCCTGCAACGGCAGGAAGCCAACATTTCTACTTTGAAAATCCATCAAAAAACCTTCATTTCAGTCCCAGCCAGGAGGTCATAAAGTTTTTGAACTATAAACTGAGAAGAGCTTTGGAGAAGAGCATGGAGACAGTCATAGATAAATTGGGACTATAGGTCCGGCTCTACATTCTGTGTAAACCCGTACGTCAAGGAAAGCTTTGTGTAATACATCAGCTTGGCACAAAAATGGAAGAGCAGATCAAAAAACGAATATGTCAGGTGGAACCTGAAAAAACATTCATCTAAGTCCCATCTAAGTGGATGTATCAGCTGCAATGCACTGTCTGATGCACAAAAGGAAACACAGGCATTGCAATGAACTTGCTACATGAACTTACATGAGGCCATTCAAGTAAAGTCAAAATGTCTCACAAAATCACAAATGCTGATTTTATATTGGTTTTTAATCAAATATTTTATTATTTAATGAGCTACAATTCAGTTACACAAATTTCTTGTTGAATGTTGATGAGCAAGACTCCTTCTGTCATTTTCTTTTGTTCTTAAAATGGTGCTTAATTTGAGCATAGACCAAATGAGCAGAGGTTTGGTGATCTGAAAGAGAGAGAAAGCTATTTGTTAATTCCATATTTATTTGTACATTGGTCATGTAAGATTGTGAAATATTATTACACTTTTGATTTGAATTTGCTTTTCTTTTTTCCCTCACTGAGCTCAGTAGCTGGAAAGATAGTTGATAGCTGAGCATGATGCTGAGAGTTTCAAGTTTCCTCACTAAAAGCCCACCCAAATAATCAATAGAAACAGACAAAATACAAGGTGATATTAAAAGAAAACAATGCAAAAATCAAAGTGGAGCAAAGGTTTCTGGGGCAGTAGAAACCTCACAATCTGCAAATTATATTGCAAGAGAAAGGAAACAGTGTAAACAGGAATGGGAGAAGAAAAACATTACAGTAAAAAACAAAATGAAAAGAGGTGGGGAAAATGAAAAGCCTGTTCTTTTAATGTGTGGAGGGAGACAAGACTATCTGCAAGGAAACACAAATTTTCAACACAGAGACACTGTTTTTTGGTGAACCTTCTGATATAATTTGGTAGTCTAAATTTGCAGATACAGCTAAAATAAAATACTAATGTTTCTGTCTTTTCCTTTTCAGCCTGATGCTCTTTTTCCCGAGGTTTGCCCTTCATGAGTCCTTGACAAATGGCTGAAAAAACTACAGTCCTTCACATTCAGACAAGCAAGGACCACTCAAGACTACTAAAGGTAGTTTTAGAGAACTACCTTTAGCAGTGACTATGAAACACTCAAAACATTACAGAGACATAAAATGCAGTACCTTGACTGAGTCTGCTGCACTCTCCCGTAGTACCCTGCAGAAGCCATTCAGGACACTCCTAATTTCTGCGTTTTCCAGTAGCTCTTAACTGTCATTCCTCTCTTCAGATTTTCACTTTCATGCTAATTAACATTCCGTATTGCATTTTCACACAATTTCCAAGGCTGGCCTTCAGGTTTTGCTTACACAATCACAAATGACACAGTAGTTGCAGTGTGAGTATCTTCATATCCTGAACACAGTCTTGGAAGCTTGTATGGATGGTGTGACCCTGAGCCAGCATGTTCCTGGTGTCCCCAGTGGGCTGAGGAACACAAAGGTAACCCTTTCTGCTTCTGAGCAAGACCTCTACAGAGGGCATGGGAGAAGGTAACAGGGATTCCGAAAGTTCAGTGACTCCTCACTGTGATTTTTTTGCTTGCCCTGAGGCAGCATTTGGAGAAGAGGACACCATGATGCTTGGCACTATAATAAATGCAACAGAACATTCAATAACGGTTATATAAGCCTTGTACAATGGTGATGGAGACCAACAAGTATTTTGCAAGAGAATTCATGAAGAGGTGCATCACTGGGCAAAGTGCTCAAAGTTCTCTAGTTACTGAAATGTTAACAGATTAATGAGCTCACCAGGAAAGAGAAGCCTTCAATGAAACCTGCAACAGATGTCACAACATACACAGAAAATTACTGCATTTAAATCAGCCTGGCTGGGAAAGCAACATGGATAGACTGTACGAACAGGCACAAATTTCCACTGATACGCAAAATAAGCTAATCAATCCCAGAAATCCATTCCCTGCAAAAGACAAATGTTAGGGATCACTGCATATGCTCAACTATACCAGGAAATTCAAAGTGATCAACTAACTTCCTTCTAAAATGAAAACAAATGTAAAATTGAAAAGATAAGAAAATGAGTTTAGAGCCTTTCTTCTGCGAAGAAACATGGTCTTGACAAATAATTTTCACATAGCATTGTATTAATTCAAATATGTCTTCAGTTGTATTTCTACAGGTGGCTAAAGCTTTGGAATCAATGAAAGCAGGCTGACTTTTCCACAGTAGAGCAAACCCTGCCAAGCCTGTGAAATTGGTGGTCTATCACAGATGACTTTTACACGTGCTATGCAAGTGGAATCTCACCTGTCATGGTGTCTTTCCTAGAAGTGTGTTCTCCTTTATTTCCATGGTAAGTGGCGTTGGTTCCAGTTGATTCATAGTCTGTTTTTCTTTCTTTTAGGCTGATCATTTCCCGAGGTGAGGCTGGGGCACTTGCTGGATGACAAAAATGGATTTTCTTTTTTTTTTACCATACATGACTGAATGTAGTGTTTAACTCTAGAGCAAATATTTTAGTACAGTTTATATCTGTTAGCATTTTAATATGAAGCTGGTTGATGAAACACTACCAACATTATGGAGAAAAAGAAAAGGTGCTGTTATTTCAAGTTCAAGGCAAATGCATTCATTGGACAATCAACTGCAAACATGATTTTCTCTCTCAATGTTTTCTTTTTCTTTTTTACTTACATCCAATGTCTAAGATGATTTAATGAAAAAAAGTACAATAATAATTTTTTCTCCTTTTTCTTTTCAATTTCCTTAATTTCTCAGAACTTTCTGGTATAGGCACTTTCATTTTCTCCTCAAAATGGTTACTTTATCTCCATTGAAAAGACTGTCAACTTTCAACTATGTGGAAAACCCCTTATAAAATGGTTTCTTTGTTTTTCTCTTGAAAATAAACAAACCAATGAAGTTTTTCTAATGGTGAAGGAAAGCAAAGAAAGGTGTTTTTTTCACAGAAAACATATGTCTTTAAATATCTCTATATGAACAATTGCCATTAAAACAACAGCTGCCACTTTAACCTATTTTTATTAAAGTGAAATCCTTCATCATGTCTACTCATGGTATAGCGAGAAGGAGGAAAGTACAGGTGACAAGAAAGTGAACTGGGTTTTATACTTGAGTCTCATGCACTGAAAAATGGGAAAGTGATCACTGGCACTGATCATGAAGCCTTTGAGCATGTGATGCTTACAGACAGGAAAAAAGTAAAGGTAAAAAATAATGGCTTTCAACATTGCCTTCAATATATTTAGGTGTTGATAGATAAAGATCAGTTTCCCTGTTGTGGAGGGCAGGAGAAGGAGTACAGGGTGAGTGACAGAGCTCCCCAGAACCTTGTGAGGGCACAGTGGCACAAGAATAACTAAAGTGCTGCTACTTCCTTTCACACACTCCCATCTCCACCCAGATATTTGCTATGTCAAAAGAACTTCAAAAGCAGTAACAATGTATTTGTTTAAAAAGAAGGAAAAGATTTAAAAGTGTAAGACAAAGTCATTTGTGAAGCTTAACAATAAATTGTGTCTTTCAGCATCTCTAAACTCTGTCCCGTTTTTTAGTTAAGGAATAGCAAAGCACTTGTACTTAACTAAGAAGCAGGGAAGCACCAGTGATGTTGAATTCTGCTTCAGCTGGTTATGCTGGCCCTGGTCTCTGCATTTACAGAGCAAATGCAGGAGAGATGTTTTTTATGAAGTCATTAGAACTGGGGATTGCTATTAAAGTGTTTGTCAATAGTGATGTAAATCTAAAGCTGATAATCCAGCAGATATAAAGAAACATGACATTAAACTGCCAAATCAGCTAACAGTCTAATAGGGAACAAACAAGAATGCAAACCTTGAAAAAGCTGCTACAGAGGGACACATTTTGTCTCACATTCTGGTAATGATTTTAAGCACTCCGGTGTTTTGAATAAAATTGACTGATATAGACAAAACCATCTCTCTCTGTTCCCTGTGGAAGTTATCGCTCTCTTCTCATGGGAGGACAACTGCTTTTTGGCAAGCATTAAAATGAAGAAACACCCTCTTTCAGAAAACTTTACTGGAAGCAAATATAAAACCATTGGTTATAGTAGACTGAAAACTGGTATGGTTTACTGTTCTAATTCTTAAAGGGCACAAAAAAGAATACAGAGCTCGCTACTCAACTTTAAGCATGTTATCATCAAGTCCTAGGCATGGATGGGACACTGTGAGTTCATTTACTTCAATTCTTTACCCTAAGGTAGGAGTAGTATACCAAAATAATTCTTGACAGATTTTAATCCTAAACTAAAGATCTCTAATGACAGAAATCACATAACTGCTCCAAGCAGTCTGTTCCAGTGCTTTCTTTCTCCACTGTTAAGAAATGTTCCCTGATATCTCCTTGCTGCTCTTTATTTTCATTGGTCTGCTATGGCAATAGAGAAAGTTCACACCACTCCTCTTCACAGTTGGCTCTTATGTGCTTGAATACTTGGTGTGTACCTCTTCCCACTGTCCTCATCTCATCTCTTTTACTTGAGTCCATTCCGTGTATTCTGAATTTCTCCATCTTCCAATTCATGTGTGCAACTCACAAAAATCCCTAAATCATTTATAAAGAACTTTCTTCTAGCCAGATATTCTCCTTTATTTGTAAAGAACTGGACCTTTTTTTCCCCTTTGAACATTATCTCCAGTTTCTCAGGATTAGTATGAATTTCAACAATGCCCTTCAAAGAACAAGAGTTTCTCTCAGGTTTATGTCACCCACAAAGCTAATATATATATTTTGCATATTATCTGGGTCATTATTGAAACCACTGAAGGGTACTGGACCCAGGCAAACCTCCAAGCAAAGCATTCCTCCATGCTGGCAATAAGCAATACCCTTTCTATGTGAATGGGTTTCAGTCAGTTTTGTATTTACCACACATGGCATTTTCTGAACTGTTTGCTAGCTTGCCAGCTTACCTATAAAAATGTTTTAAGTCTTACTGAATACAGTAGATTGTACTTACTGACTATTCTTTCCACAAAGTGCTTTAACTACATTGTAGCAGGCATTCAGGTGAATTTAATAAGAACAAATGGTATTGAATCAACATTTTTATTTTATATGGATACTACCAGACACACAGCAACTTATATTACTATTTAAAAATAGATACTCCCAGAGTTAAGTATTATCTTGTGTTCGTACTACCTTTGAGGTGCTTAGGTTGTGATTATTTGTTCCAGCAATTTTCTAGAATGACATTGAGCCGACCAGTATATAATGATACAGGCTCTTCTTCTTTCATAATCAGTCGCTATTATTTGTCCTTTTCCAGTCTTATGATAACTGATGATGGCAGCAAAATTTCATCAAAAAATTAAGAGTAACAAAAGTGAGGAGACAGTTCTGGCAAGAGACAGAACTAAGACGTCAGGCGAGACATTTCAAGTACCTTGCACTTAAAGCCAAAATGAGATTCTGGAGAAGAAAAAAAACAGAATAGCAGCCCTTTATGGACTTGTGTGATGACAGATTTTGAAAACAGAATAGCAGTTTTCAGTCTACTCCTGGCTACATTTTCAAATCTCCTCTGTGGTTGTTCTGCAGGACTGAGAAGCAGCTTCTAGACAAATAACAAAACAATTTTCCTAAAACCAAAACTACGGCACAATGCTAATGGCAGTAAGTTTGGCCAATTTTAATCCTAAACTTTTGGTGTACCTTTGGAAAGACAGCATTTGATTGAACAAAGAGCAAAAAGCACACTGAAAGACTGACAGTTACACTCTTGTTTATGTTAAAAGTTTTTCTCCGGAAATGGCTTTATCTAGCCATGGTATGTTCTACCTTGGAATAAGCTGAGGGGAAGATATCTGATTTCTGAATAGAAAAATTAATTTACATTATGGCATAAGTTGAGATACTTACATTAATTCATTGTGTAGATCATACAGAATTGATAATAGCTGGTGTAAATATGCCATCAATTTTACATGAAGACCTGTGGCATACATATACATATGCATAGGTATACATACATACCCTGAATAAATGCTGGCAGAAAAGTAATGTGGAACCTTCAACTTCTGCTAAGTGTGCAGAATGGTCATAAACAACACAGTGGTTTTCATGACAAGCAAAACGAGCTATAGAATTTCCTCATGCTACTAATGGGCACCATTGCTCTGAGACATAGTCAGATAATCCTGAAAACACTTCATGAACATTCATAACAAAAAGGTTGAGAATATTCTTTCTTCTGTAAAGCCTTACAAGGTGCTAATAAAAAACAAAACAAAACAAAACAAAATCCTGTTTTGAAGAGGTAATTTGGATAAGAGTAAAGAATGTACTTTGTACCCTTCCACCACAGTGAACAACAAATCCAGAGGTCAGTGACAGGTTTAAAGAAGGAAAATGACAGTGATGGAATACATGTTTTTACTTCAGTTCTGAAAGGCTGTTCTTACCTGAGCGGTTGTTCGGAGACATGCGCACGGGAGAGATGGAGGGCGTGCGGGATGAAGAGTACGGCCTTTGCCGATCCCTTTCTATTGTTGAAGATGAGGCTACAAAGTGATACTGTGACCATCCATCCTGCAACATCAAACATTGGGACAACAGTGAGTGAACACACCATACAGTTTCCCATTTTGAGTATTTTCCTTGAGTATTTTCACTATGGATACACAAGCAGGCCACTATCTTTTTCCTGCCCCTGGGTGGCAAATACTCTTAGTGGTGCAGGATACAATGTGCCGACACGGAGAAAAAATAAAATGTAGAAAGTTCTATAAAATAACACATTTTAGAGGGACTCAAATTCTTAACAACTTTTTAAGCTGCGTGTTTAATAGTTCTGTCCTTCTCCATGCCTCTATTTTCACATTGCAAATGGCACTGTGGCTTGAAATCACTTCCATTTTATAAGGAAGTTTTGCAGTAAGTAGACAGGGAAGCTCCAGGATTACCAGACTGGATGTCTATTTGGTTTAGTTATACTAACTGCCCATTTTTTCACACATGAGGGAAAAAGAATCAATGCAATTATCTTTGTCGCAGTTTTCTCCAAGCTGTACAGAAAGAAATTCTGTTCTTTCTACTTAAAACTGTGTTAATGGTGATACATTCAGGAAAACAAAAACAAAACCCAAAGCAATACAAATACTAGAAACAGCTAGTTCAGCAATAAAAAAGGAGTTTGAATAATTCATGTTTATTCTGCACTGTACTATAATGCAATAATCCAAAACAATGTACCTCATGTATTTTAAAAGATATTAAATATAGTCTGAAACTACCACAGGAGAATAAACTGACTTTTCATAGTATTCTTATTAAATGACAGCATTTCAAATACCTTCAGTATTCATAGATTGCAAGTGTCTTTATCACTACTTAGTTAAATCTAAATCAGTAACACTGAGTTTTCCCAGTCTCATATGGTTTTAAAAATGCCTGCTTTCTGTTGGGCTCAGTGGAAATTGAATCAAGCGCCTGGCATGGTGCTAAACAAAAGTTTTGCAATGAAATGCTGAATAAAAAAATAAACATAATAAAATATTACCAAAAAACAGTTGGAATTTTCCTCTTGCTTGCAGAAGAATAATTCACTGTTGGAGTAGTAAAGAATATTACCACCCCACATCTCAGCTACTCCAGATATCCAGCACTGAAGCCCACCCTTTCCCATGCTCTGCCTTTGCTCAAGGCATCTCTCCAACTGTGTTGCATCTGCAGAACCCACAGGCACCTGGCTCTCGGAATTGCAAGAGAAAATGGCTTGAAAATCCCTTCCACTAAACTCTTTGGAAAGGGAACTCAGCAAGAGTGTGACACAGCAGGAGGAAAACAGATATTCATCCTTGTTGTAGAGGGAAATGCTGTAAGTAAATTATGACAGCTAGAGGTGACACCTAACTACAGATTCTGAGTGTCTGTACTCCTCATGTAATGCCTTGGTACAAATGTGTGTATCTCAGCTGCCATTTCAAGGGAAAGAATAAAGATGAGTGAAATCTGGGCTAGGCTTTTACGGTACAGTCAGGACTTTCCCTAAAATCAGTGGTGACTGTTCGTCCACTGAGAGATCACTCATGTTTAGGACACCTGCATAAACCAAAATTTTCTATATCCAATCTTCCCCATCTGTATCCAGTCTCCCAAAAGCAGTTTCTATACAAGCCATGTCCTCCAGTCTAGAGGGAAGATCCATGAGAATGCAAGAAAAAACATGTGTAAAGCCCTGACTTCTTAAATCAAACTGGAAACTATTAGAAACTTTTCCATATATATACACACTATATATACTATGTACATATATATAAAATACATGTATTTTTAAACATGACATAATAGTTTATAGCTATAGTTATAATGAATAGCTTAATTCCAATAATCTTATCCAAGCATTATGACTACAAGGAACATACTTAGCATTATTTTTGTATCTCTGGCCCATAATAACTTTTGTCGTGATTTCTCTGTTATAAAACTGAAGGACCAAACGTGAGAAGCTCATGTCTTTATTCTGCTATAGAAAAATCGTTCCCTTCTTTCTCCTTCTCCAGGTCAGAATTTTTTACCAGAAAGGTGACACTCTACAATTCACTCTGTTGTAGTTTTCTGATCATTTATTTTCCTTTAAACAGACTGAAGAGGAGGAAGAAGAGGACAGTCTTTAGATCTGATAAAAGCAAGAGGAATAGACTATTTATTACTCTCTGTCCGCAAGAGGAGGAGGTATCAGCCATGCTCACATAGCACAAGTTAAAAATGCTTCCAGCTTTGTGGATCTGGATACATCCATGGCCAGGTATACTCTCCTCTTGCTTCCCTCAAGTAAAACCCTAAACATTTCTTCCTGTTGTCTATTCCACCTATATTTTAACATTAATGCCTGCAGCCTGGTTCTGACAGGAAGTGGATGAAATAAGTCCCCAATACCTGCCCTGCTCCACGGACTCTACAGGAACAGCATATGTCACTAGTTTTGTTCTGTAAGATATCAACAAGTACTTTGTCAGCACTGCTTTCTCAGAAAGAGCACTGGAAGCTGCCTCAGCAGCAAGAGAGCTGTCTTTGGGATGCTGGCACTAGCACTCCTTGGTGCAGAGGATGTTTTTCCTTCTCTTCCCTGAAAATTTTCATTTTTCTCTCTGCTGGCAGTAGTGCTTATAGTGAGGTCTCCAAATAAATTCTGCTACAAACTCTCAAGCTGGCAAGCCAAATCAGCAAAACAAGCGAGGCAAACAATACACTCTAACACAAGTAGTGTGGTGACTTGGCATTGCTCCTGACTAAACAAAGCATACTGCTACCATTGCATGATGACCTTCATGGTGTTTTTCCACAGACTGTGGGAAACTCTCAGACCTCACAGTATTTTTAGAAGCCTAATACTTTTAAGTTATCTATCTTTAGCTCTCTTCTGCTGCAAGGAACAAGCTTCTTTCCTTGTAAAGGTAAACAGTTTGTAACAAATTTATTAAAACTATCCCCATTAACAGTTCCAAAAGCTATTAATGTTAAATATGGAACCTAATTTTTAAAAGCCTAAAGGGGGTATTTTCAATT
Organism: Xenops minutus; assembly: GCA_035221455.1. Lineage (NCBI taxonomy): Eukaryota > Metazoa > Chordata > Aves > Passeriformes > Furnariidae > Xenops > Xenops minutus. The sequence continues at coordinate 77,819,483 of JAWWEE010000074.1, read as the reverse complement.
TAATGGCAAGATAAATACCACCTGACATGATGGCTGCTTTCATTAGTTTGTTTCAGGTCTACTGCCTGTAATGAAATATAATTAAATTGATTTGGGTACTTAAAGGTACAGTGTATAGCAGGGTCCTGCACAGAAGAAAGCTAACTCAAGAGCAAAGTATCAGAGACTGAATTTAAGAATTTACCAGCCACAAATGCGATGTAGGAAAGGAAGACAAAAGGATCTGACAAACTGGAAAGAAATTCAATGCAATTCTGTTGCAGACTGAGTGTATTTGTTAACTGGCAGTAATTAATTAAGAAGTGGCAACTGCACACTACAGGAGGATAGAGAGCAACCAGAATACAGAAATACCATTATACATCCTTATCATCTCTTCCAAGGCATTTTCTACTGGGCATTTGTTAATGTTTTGACTATAATGAATGTATCTATTATCCCTCAATTATATGATAAAGCCCAAATGTCAAAGCTTCATTGGCAGTGACATGTTTCTGATGGTATCTTCTTGGGAAAGCTGCATGGATTAAATTTGGGATGGGAGTTGGATGATCACTCTAGAAAATAAAAGTGATATTCTAGTCTCAGTGATCACCTCTTACTAGGCTTAAGGTTTGAACATGTTCTTTGTCTCCCTGCTCAACTTTAAGTCGTTTTGAAAATAAGTAATTTTCATCAAGCCCATGGGAAAATAATTCTTTTGTCAGAGTGACAAAAGACTGTCTTACGAAAGTCTAACTTGTTTTTTTCTTTCTTTTCTTGGTATTACTTTTGTATTTAAAATGTAGGGACAAAAAAAACCCCCACAGTTCTCTGTTGTTTGCAAGAATTTCAAATTTTCAGAACTCTCTGGTAGCTGAGTTTTTGATTTGAAACTTGTGGAGCTGGATGATATGAGACACACTATTTTCTCACTTCTAGTTCTGTAACATTGTGAGGTCTGAATTAAGTTAAGCCCTGAGGGAAAGTGACACCATATTGACCCAACAGGGAACCAGAGCTCCTGCTCGAAATATTCACAGAAGATACAGGAACGAGGTGGCCAAGGAATGGTGGTGGAGACAGGGATGGTGTGGTGCCTACCCTGGAATAACCTCATGGCATCCACTCAGAGAGAAACCCCACATCAGCTCATGTGCTAATAGGCATGGAGCAAAAATGAAAACAAGCCCTACACTCTAAGTGATCAAGCTGATCAGCTGCTGAGAAGACACTGACTTGAAAAGCCCTGATAGTCTAAAAAACCTGTATGATGTCCACATGGACATCTTCAGTATCTTTCAGTGCTGAAGAGCACAGTCTGCCCTGACTTCTGGCCAGAGATGTCCTAACATGGTCAGCAACAGAGAGCAACTTCTTGCAAACAAAAAAATCCTACTAAAGACAAAAAAATAAAAATGATGCAACAAATCCAGTAACAAAACAGATAAAACCTGAAAAACTATAGAAATTATTGCATCCTGTCTCCCTCAAGTTTACAACTGCTTCAGCATGCAACTTCTTGCTTCAAGTCTGATCCTCTTATGACTTGATTTAATAGACATTTTGCAGACTACTTGAAGCACACAGGACCAGACTTGCTTTGTCAACCTACTTTCTTATCTGTAAGCCAGGTTTTTTCTGGTTCCAGGACATTAATTGTAGCAATAACTGCTCCTGTAATGGTTGTAAGCTGTAGAAATGTGAAGTTTTGATAGGGAGTCTCTTGCAGGAATCAGTAACTAGACCAACCCTGGTGTCAGCAGTAGGTGATACAGCAATAAGGGAGAGTGCCTGTAAGGTTGTAACACAGGATCTATTCACTTTGAAACTCAGATAGACACTGCCGTGAGTTGCTGGTGTTGCTTCCTTGGCAAGCTAAAACACTGCTGTCAGGTTAAATGAAACATCCTGCCTGGTGTGCACCAAAGTGACACTGTCTAGAGTAAACGATAAATCTGATGTGAATTAAGTCAAGGCTCATCAGACCTACAGAAGTCTGAGCAATTCTTCACTGGGAATTTGTTGTCATGACGCTAATAAGACATAACAGAAATTAGAACTGGATCAAATAATCTACATACATTGGCATATGAAAATTATGTGTGTGACTTCACTGCAGTGGGAAGTCTAAAATGATCACAAGATTGAGGTGATCTACATATATATCCCATGTAGCTTTTAATGGGATTTTTGAAATAATGCAGTGTAAATGGTCACCAACAACCACCCTTACTTATCATTAGGCTTTACAACCTGTGATTATATTATTTTCTTTTAATACAAAGCATGAATAAATACATCTCACAGTGCTTCTCAGCAGAGACAGTGAGCCCGACTTCCCTCCCCATGTCCTCTTCTCTCACATGGCAGTGGAGGCTAACCACCCCCACCAATACAACTGCATGACCCAGGCAGGTGACAGGGAAATGTCAGCTGCTGAAGGAGAGAAGGCGAGACAGCAGTTCTCTAAAAAAGCCCCTGCCTTTGTACTTCAAGTGTCTTTACTTTGGAAGAGGTTTCAAATAAATTCTTATGGCTTAAAAAACTCTAGATTTCATGAGAAATACTCATGAAAAACAAATCAACTAGTTTCAGATAAACTATCTAATTTGAAAACAAAGGTGTTCTTTCATTATTCCTTTGAATTTACAGTGCCAAATCTTATCAGTAAATGATTCCTGATAGGACTGTTCTTTCTGAGTTTGCTTGTGTTGTTTCCAGGAAAACTCAAAATCAGAAAAGAATTCCTGGGTGTTGATCTGCTTTATGATGTATTATGCATAAATGTTATTTTACTGCCATCAGTTATGCTACATTGCTAAGCAGCATACTGACTGTTTTACTCCTAAGATTTTATCTTTTGCTTCCAAAGTCATAAGATAAATTGTTCAAGAGAGGAGCAGGGATTGAGCCTGGAGAATCATGGTGTTCTCCCAGTTTATATATCAGTGGTTGCTGTTTGGGTTAAATCCTTCATTCTAGAGTAATTTCACTGTCTTCAAAGGGGCAGCTGACTCTGTTTGTTCTGTCTCCCCTCCTCTCTCAAAGTGTTATGAGCCAGACCCTCAAAATCAGTGGACGTGAAGTGAAGACATGAATTGCTGAAGCTCATCTTAATTTGAGGATTTTAGTATTTGTGCTTATAGTCTCATTTCCACAGCTTATGGAAGCTAGAAAATTTCTTAAAACATAGAAATCCATCAAGTTTGGGGGATTTGAAAATATTGCAATGATTTGGATAACAGAATTGCCCACAATATGACTACTTAGCTGAGATGGTTAAAGGAAAATACAGTTTGCTTTCCTTGTCTTCTCATATGATGATGAAGCCAGTTGGTCACTGGTTAAAGGCTCTCTTGGGAGTATGACACCTGCTGCTGTGGGAGCTGGGAGAAAGGCCACTCACTCCTCCCTTGCACAAACATGAGTGAGGGAAGAGGACCAAGTCCCCACCAAGAGCACCGTGGAAACAGTGCCATCACCTGAGCCAAGATAAGCAGCCACAGTGGCAGGGCCAGACTGGGAAGGACCAAGCCAGGCAGGTGGCAGAGTTGCCATGCTGTTCCCCAGCCAGCAGAGCAGCATGATATACACACAGTGCTTCATCCTCCTTTCTTGTGCAACAGGTTTGACCTCAGCACTTCTCTTCTTTTTATTCTGAATTTCAATGTACAAATGGGTTTAACTTATAAATGACCATTTCTGCATCCCAGACATGGCAGAAGTTTAATTGCTTAAGACAGTGAAAGACAAATACATATTGAAATAACTATTTAGGGCAGCATGAGGCTTAAAGAAGGGCTCCTAGTCAGACAGTCATTAACCGCAGCAAAACTGTCTGGCACTGGCTGAGGATTATTAAGTTTTCTGTAGGCTCTTTAAAGTGACATTTTCAGAATTGGTGGTTAAACTCATTTTTTTCGAAATGAGACATACACCTCCCAGCCTCCACCTCAGCTTCTCTGAAAGCAAAGCCATTATTCTCCTACTGTCAGTGTTCCACCTCAAAATAATCTATGATACTTTCTCTCCCTGCTTTTCTCTTGCCATTGTGGTGCATGGGGTACTATATTCTTCTGAGTAGCACCCAATTTTTTTTTCTTTCAAAATGCCACAGATGGCCTTGGCCAGTTTTCTCTTTTTCAAATGCTTTTTTTGGTGGGCATTGTTATCATCTTCTAATCACAGATCTTGTACCGTAATTTTACATCTCATCCCTTGATTTTAGCTATGAAGAGGGAGCGATAATGCTAATTACTTGCCAAATCTATTCAAGTGCGAAACAGCTAGGTAACTATCCCCTGTTGTTCTATAAAGTCTCGGACATTTCAGGTAATCAGTGAGGCATTGCTTTACCTATCCATAATTAATTATTGATTTCCTGTTGTGCAAATTGCAAAGCTGACAAGAGCTAATCTGATGAATAAAACAGCTATAAGAAAAGGGAATCGTATGTGAAGCAAAGCATGAAGGACATGACTTCAGATACAGCAGAGTTCATTATTCATTTTGCTGAGGTTATATGCAGCTAAATAATAAAACTCTCAAAACACTTCAATAAAATGTAATAAATTCATTTTTCAAACATCACTTTGGCTCTTACAGAGAAATAAAATTGTTTTAATATCTTTTAGAGGAAATGAAGGCAGTATTTGGCCCTTCAGCTAGAATTTATGTTCTTCTATTTTCCCCTGCATAAGGTATATAAGCTCTAATTTAAATTGTTTGAATCACATAAGAACTATTTTTGCTTATATCTTGTACATACAAAAAACCCTTGCCAGGAAGGAAATGTTTACAGTAATTTTTGATTTTTATTGTTGTTTTCATTCCAGTAATGCATTTTCACCTATCTTAACAGGTTTATAACCTAGAAATGGAAACTCTGGCTCTTGGTCACAAAATTTTAGCAGTAAGACAAATGTTCAGAGTCAGTTTCTTCAGTCTCTTGTCTTTCCAAAAACTAGAAAGTAACCAACACCTCTTACTATTTTCATGCATTAAACCATAAAATCAACCAAATAACTCTTCTATCATACCTGTGACCATAAAATACGAAAAAAAATATCAGAATAAAATTTGCACTATTGTCTCTTATGGTGAAGAACATGGTAGGACTGATGATAATGCCTGTGATGAAGAGCCATTAGGACTTTGTGCTTCCCAAAGATCAGCACTACAGCTGAAAACGGGATCATTTTATTCAAACATGGAGCTGCCTAACAAAAAAGGAATCAGTGCCCCTTTGTAAAAATCACTAAATAAACTCATGCTGTCCTTGGTTTTAGGCCAAAAGTTTGTTCATAAATGCACTTAAACTAGAGAGTTAGAGATTTGAGTGACTGTCAATAAGCTGCATGAGTTTTAAGGATATGCTGTTTTGAACACATAGCCATTAATAATAAGAAATGCACATTATCTTTTACTGATACACCTTTAAGAGTTTTTAGTTCACTAAGTAAAGCTTTAATATTGTTAACTCAAAGAGGAGCACACTATTGGACCAAAGCCTACAACTCTCAAAGGATCTACAACTTTCTCTAAAAGCACTCTGTAAAATTAAGCCATAAAAGCAGTACAGAGACAGCCAGTGAAACTTGCATTTCTACTTTTTTTAAGGAAGAAGTAACTATAGCCCTTTCATCAGATAAGACAAACTATATCAGCTAGGAAAGGAAGTAAAAAAACTCAGAACAAAGCACACATACTACAAAAGAGACTCCTTTCAAAATACAAGGTTTCTTTCTTAAAGTCTGAAATGGTAGACATGTTCATGACATTTTTTAATTATGTTAGCAGTTTTAGGAAGAGAAGAGGGAAGACATGAGAAGGACTTCCCAGCATTCCCCCCTCCACTCCCCCCATTATTAGACCATGTAGAACATCAAAGAACTGAAAGTAGGATATTGATGCAGCAGCTTAATATTTTATTGACCTTTGACTGAATTTACATGTACCAGCCAAATTAAACAAACACATTTAACCTCCTTATAGAACCCAGAAGAATGAGGATGATGATAACATAAGTATGGCTACACAGGGGGCATCAGCAAAAGGTGTCCAGTGTTTGTTATGCATCAGACCATCACAGCTAGATGGTCTGTTTCTCTGAAACAGAAATGTGCTCTGAATTGCCATAGTAATTAATTTTATTTCCCTCCCCTCTGTGCCAAGTGCATATGCTATTGCTACAAGTAAAAGCTGTATGATGTGATTAATTTGCAAAACTATAAGCAGCTATCCAATGCCATCCAACATACCTGTTCAGGTGTGCTGAGAGAAACCGAGTTTCTCACCCCAACTCTTTACTACACACCTACTTTTATTTGGGTCTGAATCTAGATACGCAAACATCAAGCATGCAGGTTAACTAAATATGGCATTTTGTTCAGGACAGTAGAAATCATGTTCCTTGAATGAATTTTGGAGAAAAATACTGACATGGATTAAAAACAGTTTCTCTTAGCATGTAGCTTTAAAACACTTCTGAAAGTCTTTAGAAAGAGTTTTGGATTCTTTTCAGTACTGCACATATGAATCCAGCTAAACTTTGTTTGCCATTAATTAATGTTTACATTTGTTTAAAAAAATGCAATACATTATTTAAGTGGACTAAAAATGTTTCTAGTTCCAAAAGACATGCAGTTAATTTTCTCATGTCTCTATTTTGTGTTCAAGTATTAAACTCCAATCTTATTCTGAGGGACCCTGTTTTTGAAAAAAAATCTATAGATGTGACCTTCCACTTTTGCATAACCTTCTAGATTCTGGATGCCTACTCACAGCTCTACCCTAAGGATATTTCAGAAACTTCAGTTATACAATTCCCTTCAGAAAGAAGGCTTTAAGATACTGACTCCTGGGCTGCATTTTAAATTTTCTTCAGAGAACTTCAAATGGTGGAGTACTTTAGAGACAGACTTTACACAAGTATGAGATTAAATTTCTGTCTTCTAAATTCATACTTAGTAACCTTAAAATGGACTTGAGTTTTCAAGTGAACAATACCTTGTCATTCCCTCATAAGTCAGCTAGATCTTACCAGGAGGCTCAGTATCGATGCTGAGGATGATTTAGTGTCATATATGTAGGGCTCATCCTAGAGAATTGTTTGGACAAACTTTGATTCTTTTCTTATTTGTTTAGGACCTCTCGAGTCTAGTAGGTTTTGGATGAGAATGGCACCAGCTTCCAAGCACTCCTTACTGATTATCTGGAAGAATTACTGCTAAATTTGGTTGCTGAATTACTGTTTGCTACAATGCTAAATGCTAAAGGGAGGTACTATCATGCCTTTAAGGCCCTCAAGGGAAAAGTAACAATCAAGCATAGCTGTAGATATTTGCTAAGCTCATACTCAAACCATTAAAGTTTATTCCTTTACACATTCTCAAGCTCTCTTTGTATGGACCTAGAATTTTAGAGTCATAGAATCTCGAGTTGGAAGGGATCCACAAGCATCCTTGAGTTCAATTCCTGGCCCTGCACAGGACCATCCCCAACAATCACACCATATGTTTGTTCCAATGCTCCTTCAACTGGGTTGGGCTTGGTGCTGTGACCACTCCCCTGGGGAGCCTGTTCCAGTGCCCAGCCACCCTCTGGGTGAAGAACCTTGCCATAATATCCAGCCTATGGGTATTGTAGACATCATACTTAAAGACAGCATCTTCTATGTCTATGCTGAGTTGTGGTTAAGTTTTACATCCACAACCCCCCATTTGTGTATACATATACATACATGTAGGTATTTACCAGGAAACATACAGATATATTGTTCAATAGACACACAAGTACTTGCTTAAAAAATCCCATTAGTTTGGCTTTAATTGTGCTCAGTCATCAGGCATGATTTTTTTAGACACCATTCAGTAAAAAACCTGCACCAAAATAGTACAAGTAAGGGCAGGTCTGGCTTCAGCTACACAGAACTGTTTTAATGAAAATACTATTCTTGATACTGAATCTTCAGTTCAGCCCAGACTGTCTTAGATTACTGCTAATATTTCAAATATCATAATAGACATGGAAGATGTTTCCAAAAGAAACATATAAATACTGTAACATAACTAAAGGATTGTTAGGTGATACTGCAGAGTAAATAAATCCTTGTTGAGACCATCACAAAGAATTTAACTATGTAAAATGCAAAAGAATTAAAATAAATGACGATTATTAATATATAGTAAATGATGGAATCTAGAAGGATAAAGCATTTGAGAACATCTCCTTCAAACAATTAATGTAGAAACAGGTTTTGATACTCCTCCATATGTTGTTCATTGGGATTTAGCTAAGAACATTAATTTTTGGAGTACAAAAGATTTTCTACTCTCTTTAGGCCATGCAAAATACATTTTTAAAAATGTGATTGTATCTTTCCAGTATTGTCTGATACTGTTAATAAGCTGTAAGTTAGAAGGAACTACAAAAATATTACTTGATATGATGGATAAGCTAAGAAAATCAGAACATGCTCTACTTGATAGCACAAGTGAAATGATAATTATTGACAATAAAATAAAATCAAATCAAAACAACATTCAGTTTGACTTAGCATTTTTAAATACTTTGGTTCTTTTTTCCCAAATTTTTCTTCTTAAAAAAGTAGCCAAATTATTTCTAATGATAGCATAACTAGGTGAAAACACTTAATATGTTTGTTTTATGCCAAGTGATGAGAATCACTCTTTTAAAAAAATCAAGAATGGTTTATACATCAGTTTTTCTGTGTGTGAATACTCCAGAACACTTCTGCATATGCCAAAGAGATTATCTGTACATCTCAGTTGTTTATTTGCACAGTTTATTTTTTAAGGCTTCATGATTTTGCTCATGATATATACATTCCTAATGTACAGATAAACAGGGTGTTATTTAAGCAGGCAACTGGCAATCAAAAAGCCACAAATGCTAAAACCTACATGACAAAATTTTGAATGATTCTTAAAAAATAAGCCTTGGGAAGGCTTATGCAATCAACAGAGGAAGTAAATTAAATGGCAAGTTTACATATACAGTGATGCTGCCTATAGCTAATTATGTTGGGGAAAAAGAGAAAAAAAACCCCAGGCAAAACAAAAATCAAAACTCCAGGCTATCATATCACTGCTCACTGAAGAGATTTTGAGTCTATAAGAGAGAACATAAAAAGATTATCACATTATTCTTTGGTCTGCAGCTACTACCTGTTATTTCCTGCAGAATACAAAAATATACCTTTGCTTTAAGGAAGAAATACTTTGTATTTGAGAATGCATTGAGAGAGGCAAACCTGTCTTACATGAACATTGGAAACTAACACACAGAATAAAATGTAGAATTAAGAATAATTCAGCACACATACCAAACAATCAGTAATGCCAACTTTTTCTCCTGTACTGAAACCAATGATGATTTAATGATTTGGTATTTCAAAAGACTGTTATTTGATAAAAAGCCACATTTAAAATGCTCAATTAAAGGTGAATAACATGTTCTTAAGAAAGAAAAGAAGAAAGCACGCATTTTAAGACTACAATTTTTTTGCTATATTGGTTATAGAATCTCTATCTTCTAAAACTATTCAGATGGTGCTTTAAAAAGGCTTGAATATGTTAAATCCACAGAAAATTTCTACATTTCCTTTATTTAAAATCAATTTAGGAATTTGCTTAATTCCTACTCATCAAAAGAAATTACTGTCATGTATCAGATGATGAAATGCTGGGTGTTTTAAGTACCATATTCCTATTAGCTAAAGATGAAAAGGATTTAACCTAACCTTGAAAGATATTTCTGTCTAGAGTATTTAAATTGGATCTTCTCTAATGTCTTCTCTCTTTCAGGCAAACAGTGCAAAAACTCCCAAAACTGAAAGAAATAGCATAACTACTATGTCCTGTTTGTCCAGCAAAAATACTTAAATTCCAATTTTATCTAAATATTACATGTATATATATATGTGATATGTCCGTAAATATATAATAATATATATACATGTAATACATATATATAATAATGCATATACATGTAATATATATATATAATACATATAAATGCATACACACACATATATATATATATTTAAAGGTTTGTCCATGGAATTACTTAGATATTGTGCATATGCAGAAAGTATTTTGTTTTTGCAATAATGCCACAAAGTCGTATTTTATTGTGAAACAAAATATTAGCAGGAAAAAAATACACTTGGTTAAGAAAATGGAATTTCAATACATCAAAATAAAGACTGCATCTAACAAAAAAATGCCCAGTACTGCTAATTTTCATCAACTATAAATCTGACTGAAGGAGATCTTCATTGTCCCTATTGATATATTGATATTTGAAAATTAGCATTTTAAAAATTTAAATGACTCCCGAACATACTGATTTTTCTGTAGATATGCTAGTTTACCTGGCTTTCCCTTATTGAAATATGCAGCTATTGCTTTTTTCTTAAGAGATACCATTGCATAAGAAAATAAAGCAATGTGCTTGATAATCTGTGATTACAAACACAGTGCTTATCAGTAGCTGCCTTTCTGTTTAAAAGGTTCAAACAATCAAAAAAGAGATCACAAATACTAGAAACATTGTCAGGGAACTGAATGTTTTCCTCAGAGAGAGCAGAACTCTGCACCTCTTTCTCATGTGGCTGAAATGAACAGGAGTACTCTCTTAAGTGAGATGCTTTCCATCTAGAACCTACAGGCTTCAGTGAATTAAACTCTGGAACCTAAAAACATAATTCTCCAGCAAGGCTTTTTTACTTTTGATTCAAATGTTTCCTGTAGGACTCTTTGGAGTACAAATGTCAGTATGCAGTAAACATAACAATTCAAGACTGGTCAGCTGACAGCCAGAATACCTGGGTTGGGGAATAGATTCTGGTTTCTTGGCTCTGGGAGAGAGTATGCTGAGCGTGCCATGACCCAGAGTCGTGGGTTGGTGAAAATCCTCTGTCATCAGTCACACTGAAGCTTGGGGACGCCCACTGCCATAAATCAATCAATCAGTCAATCATTTATTAATCAGGTACTTGCATTTTCATAGTTATTATAAAAATGGGCTCTAGACAATGCCTTCTCTATAATGATACTGTAGCTTTATATTACAGTGGGGTCTTTATCTTAAATTAATTCATCCTTTTTCTAAGAGGGTGACATATTAATCTGAAAAAGCCCTTGCCAATTGTACAGAAATAAATTAAGCCCTTCTGAAAGAGCAGCACTGCAAAATACATATGCTCATAAAAAACCTGAGCACATGAATAGTTCCTTCAAGTCAAGCCAATTTTTTGAGGAACTATTATGTTCTGGATTTAGAATTTAGATCCTTAATATAGGGTTTAAGTTCTGCACAGACCTCTTCACCAGATAAATTTAACCTAAATCAGCTTTTTGGGGGATGTCTGAATGATGATAATCTCACCAGAAGAAAATCCAAATGATGTGTCCCAAGTCTATATGAGAGCATGTTGTAATTAACATTTTTAAAGGGTGAGTAGCTATATTTTATTTAAGACAGGACTTCACATTCTAAAACTCTTTGACTAGTGTTTTTAAGTTTAATCCTGGCAATTTTCATGGAACATTTAGCCATAAAGGACCTTCTCATAGAGTCATAATTTTATTATTCTGAAAGTAACGTGGAAAGTGAGTCCTCTTCTATATCCAGACTGGCTTAACTGCTTCTAAGGCTTTGGGCAATTCTATATATCTTTTCCAACCAATACTACCGAGACTACCCCTGTTGTAAATTGCACACTACACACTGAAGGACGACTGCCTTTAACAGCCTCCCTAGTTTCCAACACTGGGTGGCATTTTAATTTATATGGTGGGTGAATAGGACAAATATTTTTAATATTCCGTGCAGAACAGAAACCTACAATGAGGAAAAAATTAATCTCTACGAATTCATCATAACCCCTACTTATATCCTGAAAGACAGAGGAAGTTTAAACAGGATAGAATGTAAACACATTTTGTTGGAGCCTAAGTGGTTAGGCAAAGCAAACCAATTAATAGAAAACATATTCTTCCTGACAATTCCTCCAGCTTTTTAATATTACACACATTAATGTTAATTGAAACTTGTTTTTAGCTAATAATTTTTGTTTCAAGTTACACTCATTTAGCCCAACCCTTTTGCTCAAATTTCCTCATGCAATTTAACAAGCTATCTGTGTTTAAGAGTAGTTGGTTATTTTCTTGAATATTGAGACACAGAAGACCTAATAAAAATCTGCTCTCTTACAATCACATCCGTATTTTCCAAGGTGTTCCCAAATCTCAACCAACTAATACCCCGGATACTGGAGTGGGGGCCAGTGATCCAGATTTGGATATAGGTGTCTTTAAAGAAGCACTGTAGTAGCTTCTTTCAGATTGCTTAAGTGGCTGAACATAAACAGGAAAGGACCTCTCTGCAGTACTTATTTCTCCTGCTAACTATACAGGTTACCAAGAGCCCCAAAGAAGAGGGGTGTCCCAGGAGTTTGAAGCACAGGGACAAGCTGTGGGATAGCTCCTGTACCTGGTTTTCAGTAAGTGTTAAAACCATTAACCCACCCATGGGGCTGTGGACCATGCAACCATCAAGTGCATTTGAAAGTCAGATTTCAAGTATTTCAGAATAGACTCTTGAAAACAGAGGCATAAAAATGATCATTTATGAAAATATGTTTTGCTTGCAGAAAGCAAAGAAGTTTGAAAATTCTGACATTGTCTTTGGGAGACAGTATTTCATCTACTGATGAAAAACTGTGATGATCACCTCTGTTTCAGAAATTAATCACACTAAATATTCTAACCACTGTCTATATGTGACTGAATCTGAACCTTGTTTTCCTACTGGGGGACTTTTTTCCAGATTAGATCTCTCTTTCACCTATTACTTGGAAACTGTGCAGTATTTCCTATGATCTTTTCCATGATGAAGGACCTGCAACTTTTGGGATGACTGGCACCTCCTTCATTACATTAATTGCACCCTCTTTGTCTGTCAAGCCTCTCTTTTATTTTTTTATCCCCTACAGTTTTAGGACTAGAAACATTTACGCATTTTACAACTTTTTCTTGTTGGATAATGCCAAATTAACCATACCAGGGAGAGATTTTTTTTTTCTTCTCAAAACACAAGTCTGCAAAGGACTATCTAACACTATCATCTCAGAGATCTGAATGCTGAATATTTACTTTCTATATCTTTTCCACGGCAGCCCAGCCTAACAAGTCTATAGGTCCACCTAAAGCCACAACAAACTATGAACTGGAAATCCCAATACACTGGACAGAACCTGCCACTGGAGGGCACAGGGTGTGACATGGCTCTGCAAACACAGTGCATAAGGTATTGTGGTCTTCAAGAGTTTTCCAAGTGGAAACTGAGACAACAAAGCCAATGCCTCCTCCTCCTTGAGCTTGCAGTTCAAGCTGTAGAAAGTCAGAAATCCATCCATCATTCTCCTGGGCCTGGAATGCTACAGTCTCCACCTGAGCATGCTTTTCAGAGAAAAAAGCCTATTTGAGAAGAGAGACCAGCAGTTCAAGGAGTGCCAGTCCTCTTGTATTAGCTATTAAATAAATGGGCACAAATGTTTCTGCTCCAGCAAACTGAGGGGAAGTAACATATAAACTTTGAAAATCCTCATTTTTTATAAAATCTTGGGAATCTCAGGACACACTGGATCACAGAATCATAGAATGCCCTGGGATTGGAAGGAACCTTAAAATTTGTGTAGTTTCAATCCCCCTTCCATGTGCGGGGATATATTTCACTAGACCAGTTTGGTCAGAGCCCCATCCAACCTGAACATTCCCAGGGATGGGGCATCTACAACTTCTCTAGGCAACCTGTTCCAGTACCTCACCATCCCCCCCAGTATTTTTTCCTAATATCTGATTTAAACCTACACTCTTTCAGTGTGAAGCCATCCCCCCTTGTTCTGTCACTACATGCTCTTGGGAAAAGTTTCACTCCATCTTTCTTGTAGGCTCCTTTCAGTACAGGAGGGTTGGAAACCCTTTCTCAAGAAACATATCCCTATCTTAACCTGGTTTACTAGATTTAATTTGCTGTGTCTCCCATCTCCACGATTTGTGGAATACTTCTGCATTTTTCAGGATAAAAAAGATGGATAGGACTTGAAAATTTTGTGTCATCAAAAGATACTGTTTGTATTCTTAGTCAGACACACTATGATCTTGAGACAGGCTATGTTGCTTGATTTGGTCAATGTGAATCATTGCCGTTGTTGATACAGTTTTTGCCTGCAAATGGCCCAGAGAAACAGTGAATATGTCAGACACTGAGCAGCAGAATGAACTTTGTGCACACAACTACTTTTCTTAAGCAAAATAGCTGAAGTTGAAACCTTGAAATCTGTTACATGTGGGGTATTTTTTATGCAATAGTTGACTTTGGCAGTGTAATTAGAGACTACTTCATTTAGGTTTCACTATATAGGTGTATTACTGTTAATAGCCTTGTTAAAGGTGAGATCTTGCTCAGTCATGATCGGAGTGGAGCCGGCAGGAAGCACTGCACATACCCTGCTTAGGGCAGCCCTGCTACTGGCAGCAGGTGGGGGGACCAGCTTCTGACTTCTACACTTCACTCCACAGTTGGGAGTTTATTGGGGAGTGTTGCAAATGGGAAATTGGTGCCCATGCACTTCTCAGCTTTTGGTCCTTCACAGGTGTGGCAAGTCATTAGGCATTCACACCAACCTCCAATTCTGGATTTCTGTCAGTGCAGTTTATCTTCTGCCACCTATAGGATGTTTCCTGCAATGTTGAGCAAAATTAGAAAAGTGAAAGAGGTTTTAACACTTTTGCTGATCCAGTCATAGTTGGGCTAAATATACTGACTGCTACTTTATCAGCAGTAAAAATATATTGCCCTTAATATAAAGAATAATACTTCTATTCTTCTTACCTCTTCTTACTTTACTGTGAATCTGTAGCTCTAAAATATATCCCAACTCAAACTATTTGATTACACTGTTTCTCAAACAGAAGATAAGTGCTGTTGCTTTCACTAAAATATGATGTGATACTTGTAATTTCCTAGTATTACTATGCAAAATTGTGTCTCTGTTGGCCAATTCTTTGAAGTCAATTGTATAGATACTTCAGTGCATAGGAGGAAATTGCTGATGATTACGCAATGGGATTTACCCGCACTTCCAAAAAGGCTGTGCAAATGCAAGATGCTGCAAAGTGCTGATCGTATTACACTGTATGTTCACTCACTTTTACTGGCATGCATATTTTAATGGGACAAAATAAAGACTGCATTGACCCAGTATCTTTATATTACATAACTAGCTGACTATTAGTAAAATGCAAACTTTTCTAATTTTCCTATCATAAAAACATTTCCATTGCTTTCTAAACAGTAATGAAACTCAGACAGACAGCATTAAGAATCAGCCTACTACTGGCAAGTTTAATAACTATTAAGACTTTATAAAGATTACTGTATGTATTTTTTAAAAAAGGAGTATTTAAAATTGACCATCTGAACATTTTGATTAAAAGAAACCATATTTATACAAGGCTTAGCAGCAAATATAATGGCATGTAATGAGTACACCAATAAGTAGCAGACACTGACCTTCATTTTAAGGTTTTGTGAATCCTATAGGAATTAGCCAATATGGAGGTTAATAGAATGCTTTCTGAGAATATTAACAATCTGTCTGCTATGAGTGTCCTAGAAGCTACCTCAAAGGCTAGCCTGCCCTATTTTCTGTACCACAAGTATGTATTTGTGGCCACAGAAAATGTTTTTAAGCCTGCAAGGTACTTAGTACCTAAGCATGCTTAGTATGTAAGTACATTACCAGGTATTCACGCTGGCAGCCAACAGAATGTCCTTTAGCTAGCAGTATACTCAGAAGCCATACAGCATATATATTACCTCATGCATGGAGCAACCCCAGAAACTGCTTTTCTATCACAGCATATACATATATATATATATATATACAGACAGAAGGCTGGAAATGAGCCAGACATTGTAAGAACCTCTAAGAGATTATGGTGCAATACAGTTCAGCCTCTACAGTGCAGCCACCCACATGCACAGAAGTCAGGCTATGCACACTTCCAGTGTGTTACTGCCTTGCTTAAAGAAAAGCCTACTCTAGCTCATGTTTGTTCCCACCTCTTAATGGGATAGTTGAGTACCAGCTTGTTAGTTGGACTGTCTTCACATATGGTATTCCTAGGGATGCCAAGGATGACTGAAAATAGTGGAAGTGAACAATGGGAGAGACTCAATAATATCTTCCTCACTCCTCAGACTTGACACAAGCAGGGCTGAGGCATGTAAAAGAACAGCATTTCAAACAGAAGGTCAGCTTCTGCCACTTTGAGATTCAATGCATACACTTCATGTAACTAAATTATTTTCTTGTGCAGAATACATACAACACAAACTACGCCACTGTGAACCTTCCTTACTCTACCATTCTTATGCCTCAGCCTTAACCAGGACTTGAACTTTTCTGCCACATGAAGTCTTTGCTCTGTTTGATGAGATTACAAATATCAATTAGATATGATGTGAAACGCCAAGCAAGAAGACATTGGAGAACAAATTCTGCAGGCTGAAAATCACATGGAATGTAATTCAGTTTGGAAATATTCACCAAGAATTACTTTTAGTAATAGTCTTTTTACTAAGTAGACACTTAGGTTTAAAAAGCTATGTAGGATGTTGTTCCACAGTACTGTATTACCCTACTGCAATTCCTTTTTAAGAGATTAGCAGGCCTGTGGGAATGGCATTGTACTAGGGACTCCACAGACTGTCTGAAAACCAAGTATATGAGGCTACTGTCTGCCAAGTGATTAGAAGTGAAGCTATCAGGTTTCAGCCCAGCTCCACACGTAACTGGTCCCTAAGCACCACTCCTTCAGATATTCTTGTTTACAATCTCATGAGGAAATTTGGGAGCTGAAGGGCTGGAAATCTGGTAATCTCCTCAGGACATGGTGGAGAAGTGTAAGAAGGACTGATCCAGTAGGAGAGCTTGCATAGATAGCTTGTTCTATGAACAGAGGATTTCACTCTCCAGGGCTGCCAAATTCATCACTTTTTGTATGAATTTATTTTAAAATCAAATTTACCCCCCCTTGTCACCACCACATGTATTTTCTCAAAAGGCATTTGTATGTTAAAAGTAGAAATGAAGAAAAAACTAAGAGCTCCAAATATCTGAAACTTTCCAATCCAAGTGAATTTTCAGTCACATAAAAAAATGTTTTGGCCTAAAGTCTCTCAGCCCCCAAATTTGGGTAAGAGTACGAAAGATGATAAATCTAGAAAAATCCCAAGCCTTACCTTCTTGTAGAGACTTCTCAGGTCTCTGTACTGCCACATACTATTGAGGACCTGAGATGCTGCTTTCACCACTTTAGGCGAATGTCTGTTACACACATATATTAAAAAGGGAGAGAGAGAGAAAGAAAGAGTGAGAAGGAGACTGTTAAGCACAAGACACCATTCATCCTAATTTTCAAATGCATTGCTATGGATTAAAGCCCACAATTAGAGTCTGTTTCACGTACACCACAAGATCTTTGATTGGTATCTTGGATTCCAATGAGTTTTTAAGCAAGGGCAATATATATTATTTCCATAGTACTAATCATTCAGTGAGGAGCAAAACAAAAGCTACTTAGTTCACACAGGGATTCATGCTGAGAGCATAGTAAGAGGGAAGTAGCAACTGGCAAAATTTTTGAGGACCCAACTGGCATTATAAACATCTAAGATGTCCTGGCTACAACTTTTGGCCTAAATAACAAGGAGTCAGAGCCAGAGTATCTTTCTTGGTAAGCTGCCAAACTTCAGCTCTCGACAGTGTGCTCAACTCATTAAGCTGCTCTCAGCAGTGGCCAAAAGAAACACTCTAGATGGGTGATGAGCACTGGTTTTGAAGTGCAGAGGCAAGATGCAGAAATACAAGTGATTATAAAAAGGTATCATAAATTTCTTTAGGAATCCAAATGAGGACTTGGATGTTGCTCACACCATTACCATTTAAGGATGGCAATACATCACATTCAAAAGGATATAACTTCACATGGGCTTTCTTTTCAGACAGGTTTTGAAAGAAGATCTTAACTATTGTTACAATCCGTTGGAGTAAAATATTCCTCTTGGTATGGGTAATTAAAAAAAATTCTAAAAAAAAATATCAGAGAGTATTCATCTCAGTGAAGAAGGGTCAAATAGGAATGGACCAGGAAGATAACCCAGCCCACTGAGGAAGCATACACTGTGCTAGACCAAAAAACAGCAGAACGCTAGAAAACCTGGCAAAGTCCAAAGTCCAGAGTGAGGTGATTCATGTTTTACTCGCAAGAGACATATGGATTGCATAACCAAAGAGAAACCAGAAAACCAGCAGCTTAAGTTACTGCTTTGGGCAGAAGCCTTCTCAGGGGTCAGACTTTGCTTCATTCTGTGACTTCTGAGAAGGATCACTGGCAGGCTGACACTCAAGCTGGTAAAGCCATGTTCATGACACAACTGATTCAATCAACTTATACAGTATTTTCCTAGTAATTTAATTGGTGCTTTTTTCCCACTTTTCTTCCACTTCTCACCCAGAGTAGAGCAGTAAGTGGGAAACTGGTGAGTAAACAGGACTTTGATAAACCCTTTCAAGGGTAATTGTTTTTATTATACTTCCAGCTGTACTGGCTAGTGGGGTCCTGGTAGCATGGAGTAACCAGGAAAATAACTGTGCCAACCACTGCATGAGTAGTGAGTGACAGGAATTATGCAATGCTGATACGGGCTTGGCCAATATGACCTTACCAACACCACTTCTCTCGTGTGGTCACACAGGGAGAGTGCTCAAGCCCTGAGCATGTTCCAAAGGCTAGTAGGGCCAACTCCACACTCCTGGCACTGATGCATACCAGGATGCATGGCCAGTCTAGTATTCTGCACCTGTAGAAACAGATGCTTTGTAGTGGACAAGATGATTTCAAACTGAAGTGTTTTACTGTATTACAGTGAGCATGTTACAATTTTATATCATTCCAACAACCAGCAATTTTGATTATTAAACAATCAATTACCTGTAAGAAACCAAACCAAACCAAAAGCACACCATACTAACACTTCTGAAAGCTGAAAAATGGAACTTTTACTTAAGATAGGCATTTGTAGCACTGGGTGTTGACAGATTTTCTTGTTCTAGAACTCTGTAACCTGTAACAATAACACAGAACTGCAAATCAAAGTACTTGAGAGGAAGGATATTTATATTTGGAAGGACATTTTGGAATTACTCAACATTAGCCGGGCTGAATATATCATTAGAAACATATATTTTTCAGTTATGAGGGATATTTAGACAGGGAATTATACCCTTGGACCTTCCTAAAACTGCCCAGGATACTTTGAAAATTCCAAACTCAACAGGTATTAATAATCTCTACCAGAAACAAGTAGACAAATGCATTATTCTGAGGAAAGACACACTCAGTTTAAGAGAAATGGCTATGAACCTGCTTGCAATATCAGTACATTTGATCTAGAAAATATAAATAAAAATTTAAACAGATTTCATAATAACAAAATGTAAATAAATTGGCAGAGCATGGGAAGCTCTCACAACTGGAATCACATACTTGGTCACACTACTACTTTTTACCCCTTGCCATTAGAATGTAAGAATGTTTCAATAATGAATTTGGTATGAAAGGAAAAGGGTGACAATAGAGGAAAAGAAATGTGATTAAGTTATATTGGCAATGCTCCAATCACATAGGCGAGCATAAGTTCTCATACCAAATGTAGGGTGCATAAATCTTTCCTTCGGGTTGTGGCCTGGCTTTGTGGGGCTCTTTTAGAGCTCTGATGCTGCAGTAGGCTGTGTGATGACAGCTTCGAGTAGGTGGACTGATGGGTTTTGTACACTACAGTGAAGGCTTTTTGTTTTCAAACTGCCATAGTCCCATTGCACTATACTTCAGCAGGTTGACAAATATGAGAACCAGGCTATCTGTTTTAGGCAAAAGAAGGATAAAGAGTGAACTCTTCATGAAGAGTGCGTACATAGGCAAACACACAAGATGAAATCATAGCTGTTCTGAAAATGTCACAGTTGTGTGCAAGACTTTTTTTTGCCTCACAAAGCATCCTAATGCTCTCTCAGAAGCAAGCAGTCAGGAAAATCCATGGATCTGCTTTTACTGTGCCCCACCTTACACAAGCTGGTGGCAAGGAAAAGGGTGCTGTAAAGAGGGACAGTGACTTCACATTCTTCACTCCTGAAGCAAGAGGAGCAGTCACCCCTTCTGCAGGGTGCAATCCAACTACTCTGCTACCTAATGTTTAACAAGATCTTCTGGAATTGCTTAGAGGTAGTGGTTACTGTAGTCAAGTACTCTCCCTTAAAATGCACATGGAGTCTACTCCCCGCACTGTTGACGGTACAAAAAAATAAACCAAAGCAGAGGGAGACTTTTGGTACTCGCATTGTCTGTTTCTTGTCACCTTTCACACTGGGCGTATGATTTTTGATGAAACTAAAGAATTCAACTCATGATTGCACAGAGAAGGCAAACACATTCAGGACTAGTAATAACTACCGGAGAGATTAAAAAAGTGCAAGGTGATTTGCAAAACATACTTGTCTCCTTTACTCTTAGATATGCCAACCAGTTTCTCAATGCCGCCTGCGTCTCGTAAGGCCTTGGCATTCTCCATGTTTTTAGTGATGACTTCATGCAGAGTGCAGCAAATGGCAGTAACGGTGTCATCAGACATGGCCTTGCTTGCTGAGCTGTTGCTGTTGTTAGCGCCTGGCAGTCGGTGGACCAGATCCCTCATGGCATACTTGCCTTTGTTGAAAGAAAATGAAGGGAGAATTCAGAAGATATAGCAATAAAGGGTGACGGAGAAGAAGCACAGGGAAAACATGCAAGACTATAAGCACCATTTGCATCATTCTATGTAACCTAATTGGATACCGATATCATTTTGGAGCAAGCCACATTTATATGATTGCATGTTCAAGCGTTTCACACATTATGAACTTTGTTAATATTTCCATACTGCATCAGTTGGAGACTTTAGATATGTCTACCTCATGCCCTCAAGAGAATGAAACTATGTCAGTAAAGGCCAAATATATGTACTAAGACAACTGAATACCACAATTTACCAAACTTGGCAAGTCCTCATCTCCCACCAAACAACTCACAACTTGTTACTATACATTAAAAGTGCATCAATTGCTAAAACCACAACAGTGAATGCAAATCCAATGATGTTGTTATTTGTGGAAAAGTCTTCTCTGAAGGATCAGTTTTACTGTACAAGGTTAATTCTATACTACATGTGGCACTTTAACTGGGTTTATTAGTGGACCAGATACCTCATGGCACACTCGCCTTTGTTGAAAGAAAATCAAGGTCTTAGACTGTATTGTTCAGAGAGGACACCACCTTTTCCACACATCCTTAGTCGTATGCATGGTACTGACTAGGAAGGAAGCCTACTATGAGATATCTATTCCAGTCTGGTACTTAGTAAGGAGTTGTTTAAGAAAATACTAACCTCCAGAACTTAAACATCTCCTAAAATGAAAGGAATTTTTAAAATGGTCACATTGAACATCTCATAAAAAAGAAATTCTGGCAGTTATGTTTGGACTCAATAATCTTAAAGGTCTTTTCCAGCCTAGATGATTCTAAGATTATAATTTTTTTCCTGTTTATATTGATTGATTTTTTTCCTTTTTTATTTCCAAAATTTCCTCTGGAAGTAACGTAATGCTTGTGAAAATACAAAAACAGCTTCTGAGAATTTGTATATGCATATGTAGTGTAAATGTGTGTATATACATATATATAAATGAAGGGCAGGGTTAGCACCAGCACAGATTCACGAGAAGCCTCACATCAGTTCTAGAGGATGTCTATTACAATAAATGGCTACATGGTCCTTCAGTGTGATGAAGAGAAGATCAGAGAGGGTGCTGGCCTGATGAAGTTAGCACTGAGGTCAGTGAAACAACTCTGAATCACCTTCAGTGCAGCTGTGCTAGGGATTTGCATACAGCAATCACCATGAGTGTATCGTGCAGGATGAAAAGGACAGGAAAATTGGGAAATAGAAATATAATTAGTAATCTAATCTACATCACATTTTGTGAATGAAATAATCAGGTATGATTATTGTATATAATATGATAATTTAATCAGATTTTTTTGATAACTTGAAAATGTCCTGATCAATTAGTGTTTATGAGTACTTACTAAAAATCTTATTTATGAATTCATAAAAGCTGTTTGTGTCCATATTTGAAATCAGAGGTAAGAGGAAAATCACATCTTTGAACCATTTTTATTTCTCACAATTTTGCCTGCTGTGGTAGAACTGCAGTCAGTAGTATTCAAACAGAACATTCTTAATACAGACAAAAACTAAAATCTCTGTACTGAACTGTTAAAAATTATCAAATAGATTTTGTGGCAATGAAAGGCCTTAGAAAATACTTACTCTATATCATGTTTAAAAACATTCCTTGTTATAAAAAGCATAACATTGCCAACAAAATATGTGCAATAGGATTTGAATCTTACTGGTGTGCAGCAATACAAATTCTGTCCTCAAACATTTTTATTTCTTCGAACTTAATATTTAATTTACTTGAATTATTAAAATTTTAAGCAATATTATTAATATCAGATGTAGTACAGCTGTTAGCACCACTTTCTCTTTCAGAAATGGCTTTTTTGCGCAAACCGAAAATCTTCTTTTCCCCTACATATTTATGAAATGCTGTTCTAGAACAGACTGAAATGCTGTCTACATCTTCATCTGTTTGTTCTATGTAACATGAACACATTATTAGTTGTTTATCACTTACAGTGATTACTTCAGTTTGCAACATATAAAAAATTAAGCTTGGGTATCAAAAAATAAAATAAACCATGATTTGATGTAGCTTTTTCTCTTCTAGCCCAGTGTTTGCACTGGTCAGGAGTAAGTACATGCAGATAAATCAAATCAGTGAGACTTTCTGCTTTCTGTGTGCTACTCTGCACACATCCATAACAGACCACTGTTTCTTTTTCCTTTTGCACCTCACTTAAATTGCAACAGAGCATCTCACTACCTCAGACCTCTGGTGGAACCAGATAACGATGATCATTCCATTAGCAGCCAAAGACTGCATCCCTGAGCACTGGGTATAAAGAAATCTGGATGGCTGCCCCAGGCAGATTTCTTTCCCAGAACTGGCCTACTATTCTGGGCAACAGTATTCATACCAGTACACATGCCTAGACACACAAGATGCTTTTTATAACAAATAAAGGCTTTGGAGCTATCAGGGAAATCTCAGTAAGAAAACTAATACAAACACAGTCAAGCAGGGTATAAGCATTCTGGACATGCTAACACTCAGCAGTTTTAACATTGCTATGCACACCCTTCAGTTAGGCACGAGAAGATCAAATCAGTATTAGATACTTCAAAACAATTAAGGAGGTTTTTTTTACACATAATGTGTAACAGTGGGACAGCACAGCATTCCCTATTCTGAGCAGTTGTAGTATTTCCAGCTTAATACTACTATTCAATTCTTAATCATCTGTGTATTTAAACTAAAATATATTCTGAGTGGGTTTGGTTGGGATTTTCTGTCTGATGGTTTTGAGTTTTTTGTTTTTTGGGGTTTTTTTTTTGGTGTGTTTTTAACTAAGAATTGCATGCAATTTAGTGTTTAGATAACAAGTGCCAGAAGACTGACAGCACACATTTTGTAGATCTAAAATCTAATCAGTGTATTTCAGCTGTTGCAGTATGCAAGGTGGTGTCCAGTTTGGGCACTCCTCTATCAGAACTTGTAATGACAATGCCAGGTCCCAAATCCTGGCAGGAGCTGTCTGTGAGGATGACAGCTCCTCCCTGCCCTGTCCCCAAAAAGCAGTGGAAGATGGAACTGCCACCTCCCACAAAGCCTTATCCACACTCGTGGGTAAAGCAGCTGACCAAAATTCAGACAGGCATTACGGCTCAAAATGTCCTTCCAGGGTTCACCAGAAAAAGGTGGCACGCCAGCTGGAATAAGAGGGAAGTGGCTGGGCCACAGAGTTCATCTAAGCCACCGTTTGAATGGTCTTAAAATCTCTTAACAAGTATAACTGTTTGTATATTTTCTGTGGTTTGAGTACTTTGAACACTGTGTTAGCTACTTGAAAATTTATCTGGAATGAGAAAATCTCCTGTCTTGCCCATAAAATAATGCGGCATTAATTTAATTTCATTCAAAACATACAAACTTACACTGAAACAGCAGTTAATTTGCTTTAATAGAGAGTTAAGTCATGGAAATTGAAAGTCAAGAATTATTCTTTATAGTGTAAAAAGCATTACACAGTAACTTGCCTGCATTCTAACCATGTTTTCTAAAATTATACATGTAGTTAGTTAATAAATTACTGTACTACATTCACAGAAAAAGCCATCAGTTACAGTTGATTTCTCTTAACTGAGTTATGTTCCTACTGCTTTATTACAGACATGAAGAAGAGTCATGTTTTCTAGCATGAGCTATGGAAGAAACCTTGCTCTACTTCACAGTGGTGTAAATGTCAAGTAATGTCACAGGTACTGTTGCATCAGCCCAACACAGCTGACAACACATGAGATCCTTGACTTTTGCATTACTCTATTTTAGATTCTGCAGAGCATTTGCAATTAGAATTATTTTTTTTGATGTTAAGAATGTCTTCTGAAAGCAGACTGAAATGCGTAATGGAAACTACTCTTGTAATATCAGCAAAGTATTACCTAGCACCACTAATAGGAAGGCTGAGCAATTCAGCTTGGAGCACAAAGGCCCCCTGAATGGAAGAAGTGAGAGCAGATGAGGGTCCTGAGAAGAGAGGTGGATGTGTGTGAGGATTGTATTAAAAAGAAATAGCATTGTTAATTTTCATTAGGGTTTATACAGAACTAATTTGATCTACAAACAAATTGATTTTTTATTTGAGCAACATCACACATTATAAGACCCAAAAATGATTTGAAGCTTTTAAAGAGGATTTACATAATATGATTAAACATAGCCAACAGCTTGACAAGAAAAAAAAAAAAATCATTTATTTGTTCAATTTCACTCTTAAAGGAAGGAAGAAAGCCATTAGATAGCCATAAAAGGAAAGAGGTTGTTCTGTGGTTGCTTGGGACAGCATTTTTCTGAGACTATACATTTAAAAGTTACTTTTCTAAGATAAGACTTCCCCCGCTTTCATATTAAGAGGGTGATTCATCTAACACCTTGCACTCAAGTCTTTGACTGTAATATGATAGTATTTGCTTATTATTTCAACAATAAAGATTTAACATCTTTTCCTCTGCATGATAAAGTCTCATTAGAACCTTAATACCTGCCTCCATTACTTAATTCAGGACACTTTTTACTTCATAGGATCAAATCAATAGCTGTCCTAAGAGAGATTCTGCCTTCAGAGCCAAACAGTAGAGAAAACTAAACCTCTGGTAGATTTAACCAGAACAAAATCATCCCAGATAAGGTTCTACTTCTGGAAATATTGCCCTTGAGACAAATTCACTGCTGTTGCAACCTTGTTGACTTCATTTCCATTTTCACTCATCTCTGAAAAATGACTGACACATTGGCAAATTTATTAAATAGTTGTGACATGGTTCCTACTTTGAGAGAACACAACTAGGAAAACTGACCTTGAGAAAACAAGAAGACTCAAAAGATATTAATTTCAACTAAGAACCCTGTCCTAGAAGTGGAACTTGTTCTATAATAGTTCACCACTTTTTCACCCCCTTTAGGATATCTGTTAATTCACATATGTAGCCACAAAATATAAAAATGGCAAAATGTCACCATACTTTGTTGTAAAGATACAGATATCATATTCCAGATCTCCTGGTGCCTGTGTGACACAATATATGGGAATTTTCTTCTCTTTGTGTGAACATGTGCTCCACTTAAGACATATGTGGTTTTGGCCACTTTTACCATCCTTGTGTTTTTAATTCCACTCAACTTCAGTATTTCACAGACTTTATGGAAAGAATATGACTGGAAGAGCTTTTAACATTACTTAATCATTACTTAATAAATGTGCCAAAACTGTCTGCTTAATTCGTATGGAACCAATTTTGATCATGAGTCAGTATATTCAACTGATAGTCTAATAAATTAGAGTGTATTCATCAGACGATAGCAGTGATAGAGATACCATTACTATATTTGAAAGTTCATTTCTGCACCATGCTTTCATTGTCAGGTACCATTGTTTTAAGGTATAAACAATTAGCACTGCTGGCACTGGTGTAGCACCTGAAAGTGCCCCTCCAGATCCAGCTGTTGCTGTTACAGGGGAGCCCTGTCCATTCTCTGAAGACTGAAGATTTTCTAGTACATACTGAGGTGCAAGAGTGGGTGTAAGAGCCCACAAAAAAAGGGAATGATTATGATTATTTCATTATGTAGCAAATGCTGGACTTTGACTGCCCAGGCAATACAAGGTATTTTGGAGGCATTAGAGCAGCAGTCAGTCTTATGGCATTTAAGAGGGTAAAGGTTTGTTACTTTTCATAGCAAGATTTTCTTTTGCAACTGAAAACACTCAAGGGGGAAAACTACCCTGAATTTTAAAAGCAAAATAGGCTGGGGTAAGAAATGCCATCATACTGGGTCTTAGAACCACGTGTGCTTTTACGTGGGGTACGGGAGGAAGCAAGCCCAAGAAGATGAAACATGGTAATGTCAGAGCTATTGGGCCAGAAGAAAAGGTGGTGAATGGAAGGAGACAAAGTTATA
The DNA here is from genome assembly GCA_035221455.1 of Xenops minutus. Taxonomy (NCBI): domain Eukaryota; kingdom Metazoa; phylum Chordata; class Aves; order Passeriformes; family Furnariidae; genus Xenops; species Xenops minutus. The sequence goes on along the minus strand of JAWWEE010000074.1, from coordinate 77,792,665 downwards.
TCTTTGAATGCAAAAAAAGCTTCAAAAGAGGTTGAGAGACACTTGTCCCAGTGAGCAGACAATTACTCCTCAGACTTTGGGGAGCACCAGGAAAGAAGCAAGTGAGTCAAAAATAAGGAAAAAAACCTACCTGATGTGGCAGTGTTGTTTACAAAAGAGGCCCCCTAGTTCAGAAGACAGAGCAGCACAAACTGAAATAAGGGTCATTAGCCAACACAAAGTTTAATGCCTTCTTGCTCGGCACTGAACAACAACTGCTTCCAGGCAGGCTTTCCACTGCAACCACCAATCCAGTGACTTTGCCATCCACCCTACTCTGTACTATATAGTCTCTAGCAATGCCAAGCACAGTGTACATTGCATGTTAGGAACTGTAATTCATAAGAGCTTGCATAAAGCAATGCTCTCTTCCCTCGTTTGATTAGACCTTAGCTGTTGACTGAGCAGGTTTATGAAACTCAAAAGTAGTGTCTACTGTCAAACCCAAGTGACCTGAGCAGTGCTAGCTAATGGTCTGTGATGCTGCTCATCACGACAGAGAAGTTTCTTATTTCTAAGACTACTGTGCAGGAATTGTTACTGGAAGATGAAAGTGGAAAAAAAAGGGAACAGTAAGACTGAAAAGCACACCCCAAAAAGCATAAGACCCGCCAATTCTAGCAAGTATGAGAGAACAGAGGATTCTGGGTCAGTTTAGGATTTAGGTGTAAAAAAGAAAGATCAAACCATTTTCAGGCACGTAGGGGGAAATTGATGTGTCCAAAGAGAGGGAACTAACCCATTTTCAGATTCCCTTGGATACCTGAGACACCTGCACAGAGTTAGTAGACCTATGGAACACACAGAGCCTTCTGGAAAACCAGATGTAAACAAGATAGGATACCCTATGGTCTTTAAGGTTTAATGCTTATCTCTAGAAACCTAAATATGTTTGGCCAAAAATGTTTTTTAGGTACTCAAGACCTTTTACTTCTTACGGTAGTGACATGCACAAACATTTGGAATCTCTGGCACTTCAAACTAAATGCATATGAAGACATTTTACTACATAAAGGTAATTGACTGTAGTACTGCAGTTATCCCTACCCAAAAAAAGTCTCATCTCAGCTCAATCATTGATAAGAGAAAGCAGTGAATTAACTTAAAGTGGTTTCAGTAAGCAGCAAAAAGCTCATGGGCTGAAGCGACTGATTTAGCTGCTTCACATTAAGCATAGCCTGTCAATTAAGTTGGGATAATGAGTACTTAAAGCTAGAGCACTGTGCCAGATTTCATTTTCTTGCAGGTTTATTTGAATTTAAATTTTAAGACTCCGTGGAGTTAAATGAATAAAAACCATTACACACACGTCCTCCTGTGCCCCCAAGGATCCAGGTGCACTTTGCTCATGGCTGCTGAGAGAGAACAAAGAATCAGGTGGAGGTCTCAGATTCCCTTTTCACTTCAGAAAAATGATACACTTCAGTTTTTCACCATCTCTAATGACAGGCAGTAAGATTTCAAGATATAAGATTGGTATTTGGTATGGACCACAACAAAGATGAACAGTATCTTCCCTGATGCATTGTATGGCATGTGCCAGGCATTGGTTTTCTTTTTTAAAAGTCCTTTTTATCAAGAATAAATTCAGCCATCAGTAATGTAGTATATAAAGCTCTACAGGAAGCAGGAATAGTCACATTTTACAGTTTTAGGGAAGAAACCCTCAAACTTTCAATGAGTGATGAAAGTATGTGAAACACCTTGTGTGGCAATGTCAGTTGAGATTTGCTTGTAAAAGAATCAAATATCTAAAAGGGAACCAGTATAGAAGCTTTTATCTTTTGAAAAATACTAAAAATGTTGGTTCTATATTTTGCAAAAGAAAAGTATGGCATGAGGTGAACAAGGATGAAAGAGCAGTATGTGTAGAAGCTATTGGCATGGGACAAGGACAAAAGAGAAGCATTTTGGTATTTTGAACCTGAACATGCCATGGGAAATCACAACTGGGTGCAATGCAATCATTGCCTTTCAGCAAAATGCTTTCTCAGATCCTTCATAAATTTTTGTTCCTGTAGCAGCATTTTAAGCCAGTTACTTTTGTTCTTCAGCCTCTTGCTTCCAGAAATTCAACTTTTCCATTTCATATATTTCCTGCCTCCCTCTGGACAATTATTTTTCTTGTTTTCAACTCACATCCTCAGGGCTACTCCCTCTTCCCTCTATGACATGACTAATAACTTTTCTTCTTTGAGCTGTATTCCCTCAAACCTCTGGATCTTAACTGTGAAGTTTTCATTGTCCTTTGCTGTCTTGTAAATCTCTGCATCTGCCTTGTTTGCCAAGCTTTTCCACTCTCTCCTCATATTGGTTTACACATGCTTGGCTAGATCCTGCTTTTGTCACATCCCTGCATGTCCATGCCCCATCCCCCACAGGCTCATGCTTTTTACTGTTCTGACCACAAGGAAATTTTAGCTAGTTTACAAGCATAGATTTTAGACTCAAAAATGCCAGTGTGTTTGAAAGCTATTGCTCTTATACTACTTGTTGTCCCTCTTGTATATCTCAACTCCACAGGCAACTATTTATTCTGATGTTACTTTTAATACTGATTTTACTCCTCTCTCAATCTAACTACCTCCATATTCTGCATGTTTCTCACACAGCAAGACTGCAGATATTCAGACTTTATATCAGCAGTTATCATAAAAATTTGAGTCTGAACAAATTCCAGGGCTCTTTAGCTGACCATAACCTGCTAATTCATGTCCCAGCACATGCTTTAAAGGCTAGATCCATGTCTGCACTTTGCATGCAGAAGTACTTCAGCTGGGTGTGTTGGAGCTAATACCAAAACCAGAGCAGTGTATAGAGACTCTGCTGTACATCTCTGCCTCTTCCATCTTTGCTGTCTTTTTGGCAATTGTCATGGGATGCGTGCGTGATGCCCATGTGCATTTCTGAAGAAACTACCTCTTCTTTGGGGGAGTATATATTTGCAACACAACAGTCAGAGAACTAGTACAGAAATGGATTTATGTGCACTATGGCCAAATGGATTTTCTGTTTCTTAACAGCACCTCTCACCCAGCATAATGGATGGCTTCTCTTTTGAATGTTTGTCCATATATCAGCTGAGCAATCTCTATCTTCCCTCTCTCATGCTGGAGAAGCAAACCAACGATCAAACACAGACAGTCCGACTCAGAGTGTGTTCTCTGACTTACAAACTGGTTTTTAAAGATGAATTTGGGAAGAGGTGTAAGCACTAATTTGTTGTCTGTCTCACCCACGCTGGGACTATAAAAATGAGGCAGTTAAAGTTCAGCTTGACTTGCCTAATTATCTGCTGACCTGATATGCCAAACAACTGCTGGGTCCACAGAAGGAGAAAAATCTCCACAAATAAGCTTCTATTTGTCAGCCTCAGCAGTAAAGGAAGCAGCATTTTTTAAGACAAACTATCACGTATTACTGCTCTTCTGTTGTTTCCTCTCTCTTAGCCAGAAGAAGGGATTTGGGTGGTGGCTTTGGCTGTCTCCCTTGCAGTCTTATCTCTGGAAGGTTGTCTGGGAACAAAAATGACAAACTCAGGCTTTATTGTTGTTGGATCCAAGAAATTTAATCCTGTATGTTTGGGTTTTAGATCCAGAATGGGTGGAGTCCATGTGTGAAATAACTCAATTTCATTTCTAATTATTTTTGATTACATTTCCTGCCAGGTATACAAAACAGAAAAGGCATGGAAAGGAGTTGTTAGCCTACCTATTGACTCAGGTAGTGCAAACATATCCAATTAAGCAGCTCCTTTAGACACCAACAGATTTATTTCCTGTTTAGACTGCACTGTCATCTTTCCTTTCATCTTTCCACTAGCCCAAGGTAAAAAAGATTCTGCAAGGGAAGTGATTCCTCAGTTTAATTGCTGCAGGCTAAGTTTTCTGATTATTGGAGCTGGTTTTAGTCCCTTGCTATCCTCCTCCCTGCTCCCTGCAGAGAACAGAGCTTTTGGAAGGCTGAATTTTTTAAAAAATATAGCCGTTTAATTAATGTTTTGATTAATCAGTGCTACTAAAATGCTTTGAAGAGGAAAAGCGTTATGTGAGTGTTGAGTGGAATTTTATTTTTATCTGCATTATTTTCTGAGATAGGATAATATTTTGTTAATAGTTTGATTCATGGGACTTTAAATTAGGCCACAATGAAGAAATAAGAATATAATCTATTTTTGGAAAAGCAAGTTTAGGCTTCCAGATCTATGCCCTGATCCAACACCCATTGAAATTAATGAGCCTGTCTACTAATGTCAGAAGGTATTAAACCAGATTTATAGAAAAGTGGCTTTTCTTTTTCACTTTGTTTTTTATTTTGTGTCCAGAACAGGATTCTGACAGGAGTGACCAGAGTGAATTGCAATTAGACATTATCCTGTTTTAACTGTCTATGCAGCAACTGCAATTTTTTTGCTACTATTTTTCTGCTTCTTTACTTGCACTATAGTATTGCCTGAAACTCATGAACAAATGTGTCCCCAAGGTATGATCTAATAGACTGATTGTTTTTACATGCTTTTATATACAGTTAGGAAAACACCATAGTGAGAATACAAAGACCCTTATATTTAGAGGCTTACATTAAAATATTAAGAGAAATAAAATCAAAATGGATCCTTATGATCTATTCTGTTATTAAAGGTCAGATAAGAAGCATAGATGTAAATATTTTAGCTCAATAAATATAAATCTTGGTAAAGTGATAGTGTCTTTTGAAAACATCTCTTTCAAGAAGTATCAAACCACTTCAAGTCATACCGCAATGTTCATATTTGCCGTAAGTATGTCAGTGTTCAAACATTTCTTAAGTCATCACCATGAAAACTCTACATGGAGCAGCTAAGATAATTTGTGCATCATGGCAAAACAACAATACTGAGCATAGGTATCAGTATTTCACATTGCTCTATTGTACACCATAAAATAATTTCTATTTAATAACAAAATCCTGGTTAGTATTTAAGGCTCAGTAGAATGATACACTAACTTCACAGATGTCAGTGGCTGGGAGAAGGGCAGAAAGGAAAAGAACAACTAAAAGAATAGCAAGTGAAAAAGTACTAGGTGTTTAAAAATTATTTTCAAAAACTTCAGACAATTTATCCATGAAAGGGCAAGAATATAATGCAGAACTTGCTTTTTCCCCTGCAATTTGGCATTGCTAGCAAAGACCTCATGAAGACACTGTGTTCCTCAGTTGAACTGCTAATGTATCAGTGTAACTAAAACAGACCATACAAAAGTCTGCTGCAGTAATGAAGCTATAGGTACATTTATTAGAAACAGGGTCTCTCATACTACTCATGCAGAAGTGGACAGGTATTCAGTTTTATAGGTACTTTCTAGAGGTCAATTAATTTTGAAGATGATACTAATGTTCTGACTCAGTTTAATTCCTGTCCTTAATAGAGTGTTTTCTCCTTTGGAAAGGAACAACTTATAAGGTAGTTTTATATTTTAATTCACCTCAAGCTGCTACAATATTAGACCTGGATACAGTAAGTGTGTAAGCAAGGATATGATGCAGAGAGAAAATAAGTTCTGCATTCTCATAGGAAGGGTAAAAATGCAACCAATAACCTTCCTTAATAATAAATATTATACTATTTTTTGTTTTGACTACAACATGACTAATTTTTACATTTCTCATAAAAACCTTTCTCAGCTCTTCTAAGATATATAGCTCATTATTAGTTGTCTTTCAAGAAATTGCATCAAATGAATTCTAGTCCCAACTGCTCCACCAGAGTACAGATCTAATAGAACAAAGTTCTGTTTGTGCTTCCTCAAGAGGCAGGAGTCAAAGGGTTCATAACGTGACTTGTTTTTGGGTTGTGCTACTGCTGATCCTTTCAAGGTAACAGCTTGAGGTGCCACCTTCAGGCTACTGGATGACCAAGTCTTTTCTCTAGTGGCACTCAAAGAAACCTTACCTCCAGATATCCATTTGAGCTTGTTCAAAGTCACTAAACAGTTCTTTTTTTAACCTGAGTCACAGCTGCTCACCTAAATCTGAGTAACACATGGCACGAGGATTCTCAGGACTGTGCACTCAATTTCCTTCTCTTTCCTCCTTGATAAGAGTCAAAGAGTCCATATGGTAGACTTTTTACACTGGACTTGATCTCCTTCCTGGATATCAGGTTGGACAGAAGAGATTTGCTTAAGGCAAAGCCCTTAACCTCCTAGATCCTTCAATTTCATCTCTCTCAGACCTCTGCAACATTGGTTGACCTCTGCTACTTCCAAAGAGAGGGGGAGAATTGGGCAAATACTCCAAAAGTCTTCTACTCCCTCCAGATTTGGGGAAAAGACAAATCTGGCAGAGAGAAGCTGACTCCTGGGCTCCAGTGCCTTATTTTAAATGATCAGAGTGCTCTGAAAGACTAGGGAGGAGTCAGAGAGAAAATTTTACATGTACTCAGCAGCCTTGCTACCTCCCTGAGACGCGGCAGAATATAAACTATACTCTGCATTGCAGGGGAAGAATGGGAGATCTGGTTTGGAGTGCTGAAAAAGATTTAAAATAACACCAGCAGGAAAGCAAAGCTGAAAAATAAATGCTCTCAGCTAAACAAAACAAGCAAGAGGTTAGATACAATGCTGACCTCCTAACTACAGGAGTTTCAGAGGACAGTATTCCCAAAGGTAAACTATTTCTTGATTGACTGCTCCTCTGAAAATTATGAATCTGCAGAATGTCGTGTTCCCTCTGTGAGAGCAACCTTTATTGTCAGTGTCACCTTGGAAAACTTTGTACACAAGTATAAGGCTTTGCATATACTCATGCTAATAGAAGCATTTACCTCTAATTAAAATTAGCACTGATTATTTGCTAAAATAATCCTGAGTTATGAAATCCAAATGTGTAAAACATATCACTTTCAGAGCACTTTGAGTAGCACACAATCTAAGACATCTTGCAACTTTTCTCCTGAGAAGAGTAAGCAACAAGACAATTTATTTTTCTCATGTTGCACATTAGATCTACCAAACAGCAGGTGAACTCTGAACACCGCCACTGCACATTCTTTTGGTCCCCAGAGCTGATGCTGCAAAATCTGTGAATCTGGACTAGGAGCTTTTTTATCTTCCTTAAGGTTGCAGAGGATTTCTCAGGATTTTGAGAAGAAAAGGAAATTTAGAGCCTGTATCTTGAAGGAAATGCAAGAACAGCCATAAACTAACAGGGTCATTCACGGATTAACTAAAAGACTAAGTTTCCTAAATTAGAAAGATTAGCCCATCTCTGCTTGTGTTCCCCAAAGGGCTAAGCGTATAAAACTGAAATGCAAACGTGAATGAATGAGGTCCCTAGCTTAGTCATGCTTGACCGTGGACCTTGATACTTCTGGCAGCAAAAATGAAATAAAAAATTATGCAAATAATTTCTTTATAAATCATAGAACACTTGAGGTTGTCAGGATCCACTACAGATCGTCAAGTTCAACCCCTCTGCTCAAAGTAGATTCAGTTCGGTGTTTTCCTGTACTCAGATGGAATGTCCGGTATTTCAATTTGAGCTCATGAACTCTTGCCCTGACACTGGGCATCACCAAGAAGAGTCTGGCTCTGTCCTCTTTACACCTCCCATCAGCCATTTAAACACATCAATAAGATCCCACTGAGCCTCCTCTTCTCAAGGCTGAACAGTCAGCCTCTTTTCACAGGAGAGATGCTCCAGCCCCATAATTATCCTTGAGGCCCTTTACTGAACTTTCTACAACATGCCCATGTCTCCCCTGTACCGACAAGCCCCAGAACTGGACCTGGTACTCCATCTGTGACCTGATCAGTGATGGCAATGAAATTGCTACAGTGAATGTGAGACAACATTGTTTATGCCCTTGCCCTAACTCTGGCCACTAATACTAAAATCTTGTAATCTGACCCCTAAACACCAAACCCTACCATAAAACTGAAGACCAAGCCCTAACCCTTTATCTTATCTGCACCCTAAACCCTTGCACTGATTGCAGTCTTAATCTGCTGTCCCTAACCCCAACCCTAGCCTTCACTGCTTCTCCCACCCCCTACCTACACCCCAACTGCTTATCAAAAATTCTGCAGAACTCCCAACCCTCATCCAAAGCCCTTCTCTAACTTCAAAGCCTAATCCGTCTCCCCAGAAGGCAGGCTCAACCCCCTCATCCTAGCCTTACACAGGTTCCCAAAGCCTAAGCCCTCCTTCTTGGCTCTGCGCATTCAACCCCTCTCGTGACCCCAGCTCTTGGGGGCCTGTGAGCAGAGGGCTGGGTGGAGAGTAGCTTTAGCTGGACCTCTTGGGAGTCCTCCTGCTTCAGCACTTGAATAGGCAGGAGTTGGAGGCTGGCACATGAAGCTCCCACAAAGGATGTGAGCGAGATGGGACAACAAGGAAGGGTGATTTTGTAGCTGTAAGTGGGATTCAGGTGTGGGACATCAGTTGTTAGACCATGTTTGTTAATACAGTAACTCTGACTGCTAACACTAAGCCCAACTCTAGCCCCTACCTTCCCCCCACCTCCTACTCCAATTCCAAACTCCAATCTTTGACCCCAAAACCGCAAACATTTACTGAGCCTGTATCAAAACCCAAAAATTAATAAGCTGGTAAAAGAAAATAAAGTGCCACAAGAAATATTTCTAATTGTTAAAAAATAAATGACAGGTTTTTTGGCATGATGTTGCTCTCATAAAGCTGAGCAGGAGCAATGAGGTAAGGCTTCATTTATCACTGTCTCAAGCAAACATTAGTCTTCACTATGTGAGAAAATTAAAGATTTTGCTCCTGTTAGCCATGGTTTTCTTGCAGCACAAGCTGATTCCCAGCTTGACTTAGCAAAGACACCCAATTAAAATTCCTGCCTATGAATCAAATTCAGTGTAAAGCAGATGGAGGATAGTGATGGATATGATGCAATGCACTAGCAAGTAGCACTGGTCTTCCCTTTTACAATTATGCTAAATACTCTAAACAGCATCACTAAACTCAATGGATCTTGTATATATATATACATAGTGCTACTCTTAAAAAATAGATCCACTCAGATAAATGAAACTTTGTGAACAAACAGGAGAGAAGGAGAGAGAATATTAGTATTGGCATATCAGCTTTTGACCGAGACACAGTCAACAGCAATATTGTGCAGCCACACATTCCCTTAAACATGAGCTCCTTATCTAATATAAACAGCAATATAAAACATATTTGCAGTCATGTTGTATGAAATTTATAGCAGACAAATCATACCGAAAAGATTCTTTAAAAATCATTAATATCAAGCACTCTCTTACTGATTATGTGACATTTTATTGGATAGCTGTTAGCTTCCAGATTTATTGACATGAATATTCTTATCTTTGAAAATGTCTGAAATATATCCTTAGTACATATTTATTTCAAATATTAAAAGTAAACATCCTGGAGAATATCTTGGAACCTGGCCCACTTCTGAGCTATGAAATCCTCTTCTGAAAGCAAATTAAAGTAGATAAATCTGTCATTTATGTTCAAGTTCTCTTTGTCCTGGAATTATTTTTCCTTTCAGAGACTGAGTCAGATAATTCTCTCCTTATAATTCATAGAAGTATGTGGCTTTAGATAGATACACATGAAAAAATGTTTGTATTAATATCAAGTAAATTTCATAATTACATCTAGAATTAGAATAACTGAGGCTGGAAAGGACATACGGAGCTTTTCTAGTCTAACCTCCCTGTCCAAAACAATGCAAAACCAATGCAATGCAAAAACATCACAAGATACAACTGCAGGTCAATAGAAAACTGCTAAAAAAATACATGTGTTATATCTTATACAGCTGACGTAATACACTGGACAGCACATACAGTCCTGCTAAAAAGGCTACTGTTTATAATGCAAGAAACATTTTAAAGTTTTTAAAGTACAAATTCTAAACAGAATTTTTCCTACATAAAGACCACAATGAACTGCATTCTTTCTGATGTGAACACCTTCTGGGATATGAAGGCAGCAAGAATATGCAAGTGGAAAGACAAACTAATAAAGAGGAGAAACTATGTATTTATCAGCAGAACAGGAATGGAAAATAAGATGGAAATGGTGCAAATAGGATGAAAAAGTGTTTGGATAGTGCTACTCAGAACACATACTAATGGTTCATCACTGAAATATAAGTGTTTATCAGAAGAATTCTGTAGAAAATATATGAATTGAGTTCTGGAGACAACTTTCTATCCTGGGTCTATATTCATCCTGTGTCACAGTATGGATGGTGATAAGACTGAAGGACAGAGGCTAAAATATATTTGAGAACTGGTTTAGAATTCAGCTATCTTTATTTAAGAAGGCAGAATTCATGAAAGTCAAATGAATAATATTATTGTACAGAGGCAGGAGATGATTACTGGCAGAAATATAGAATGAAGAACAACTTACTGAGTAGCAATTCTGCAGAAAAGGATCAGAAAGCCCGAGAAGATCACAAGATAGGCATGTGTTAAAAGATGGGTTGCTGTGACAAAGATAGCTATACAGAAGTGTATTAACAACTATTCCTGGCAGAACATAAAGGTAATAGGTTCCTCTGTGCAAAGCTTATGAAGAAATACCACAACTAGTCTGAATGCTGGACTTCAGAAAAGATATGGACCAACCACTTCAGAAAAGATACGGACCAACCAGAATGAGTCCAAATGAAAGGAACAAGAATAGCTAGGAAGACAGATCAATCTTAGACTACTATCTCAGCTTCAAAAACATACTCAGCTACTGTAACTAGACCTCTTCAACCTGCAAACAAGGTATAATGCTGTGTTCTTTGTGGTACTGCAGTGGCATCACTCTTACTGATTGTCTTCATGAACAACATATATGTCAGACAAGGCTTCTGTGAGAGGCTGCAGGTCATCAAGGCAAGACAGAAAAAACAGCGTCCCTGAACATATGGCCCCACTGCATATTTAGGATGAGATCTTCATATGGTCTATCTAAAAAACTGGAACAAAAAAAATTATAAATCAAGTGTCCAAAATCAGAAGGTTTTAAAGAAATGGTTCAGATGTCAATTTTTATGGTTTCTAAATTTCTGCTTGCAAGCTGGCCTTGAAATAGAGTGGTTCACTATATATAGGAGGTTCATCTCAGTTTCCATTATTTATTCATTAAGGTAACAAGAAATGGTCAATTAGGACTGAAACACAGTTTGCTCCAACAAGATAGTTTGGATTCCCAGGAAAGAACTTGTTTTGGGGTCACAGTATGTCAGGCACAGCTCCACTGAATTCAGGAATGCTAGTCCATGAGGCCTTGACTTTAGCAAGGGACTAAGAAGCATTTCACCTTTCTCTTTGTCCAAAGGTGGAAGCATACTGTTGTCTCTACACACCTTGAAATAGATTTCTTGCTCTATTCCTTCCAGAAAATAGCTGGTGGTATAAAACTCCAGTCCATATGGAGCTCCATACACCACCATAGCTGTTAAAGACACCTCTTGCTGTGGTTGCAACAGTGTGTCTGTCATCTTATTGTTGAGTGCTGAAGGGCTTATAAGAATGACTTTAGACACAGCATTAGCATTATTTGTTTGATATTTAGTCTTGTTGAACCTGTACACTGAAGGTATCATATCCATTCCACAGTCCAACTCGGGAGGCTGCAAGGAGCTGTGTGCTTTCGAAACTGGTTGATGAGACTTGGGAGATTTTGATGGCAACTGTGATTTATGTTGAGCTTCATTTGGCAAGAGGTTGTCTTTGGGCTTAGGACTTTCAAACTTGCGCTCAAAGGGCCTTGCAGCACTAGGGCAAGGCTTTATTGTAAAGCAGTTGTAAGAAGGAGTTTCCTGAATCTTTTAGTTCCTTTAACAGGGCCTTTGTCAGGGAAGCTTTTTTGAGGATAAAAAGGGAACTCCACAGTATCCTCTCTAGGGGATCTGAAAATTGATGGCTTATTCTGAGGTGGAGGAGGGTCAGACATAGAGTTAGCTTCAGAAAGTGGAGGCTTGGGCTGTGCTGGGAGAGACAGGACAGGACTATTAATTGACTGAAGTTGTGTACACTGTATTTTGAAGTAGTAGGAGATGGAGCTGTAACTTGATGGATTGGCTCATAGCACTTTCACCGACATGTCTATCCATTGATTTGGATTCCCCTTAGAATAAGTGGCGAAGTTCGTCTGATTCTGGAATTGTACTGGTTGAGTGGGCTCAGAATGATGGCAGAGACCTCCACACACAGCTTGTTTTCAAAGCTCCTCCGATCAAAATGTGATAGCTGCTTTCGATAATAATTTTCAACTTCTTCAGGATCGCAATGACTTGGGACCTTTGCTTGAGGTTGCTGTGGTTCAGGGGCCCTGTAAATATACTCCTTAGATGAAGTACCCTTTTAGCTTGTGAATAAGCGCAATACACTTGTTGAAATACATGATAATATAGTCTTCTAAAATGAATGAACCACTTAACTTCCTGGTATTTGTAATGAAGAGAAAAAAAGAAGTCCAAGAAAAAAAACCAAGACGCAAAATGGCAGATTCACAATCTGAGTCACCAGATACACATCTCTGAATGTTTTCCTTACATTTTCAAATTGCACAAATCCTGAAGTACTTTTGACACCATACTCTTTTTTTTTTTTTTTTTACTCTCCTTGTTGTCTGCTCCCTTTCTTTCAGAATCAGGAGAAGTAAGAAGCAGAAACATCTCATCTCCCTCTACTCCTCTTCATAATCGAGGGAATATTATTTCCCTTTGTTCACAGCCTTCAGGTGACTGGGCAATCCTGGTTTCTGGGTCACCTGCTGCCATGGTCAGATGACCAAGTGTCTACTCTGACTTACCTACCCTGCAAGAATTATGCACATTGACAGGCTGATAATCAAAAGCACTGCTCTTTCCAGAAAGATCATTGTGTGAACAGCTCACCTTGGATGCTTTCTCCTGGGTTCCTGTTGCAATCTAATCTAGGCTGTGCCCCAGGACTGGTAATAAAGAAAGTTCGCGCCATCCTAACTTTCAAATTAGTGCCACTGCTTCGAAAGTACTTTCATCAGTTTTGTAATAATGATGTGCTTTTTAGAATTCCTGTTAGTGGGTGATGTCTAGACATTCTCTGCACATTAATTGTCGCTGACAATGACAAAGACACATGATTATTCAATCACAGTTACAGAAACCAAGACAAAACCAGCCAATGTCCAACTCAAGAAGCCACCTAAAACTTAATATTTTTTCTGTTCAGGAATGACTGAACAAACCTAGGGAACAAATGAACTCTTCCAGCTTCAAGATGTGATTTTGCAGTGCTTGCTCTGTAAAACATTTAATTGTATTACTTTGGTGGCAACTCTACAACAGATCTCTAGCCACAGGGTTTCAACGTGCAGCTTCTTATTAATCTTGCCATACTAATAGTTACTGATCTCTTAAGTTTTAAGTAGATTTTAGAATAAAATAGGGAAGGAAAGAGACAACATTTAATTTTCATAAGAATGTTGAAAAGGTTACAACGAAGTTAATCTCTGACTCTTAATCGATTTTTGTTTTGTTTGAAGCCTTGAACTAGAGGCGCAATTCTTTTTTCTTTCTCCTTTTAATAACTTTGCCTCAGCTTTGAAGTTTCTGTAAGCTGAGGATAGCTTATCAGAAAAGTCCTAGTGAATGAAAGATGCTTAAACAGGGCTACAAGTGAACGAGATGAATTTCAATCTCTCTAGGAAGAGGCTCAGCTCTTCCGTATAAGGACTATATACATATTCAATTTCAAGGCAGAAGAATAGCTTTTACTACAGTGGATAATGCACAAAAATCCATCCTCAGAACCCCATCTCAAAGGCTTTGCTTGTGATGTACTTGGTATCTCAGATTGTTAGTGGCTCACAAGAGAGAAGGAGACATGCCCTTTTCTTTGGGGCTTGATTTAGACATTGTGGTACAGTATTGTACAACTGAGGATAACACCTCTAACTGCTGAAGATTTAATAACTATATAGGGAAATTATACATGCCAGCTTGCCAGTCTATCTGATATCATATTCCAAAGGAGCTCACTTTTGTCTGTCTGAGGAATACAGCTTATCTGTTTTGCTATTCTAATTGTCTAGTAAAGACATGAAAGAATTGTCTAAACTGATTGGTTTTGAGCTTTTTTTTTTTTTTGCTTTTTTTTTTTTTTTTAAGGACGGAAGAGAGGAAAGGGAGAGTTTGAGCTAAAGTAACAGTTTACAGTGGTGCAATAATACTAAGGAAGAATTCATGGTCACAGGATTCTAACAAAATGAAACAGCTTTCAGAGTGTGGACAGACATCCAGTATGGAAGGGTGAAAATTTATCAGGTAATGACCATATTTTCAGCATCATAAGCACTGGGGAAGTCAGACTTCTTCACCTCTCAGGTCAGCTGTTCACATGACTCATTCACATTTATCCTGTTTAACAAAAATTTGTATATAAAAGGAAATAGCAATTTTTTTGCACCCCCAGCTCATTTTGACTGACAAGTCAGGCAGTATAGACATGATGTATTAATGAGAGGCTGGATAGAACCTAGAAGCAGAAGTATATTGTGTCACTGATTGTCCCAGGGTGAATAACCATGTCTTAGGTGAGGGAACTGTAATTTCCTAAATATGCTAACTCAATCAGCTGAAATTCTATAGTTTTAGAGTTATAGAATAGAATATTTCTATAGAAATAGGAATTCTACTATCAAAAAAGGAATTATATTATATATTTAACATGAAGGGTTTTCCTATTAAATACACTTAATGGGGTAAGTGCAACATTTTAAAAGGATCAAAGTGAATTAATTGGCATCTAACTCTACTTTTCATGAGAAATTATTAGTCCCTTTAATGACTGAAAAGAGAAATTCAGTTCTTACTTTACCATCAAGCACACAAGAATTTTATCCAGATGCTATTAACATGGTAAGAACCACTTGTACCTTCACTTCCCTTACTCTCCTACCTAATTAATTGATTTACAGTAGACCTCACCATTGTTTGACATTGTTATGGTGATTAGTACCTCTGCAGCCTACTCACTTTGTCTTAACAATACTGCTTTGTTACTCTGAGTTGAATCCTGCTCCTTAGGAACTTGATGAAAAAATTCCTTCTTGCTTCCATGAGAACAAGATTAAGCTGACAGTGACAAGATTTTATTCTAGTTGTTGCAATTGCATATCATAATATAGTTTTTTTACATGAAGGGAGCAATTTTCTATATGTATGTGTACTCAACACAGACTCTCCTCCTCTTTGTTGCAGGTAAAAAGCTTGATTAAAGCCTACATTCATACATATAAACACGTATATATTCTGTGTGTATATATTCATATATATAAAGATTATGTTAAAGACACTCTGCATCAGTTTAATGTGGGGATAATTCTGCAGATGATATTCAAAGGTGAAGTTGAAGTATATATTATAAGGGAAATGTTCTTTACCCAGAGGGCAGGCAAGTTCTGGAGAAGGCTCCCCAGGGAAGTGGTCACAGCACCAAGCCTGACAGAATTCAAGAAGTGTTTGGACAATACTCTCAGGCAGATGGTGTGACTCTTTTGGTATCCTGTGCAGGGCCAGAAGTTGAACTTTGATGATCCTCGCAGATCCCTTTCAACTTGGGATAGTCTACGACATTCCACAGTATTTCCCTTTTAAAATCTGCAAGTAAAGTGCCTACTATCGTAATTCCCTCTGGTAAGTAAAGCAAACTTCTGAGTTTAAGTGAATTTAGTTGCAATTATCACATTATGGCCTTGATTCCACAAAAAGATGATTTGACCCTGGTGCTTATACACTGTCACACTGAAATTGTGGTTTAAAATTTGGTGAAACTTGTCCTGAAGTAACCTAAGTATATGCAATGATGTCATTGAGGTTAAAGACATTTCAATTGTGTTTATCCACTTGTAATTTAGGAATAACAGAGTTTACTCTACATTGCTTGAAATAACAAACATGTCAGTTTACCCACTTCTCACTCAACAGAGCATCCTTACTGAGATTTTGACCAGATAAGTAGATGATATGGTGGGTAGAAAACTGGCTGGACAAAAGGGCGTCATTGCCAGTATGAAATCCAACTGGCAGATGTTTACTGGTGGAGTCCCACAGGTGGTGATACTGGAGGCAATACTGTCTTACATCTTCATTAACAGTCTGAATGACAGGACAGAAGGAATTCTCAGAAAGACTGTGTTCAATATGGCGTTGGGAGGAACAGCCAATATACTGAGAGCAGCTGGACAGGAAACTCAAAGTTCAACAAAGGCCAATGTAAAGTTCTGCACTCAAGATTAAATAATCTCCTGTACCAGCACACAGTTGGGTGTCAACTAGTTGGAAAGCAGATTTTCAAAAAACTCTAAAACCTAGATGTACTGGTAGACAATTTGAGCATAAATCCTTCTGTAAGCCCTTGCAGCACAGAAGGCTAACCACACCCTGGGCTACTAGATGTATTAGATGGAGTCTAGCCAACCTCTCACAGAAATATTTCTTCTTCTTGACTCAAATGATTCTGCCTCTGGCCTACATCTAGAGTATCACATCCAGTCTTTAATCCACAGAACAAAAAGATACTATGATATTGGAACAAGTTCAGTGGAGCACCACACAGATAGCTGAAGGACTGGAACACATGGCATACAAGAACGGCATCTTCTGGGGCTTAAAGGAAGGTTACAGAGAGGTCTTACTGTTGTATACAACTACTTAACGAAATGGTGTAGAGTAGATGGGGTCAGGATCACCTTAAGAGATCTACAGTCTAAGAAAAAAGAAGCAAAAGATAAATGCCAGAATAAAGGAAATTCAAACTGATAAAAGGAAGACAAATCTTACTATGATGGTGATCAAAAAGCAGAGCAGTTTGCCCAGGGTGGTTGAGGGATTTCCATCCCATCAGTTGGACAAGGTTCTGAGAAACCTTCTCTTACTGGACCAGCTGACCTCTGGAGATCCCTTCCAAGCCCAATGGATTCAGTAAGATCAAATTCTGTCTTTTGTAGCACTGGAAGACTGAAGTCTTCTCTACAAACTGAGAAAACAAGTCTATTTTTTAAATGTATTTTCTTAAGTTAGTTAATTTTCTAGGCTTGCATAGACTAATAGGAGGTAAACTGGCACAAAATCATCTAGTGCCCCCATGAATTTCACAATATATGTATCCCAGACTGTTAGCAATTACTTAACAGCTAAGAATGCCCAGAAAGATAAGCAACTTAGAATGTCATTGTTGGTTCTTTCCCTGCACATTGATCAGAGTTTATAAACCAGCAGCAACAAGGCAGCTTTTCTTTCCATTTCTCTTTGTAGGGTAGGGCTTCACAACCTACTGAAAATTCTCAAAATTATCACCTTAAATGTGGTTCTCTGATTATTCCTGCTCAAAATCTTCATTCTGGAGTATAGAAGGGATCATATCTAAAATATTCAATTATCTAGTCCCTTTAAAAAAAAAAATTGCCTTCAATTTTAAGCCTTAACAACATGCTGTTTTCTTTTGTCTTAACATGATCTTTCAATTTGCACTAGTCAGATTACATTTCTATACAAAAAGCATGGGTTTAAACAGTAATGCATATAAACGCTTTCTTAGGTCACTTCCTGAAGTCTGAACTATCATTATAAAGTATCATATATTATACATAGTTAAAATTGCTAACTGTAGGGGGTAGTCATTGTATCTTTTTCATGTTCACACAATCTCTTGCATAACACAGCCACAAGAGGAAGCAAAAGGAAAATGAAAACCATAATAATACTAAAGATTGTATCAGTAATACCACATTTCAAATAATTTTATAGAGGTGCCATGGAGAGATCAATGGGGCTTTGAAGCTGATTCTAAGGGTTTTCTAGGCTTTCCTTGGGAGGAAAACTACATTTCTTTATTTTTGTTTAATTGAGCCCATCGAGATATTAAGTACCAGAATCACAGAATCACCTTATGGAATTATGATAATAAGGCCCCTCAGCAAATTGATTATTTCCTTACTTATCTAGATGATGAGAATTTGTTACCCTTTGAATATTTTGTAACTGTATTACAAAGCTGCTTCTATTCAATCCCAGCAGTCATAAGCATGAAACAGCAGATTTGGATTTTTTAAAATATTGCTTGTTAAGTGGCGGTGCAACCTGATTTATTCTGAGACCTATTTAACCAGTTACAGTAATGAGAACGCCAGAAATTACCAGAAACTTAACACATAGTGGTAATGCTTCCAGCCAGTTCCAGACAGTGTCTTTTTAGAGGTAATATATGCACACAAAGGTACAATATTCACAAAGTACAATATTCATTTGCAAAGGCTGCACCAAAAGACCATTATTCTGCTTTCTGCAATCAAAAGGATATTTGAAGTTTTAATAATGTTACTTGAATCAAGAGTCTTTAATACTAAACCCCATAATAAATGATGGAAACAACTAGGATATAACTTAGTTCTTACAAGCAAACAAATCCTACATCAAAGTATTTAAAGAAGAACAATTATACTGTAAGAAAACAGAGGCTCTGAGGACTGCATGAAGAAATCAGTAAGTATGAGACTGAGTTCCCTTTTTATAACTGTTGAAGACTAAAGTAACATGTACACACACAGTTTGGCACAGAGTTCACATAACCCAACAAAGAAAAGCCATCACCTTCTGTGTATACCATGCAAATACTAACAACCAGCAATGCTGTGCAAGCACCTAATGGTCAGGAATTGGAAAAAAAAAACCCACCTAATTTTAATTCAACCCCATTGAGATTTAGTTAAAATGTGAGTTGTAAGAACCCAGACATCTGTATTGTTTCCTAACCTTGCATTCTTTGAACACTGACCCTCTGATATCTTCTACTTTTGTCATATTTTTATCCTGGGAAAATGAGACACTTTATGGTGTAAATTTTTATCTAATGGATGATGATAAACATCTCTGTTTCATACTGGTAGGTATTTTACTTCTTTATGAGCCTACAGTTAGTCCTTCCATGCAGGGGCACAGAAATCTTTTAGGTCCTTGAAATCTGAATTTTACACCAGTGCCATCTTTGTGAACAGTGTTTGATTTGGTCCTTAACATTCTTCCTTTTTAAGCACTCTGAAACATGCAGAAGACAATTTTGGGGACACCACAATAGAAGTCAAAGTATCTCTCAACAGCCACATGTGGGGAGAGGGACATTGTGTACTGAAACTTCACCTGTCAACATTTAACTCAGGAATTAGGATTGAAAGAGATCTTGCAGGAACAACTACACTGATTTAAAGAGAGTAAGGATGTGGATGCACAGAGAAAATCCCTATTAATATGACTGAAAGCAATCTATAGTAGTTTAAATTTAATCAACACCCATTCATCTTTCTTTTTAGTTATTTGTTTAAATTTTTCCATTTCTCAGCTCCACCTCCAACACTCCTTGAAACTAGCACCTCGGACTCAGTCCCAGGGTCTTCACATGTGAGAAGAAAAGGACATTACCTTCCTTTAGGAAATGTTAATTCACCTGCCATGTTCTACTCTCTCACACTGACATGTGTCATGAATAGGAGTTTGAGTTTCTTCAAAGGAAAGTGCTTTTAGTAAAAAATGCCATATATGTAATTTCTATCATTTGAAAATCACTTAAGTTAATAAGTATTTCAGGAGAAAAGGGTATTTTGCATCTTACAGACAATAAAACTACTTTGCTGTTTCATGAATTGAGGATGATAGAGAACAGGCTGGTAACATGTTTTGATACACTTATCTGTTAACGTAAGGCTGTCACAAGACTTGAATTTTCAAAACTGCTTTGCCATCCTCATGGATTTAAAAGTACTTTTAAAATTACTTTGACAGTTTGTGAGATTTACATTTCTACCTTTGTACATTTTATGGAATATGTGACTAAATTATATGCACTTTTTAGATCAGAACTCCAGATTTTCAAAAGATAAGTAGCACTTCTCAGCATGAATATACTGAGAAACAGAATTGAAAATTTATATTAAATTGTTTGAAATGCCAGTCTTCTGACTGAGCAAAGCAGATACAGTTTAATTGCTTGCTGCCTTGTGCAGAAGAACAGAATATAACAAAAATTGTTTATCTCAAACGAAATATAAGGTGCAGATCAGGGCACTTTGTTGTGTGAAATGCACATCAGTGAAGTGAAAAGGCACATCCCTTGGCTGTTTTTTTACTTTTTTGGTGGTGGTGTTTTTGGCAGTCACACTGAATCCAGGCATTCCTGGGCCACCTCCACAGATTTTGCAACTTCTATGACTTGCACTCAGAATGTAATTTTAAGTGTTACTGAATGTGAATACAAACTGATAAAACCTATAATAAAGACTGTAAGGTTTATAAACCTTAAAGCATTACATGGCATCATTTAAAATTATGACCACCATCTAGATAAGCTGTCATGGTGTAATACTGAAGATGATTCTCTTGAAATTAGCATTTAAAATAGAAACAAAATAATTTTTCAGGAATTGCCCCAGAGTTTATTCTACTACAAGGAATAGCTAAACTACAGATGGGTTGCGGTAGTATTTTCGGGGGATCTTGATCTTACTATGATAGAGATGAAATGATTCTTTGACTTGGCAATACAAGGAAAAATGGACCTGTGAAAGTAGTATCCTTCATTATCATAGATTTAAGCCTGCATGCAGTTAGTTCTGCTGTTTTGGGTGACAATGAAGAATTGCAGTGCTTTTTCACTAATTGTCCTTGCAAAGTCTACCGGCTTAATTAAAGGAGAGCAGGACAGTACTTAGTCTGTATTAGCAGAACAACTTCTGATGGACTACTACTTCCCTATCTTCATTCAAACACAAGTTAGCCATTGAGTCTCTGGCTACTCCTCTAGGTTCTCACACAGGACCCATTACACTAAGATCAAACACTTTAGGTGACAGAGATAAGTGGGATGAACACTGTTTTTTCTCTAGTGTCTAGAAGCCTATCTATCTACTTGAAACACCATTTTTTCAGGTGGTTCATGGTAGAGAAAAGTCCCTCCCAAATCCAGACAAGTGTACATAGGCAATAGGTAAATTCAGATATAGAAGAGTTACTCTAGTTTTGAAAATGCTTGATCTTGACTTTGATACTAAAGATTCAGTTTTACTAATGCAGGCTTTCCCCCTGAATCCCATCACATAAGAATGTTATTTAATAAGAAGTGATTGAGGAAGAAAGCCTTTTCTAACCTCTCCAACTACCATATCTGCTTGTCAGAAATATATTTGAGAGAAACTGGAGCAAAAGACAATGTGTAAGTGGCTAAAGGCACATTAAAAGTCAAGATCTCCTTATCACAAGGCTTTTACAATGCAATGAAAAAAATATTTAACATTTAAACATTTATCAGTTTAAATTCTCAGCTTACTTATGTATACAACACTAGAAACCAAGGAGTCCAGATGTTGCCATATGCATGTTATAAAACATCAGAGTTTAATTATGTATTTACCAACTTAACTTACATCTTTCTCTTTACTGATATAGAAGAAGGAACACCAGTTACTAATGTATAACCATACATTCCATTTTGTAAATCAACTTCTTGATGACAGCCTTTTCTCATTCAGGTATCTGTTTATTGTTTTGCACAGCTCAACTATCAAACACTACAAATGAAAGGTAATGAAAACTGACACAAATTAAATAAATTCCAGTATATATTCTATTTTCACCTTCCTCTGAACAAATGGCTGTAATTGCTGCTCAGTGCTTTCTGGCATCTTCTGCATTGTGAATTTATGTCAATTTAATATTTCAGCGACTAAGATACTTTATAGGTCAATTAAAAATTCAATAAAAAAGTTCAACATCTCCCAGATCTTTGCAGATGCATATGTGAGAAATTCTGAAATGCTCACATTTAGAAAGAAGAGAAAATTGCACGTTGACACTCTAAGTGGGAGAAAGCTGCATATTTGATTTAATCATCTCCTGGAATATCCTCATATTCTTTATCAATTCACATTACTAGGACTTAGATGCTGTTTTTGTAACTACAAAACAAAAACACCCTTTGTGCTTGGATTTATTACTAATCCTGAAACAAAATGTGACCGTTTTCTAAGACAGGAGGACCCCATGTAGTTGCTTATGCTCTGGAAGAGTCATGCTCTGCTGTGAGAATGCAAATACTCGTTTCTGAGGTATTTTCAGCCTCACAGCTGAAATGAAATCTTTCCAAATGTCAAGATCACTTTGAAATAACATACCTAATGCTTCTTTGAGTGCAAGGCTGGTCGGGATGACCTTGTGAGGTTCCTTCCAACCTGAATTATTTTGCAAGTCTAATAATTCATTAGAGTTGTGAATTCCTGACATATTTTTCAATCAAATTTTCTCAAGTTTAGCAATAAAATTTTGAAACAAACACCAGTTATTCCAGGCACCCAAACAGACTCACATTTCTCATGAGATCACAAGACATACACTCAGTGGCAATTTGCATACTCCCTAGAATTTTTTCATCACTAAACCATCGTGAGACAACAATACAGCGTGAGATCCATTTTATCACGTTAGGGAAAATGGATCACCTTCTTTGAGTCTCTCAGTCACTTATAAGGGAGTCTAATAAAGGTATCTTATATCAGATGATGAACTTTTAGACAACTAGCAAGATTAAGTGGATTCCAAGTAACAATTTAATTAATATGGTATCCTTGAATTTTGTGTACGTGTGTATTACCAACAGATGAGTGCAGAATACTTCAGTACTGGCACCTTTAGCCCCCAACTCAGGAAATATTGAAAAATGACCCCTGCTAAAGGCCCTATTCAAAACCTTGTGAAGGCAGAAGAAATTGTCTGACTAACTTTACTAATCTGAATCAAGCTTTTACAGTGATAGCCACAAAAAAGATGCCCTAAATATTACAACACTTTGACTTATCCCATCGAACTCCATAGAATCTAGAACCCTGAAGAGACATCTGGATTCCCTACACATTTTAAGGGCAACCTTTAGGTGGAACTGTCCTTTTTTTAATCAAGAGTGAGTGATTAAAATGCTACTAATCTCTAAAAAAAAAAAAAAAAAGTAACCACAAAAATATAGGCCAAGAGGCCAAGAGAAAGACCGGTGCTTTTCAATTACTAGTACAATACTTCTCTTAATCAACATTGACCCAAAATAGCATTAAAAACCACTGTCAGGATAAAAGAAAACTGACAGAAAGCCTTGAAGCACAAAACTGTGCATTGAAGTTTTTTAACTCCAGATCTGTATTCACTCCAGCTGTACCCTATGGACTTATCATTAAATAGCACGAAATCCAAGACTAACAAGTTCCAAATTTTACTTCAAGAGGACAATTCCTATATTGTATACATGAGCCAGCAGTGTGCCCAGGTGCCAAGAAGGCCAGTGGCATCCTGGCCTGCATCAGAAACAGT
The DNA here is from genome assembly GCA_035221455.1 of Xenops minutus. NCBI lineage: Eukaryota > Metazoa > Chordata > Aves > Passeriformes > Furnariidae > Xenops > Xenops minutus. Next base: position 77,769,252 of record JAWWEE010000074.1, on the reverse strand, counting down.
GTGGCCAGCAGGACTAGGGCAGTGGTTTTCCTCCTGTACTGGGCACTGGTGAGGTCACACCTTGAGTACTGTGCCCAGGGCCCTCAATTCAACAAGGACATTGAGGTGCTGGACCAAGTCCAGAGAAGGGCAACAAAGCTGATGAAGGGTCTGGAGGGTAAGTCCTATGAGAAACAGCTGGTCTGACCCTGACCAGGAATGCACCTGGGCAGTATGCCCAAGAAGGGAAAACTGGGTGCTGGATTACCTAGTGCCACTACTAAGTAGGCCAGGTTTCTCATGCTTTTGTCTGAGTGCAGTTTAATTTTGTGATGAAATCAGATGAATATGTCTGCTGTCTTGGTCAAGGGACACATGGCATAATGCAAAAGCGATAAAGAATGAGGAAAAAAGAAGGTTCTTTTAAAGACATGGAGCATGCCTGAAATCAAACCCATGAAGAAGACCTCACTATAAATAAAGAAAATGCTGCTATGGGATAGCTCAGAAAAATTGTAAGAGAAGCCTGGCACCAGCTTTAGCAATATAACAACACAGTTGATAGATCTGTGTGAAAAACAAAGCAGACTGGTCAATTCAATGAAGTCTAGTACTAAACTCCTGGCCACTTGAAAAAAGCATCCTTTTCTTTGTTTTTCAGTATAGTATAGGTGAGTCTGGATTTCAGCAAGCTTTCTGATATATTTTCCAGGTGCCTCAACAGTGATTTATGGGCTACTTGGCAGCAGCAGAATAAAATATATCATTCTCTGGCACATTTCAGTACAGAATTGTCAGCTAGGAATGGAATGACAGCACTACCGAAAAGAAAGCTTTATATAGGCATGAAAATCCCCAACCAACTCAATTCTACCTATGTAATTTTACAATATATACAGTTGGAAAACTCACCTTTAAAAAAGGTTATCTTAAGGGGAAATTACAGACTGTGAGGTAGAGTTTGTCACTGCAAGAATATGATGCAAAACCAAAAAACACAAAGAGAAAAGATAAATACCATGTCAATTCTGCTTAGGCAGTAAGACACTTGAGCAACTAACCTGATAAAGCAAGCTCCTTTTGAGTCTTCCTTTCCATAACAACAGCTAAGTCATCCTGCAATCTTGGAACTGCAATATCCCAAAAATGGGTGGCCTACAACATGAGTTGAAATCCTTGACCAATGCAATGACTAGAATTTCTGAAAATTAGCTCTAAGATAGGCCCTATTTGCTCAAAAATACTTGAGAACAAGAGCAGTAATGACTGCTATTACCATTTTTTTGAAGTTCAGTGATGAAAGCCAAAGAAATGAACATACAAAGATCACAGCTGAAATGGTTCGAGAATTATAGTCACAACTCCTCTGTAATCCTGGCATGTTTGGACTGTTTCTAAACTGCAGCAAATCTGTATTGCCATTATGAAGCACAATTCCTCAGAATAACCCTACAAATAACTTAAAACTGAGCAGCACTGTACACTTATTACTAGTTGGCTACATCCATTTATTAGGTGATTATTTTCAGTAGACTTTTCCCACCTTTTTTAAAAAAAAAAAAAATTCATCTTTGCTTTTCTCACATGTTCTTCAGGAATTTAAGAAAATACTAAAATTTTGAGGTTCGCAAATTTATTATCCATAATTTAACCAGTATTCTGAATGGCTCTTCAGATTAAGACAGTCAGGCTCACATGTATAGTCTTACTTTCCTAAATGAAATTTTCAGATTTGGGAACATTAGTACAACATGTGAGAGCCATGATTGCCTCGTTTTAACAACTTGCAGAGCACTGCTGTAATGAAGCATTAACCCTAAGGTACCACTGCATAAAAATAACAAACACCACGAACAAAGTATCTATTTGTGGAATTCTGGAAGCAAAACCAGAGAAGTACGCTGTAATGATAACAAATTAACAGGTTAGCAAAAATTAATTAAAAATGTGCTCTGAATGTACAGAAGCAGAAATAATTTTGTCATCATTGCTGAAATAGTTAAAAATCAAAGAAGAGATTATTTTTCAAACATAGAACATGAAAAAAAAAGTTCCATGATCCAGTGCTTAGATGAATTTCAGCTAAAAAAATGCCACCAAAAGCCTAAACAAAATAAAAAAAGTCCAAACCCCCAAGATGTGTGATTACCATACAATGAAAATATAGGGGCAACCATGATTTACAAAAATTATTGTCCGTCTCATCTGTATTTTTTTGTGAAACAAGAATCTCCCAGTTCTCTTGCTGGAGCTACTAACATGCCCAGTAAATTCCTGTAACCATCTTAAGACTTTTATGATTTGTCACTTCATGACCCCAAAGTTGCTTGTGATAGGTAATGTGAGGATCAAGAGTGGATGCTCTGCTTAGATCGTGCTACTGCCAGCCTAGAAACGGAGTGCTAAAGCAGAACAAAGCCATTGCTTTTCTTACAGAGATTAGAGCATGAGAGATCAAGAAACATTGCATTATGTTTAATTAATTTAACAATTCCTTGCAATACACCAGCAAGCTGTCACATTAAATCTGAATATGACAGAGTAGAGAAAGAATTCAAGAAATTGTTCTAGAAGTGTGAGAAAAATCGTTTTCATTGTGCTCATTCTGCTAAAAACTGGAAAAAAATGCCCAAGCCCACGGAATATATAGATATTTTTGGAAATAACATACCTATTAGTTCTTTATTTCTGACATCTAAGGCCATGTTTCGTAAAGCTGTAGCAACTGCACATACCACCCGGTCATTGTCTATTCGAAGCAGTTCCACCAGTATTGGCAATCCTTTCTCTTTGCGGACGGCAGCGCGGATGTACACTGACCACTGCAAAGACACATGGCAGAGGGTGAGGAAAGCGAGACATGCACCAGAGAAAGACCAGCACCTGTGGTTATAACAGAGGAAGGGGGAACAGAATCATCTGGATGCAAAACTCAAAAGAGGGGAAATAATTGCATTTATGATGCTAGGCAACCACTTGATTTGGTAATCTGCACTAATTTTTTATGGTGACACAAAAATTAAAAGATGAATTGACTTTATTCCTAGCACACCTGGTGACATTTTTACAGCCCAAGTCTGCAGATGACTTACATCGCATCAGCATTTTGTATGCAACATCTAATGATGCTTGTTTACTGCTAAACCAACAAAATTTACATTACAAAATATATATTACAAAGCATGCTCAAGAGGTCTGAGTATTTCTTTGTTACTACCATAAGAATTATTCAGTCTACAAACATGAAAATGCTGTTATAATTACTCTTGTGATCGTCAACTTCTTCAGAAGTAAAAATGAAGACAACTATATGTGTGGTTTTGGCACCTGTAGTGATTCTAACTCGAATACTGTTGTACATTAATGTGTTAGATATACCCTCAAGAGCTGACCTGAGGGTGGTGCAGGCCTGTGCTGTGCCTGACTGCATGTACCACGTGGCTGTAGGACAAAGTCAGTGGCTAATTCTATCAGAGGAGCAGGTAGGCATCTCCCACTTGACAGCTGATCATGACATCACTGGCATGGCCTTGTCCTTATATCAAAGACAGCAGAATGTTCTCATGTAAACATCCTTTTTATATGACAGTAGAAATGATGAATAGAGTTGTTTACTTTTAAAAAATCCTCTAGGAGCTCTAAAGATCATCATGCCAGTAAACAAGGGATCTGTACAGTGTGCTGACTAGGAGGTCCATTCAGTGCTGCACAACTTGGGGCTCCCAGCATCTGAAGGGATGAAAAATTAGCTGTACTACCCCTTTTTCCAATCCGCTGTTAGCTCCAGCATTTGCAAAACACATAAACAAGACCAAAACTGTGACCACACCATAAACAATAACTACATTGCAATAGCATTACTCTATAACCAGAGAGAGTAAAAACAAATTTCAGGAAAGAAAGCATTAAAAAAGGTAAGCACATTCACTCTCAGCAGACCATGCTAAACATCTGCATACGGCCTCTACTTACCACAGTTGAAGTGTTCACTTTAAAAGATACTATCTGTTTATATAACAGATAGGTGCCCTGAATAGCAAAAGCCAGAATATATATCTGCATAATAAAACCAGCAGATATGGAGATAGACAAGAACTGCAATGCTGTAATATCTGGAGTGCAAATTCATTCCAGGTGGTATCATTCAGGAGAAATGGGGGAAAAGGAAAATAAACCAGCATCTAAAGAATATTGTTTTATTAATTCTTCTTTGTAGCAACTATGCATAACAAAAGCCAGCTGGCTGGAGTATGCTGTAGATGAAAATGATAACGGTTATGATAAGCTTTCCAGTCAGGTAAGGTGGACAAGGGGTCCTCAGCATCACTGAGCACAATAATATGTCTAAAACATAAATGTGCTGTCATTTTCTGCAGCAAAGCAAATAGCTCTTAAGTGAGAGAAGTGGTAGCAGGACTCTTGGTTGATCGTATTCCACATTGTTTCCTCCACTCTCTTCTCTAGAACCAGTTATAGGATGATCATCAGATAAAACACCACAACACATCTTAAGGATCAATGAGTTTAACAGAAAGTAACTGCTGAAAAGTAATTTCTTTCCAACACCTTGATTCTAATGGAACATTAAATATAAAAGATGCTATGAAAACACCAAATGAGTATTTCTAACCTTCCTGCTTTAATAAATATGTATTTACCTGCCAGTTAAACACATTCTCAGCTGCAGCTGGGAAATGAGAAATAGCTCTTTGCACTTAAAAAATGTTGTATTTTGTATATCTCTCCCACGGGAGGCCTCTGCTGTGTCTGCTGTGATTACAGGGCAATTGCCAGAATAAGAGTTCATGGTAGAAATGAGAATATTTTGAGAAGGGAGTGAGTCTGTCTGGCTGAGGTGAGAGTTCAAGCTAGCAGACAGTATTCTGAAAGATGCTGTCATTCATTACAGAAATACACCACAGATGTAGCATCTTCAAAATGGACTACTTGGGGGATCAGTGGGGATGTTTGTTTTGAGAAAAAAAAAAAGCTTATTTATGTCTATTCAATACCAGAGAGAATCTAAAATGATCCTTTAGATTATTCACTATATTTTAAAAATCTCCACACTAACACCTCAGTAAACAGTTTTCCCTTGATTTTTCTTTTTAGTGAGCTACCAAGGGAAAACATAAGCACTTACTTCATGAAACCAGGTTTACAACAGACTTCTTGAGATGTAGTATTTTCATCATCCATTCCAAAACAAAAGCTTAAAAGAAATGAATGAGGAAATATTTTTCTTTTAACCCTGAGGAGAGCAGGAGACATTGAAGGAGAGACACTGAAATAACTCAATATGAAAAAAAAAAGTATAAACCTCCTTACTGAATAAATGACATGCAAGCCTTCAGGATCTCTAATGAACCAATTAATTTGATCACAACAGCAAAAAATACAGCTCCAAAGTTTTCACAGGGGAGAAATCCAAATATAATGTTTTACAGATGCACGTACATATAAAACAATGGGAGAACTACAGAAAAGTATGTATGAAACCTCTCCTCTCCCCTGTGCATTCCTCTCCCTTCTAAGCTGTCTTTTTCCACAGGATGTCATTCGCTTTGGGAAAAGTTCACAGACTCCTCAATGTGTGACTTGCTACCATTTCATCTGCTGTTTCAAGTCATGAACCTTAGGCAGAAAGATAGAAATTCCTATTAATTGTTTCAACAGTCTCTGGAGAACTTTCCATGTGGAAAGTGGTAAGAACTGTCTGGTTCTCTTTCCTTAAGCTGCCAATTAGGAGAAGTCTCTGCAAGCAATTACGCTTCACTGTGCAGATTTCAGGAAAGCTCAAATTGAGATGCCTCAAAATGGCTATTTTATTCTTGCAGAGAATGGAAAAATTGATTCGCTCTTGATTACACTGATGATCCTTTCGTTTGCCTAAAGCCATCGTGGAACATGCCTGCATTTCCACATTGTGGGTCAATTGCTAATACGAGCTCAGTGAAGTATAAAAGCGAAGAGATGAAAAATCATAAGGAAGAAAAGAGACAAAGGGTTTGTTGCCTATCAGTAAGTAAATGAGGCACTCTGCCAATATACTTAATCATCCTGTTACTCCACAAATCAGTGGCAGTGTCAATGATCAAATAACTGTTCAGTTTGTAAAGCGAAAGCACTCCTGTGGGAACCACAAACACTTTAGAGGGAATGAGGAGCCAGAAAATGAAATCAAATCATTATTGTTGCATCATATTGAGGCTAAATTATCAGAGACAAGCATAGGAGCCACAATCTGTGCATGAATACGCTTTACTGATAATTGAATTCGAGGGGCATAACTACCATACATCACTTTGAAGGTACATAGTGGAGCTCTATGTCCACTTTCATTAGTAGTTCCCTTTTTATTTTTGTCACAGTAATTAAGTAGAAAAATCCAGTAAACCTGAAAATTATTTTTTTGTTTGTCAGTTATTATTATAAAGGACCCTTTCCAGAGCTGAATGCCTCTAGGGATTAAGATTACATTAGGCTAAAACTCAACAAAGGAGTAATTAATCTAGATAAGACTTACTTATATTTTTCAGAAGAATTGAAAAGCATTTAGTCAATTAACTACTTTAGTGTGTGAGAAGATGGCTGGGGGTAAAAATTAGGGGAAGCTAAGCAGTTATATTCACATCCTAACAGAAGTTACAATGGTACAGAAATTAAAGGGTAAAATGGATTTGCTATTCCTTGGATGGAATGAGGTGACATGCTCCCTGATGACTCCCCATACAACAACAAGCACCTGCTAATGGGGATGGAATGGAGGATGGAGTGGAGTGGAGTGGAGTGGAGACACCATGGTCTTCCTCCATAGAAATCCCTCCTGTAAGGAGGAGAACACAGTGGTACTTTGTAGTTCATAAGATCATATAGCACCACCTGTCAACCAAGGGAGATAAAGGAAGATGCCCTGCAGCTGAGCAGACAGCTACGGTGAAATCTCTCTTCTCAGATGAACTTGGTTCATTAAAGCCTAGAAGTAATATTATCACACACCTCCATCCCAAAATTATTGGCCTCCAAGGTATGGCCACCTGCCACTGGGCATGCACCCTCTATTTTTTTGACTGTACCTTTAAAAGCAAAATGAGACACTTTTACACCAATCAGAAACAAAAGCATTTATGACTAAAGTCACTCAAGTTCCACCTAAACATGAAGAAATACTATAAAAGTTGAGAATGGGGGGAAAATCAGGGAAGAATCCATTGTAACTGCTGGGATCACTTGACAGGCTGAATCTGTCTTCTCCCCCTGTAGGGATGCCTATTTGGTAAGAACCATAATCTACATATGCTGAATATTGCTATTGGGATTAGAGCTTGTTTGTATATCACTTTAAGTACATTTTTGCAGTCAGATACTATCACCGGCAATCTTCGAACCTTAACCTGTCACATTTTGTATCAATAAAGACTGTTATTCTGTAAACTGCTAGAGTGAGTCCTTTACAGGCACCAGCAGTTGCCGGCAGCAGATAACACATTCAAATAAGGTGGGAAGACCCACTGAGGGGTTTCCCTTACACTGTTGGTTTAGCCTCCCTGAAAAGTCAAATCACCCTCTGATCCAATGGGATTGTTCAGGGAAGGGTTCCCATAATGAGACACTGACAGGCTGGTTGGGCACAAGAATCTTGGCTTTGCTGGGACACTGACAGACAAATTAATCACTAAGGGTTGAGAAAATCTCCCCTCATTAAGGGTCAAGAAAATCTCTCCTCTTCATGTGACATAGTGTTTCATATAGTTTTCTTTGTTCCCTTATGAAGCACCAACACAGGAGACCAAAGTAAACAAGAAAGATATTTGCAGCACAAAATGAAAAAGAAGAAAACTACCAAAATAAAGCCTTGCAAAGAACCCAAGGAATATCAACAACTGTAGACTTGATATTTTGAATGGATTCACTTTGCTGCCACTGACATCAGTGTTACCAAAGTATCTCCAGAATATTTCATCACATACTTCAGTTTTGACAAGAATTAGCAACGTACTGATATAGTGCAGCACTGTGACCCAGAGACTATTGAGATATTGAATATTAAAGAGAATTTCTAAGACATAAATGACAACACAAAAATTAAATCAGGGCAGTAAGCATGACAAAGCAAACTGAATTACCAAGCGAATCAGGAGAGGTCTGCTAGGAAAGGCTTAGAAAGGGTCTTTGTGAACAGTAGTGAAACAATAGACCATAAAACAAAACTGTGTGTTTAATAATCAAAGATCAATGAGTAATCAGAGATTAATATTCCACTCTGTATGATCAGACTCAATGTAATATATGTATCAGGAAAAAAAATTATATTCCACTTGGAAAATTACAGATCTCCTTTACTCAAATAACTCTCCTAGAATCCCTAAGGAGTCACAGCAAGTGACAGAGAGCAAGGCTCTGAAATCTTGGTTATCTTTCTGCAATTTCTGAAGAGAGCAGAAAGAAAGTTCACAGGGACTTTTTGCTCCCTGACTGCAGTGCTTTGTTCTCAGAAATTATCCCACCTGGTAGGCCACCAGGAAGTACTCTGTATCTTTGTGTTGGGACAAAAGAAAAGCACTGACTGGTTACTCTTCTCTTGCTCCATGATCTAGTCAAGCTTAAAGGGAAAGGAAAAAATCTAGTGGGTAAAAATATACAGTTAAATAAATAAACTAGAGAAAAATAACAGTGTCAACAGAAGTTATCTTAAATAGGAAGGTAAAGTTGAGAAGGAACAGCCCTTGCACCTCATCATTCTTGGTTGTGCACTACAAGTACATACTGTGTATTCAAAAGGATCTGAGAACCATTATAATCAGTATTCCAAACATTGTAACTAATATTATTAAAAAAGAAACACTTTAAGACAAAAGTGACACATCCCATAGGAAGCAAGCTGCTTACAGTAAGGGACTACTTTGAGCATGTCACCATGAGCTACTGTGCTCCCATTGCACATACTGATGGTGTCCACGTTCATTTCCTCATGAAGTCTGTGATACAAGTATTTGCAGCAGCAGGTCTTGCTTCTTCGACATTGTCCTGCCCCTTCAATTTTGTCTTCCTTCCTATAGAGGCAATACATTTCGCTATATTAATTGATGCTGCCTCATCTATGGGGGTGTTTCTACTCAGGTAAGAATTCCTGACAGAATAAAGTACTTGTTATTTAAAAAGTTTGCCTTTATTGATTATGTGATATGTTATAAGTGGTCCTCTCCATCCTATTACATGAAGTTTCATAATACTACCATTTTGGAGAAAACAAAAGTAAGCCTTTTCACTGTAATCCAAAAAACTTTCTCCTGGAACAGCCTGATGAAACTCCAGAGGGATAATATATAAATAACTGGAGTAATCAGAAAAGTCTGGCAAGGAACCCAAAATATGTCCTTGCCTGATAAGAGAAGATTGATAACCTAGATGTCTGCTGCTTCAGAAAATAATTACTCATTATCTGCGAGTGTCTGAATGGTAAGGAGCTTGAAACTCTTCTCATACTACTCTTTGAAGCAGCTGCACTGACCTTGTCTCTAAATTGGTCCCTTTTATGTTTTCAGTTTCCTTATCTAATAATTTACTTAATGGAACTCTTGCTCCCATGAGAGTCAAATTTCTCTAGGACAGAATTAACAAAATAAATGCAGTTGCTTGTCTAAGGAACAAAGACCAAGATAGCATCTAGCTATCTCAAGAGATCAGGCCAATGACCCACAAACCTTATTCACATGGGTATTGTACCTGTACATTGGGGATCAAAGGCAGGGACATTCAGTTGTCTAACCAAAGAGCCTTCTTATTCCCTGCTGAGTCTGATCAAACATGGAACTGAAAGGAAACGAGCTAGAAGGAACTAGCCAAGGAATGCTGTAGTCTCAGGAGACTGACATCGAATTAAACAGAGCAGCACTTGCTCCTTATGTGACAGAGTCAAAGGATAAGTAAGGAGGAGAATCAGCAGAACTGCTGCCTTGGATTTTCAGAGGGAAAACAGAGGGCTATTTAGGAGATTGATTTTCAGAGTCCCTTGCGAGACAGTCCTGAAGGGCAAAGAAGTCCAGGAAGGTTGGACATTCTTCAAGAAGGAAGTTTTAAAAACACAGGAACAAGTCATCCCTGAGTGTTGAAAGATGAGCCAGTGGGGAAGACCACCAGCCTGGCTGAACAGAGAGCTCTGGCTGGAGCTTAGGAAAAAAGACATATTTTTTTTTTTTCATCTTTAGAAGAAGGGGCAGGCAGCTCAGGAGGACTACAAGGATGCTGTGAGGTTATGCAGGCAGAAAATCAGAAGGGACAAAACCTAGTTAGAACTTAATCTGGCTACTGATGTAAAAAACAACAAAAAATGTTTCTACAAACATAGCAGCAACAAAACGAAGGCTAAGGAGAATCTCCATTCTTTATTGGATGCAGGGGGAAACATGACCAGAGACAATAGACAATAACTGAAACAGAAGTTTTGCAGAATAGCAGGAATTGGTTTTTCACTGTGAGGGTGACCGAGCACTGGCATAGGTTGCTGGTGGAAGTTGTGGAGTCTCCACCCTTGGAGACATTCAGAAAACCATCTGGACATGGCCCTAGGCAACTGTGTTTAGGTGACCTTGCTTAAGCAGAGGATTGGACCAGGTGACCTCCAGAGGTCCTTGCCAACCTTAGCTCTTTGATGATTCTGTGAGTTCACAGCAACAGGTATTGCAGTGTTGTGGTAATGTCTCTGGCAGATAAACTGACATCACCCTAAATTCAGATGTCAGATACATACAGACAGACATAATAATACCTCAATAAATATCCCAATATTTCCTTTCTTCCTGAGAGGTTCATTTTGTTCAGAAGGATTCTTCACATGGTTAACTCTAGGTCATTTTGCATACAACTTTTTACATGCTCAGGAGGTTTATTGCATTAGTAGCCTATTGACCAAGGTAAAACTAGAAAGAACTTGCCACTTTTATTCCAACAATCTGAGGAAAAATACTGATGCCAGACTACATATGAAATGATCATCTTTTACAAGTTGACTCTTATAATTTTAAACCATGTAACTTTTTAATCCAAGGTACTGAAATAAACAATTATATGAGGTTGCAGAAAGAACTTCTGTTTTGAAGGGACATAGTGAGAGAGAGTTCTTAATAAGCAGGCAATTGTCTTTAGAACATAGCTGAGTCAGAAAATCTCCTATTTTTTGTTTTATTTGTGTACTTTTGCACAAATTTGGTTAAATTCAAATTAAGTTGCAAAGATAACTAACAGAGCTCCCAATGAAAAGTCAATATCTAATAGGAAGTAAAGAATTTCCACTTCTTCTAAAGGCATTGTCGCAAACTTTATTTGTTCAGGGAAAACTCCAGCTAAGATGAGGAATCTATTATGCCTAGATTTTTATTTCGTATTTCTAAGCAGCTTTAAAATGCAAGTTCATATTAAGTATAGTTAGAAAAAGTCTATTTTTTTGAAAAAAATTATCTCAGGATGGCAATGAAAGGAAGCAAAGCCAAAACTAATAGCTATTATTTTCACATGTTGCTCCTTCTGCCTGCAGGATGTTTAGGATACAGTGAAATTACCATGGCTATGATTTGATGGGACAAAATATTTCGGGAAGCAATGAGTTCCATCAAATGGAAAACCACCCAGATACAGACTCTGAGATTAGCTCAGTTGATTAGAGGATGGTGCTAATATCATCAAGTTCGTGGGTTTGATCCCCGTATGGGCCATTCAGTTAAGAGTTGGACTCAATGATCCTTGTGGATCCCCTCCAACTCAGAATATTCTGTGATTCCGAAACCTTAGGCAGCAGCTGAGTTCTGCAGAAGGTGATAGTGTGTGCAGGTACAGTGCTGACAAACTGACCCATAGGCTGTCAAGTAGCACTGTACTTTGTGTGTATTACTATCAGCCTTCAACCCCATCAGGACAGGGACATGTAGTGACCAACTGCTGGTGTCACAGGTCGCTGTGCAAGGCAGCAGTTAGACCTTAAATTAAGTGGTACCGTGGCAACAATGTGCAAAACTTTAATTTGTCCAATCTTCCCCAAGGGCCTACATATTTGTCTGTCTCCATAGATGTTATTTCAGAAGGGCATTTCTATTTTGCATAGATGCATCAAGTACCTGAATAAAAAAAGAGATCTCAGTGAGGATATGCATGTAAGTTTCCATGACACAGATGGTTCTTCATATTCCAATACCAGTGTCGTCCTTGTTTAATATCTTGATGCAGAACAGTGAGATGAATAAATGTCCGTTTTCACTGGAAAAGCCCCTTCCAAAATGAGTTCTGCTTTGTGTATAAGCTGTCAATCTTCTTCAGAAACAGAATATACTCCAAAGTCAGATACACAGATGAGATCTATGGCAGGTTAAATTTTCACATTGAAAACATTCTTCCTCATACCTCAAAATCAGTATCCTGTTTTACTGACAAACTTTCATTTGGACCTGTTAATATACTTGTTACCAAGATGCTCTTTCCTGATTCATTATAGATTATCTTAGTTCTAATAATAATTGCACTGATCAAATATTACATTAGTCATTGTAAAAAAGCCCCAAGTTTTACTTTGCAGATGGGTAATATATGGCAAGACTTTAGTACAAAGTATTTCATTTTGACACAGAAAAATTGTGTGCAAATATATGTGTTACACTTTTTTCTTTTATGTATTTGGCTTTAGAAGGAATTCCTGCAACTGAAGCAGTGCTTAAAATGTCCTACAGATTATGTTTCACTATGTGCATGTGTTGATTTTATGTGTATGTATCACTGAGAAACTATATTCCCTGGAATAATGAAAACTTTCAGCTTCTCTGAGCTATTAATCCTTAAAGCTACGTACTACTGCTTTCTTTTTGTGTCTGAAATTCTCAAAAGTGGTCTAGGGGATTTAGACACATATCATCTGTTAATTCTAGTGGCAGACATTTATCTAAATCCCTTGCACAACTTTTTATTTTTTAAAAGTTATTCAGGCTTCCTTTTATCTGCTCACTTTTCCTCTGTAATAGCACTGGCTAAGCACTGCTTGTGTTAAAAATATTACCTCTTGGTCACCCAAGAGGATTAGACAGCTTTGTACCAGAGGAACCAAAAGGGTGAAACAGCTAGGAAGGAATTATGCAAGTATAGCAACAGCACTGCATTTTTTTCCAGAAGAGACTGTATCTTCAGTAGTGTGTGAGTATATCTGGTGTGCTGGGTGCCTCATATATTCTGGGACTCTTCTGGCATTAAAATAATGCTAATTGGAAAAAGCCCACAACTGCTATTGCTATTAATAGCAACATTATTTACCTTCATGCAGTTTGATCTTCTCTCTTTCAGTCTGTCATAATGTTCTTCTTGAAAGATTTCAAGTAAAAAAAATAATTTTTTTTCCCATTTCTTTATACAATTACAGTTTCTTGGAGGAACTAAAAAAATTAAAAACTCCCGTAGGAATAACCTCTTCTTTTAAGAGTTTTCTATCTTTTATTTCAGTCATTTTATATCTAGACTGCAGCAGTGGAAAGGAGAGGTCAAAAGGTGGAAACATCAATGCTTATGTAATCCCCAAAGAGGATTACTCCCCTCACAAAAATGGCTAGTATGACATGTGAAATTAAGGATATTCATTCTGTGTCTGCACATCCCTTGTAATAGAATTGGTGAATCTTTAGAAAAATAGAGCAATACGAGAAGAACTGAGCTTTTCCCATGGTATCAGCTCAGATAGTATTAAAGTTCAAAACAGTTCTTCTAAGCCAGCACTTGCCAAAGAGCTCTGCGGAACCTTCCCTCCTCTCCCTGTACACTTCTGCCAACTAAAGGATGACAGGTATACAGCTTTATTAGAAATGAGAGAAGGGGCACCACTTGGATTTTAGCGATTCTATTAGTCCTGGCAAATATGCATGCATTCTTTTCTCATTTGGATCAGGGCTACACCCATTCCCAGATGGACAGAACACACTTCTTGTGTTTCTGTGCCAGGATTACACAATCTGACGTGGTCTACAATATGAGAATAATAAAAGGATAATGATTTTCAGGCACAGTATTTACACAGCACAAAAATCACTGGACAGATATGTTGTTAAATCATTTCACATGTCACTGAATGCAACAGTCAAAAACATTTTATAAGTTTGGTGGAACACAATTTAAAAAAAAAAAAATCACATGCCTCAGAAGATATAGTGCTAACTCAACATCCAATAAAACTTTATTGGAAAAAAAACCCCTCAATTTCTTAGTATCAGCGATAACATTTCAAAATGAATGCCTAATGAAATTGGTATTTACATATCACATGCCCAACTGCTTAAACCTCAACAGGATACCTTCTGAGACATAACCTTGATAACTGCATTTCCCCATACATGGGTGTATTCATAGTAAATTATAAAAATTCCTGCTGAGATTAAATTAATGCATTATAGTTATGCCACAGGATTAAATAGTTAGTACTTTCATCTAATTAAACCAGTTTGCCATCAGGAAATTAACAAAGAAATTACCCTAAAAACTAAACCAAGCTCAATTTTATCTTGAATTTTACTGTTCTGTTCTAAATTTAGAAGTATTTTCTTAAATTTTTACTCAACTTACCGCACATAATACAAGGGAGAAAAATGGCTCTTTTGAATATAATTGAAAAATAGGATTAGCTGGAATAGAGTGGCCTGACTGAGCATTTCCTTGTTCTTTGTACATATTTAACCATATTGTGAATGTATTTTAATGTCTCACTTTTTAAAAAAAGTGGATGGAAAGATTATTTGTGTTGGTGTCACATCATTTATATCTTGCTCTGCTGTGCTCTGGTTTCTCCTTAGAGACAGCATGTCAACCAGTTTCCGCAGTGACAAAATAATACTTTCATTTGATTGCCACTGGTGGCATTTTTGGCTCATTTTTCATGGCTCTGTCATCTAGAGTCATAAAGAACTGCTTCTCCTCATTTGGATATTGGTTTTCAGTGGCAGTTTTTCACACTTGACCTGACCAATGTTATCATTGCTGCTGTACACTGACATTTGCTATGAAATGACTACCTAGGACTTAAAATACTATCTCAAATTTGACTGCAGATAGTTCTGTGAAAACAGGTGGTTATTCAACTACCAGAGTCATTGAGATACATTTATATCACCAATCTGCCGTCATCTGTAGGGTCATTTCTGAATTGAAGAGGAAATACTTATTGGGTTAATATTCCTACCTTCCAACTCCCAGCAGCCAAGTTCTGCAGTGCCCCTGCTGCCCCCTCCAGTGTGTCTGGATTCGAGCACTCAGAAAGAAGTGTGAGGTAGGGTTTGACTATTGAAGGATGCCACAGCATCTGGATTCCTTTGGGTGGTTCTGCACAGTCTGGGAGAGGTCCTACGCCATCCCACTGTTGAAAAGTACAAATCAGATTGTCAGCAAGAAAACAGTGAAATATACTTGAGAATTACCTCAGTTGAAGCTATAACATCTATATGTGTGCATGTGAAGGTGTCTCTCCACAAACAGATGTTCTCAATCTCTGCACTTCATGTGATTATTCATAGAGAAACCAAATTTCCTACTCAACATTCCTTATAGACGAGCTATAACACTGGCAGAAATCACAATGTTTTAGCTAGCTGACATAATAAAATCACTTTTCACTGCATTTATCTTTTTGGGTGGGAACAGAAACCCAGTGAACCCATCTTAAGAGGCAAATGTGGAACTTGCTTATGAAGAAGAGATTCTCCCTTTTCACATCCTGCTTAGTTCTCTACATTCCCTCTCTTCTCATGAAGGGAAAAACAACACAAAATGTTTCTATGGAAAACTAAATCTATCAAGGCCATGAGCCCTCCATCCCATGAAAGGCACAAGTCTGACAAGTCTTCCTTGATTGCACAACTTCTTCTGGCTTCTGACAGTGCGAGTGCAGGAGGTATTCAGGCAGCCAGACCAGCCAGACACATGGTCTGAGACTCCCATGCAGCTGGTAGAACCACCTCCCACAAAAAAAACTCTTCCTCTCATCACACACAGTTTTGCCATGAAATCAACCCAAGTCTGATATCCAAACTGTGCAATATTAAACCCTGGACAACAAGTAGGTTATTACATAAAACACACTCCTACCAGAAAGAAAAAAACTTTATTCCAGTGGAACACCCATCACTTACACCTAAACATGAAACATCTTAGAAGAAAATGTACACCTTTTTTTTCCCCTTTCAAACAAAAGCAAGGTGTGGAATGTACTTTCAATAAAATTTTAAATTGGATTTCTGTCTCTGTATTTATTGTATAATTTGTTCAGCTTTGTACAGATAAGGGGGATTTAAATAATTCACAGCCTTACTGCCACTATTAGGAACACACCTCAACTTTTTTATAAAATATCTTCCCCAGCACCTCTGACATGTCCAGATTGCATAACACAATAAAAAGTAAACCTTTCAATTCCTTGGGTTACAGCTTACTGTGACTATGTAGATAAAAAAATCTATATCATAACATTAAACATATACTAGACACGCAAAGACAGCATAAGTCAAACTAACTCCTTGTTTGGATCTGCAACAGTTAATTTAACTATGAGTCAAACAGTTGCATTGGGAAATACCTAGAATCCCTTGTTTTCAGGAAGAATAATTAATAATTTTATGTAAGTTCTCTTTAAAAATACACATACAGTTTAAGGGACAATCAACCAAGTCTTACCTAATAACTAACACATTTTTAACAAGGTTTTGTGAGATTATTACCATTGAGAATGAAACCCACTACTTTGTTCTAAATTAAAGCAGAACAAACACCAAAGTGGAAAGCTAGCTGGACCATTGAATACACATGAGTAGTTACTGAAACTCAGAAAGCTGCTCACATATGAAACTCACTACACTGGACAAATGTCACCATAGTTTAAAAGAACCGGCATACCAACACCCAGTGATGGCTGAGAAACCAGAGGACAAATGCCTCCTGGAGAAACAATGCCTCTAAATGACACTATCATAGAACTGTGCCTTTTAATACATTTCTGCCTTTAAACAATAGGCTGTTTTCACTGCATGTGACTCAGTTCTCCTTTTTCCTCCTTATAAATCAACAGCCTTGCCAGAAACGAGTTCTCTTCAGCTCATAAAAAATACATTAAAGCCTGCTTCTTATTTTAACTCTTGGAATTCAATCATTTGCACTGTCAGATTTTTTTGGAAAACAAATGAGAAACAACTCTTACAGGTAAAATCTGACCTCACACCAATTTTAGGTTTTGTGCCTTAGTAAGTTCACTAATGAATAACTTGTTATGTCCAAGAGCACCAATTCAGGTCTTCACTCACCACTTTCCTATTTGCACTAATTATGGACTCATTGTGCAACTAAAGTGTTTGTATAGGGTATTTACTATATTATTTCAAGGACAAAGTACCTAAAATGCATCAAATGTATCAGATCTACTCAATATGTTTTTTTGTGCATATATGGGTGTATATTTTTTTTTAAGCTCAGGTATTTACACTCTTATAATCCCAAAGAATACTTAAAATCAGCTGATATAAGTAGACATATATATTTGTTCATGCTGTGCTGGTACATATACAGCATTAAAAACAATCTAGCAGATAAATTAATATTTAATGTTGTTTTGCCATTCTGCCCAGTAATAAGAAAACATTAAAAAAACCAAGTGAGACAAATTACTGCATTTCCCTGCCCTTCTTGCAACTCACTTTTAGCATGATTGAATTAATTTATCACCAGCTGTGAGGGAAGACTTTTCTCTCAAGGCACTGCCATGCCTCAGGGTCTGTGTAATAATGATGAAAATCTTTGGTACCACACATGAATGTGCAGTGAAGGCACAGCAAATGCAGTGCCACTTGCAAATGTCCAGCACTGTTCTTCAGATGTGGTGTGGGTGCCTGCTGCAGCTGAGGGTATCACTGGCAACCACGATGTGCTGCTTTTAGCTGGGGTAGAGTTAATTATCTCCACAGTAGTTGGTATGGGCGTACGTTTTGGATTTGTGCCAGAAACAATCTGATAACTCAGGGATGTTTTAGTCAGCGCCACAGTGTCAAGGGCTTTTCTGCTCCTCACCTGACCCCATCTATGAGGAGGCTGAAGGTGCACAAAGAGCTTGGAGGGGACACAGTCAGGACAGCTGACTGCTGACTCCAAGTGCTATTCCATACCATATGATGTCATACTTAGAATATAACGTTGGGGGAAAAAGGGAGGAGGTTTGGAGTGAAGGTCTTTGACTTCCCAAGTCACCGTTATGTGTGATGGAGCCCTGCTTTCCTGGGGATGGGAAGCAGTGATTTAACTCCTTCCTTTGCTTTGCTTGCATGTGTGGCTTTTTCTTTCCCAATTAAACTGTCTTTCTCACAACCCACAAGTTTTTTTCTCACTTCTATCCATGTGATCCTCTCTCCCACCCCATTGGGGCAGAGTGAGTGAGTGGCTGTATGGGCTTAGTTTCCAGCTGTGGTTAAACCATGACACCTGCATAACATACCTGCTGTGCCTATGGCAGCCTCTGCACTGAAGGTCTTAATGGCTTCTGGCACCGCCTGTGTAGCTGAGACCAGTGCCTGCAGCTGTACATCCCAGCTGTTGCAGGGCATGTAGAGCTGACAGAGGGCAAAAAAGAAGCTATTGCAAAGGAGGTTATCCTCATTTTCACCCATTTATTTTGTGTTTCAAAAATATAAACACTAATTGCCTGAGCAAAAAAACACGTTTTCCACAAACTGGTATTAAACTACATCTGAAACGGTGGTTAAGGCATAGCAGAAGCTGCTTTGCAGCTCACATTGCTCAGTATTAATGAACAGAGGCAGCGTGCTGAACAACTCCACCCAGTAAATTACTGGAACAGTTACTGTATTGTTGCAGACCATCAGGAATGATCACTAAGGTCTATTTGAGTTAGACTGGGGCTGTGGTAGGAGATTCTGAAAAAGAGAGCAACTACATGCAATTACCCTTCGTAGCTTATGCTAAGGAGAAAAAAAAGTAATAAAAAAATATTCTTTCTGGGCTTTCCTCCTTCAACTGAAATTACACACATATATTGTGGTTGAAGCTGTTTGTTATGTGGGTGAGATACAAATCTCTCATTTCCTGAGACTGGTGGAAAGAAAGGATGAAAGTCAAGGAAAATAAAAAGCCAAATACCAATATCTTTTAAGAACAACAGACTTCTAAGAGTAAGAATACTCTAATAAAATTTTCAGTTTTCATATTAGTAAGGAGCTTTGAGAGAAGATCACTCCTCAGGATGCTTTCTTGTGCTACACAACAGATTATCTACCACCACCTTTCTCATTTTAATGAAAGCAGATCCACATTTATTGTGCAATTAATTGTACTGAATACCAGGGAAGGCTTCTTTCTCCAAATTTTGGGTTTTGTACTAACAATCTCAAGTTGGTGGAGTTTGCTATTAAATAGGTATCACATAACAATACAATAGTACTTTATTTTAATGTATTAAATCTGAATACTTCCTTTCCGCAGTCTGTGAAAAATGCGACTACTAGAAAAAGAAAATCTAGGAAAAAATTAAAACAAACACCAACAAGGTCTAAAATCATCTAGACCTCCCTCCAATGATTCTAGACATTTGAGACACTCTGGCAATGCTGAAGCGATGCTCTTTGTAGCAGCAGCGACAAAATTCATATAAGCAATTACATAGTGCTCACTAAACCCATTTTTGAAATGCCAAGGACTTTTAAACTAACAGCCCCCCTAAGAGGACACTTATATCTCATCCTGCATGTCTTAGTGGCTGTAACAATCTATGCCAGCTGTCCCTAGACACATCAGTCCAATAACTTCTTTTGGAAACCTTTGTCCAAGAGATGCATTGGACAATGCTGTCAAGAGCAGAAATCAAAAATTCAGCAACAAAAACTCATCAAAATCCCAGCGCTTGCTTTCAGGGATGATGAGAATCCATGCAGCTGATACAAAGCAGGCAGGGATGCCACTATTTATGTCAAGTCAAACTTTAGTTTAGACATCCAGGCCTAAATAAAGGCAGTGACTCTAAAGGAAGGTGTCAGGAATATGGTGGAAGAGGGCAGATCTTATTCCATAAATAATGATATCCTCCCCCATTTGATGAAACACTGTTTACAATTATGGGAAATGTGTCTGGAATGCTTTCAAAACATTTCAATGTACTGAATCATCACTATTAATCTCAGATAGTAATAAATCTAAATTATACTTTAGAGTATATATTCCATTCTTAAAATGATTGTCAATACCTTTATTCAACTTTTTTGTGTTATTATGCTTAGCTGAGAAAAAAAAATCAATTTATGCATTTTGTCTTTTCTTAAAACCAGACCCCTCCCAAATAAAGGAGGATGGAGCTCAAAACAGTCCTTGGCATGTCACTACATCCCTTTCTCCTCATCCCTCTCCTCTCCATTGAAAGCTGATGCTAACTGGCTTTGCAGTATATTCCACGAATTGACAAATACAAATTATATTAATATCCCTGTAGTTTTGACTTTGAAAACAAACTGGTCATACATGATACTGAGAGGATCAGAGAGCATATGAGAAGATGCTGTGTTGGCTAGCAAGAAAGTAGAAATGATGTCAAAAAGCTCTGTAAGGAGCTGCTCAAGGTAGTTGATTATTTCTATTCAACACTTGGCATAATCACCTTGTGCAAGACAAAGAAGCAATAACTGGAAATAATATTCTTTCTGAGCAAGAACGTACTGGTAATATATCCTTTCATCCCTAATCTCATTCAGATTATTAGTTAAACCCAGGAGCCACCACCGTTTCTCTTTCTGTGCTTATTAGTTTGGTATGGCTCGGTAGTAGTATTGAAGTACACTTGGTAAAATAGTGGTCTCAACACATGAAAAGACATATCTGACAGGTTTATTTTTTATTCTTTTTGAAAAATTATTGCCTTAAACCTGCTATTTCACCTAGACAGAAGAATTTATAGGCCATTTAGCAAGCATGCTAAAGAGGTATGCCAGTCAATTCATAAAGATATATAACTTGAAATGTTGCTGTTATACCTTAAGGCTCCTGACAGAAGGTGAAAAAGAAGGTCAGCCTCATTTTAAAAGTGTCACTTCCAATCAAAAAACAGACTTTGGGCTAGATTCTGGTTTGACAAGAATGATCACAGATGGGGAACTCAAGAGGAGCATAAAGCCAAGAAGTCAGCCTGTTTTTCTTGGAGGAAAAAGAAATGAAATAGTGCCACATGTATACACAATGGGCTGCGTAGCAAGAAATAAAATAAGGATTAATTACAAGACCCCAGGTTCTTTTACTGAAATTGGACCATGCACCTTATTTTCTCTAACTGCTTTTTGTCATAACTCTTGTTTTTCATACAGCTTGAAGAATAAACCTGTTGGTAAGCAGGAACATAATTTTCAGCAGTGAAAAAAATCTGTTTCTCTCTGATTTTTCACTACAAGGCAAAGAAATTGATGTCTACAAGGTTCTAGTTGGAAATGAAGGCTTCTACATCTGGAGATCATATTGGGGTGAGGGTTCAGTAACAGCTGATCAGAGGTAAGTAGCAGAGAGAAACTAATGAACAACATCTACAGCTGAGAATTACAATCCTTGAGGTCTGAGACAGAAATAGTGTCAGATGAGTTACACTTATTTTTCCTGAAGCTTTTACAGAAGTTTTGCTTTGTTTTTCCATAGTTAAAACCAATGTTAACCTAGCTTTTATCACAAATCTTTAAAAGGTTTGTGTCTCTTCTGAAATTCAGTTTGTGTGACAAAGCAGATGCCTCAGGAACCTGCCTGAGCTCTGGTAAACCACTGCGGAGAGGAATGATTGTGGGTTCTTTTAACACCACCCACCTTTATTCTGAAATAAGGAGAACACTTGTTTCCTGGGATCCTAAGGGAACTCTTTAAGTAAAGTAATTTGAAAGGTGTCATTAGACTTACCTATGATTTGAACAAAGACATCTCTTAGATGATTTCAAGATATAGAGAAGTTGCCATTAGTAAAGACAACCAATGTCATTAATGAAAAATAAATTCCAGTTTGTTCTTAAAAGAAGCCACATTTTATACTACCACTCAGTTCTATTCTTCTCTTCAAGGTACTTATATGTGACTGAACCATAACCTAGAAAGATTAGGATAATTGTTTCTTACATCATTAGACAAATAAATTTACCTTTACTTGCATTATGGAGAAAGCCAATGAGAAAGTGACTTTAATGTTAAGTTCCTCTTGTTTTTATGGTTTAAGAAACACACTCCCTAGCTGTGTAAGGTTTTTTTTTTTTAAGTATGGACAACTGCAGCTTCATCCACATCCTTTGTCTAAAATGATACATCTGGTACTATTGTCCTTTTACAATAGTTTTGTTACTAGTAGAGTTGGGCACTTTTACCCAAAAATTAAAGACAACCCCATAAATGCATAAATGAAAGGAGTTCAAGCAAATACACACTTGAGAAACTAGATAATACCAATAATGTAATAGGAAAATTCTAAAATTTCATTCACAAAAATCTGAACCATTTTTTCCTCCCACTGTTTTCTAAACCTTATCTTCTGAGGAAGACTGGAATGGCAATTTTGTTATTCAAAAACCACACACACTGCCAAAAAAAAGGAAGGATACCTATACCCTCAAGATGTATTTTCTGGGGGTATAAAATGTAGCACCCACAGACTGGATGCTACTCCCCTGTACTGAGGTCTCACAACTGAGAGATATATCTGTGCCCTGTCCTTTGCCTGACAGAAAAGATAAAACTCTCAGATATTAGAGGAGTCACACAGGTAAACTGGAGTTTTAATCCTGGGCTGAACTCCACTTTGTGTATCTAGAAGTGACAATAAATCACGAGCCCAAAGAAATATTTGGTTTTATGTTTGTGAAGAACTTTTCTGACAGGTGTCTAAGTCTGTATTGCCTAGCGTGAATGAACTATTAAAAGCAGCCTGAAGCTCAGTGCCCTCTCTTCATGGGCATCTGAGTAACTGATTACTATAATATCTTTCTTCTCTTTCATTTCTTTGAAGTTTCCTTCCACAGGTTACAAATCCATGGTGGTATGCAGTGCTTTCAGTGTTTCAGATGTTGTAAATCATTGCATCCTGTGAAGATTCCATAGGCATTCCTTCATTATTTACATGTAAAACACTGTCCACCATGAGAATGATCTTCAGAACTGGAAGATATTTCAGAGCACAAAAGTTTTGCTGCTGAGAGACTTAAAGGAACAAGCATTCCAAGGAGAGCACAAGATCTGGTCTGAGGGATAGAAAGGCAGCAGGTAACAACTTAAGCATTGCAATTGAAAAGACATTATGAAAAGCATTACCTGCAAACATTTAAAAGTCTTGAAGAAAAATGATGAGATTACTGTAAAAAAAATAGGTACCTGTGCAATGCACAGGGCAGCAGTCAGCACACAGGGAGACAATGCATGGTGAAACAAAATGGGAAAACCACCCTCCTGCAGAAAGTTGTGATGAGCTTAGTTTAGATGGGTGAATTCTAACTAAACTGAGGAAATCGATATGATCCTATAGTTAGAGACTCTTGCCTGGAAAAACCCCACAATCCTAACAAACATACAAGAATACTGATTTTTCTTGACACGCAGAGTAATCAGAGTATTTCTGCCTGCAACACTGTCTAGAAGAAAACTATGTGGGTGTCCAGTTACTCCTACTTTTCATTAGTATGAATCTACAGGTGGTCCTGAAAAATCTCAAAACAGTGACATAGCCAAAGAAAGAAAAAGAACATATTTTTTTCACAGTTGGACAAGGTGGCTTCCATAGCAAAAAGTCTCTGAATATACTTGTGTACTTATTTTTGCGAAATAAACAAAAAAGTTTCATTTACCCTTACCACAGTTTAAGTTGCTCTATGCTATTAATATAAATGCACAGTTCCCTGAAAATATTTTTTTTCTTTTCCACTTTTGAGAGTAACTTCAGAGAGATGTTCCTAGTGTGGTGATCTCACTGCTATTGTTTTAGTGGCATTCTAGTTAACTTGATAATATATTAACTTGATAATATATTTCAAAACATTTCATAGGGTCAACAACAGTCAAGGATCATGGGATGAAAATAACCTGCAGAAGGCTCCGTTAAAATTCCTAAACTGAGTAATATCCATATGTGAGAACTTGTATATGACAAGATGAAGTACGTTGTCCAAATTTAAAGAAAATGACAGGAAAGAATCAAAAATCATTAGAAAAATATTTCTAATATTTGTAAGGCAAAGCAGTCCTGTGCACCACAAAAACAGTTCTGCAAAGAGGAAATCGATGTCCTTGCCACTAGTGCTCTAGTGATCATAAACCTGAAAATATGTGCATAGTTTTACTTCTCTTTGTATTTTAAAACTTATATAAAACTCCTCAATTAGGCAAATACAGACAGCTCTGAAGAGACCTTTACCATGCTGTGTGCTGATAATGAGCACTCATGGAAACAGAACAGGCAGGAGAATGTACATTGTAAAGGCATCGGCCAAAAGAGCTTAGTTCTTTGGCCTGGAGAAGGAGAAAGATCTTTTATAGGGAACTTCTAAAGCAAATAGAAGCCTGACAGGAACACTGAAACAGTCAGTGGTACAGAGTTAAAAGTATGAACCTAAGATCAAAAAGTCACAAAGAAAATATAAAAGGAAGACTTAAAAAAGAACTTGGTATAGTGTGTGTGTGCACATGTGTTCATAAACAGAACATCAAAGAGCAAGGCAAGTTGCAGTGTGACTCATTCAGATCCAGACATGCTATTTTTTGTTCCTGCTCTTTGAATAGCTGCAAACATAGTGTGTGAGAACTGTTAATTCAGGAACAGGGACGATGACTGCTCTATGGGGTAAAATTAGTTTGCTTTGACATTTTTAATCTCATTGCAGCCTAATGCAGGAATCCACACAAAAGGCCATATTAAATTCAAGTTATCTGACGAGTGGAGTGTTTAACTAGAAGAGTGGAGGAAATTGAAGTCTTACTAGTCATGACTCTTGCATTTTTCAGCAACCAAATTTTAGCTTATTAAAGTTCCTATAACTTTTCCACATTAACATAATTTGGTTTTATGAACACCGGAATATTTTCAGTATTGTTTTACATCATTTATTCAAATACCCAGTCCACCTAATTGCTTACTCAAATATTTTCTTTGAGCAATCTGAAACAGAAGAAAATAAAAATGCAAAAAAGTAACTAACTGTAGGAAGAGATGGAAAACTACCTGCTGCCAGCACAGGCCATCTGAAAAAGTTCATAAATCAGTAACCATTCTCATTGTTATTTAGCATGCCTACTAATACAGCAATGTCTTCCTCGGCAATGTAGCTGTCATCATTCCCCAAATTCTAAGTTCTTGATGGGAAAAAAGGGAGATCAATACACTTTGAAAATAAATGCACCTAACATAATAACAACCCGTCTTAAATAACTTGAGAAAATTCTCAAGACTGTACTTTTTAGTCTTTGTTTGGTAGCAATGTTAAAGATCTCAAAATGTGATTTTTTTTTTAACATTCACTTTTATTGCTTGATTCAGTTCTGTATAGTTTTCTCTCAACATGTAGAGGCATAGTACAAGACTAGCTTTGAAGCAAATAAGTGTGAGCCTGATGTTTGCTTGCATCAAGGCCTTTCTACACACATGTGGCTCTGTGGAAGTACAGTGTAAAGTATATGCAGATTACACTTTTCATTATAAATGGCTTCCTTTAATAGTGCATTTTACAATATTTATGGCGTTCACAGTCTACTCATGACTACAGTTTCCAGGGGCACCACATAATGTACAACTTTCTTAGGCAAATATATTTCATTACTGCAGAGACATATTCCACTTTAAGCTCTCAGCTAATTAACAAATGCAACAGTTTTGTATATTATACATCATGCATTTTATTTCTATTACAGTGCATGAATTATTTATATTTTAAATGATGGGCACTTCAACTACTCACAACACAGCTGTGAGTAACTTTCATTACCTGATCTTGTGATTTCTTTTTCTTCTTCTTCTTCCCCCAGCACCCTGAACTCTCTGTATCTTTTCCATTGGCATCACCACAGAGTAATCCATCAAGTTCATCTGTTCCCATCTGCTGTCCCTGAGATGTTTCTGCAGCTAGCCTGTATGAGAGGTTCCTCAAAATGCACACACAGTTTTCAACGGTCTGAAAATTATAACAAAAAGAAAAATACAGAAAACAAAACCGGGAAAAAGTTAAAATCCTTCCCTTGCTCACTTTGCATACAAAGCAGAAGGAATGTCACCCATCTTTGCACATACATTTTCTCAGCACAATTCTTATGTGCACTATTCTGAGTGTTCCCCAGGTAATTACAGCTTAATATGTTTAGAACATTTTATGGTAACAAATCCATAATTTGGACAATCTTCGTCTGGGAGTATTTTATTGTCATTCTGAATTTCACAGTGGAGACCCAGGCGAAACAGATGTTGAGGTAAAAACACTCAGAATGTCAAGAATTCCCTTCAATGAATAGAAAATGCTACAAACAGAAAATACCAATAGGTTCTGGGTTTGGTTTTGTACTTTTAAACCCAGAAATAACGTTTCTTTCTGGCATAAATTCTATGTGAATTACCAGAAAAATGGGATTCAAGTTCCATTTCACAAGTACTTGTAGCATGAACAGATGATGTTTCTCGAGTCCCAGCCGTAAAACTAGAAATCTGAAAGTCTTTCTGCTTTTACTGCTTCTAGCCAGGCTGCAGATAGATACCTTGTGTGCAGCCTTTCCCTTTCATCCATTTTTCCCCCTAATAGGTTGTGCCTTCTATGGAAGATGCAAGCAGCAATCCATAAATGGATGGGACCCAGTGGAAGAAAATTCACTTATAATTCAACACAATTTCTGCAAGCCTAAAAGAAGTTCAGTTTAGACTTGAAACCTACTCATTTAGTTGGTTCAATTTGGTTTCGATTATCCCTAATAAGAAGGATATGAGCTTAATTTTCTGGAGGCAGGAAAAGCATGGTTAAAAAAGTCATTCTCCATCTATCTATATTTATTTCAACTGTTCCTAATGCTCCATGGAGATAAAAAGCAATAGTCACTGCATCCTAGCTCTGTTGCTCCATTAACTCAGAATGGAATGACTGTGAGGCTTTCAGCTCTATCATATTCTGCCACACTCACCAGATGGGTCTTCGTTTACTTTCATATACAGTATGAGCTTCTGCCAGGTATGCATTCAGCATGTATTTTTTGTGATGACACCAAGTTCCAGAGACAATACCGAATTCAGACTCAACTACACAGGAATATTTATTCATCTGTTTTTTAACAGAGACGAAATTTTGCAATTCACTCGTACAAATTTGAAAGCTCTGGCCACATACATAAAGCACATGTAAAAAATATTAATATGGGCATGTGTGTGTGTGTGTGTGTAGAATGTTTCCTTAGTGCACCTTTCATAGCTGAAAGCTCTGCAGACATCATAGTGACCATGAATATTTTAAAAAGTTTGCTGCCTTTTCTGACTTGTTTTTCACATGCTTTCATGTGAATTTTATTCACTTTTGCCATAGTATGCTTAGGTTGAAGCTTTGCATTTGTTGACGAGGATTCCAGATTTTAATTTCTCTTTTTACAAATATCAGTTTTTGCATTTAAAATTGTCCTTTTGTGGAAAACATAAGCTGAGTTCACCAGGAGGATAATTTTACCTCAAACTAAAACTGATAGGCTCAAATGCAACTAACACCTTCTTCAGTCAGGTGAACTCCTACCAGCTAAGAAGGCTGGTTCTAACCATACAGCTGGACAGATTTCACTCCTTCTTGTACCTCTGAACTTTCAAGGGTCTTTGTGTTCCTCATTAGATTATGGATTAATGGGTTGTCGGAATTATTGGGGTGTTTTTTTAATTTAAAAAAACAAAGCCATACTGCTAGCCCAGCTCCAATTGCTATAAACCTCTCTTAATTCCTCCCTCTGTCCCCAAAATTCACAGGCAATTTTCACCTACTTGATTCTGTTAGTGAACAGAGACTTCTGGAGATTGTCCCTCTTGGATCTGTAATGCCACAGAAGTCCACAGACAACTCCCTGAAGGATCATTTGGAAATACAAATCAAGTGGGCTTTAAAACCTTGCTGCATAAAAGGCTGCTCTCCTGCAATTCCTAGAGGTTTGCAAATGGACCAAGGCTGCCCTAGAGCAGCATCTGTAATTAATTTAGCACAGTATACTAAAAGTAAAAGAAATCGGTCTTTTTCTTCTTCTCTGGAATACTTCAATGTATTACAAATCTGCAGTTTGTAAGTGCTTGGAGTCTTTTTAATTAGGCAGTGTCTTTCACCTTTGGAAAAGCTTGTTCATATCCTAGTGCTTTCAGAGAAGTAAAGCTGACATAATGAGGCATCTTAACTGAGTTGTTATTGAAAGCGTTCATTGATCCTCTTCAAAGAAGAAATAATGTTTGTTTTACTGCAAAACTGCCTATTAATAGGCCAATTTTTTTTGGCTTGTTTGCCTTCTAAGCCTACCTCATTGTTATTAGCTCTGTACTACTGAAAAAATCAATTTTAAGGTAACTTAAAATTGTATTGAAAATCAATTTTAAGGTAAAACTGGCAGAGCAATGTAAGGAACTTTACACGGAATATGAGATATTTACTCTTCTTAAACTAGTATCATATTTTCTACTTCAATAATTCAGTTGAGAGGGTGTCATGCTTACCTGTGCACTCTATAAAGGTAGACATAAATACAATGCTTAGCACACAAAAATACACAGATCAGCAGGAGGCAAAGGAAAACATAGGCTAAATTATGCTTTGCTAAGGCATTCCTCACAATTCATTAAAAAACCAAAAGCAGAGAAAACATGTCACTTTATAGTCTCCATGTCCCCTGAATACCTGGATTTGCTCCTGAAAAGACAAAGATGACAAACCTTACTATCAATTTCACTGCTCCCCAGAGCAGACTGGATCACGTACAGCAATGCATCTGTCAGGCCATCACACTCCCTCATTCTTCTGCGGGCCTCCTCTCCAGCAGAGCTGACATTCCTGCAAAGGCAAGAGCAAGGTTCACCATCCCCACAGCTCTCCTGCCCACCACCCCGCCCGAAACCTTCTCGCAGTTAACATACAGATAAAACATATGTTTTCCTTTCTCCTCTCATCACTTCAGAGCTGTGAATAATGGAGACAGCTGCAAATGAGCTCAGGAAATGTAATGCAGGGGGAAACAAATGGAAGACATCAGGTCCTCCACAGGACAGGGCTGAGTGGCCAAGCAGCATGCGCCCACATACACCGGAAGACTCACAGCCCACTAAAATTTGGCAAAGGGCTGATCATATTTCTTTTTCTTTTCTTTCTTTTATCTTTTCTTTTTATAGTACTGAGAAAACGTTTTTAAAATGTGCATATGTACATATAAATCAGGGTTTCAAAAGTCTAGATATCTCTCAAGAACTGAAGAGCCCAGTAGTTAGGGCTCTTAATCTGAGAGACAAATATTATCAAAGCATAACATAAAACACCTGGTGTTTCTTGCATCTCATTTCACATGAGCGTTTCCTTTTTTCTCTCATTTTGAGAGAACATTATTGCCTCAATCTTCTCTTTACATAGTTACAAGTTGCTTTACATTGCAAAACTTAAGATTATTATAGTAATATTATAATAATTGTGTTCCTTAGACAGGGCCAGAGGACCTTCTGAACACATTCATAGAAACCCAATTAAAACTTACTGCATCACATAATGTGTCAAGAAGTTCAAAATACTGATATACAAAGACACAAATAAGTATGAATGAGCATATATAAACAGAATCTACATTTGTTAACACCAAGTCTCCCTGAGAAAAAATGCATTCAAATTTGCATAGCAGGTTTGATTTGGAAATGGGTGAATTAGCAATCTCAGAAGCTGGGTAAAACCTTTCACATAGTCTCCTTCAGGAGAGGAAGACAACCCTCTGCTGAGGTGGCTCGTCTGTAGCTCCTCTTTCCCCACTACTGAAGTTTATACAAAGGAGAAACGTAAAAGAGCACACGCCCCAGTCCTATGAATTTAATGCCAATGTATGGAAACAGAAGGGAGGACATTTGCCCTTGGATTTGGGAAGAAGGCAAGGCACTTTTTACCTCTTATGCCATTTTCAATAGCCTTTGCATTAAAAATGGAAAAAGGACAAGAAGGAAGGGGGAAATTTCAGATGGAGAAAGATAAGAGAAACTTAGGGAAAGTTTCCTTTCAATTTTTTCTCTGTTCTAACTACTTCATCCTGTTCTGCCTCCTTATCATCTGAAAAAAAAAAAAAAAAAAGCATTTCCATTGCCCCAAAGCACCAAAGAGTCTTTTAACTGGACCATCTCCCAGCTTCTCTAATGCAGGTTCCTTATTGATTCTGCTCCCTAAATATACAGGATTTTCCCTCTATACTTGTATTCCCACACAGTCCTAATTAGTTTTGCTCTCCCCCACCCAAACTGCCCCAATTAATTCAATACTGTTCCCTTCACCTTTG
Organism: Xenops minutus; assembly: GCA_035221455.1. Classification (NCBI taxonomy): domain Eukaryota; kingdom Metazoa; phylum Chordata; class Aves; order Passeriformes; family Furnariidae; genus Xenops; species Xenops minutus. Next base: position 77,738,754 of record JAWWEE010000074.1, on the reverse strand, counting down.
CAGACAGCTGAACAGAAAACATCCAGCCCAGGAGCACTTGAACAAAATCCTTTATCTCTTTAGCAAACAAATTCGGGTTTTGTGTTGTCCAGGGCCTCTGGCCCCTGAACTCCATAGCTCCTCCTCTCCATTTCTGCTGCTCTAAGAACAGCAGGTGAGAGGTTTTCCCCCAGTTCATGTGGAAACCCTCCTTTGTCATCTAAGAAGTGGGTTATGGAGAATATCTACTGGGAAAACTCTCTCCGTTTGAAGCGATGGAAGCCTTCTGACTTCCCTTTGTGTGGCAGAAACAAGAAGGTAAAATTACAGAGCATGGTTTTCCCCAAACAGTGCATGTGCCCTGTATTTGCAGGGCTGGGGACTCCTTCTAAAGTGTATTTTGAATAGACTATCCCCTTATAAAAGGCACCAGCTCCACTGAAATTCCTAAAGGGCAGAACATGTAGGAAAAGCAGAATCATGAATCAGAAAAGTCCATTGTGGGGTGGACAGTGAGGGCAAGAGGGATTATTTGACTTCTATCTGGAATTCTATTCTTTTACCCTCTAGGAAGATAGGTAGATAAATAGAAAGAGGGTGTTGAGGCACTGGAGCAGGTTACCCAAAGAAGTTGTGGATGCCCCATCCCTGGCAGCGTACAAGGCCAGGCTGGTTGGGGCTTTGAGCAACCTGGTCTAGTGGAAGATGTCACTGTCCATGGCAGTGGGGTTGAATTAGATTATCTTCAAGGTCCCTTGCAAGCCAAACCATTCTATGATTCTACGATAGAGAAACAGACTTGCATCCGGCCCTACAAGAGTGACTGCTCAAATTACAATAGAAGAATGCTGGGGAAGTGTTCTCAGCAAAGTACCTTTCTTTTCACCATAAAAAAGCACCCCAAGCTGAAACATTACAGAATCCTTTTAAACAGAGATAAATCTAACAGTCTGTACTTACATAATGTGTCCAGGCTTCTTTATTTTCAGCAGTTACATATACTGAGTACAAGTTTTCAAAATAGACTGACTTAGACACAAGTAGAAACAGGGAGATGTATTCTCCCTGATCTTCTCATTGAGGTGAGTTTTCCTTGCTCTGTCATGGCCAAATGCATGTCTCCTTGACTGTCCAGAGCCTGAGAGACTGTCAACTTCTTGGCTCCTCTCCACATTCACCAGAAACTCCTCCTCACCAAGACAGCAATGTAGACAACCTTACAGTCCCTGAGCTGTGAGCTGTCTGCCTCATTCATTTCCAGTAAAACAAAGAACATGAGGCCTTTATACAAAGCAATACAGACACACCAGGGGCACATCTTGCACAGACAATGCATTTCTTTGCTCTGTGTGGAGGAACTGTCGAGGTCAGTTCTTCTGTTTATCATTCTTCCCTATTATGCTCCAGTTGCCTCTGTAATCAAGAGGTGGATATTCTGAATTCCTATGACTGCTTTTTTTACAAAAGTTTGTCTACTTTCTGCACTGACTCATGGCTACTACAGCCCTCCCCAAGAAACGGTGCATTTATTTACGTGGGAAATAGCTTAAAACCAAAGACAAATCCAAACCTTGCATCAACATTTTGGCAGAAATACTTGATTATTTAAAAAGAAATACATCCTATTATTTAACTAGTCTCATGTCACCTTTATTGAACTAATCACTGTTAACTGAGATCTTTCACAGAAGGTCTCTAATATCATCATGCTGAGGCTATGTAGTTCTATAAAAGAGAAGTAAATTCCAGATTACATGAGCTGTCAAAGAAAACATGCTGCCATCACAACTTTATTTCTCATTCTTAACTTGAACACGCTGTAGCTGTCAGTGTGACAGGAGTAAGACATGATTTGTCATTTGTGAATTTACAGGTCACTGTGCAAATGTTGAATTGGAGCATTAGTAGTATCTACTATTGGTAAAATGTCCCATTAAATAAGTGAGTATTTCTCCAGTGTGATTTTTCACAGGTGAAACTGTGGGGGTTTTTTGATGTTTTAAGACATATGGAGATACAATGCACATGTTTTCAGGAAAAAAAATACTTTTCCATTGTAAATGCAGCCCAGCTTGATCACCCTGTAAATTCTGATCCTTTATGTAAACTCCACTTTCAGGGTGTATGTGAGCTATAGGCTGTCATTTTGAATCTAACAAGGCAAGGAGTGCTTCAGACTGACATATACCAGTAGAATTTATTTCAAATGAAATCCAGTCATGCAGGAATACCAAGAATATAGAATACTGAAGAACAGATCTCAATCTAGTCAGAAGGGGCCACTTAGACCCAGCTAACGTAAACCCAGCTAAGGTAAATAGCTTTTTCTCAAGAGAAGAACACCAAGAACAGATGGTCAGAGCAAGAACTCAGACCCATGGCTCACCAAACTGCTACCTTCTGAACAAATGACAGACAGATTTTGCTAATTATGTAGGAATGGGAAGAGAACTAAAATAATCCACCTTCAGTTTTGTGGGAATATGTGACAACTATCGTGTCATCACCTGGTAACTAACAGAAGGCATGATCCTCTGCACACACCTAAGGAGTGTCAATCCAATGGTCTAGGGATATGAAGTGTGTGCTATAAAGGAATGCACCGTGCAACACACACCTGGTTCCTCTCAGCCCTGGCACTTGCATTAGTTATTCAATATAATAAATAATAATATAGCCAAGGTGAAATTGAGATGGGTGCTCCTCAAAGCCTCGTGATAAAAAGAGAAGACATGTTTAATACCTAGTATATGTAACATATTTGCTATGAATTGATGTGATACAAGAAAGGACAGATACAGGAAGGATAATACCCTAAATTAGGCAGAAGGCTCAAGTTATCTTTGGTATGAAACTTCAGGGGCATTCAAAGTATACTGTTATTCCAAGAAGTTTAGTGTAAGATGGATTAATTGTAACAGCCTCAACCTTTCTCATCTACATGTTATAATAGCCAGCAAAAAGAGATTTTTCACAGCAAGGGGAACAGTTTATATAGACCAAGAACTAAACCATTTAGTTATAGGAACCACGATTATGTTTCCCTGAGAATATGTAGCAAGGGAGAAGCCCCCAGAATACTGAATAACTGAGTTATAACCGACACACTAAATACTCATCTTTAAAAAAAAAAAAATCAAAAAGCCAACCCTGATACTGGCCTCTGCTGCGTGTGCTTTTTAATATGCTGCCTATTTTTATTTCTGTCTGATTGACTAAGCATTTCTCCTTCAGGGACAGAGCCTTGTGTCAGTGGCAGGCTGGCATCCCCAGTCCCATGGCAGGGCGCAGTTCTGGTGATCCTCTGAGCTGGTCTGCAATGTAACAGATGATTACAAAAGAGCGATTGCTTTTTCTGTGTACTTCCAGCTGTTTCTGTAAGCATTGTGGCCTGTTGCTGCAAGGGTCTAATACAGTAACACAGACAGCAAAATGAAGCAACAAGTTCCATGCATGTATCCATCAAGTGTGCTCACAGTCATCAGCAGTCTCTTCACAACTATACAATTTTAAGGGCTTTTTCTAGTGGAGCAGACCTTGAGTCACACTGGCTTATCTGTAAGTATTCAGTGCAGCCTTTGAAGGGACCATAAATAGGTTAGCTGTAGTAATTCTAGTTACTATTATAGCTTTCAGACAAATTCTGATTTTTTATTATCATTATTTGTAGAGTAAGACTTTATCCCTTACTCCTGAAAACTAAACTAGCTAGTGAGAGGACCTATTTCTCAGACAAAATAGAAACTTAAACAAGGCAGAGAGACAAAAAATAAGAAAACATAAGATGGTTAATTCTTCATTATTAAGACTTTCTAAGTGTTAGACTTTTAGTAACTACAAAATCAGCTTATCATTTGGAAGTAATAATAAATTAAAATAGTGTTTTCAGTCACTGCCACAGATCTCCCTTTAATTCTTCCTAATTTGAATGACAGTTCAATGTAGTATTACCAAGACCAGGAAGATTTCTTCTTGCTAAATATTCTTAGCACTAGTTATAGCCTTTTTTATCTATAAACTGATTTTCAGAGAAGCAATGATTTACCAATCCTTCATGTGGATTAAGAATAACACAGTTTTTTGGGGCAAATTGTCTTTTATTAATTAGAATACCTCAACTGCAATTAAAGAAGCAAGACCATTTTATATCAACAAGGAATTTGGCCCCTTTCTCTCTTAGGTATTAATTTCACTTTAACAGAATAGTTTGCAATTAGACAAATATCCGACAGTCTAATGTGGATACAGTCTTGGCTATCAACCTTTCTATCAAATGCTATGACAATGTGATTTAGCTTTGATTAATCAGCCGTACCTTTCATTTTCAAAACATCAGACCAATTAGCCCACCAAGTCAAGCACTCAACAGATGCCTTTTACTGCTGTGCTTCTGCTTGTCCAGTCCTAAGGCTAAATGCACTGTTTTTAATGACAACTCTGTGAGATCTCTGAAGCAATTGACTCCTAACATAATTTTTGGCTGTTTTGATACGGCTTTTGATGCACTATCTGTTCATTCAGTAAGAGCTGAAACTCTTGTTGTGCCGCTTACTGCCCTCGGGAAGATGCTACTGTGGTGCAGACTCTGAAGGCCACAATGGGAATAGTTTGAATATGTTGACATCAAGACATTTTTCTCCATTTAAAATTGTAACATTGCTAAATGGAGCTCGATATGTGTTAAGACCAGAAAAATGTACAGACAACAGCATTATCTGTTGATGATCCAGCATTAAATACCAGCATTGGCTCAGGCATTTCTGTCCTGCAGAACTGCTGTCCAGAGGGCGCTGCAGCTCTCAATGCTGCACGGACCCCAGAGCAACAGGAGAAATTCATGGAGAAGAATGGCACTGAGGCTGCTAAATGCAGGCATCACTCCCCACCCAGAGAAACACCATGTGGCCAGTGGGAGCATGCCCCAAGGAAGTACTACTGGTCTAATTTCATCTTCCCTGGAAAAACATCAAAAATACTGCATCAGATGCTTCATTATTGGAAAGTAGTTCCTCTTTTTTTTTCATTTTCCTGTTCAGCTTGCTATCTTATTCAGAAAAAAAACCCCCATTGATCAGACATAAATGGTTTTCAATTAACCTCATTCTACCTATTATTTATCTGATTGTTTTCTTCAAATGCTTATAAATTGGTCTGTTTTGATGTTCTTAATTGCCTTCCTCTACATTAATCAGTCAAGCAATTTCTAAAGTATTAAAATTCAGGTTATTTGTTCCTCATTTCTATGTCTACTTTTCTCCTCCACTAAAAGATGAAGGCTATATTTTTCCTGTTAGGGCTATGGGAAAGTCTCTGACTTGCATGAGCTGCACTAGCAAAAAAATTTCCACAAGAATAAAAATATTACTTCTTTAATGTTTTGTAGGCTATATTCTAAGAAGAAACTCAGCATTACAACTGCATTCTTGTGAACAATTGAAAAGAAGCAGAAGCTCTAAAATGCTTTCGAATTCAGAGTAAGCACCAAAACAATATACTATTTGTAAAAAACAACAATTTACTAAGTGTTTAAAATGTTATTCTAAGTGTATTTATCAGCATGTCTTACACTGCGGAGATCCCTTTATAAAAATCCTTTGAAGGTTATTTCTCTAATACAATATTAAGCCATAAAGAAAAATCTCTCTCCTTCAGTCAAAATTGTAACATATACAACACCTGGGGAGAAGGATTTTTGTTCATACTTGAAACTTGGAAAAGGAATTCAGCCAACTTCACACAGTGTGTGAAATTTCTTACTATCCTCTGATGTATTTGACCTTTTTTTATGTTAAGAACTTGTACTAACAAAAGAAAACAAAAGCTCTTAGTTTTGACAGTTTTTTTTCCCTTGACCTAGTCCCAGTGCAGCTCAAGTGCTTTTCAGGGATACGTACAAATCTCTTTTCTGTACACTCAGAAATATTTTCAGCGCCTGAGTTGATTATGATAAAAGTGCAACTTCAGAATCCAACACAGGGCCAAAATGCATTCCTGACCTGCTTCCAGGTTTTACCTGAAATTGTTTTGCACTAGCAGGCATGTCCTAGCTACAGAAGAAATATCTGTCTCTAGAGTAATAGGAAAGGATCAGACCATCACAAAAAATTAACAGTTAATTAAAAATATAAGCATGATGCTTTTCCAAATAGACCAGTTTGCTTATTTAATAAAACTCCCAAACAACAACAACAACAACAACAAAATCTCTGACAAAGTTTCACAAGTATAGTTTCTGGAATCAGAAAAAAACCCAAACACCACAAAACCCCACAGAAACAGATTTTGGTTATGCATTCTTGAAGTTCATTTGTTAAATATCTTGCTTTCTTAAAGGACTAGTTTGTGCATCCTTTCTCCCGTCTCTCAAGTAATTATAAGCCCAAGAAGCCCTGAGAGTTTGTACTACATTGGGGTAGTACATTGGGGGGGCAGGGGGAGGGAAGATGTATTTCAGACATATTAAGTCAGGAGAACATCTGTATGGGGAAAAACTACTTTAAACCTGGGGGTGGGATATCATGACACTGTCACTTTCCTTTCTCCCTCTGTGTCAGACAAGCATTCTACTTGGGCTAGATGACAATTCAGATGTGACTAGTTGTATAAATATGAAAATAAATAATGGCACTACAGATGCATTTTGGATTCTATTTTGACATGACTCTACTTTTTATGCTCTGATCCTCACTTTTCCACTTTATATGCTGATTTTTAATATGACACTGTTGTCATTAAACCAAAAGAAAAAGTTTTGGCTCAGGTATTTCAACATATTGCATATTCCTTTCATATGCTTTGGTAGACACTTAAGTTCATGCTGAACTTAAGTTCAGCATGTTTGCCTATGCCCTTAAGTTTGAAACATTTAAAAGCATTATTAGTAATGCACTTCTCAGGTCTTAAAAATCAAAGTATTGGAAAGTTATACAGTTCTTTTGCTTTGGTTTTAGAATTCAGTGAAAAAGATAATCACAAAAATCAAACCGTAAACAATGTAAACAGCTATATTTAGCAAAGCTACCAGCCTGAAAATCCTATGAATAAAGATTAGGTTCCAGAAAAAAAAGTTATAAGCAATTGTATCAGCCTGGAGGAACAAACAAATAGGATCGTGATTGCTCAAGTAAGATGATTCCCTTAACCTACAAAGCAATCACCCTGTCGCATCTGAGTTTCAAGTGCCTTTCTGCACCTATTTTTCAGTTTTGAAAAACCATTATCAGTGCAATGCCTTGTGAAGAAAGGAGGGTAAATCAGCTTTGGTTGTTGAATAATCACATGATCACAATTAATTACAACACCAATCAGTTCATTAGATTATAAGGTTCACCTCTTTCTGAGCAGCTACTTAGAAACATTAATGCAGAGGATAAGAAATCACAAAGCAGAAGATTCATTAGAATATCAGAAAGTATGAAACTCTACTCTGACTGAAACAAATTAAGCTACAGCATAGCAAAGAAAAGTAGAAGGCAAATGCTTTCCAGCTGGGTGTATGCTGATAACCTCAGGGAATTGACAGCTATGGACATTTGTCTGGCTGGAGATTCCAAATCTGAGAGGCATCTTTCTCTTCTACTAATCTAAAAATCTGTAGAACTGCTGCCTTATATGTCATTTCTCCCTGTTCTTGCTCTCAACTAGTTACTAATATATTAGTTCTACCTTTTCTTTCTGCTGTTGTTATATTTATGCTCTATATTACCCACCATTCCTTCAAATTTTTCAGTTAGTAATTTCAAAATTAATTTATTATTTGCTTATATGATTTCTTTTTAGTTACACAATTTGTTATATGATAATGTTCTTGTGGAATTGCATTTTACCATTTCTATAACAATCTCTAACTTCAATTTTCTTACTTTTACGTTTTAACTTCATTAAAACCATCAAGGTATCTATGCTGCTTCCCAATAATAGCTTCTGACAGGTGTTATGACTTTTTCAGCTAAATACCTGTAAAAAATCTCATTATCATAAATTGCCTAATTATAAAAAATACATAATGTGATGCATAATAAATTACAATTCTTATGCTTTGTCTAAGTGTGCCTTCAGCATAAGAAATAAATGTGTGTTCGTGTCCTATTTTCATGACAGTTAACCTGAAATTGCCAGAGTGTGTATCCTACCTCAGATTATGTCACATCATCATATTTCCAAACGGCCTTATGTGCACACTGAGAGATGATGAAAGAACTGACCCTCTAGCGTGCCCTTCAGCCTAATGAGTCATTGTACACCACTGCTGCTTGGAATAACCTGTAAAAAAAGAAGGGAATCACTCTACCACAACCCTACTTATCCCCACCTAGTCCATGCCACATCAAAAGATGAACAAACACTCTCTGCTACTTGTGCTACTGTCGATGCTCTCTACCCCTTTGGCTTATACCCCAGGGATGGTGTCTGACAAGTTGGATCTTCTGCCACCACAAACTCCTTACAAAACCCTACACTGCCCTGTTTTGGTGCCAGGCTCTCTTGTATGTCACAGTAATTACTTAAGGGGCAGATATTACTTATTGTCTCAGATTTAATTTTTCCCTTTTAACACAAAGCCTTTGAGTCCATTCATTCATTCATTCATTCATTCATTCATTCATTCATTCATTCCTGTTAAACTAAATGCCAAATTCAAAATTCCCATTGGTGTCTAAGATGTTCGTGAAACTTTTGCATGAGTAGCAGACTTTCTACTTTGTCATTTCCTTGGCCATGAAATGTACTATTATGCTCCAGGTATTTTTACCCTCCCATCTGCAAAGATATGCATTTAGCATGTTACTGTACTTGCCTCATCCTGATTCTTCCTCTAAATTGCACCAAAACACTTGTATGCAGTGAAAGAAGAGGACCTCTCGCCCTCAACCCTCCCTCTCCTCCAAAAAATATACTTTGCAGGAGCTGTGTTTATCTGATTGAGCAAAGGTTTCTGCAGAATCATAATCATTGTGTTCTTGATCTCATTATTAGCTTTATGCATCCTATTTGCAACGTCTCCCCTTATATAGGGGTTTTACTGTTTCTGATGCCAAGACACAGTACATTTTTGTTCTGGAAACCCACGACTGACCACCACCACCACCAAAAACGGCTGAGGGGGAAAATTATGCAAACTGAGCAAACAGAAATAGTTAAGAGCTGGTTTTGAGCACAAAGTTACTGACGCTGTGACAACCTTCAGCCTCAGTGTCTAGATAAATATTCCTACACGAAGGAATTTCTGTAGGTGCTTTTACTCTTTAATTGACAGATAAGCATTCCCCGCGCAGGAGATACTCAGCACCATCAGACTTGCTGCCATGTGGCCTGCTTATATGACACACCCCATGTACAAAACACACCTCTAAAACATTGCATTGACTGCAGTGATGTTATGCCTGGGAAAAGTTTCATCCATTGTACACTTCATGCGCCAGTCAGAAGAAATTAGCAAAAAGATAATTAGAGCTTATAAAGGTGTCTTTTATGTTCTTTTATGAATAAACATTCTAATTTTGTAATTACTATTTTACCATTCTCAGTTAATTGTCAGTTATTCAAAAACACACCTTCCTCCAGAACAGTGTAAACACAATTCCCTGAATTATACTAAAATTTCCTATATTAGGTATAAACACTGCTAATTATTTAATATACTTTTAGGAATCTCAGCACTTATTCTCCAGCTCAGAGCTGATTTCCATTGCCAAACCTCGCTGAAATAAATATGCTAATAGCAAATACTTGAGAATTTTTTGCCCCTTCCTTAGCAGGTGGCTCTGGTAAAATGACACTCCATCAAGATCGTAGGTGTATGAATGAAGTATTGCAGTGTTCCAGTTCCTTGTGCTTGAGAAGACTTTCTGCCCAGAGCAGAACGGATAGCTCATGTGATTATAACTGACTAACTACCCATCCGTTTTGCATGAGATGATTCATTTATGGACAGTGCATTGAGAAAGGCAGAATTACCCTGCAAATTATTAATTATGATTAAAGAAATTCCTACCACTTCTGTATTATTTGACCCACCTCATTTTGTAGATACCTACCTTCTCACCTGCCAACTTTACATACCTGTGCCCACAGCCCAAGACCCCAAGCCTAGAGTCCTGTCCCTGTCCCAGGAATGCTGAGCAGTCCAGCTCCTCAGCTCAACTTCAATTTAATCTTTAAACCTATTTCTAACTAATCATATCTGCACTCTTGGCTAATCATTTTGCCTACAATGTTGCCCTCATCATCATGGTATTAAGCCACACAACAACACTGCCATCCATGTCATCTGCTGTCTTGACAATCTCCATGGAAAGCAGCACTCTGGCAGACGGAAAGCACAAACTTTGGTGTTAAACCACACCTTTTGTGAATGTGAGGGGCTGCAGCAAATACTGCATCTGCCAGGCAGTGGTACTGCAGCCAAAGCCCCTCACATGCATGTAGGTGAATGTTGGAAATTCAATCCACACCATGAAATCTTTTCTCAGAACATGCTTAATTAAGCTGAGCTGTTAAATATTTATAATTCAGACACCAAAACCTCACACCATAACCCAGCAAAACCACCTTTGCTATGTTATAGCCTCTTACAATGATTATAAGTATGCCTCCTGCCCTCTTTCCCCAAATAAAAGTGCTTTTAGACCACTTAGGTCTTCAATTTATGCATTTATAACCCAAACTCCACTTGAAGAGTGGCACTATAACATGCCCTGGAAGATTCAGGCAGCCTGTTAGGTTATAAACTTGATTTACAAATCTACCCTGTTAACTGAAAGAAACATGACAGCCAAAAAAATTGCAGTGCCAGAGAAGTTGACCACTATGATTAATACCAGAAAGAACAGCAGTAGCAAGAATAAACTTTCAAACTACTTTAAAGATTAAGTGCAACCATCTTTGTTTATTTAGACCAATGGTGAAGTCACTGTGAAAAAACTGCAGAGCTCTGAAAATATTTCAGAGTATACAAGTTCAGAGAACTCCAGGAAAATATGGAGGTATCAATGACATTGAAAAATAAAACCTAAATGCCCCAAGGCTGTATTAGCTAAGTGAATTAATAAATAAAAAATCCACTAGGTTTCCACTACCTCGATTTCTTAAAAACTAATATTAATACTTTGTGTAGAATTTTAAAGTTTGATTGCAATTTTGAGGGGACTTTATTGAATTTACAGACTTGCAAATGGCACTTTAGACACTGTACATGTAATGGTCAATACTTTTTTTTCTGACTGTAATTTCATCTTGATATAAAGAATTAAGAAAAGCAGATTGCAACTGCAATTTTGAAATTGTCTGTTTAAGTAAATATTTAATTACACATGTCCAATGTCGTAACTACACATTTCAATTTTAAATCCCATCAAAATACCGCTTATTTATTGATCTGTTTAATAAGCTATTCTGATTTACAATTAGTTCTAACAGAAACTAAAAGAACCCAGATTAACACTTATTAAACTACTCCTACCGTAATTGAAAAAAGAGATTTTTAAATACAAATCTTTCTCTACTTCTTTGGCTGACATTTGAAAGTAATCATACTTGCAATTGCTAATCAGTTAGTAATTACGAGTTATAAAATGCTTTACGGAACAGTACGGTTAGAAAGTTAAGTATTGAAAATTTAAATTATACCTAAATTAAGTTGGCCTCTGCAACTGTAATTCAATCCTCTTTTACAGAATGGTTGTGACATGTTGTCTGTGCTGTCACTTTTCACCCCTATATGCCTCATGTGGCATCCACTGCATGGGATGGACTTATTTGATGTGAATAACAGTTTGTCTGCAGAAGGGGTTGTTTTCTATTAGCCTGCTCTCCTCTGGCAGCAAGTACTCCATGACCAATGCAAGGGAAGAGCAATAATGGCCCTGAGATGGGAAAGGAGGTAAGGGATTTTTGTTCTATTCCAGATTTTGTCTCAAAGTTTGAAATTTCTGTATTCCTAGTTTTCCAGGGGCTTCACTTGGAGCTCTGCAGTCATTCACATAATCTCAGAAATGCTGGTAGGAAGAAATGTGAGAAGTCATCTGTGTTCAGCCTGCTGCCTAAGGAAGGTCTGTCATCAACACCAGACAAGGTTAGTGGTTTTGTTGGAAAGCCTTGAAGACATCAAAGGATGGGCATTCCACCACCTCTAATGTTCCAGTGTTACACTACCTTCCTGATAAAGTGTAATGTCCAGTTTGAATCTTCCAAGGCGAAACTTGTGAGCTTTCCCCTGCATTCTCTCCAGTTTTGGAGAATTGTTATTGAACTGGGGTGGCCCCAAAGCTGGACACTATTGCAAAGGTTGTCATGGCAGTACTGAGTAAGGGGGGAAAATCTTCCCCGGACCTGCTGGTCACAGATGTGCCCAGTCTGTCATATGCATGTTGAGAACACAACGTTGGCTTATATTTGGTTTGGTGTCCTCTATAAACCCCAGTTCCTTTTCTAAAGGGGTGCTTGAGGGATAATAGATTGCATTGGTACTCTTTCCTTATCCACATGGCCAAACACTTTATCACAGAAGGCAATTACACTCATTAAACATGATTTGTGATGCTAACTGTTCCTCATTCATATGTTTTGAAATGGATTCTAAGAAGTCGCACTTCATGGTTTTTCCAGGGTTTGAGGTAAAGGTGATCTACAGACTGCCCTTTCTGTTCTCCTCAAAGACAAATTTTTAGCCTTTCTCTAGTTCATAGTCACCTCTGAAAAACACCAGCATGACAGATGCCTCACAATGGTATCAACCGGCTTTTCTTGCAGTCCCCTTGAGTAAATTCCATCCAGGGTCATGGGTCTAAATACATGCAGGTTCTCCAAATAATCCTTATTCTGTTGCTCACCCATGACTGGCTTCTCCTTGCCTGTCTTAAAACATGCTGAAATGTACAGGAGTCCAGGAGCAGCATTTGCCTGATAAGACTGTGGCACAACTGGTGTTGAGTTCTTCAGTCTTTTCCCTTTTGTCCATCACTTCCCAGTGTCCCATCACACTAATCTGTTTTCAATTTGTCTTCCCCATGCAGTAATGCACTTACATTCCCTTCAAATTCTTTCTCCTTTCAGGATACATATACCTGTAAAATTTCCTGCTATGACCTTTTATGTCCCTAGTTAGCTCCAGCTGGTCTTTGATCTTCCTCATTTTATCCTCAAATGCAGCTTTTCATATTCCTGTGTTTTTTTGCTTTCTAGTCCTTGGTTTCTTCTTGTACTTCATGAGGCTTTTTTTTGGCTTTTTTTTTTTCTTTTTTTTTACCCAAGTGAGCTGTTCTGCTGTAATTTCCAGCCTTCCTGTGCAGCAGCATGGTTTGTGCCCAAGTTCCCAGCAAGCTGATTGGTCTGGTTTTTCAGTTGTGGTGGGGTGTTTTTTTGTTTTGTTTTGTTTTGAATTCAGTGCACACCCTTCTCCACAAAGGATTCAAAATCCATTGAATGTGTGACTGCTATGATTGGTGCTGCTGTCAGGAGGAATGATCAAAGCCTAGGCAGATATGGTTAACAACCAAAGATGAAGTGGAAAGTATGCCACTACAACTGAGAATAACACTCTAAATGTACAGTCCAGGCCCACAGGAGATTCACAGCAAATGAAATAGTCTGTACTGCTGGCTGAACGTGCTGATGTGAACCTGCTGCAGGTATACCTACCAATGCTGCAAGTTACTCTCCAGTTCTACTGCCAACATCATTCCTGTTTCCTGCAAAGGTATCAAGGACTGGCAACAGCAATACTTCTTTGAGTGAGACAGTAGGAGGAATTGTGCTAAATTTATTTCACACTAACTATGAAAAGAGCAGAGCAAACTCCAAACTGGATCTGCTGGAAACTATTCTGTTTCTCACTGCAGATTTTGAGCATGCACAAATATTTATTATTGATAAGATAGGTTAATCATTTGTTTCTTACTGAACACATGAACTTCAAATTATGAACAGCACAAGGACAGACCTCCAACAGAGAAGAGTAAATGTGAAATGATTAAGCAGGAAAGGAATGAATAAGCTCAGATGCCTGCCAAGAGTCACATTTCCAATACTGCTGCACGTCTGCACCAATGACAACTCTGGCTATTCAGATGTCACTGTAAACATGATCAATCTCATTCTTTCCTTATACAGGATCAAGAAATAAGGAAAGAAAGAAATTTTATTCATAGTACTGTTCAAAACTGAGAAGAAAACTGGTGGATTGTTATCATTATCCTCACAACATATTTCTGCACTTAAGAATGGGAGCTATTAGGTTAGTTTGGATTACAAGGAGCAATGTAGTCAATTACTTTTATTGCATGGCAGTTACCTCAAAGGTTTTTGATAGATGAAGGTCAGCACAGGACAATTATTAAACTATTGCATGTATTCCAGTTCCTGCATATTTTTTTATCTATTACATCTGATAATACAAGATGTGGTTTGCATTAACATCCCCCAAACTCTCTGTGTACTAACTGAAAAGTAAGTGGAGCACCCTCCTACCAAGTGAAATACATTTACTTTGCTAAAGCATGATCCATTAAAGCTCTTGTGTATTTGTAGGAGAGGAAACAAAAATCTTATCTGGGGATTATGATACTTTTGCTTTGTAACCTCTAAATCTTTCGAGTTTTTAGTATAAAGATAATTTACAATAATGATCTACCCAAGCCCCATAAAAATGGCTGACTACATAACATATCCACTAGCAATAAAACATAATGATAGGGCTTGTGCTATGAAAAACTAACATTTGTTTACATAAATTAGCCCCCATTTAGTAATTACACTGTATGTCTGCCATAAGGTCAGGCAAAATGCAACCCTGGCAGAAGAGATACTGCATGCATTATAGTCTAGACAGAGATATGTTGGAGAATTATGGGGGATAATTAATCAGTTAATGCTTTCCATGTATTTCATGATATGTGGAGCCGCAGTTTTAGAATAAGATGTTTGTGCTACTGCAATCGCTTCCCATTTTCTTAAAAGAAATACTACCCACTGCTGTTATTCAGGCCAAAGAGTACCAAAAAAGGAAAATTATACAAATACATATAAACCCCCACAGAGATGCACAAAGGTCTTTCTGTTCTATTAATGAGTAATTATATGTTTTCATCACAGATAATAAAAATAGCCAAGTGTTTAAAGTGGTCAGAGGAACAAACAGTAAAACAAACTGATGAGTTACAGGTCATCCATGTATACAGAAATGTGACACAGAGCAACAGTATGCCTCTGAACAGGCAGTACGTCATGCAAGTGTCTAGTTAAATGAGACACCTAAAAAAAGTCATAAATTGCTTTTGTAATTGAAGGAAGGTCATGATTTCCCTGAACTCCTCTAAGGTGGAAATGCTGCCTACTTAACTTTGGGTACCCCAGTTTTCTTTCTTAAAAAAATAATCAGAAAAAAAACCCCAAACCTGGGAAATCTGTGATTAATTCAGTGCCCAAAGGCTCTTTTAGTTCACTTTTCTTGAAGTAATTGAAGGCAAAACCAAAACTACCAGGCCTCTCAAAGTTAAAGGAAAAAAAAAAAAAAAAGACAAACACATTGATTGTTCCTGTACAAACAATTAAAAATTCCCATGTAATTCCTGTAACTGCTATGAAATTTCTTTTCAGAAAATTGCATCATTCATGTGAATTTCCCACTTCCCCATTTCAATGCTGGTGATCCCAGTGGCAGCCACACTCCTGATTTTGCTGGTGGACCCTATGCCTTCTGTGTGGACCAGTTGTCCTCAGTAACCTCTGCAACCTAGTGACAGGGAAGGGTGACACAGTTCTGCCTGACAGTGGGCTAAGGAGGACTACGCTGTTTTCAAAACAGATTCATACCTAGCATCACCCTAGTTACATCACTGTCTTTGATGTTAATAAAGCTGCATCCTCCTTCATGAATTTATCCCAGTTGGTCCTTCTCTTGTGCACAGCAAATATTCACAGAAACTCACAAAGGTTTGTTTCTGTCTCTTGGTTGTGCTGTAGGTAAATGTAAACAGAGCCATTACTAGCTGCTGTGCTCTCTTTATCACATAGGCTATACATGTGGGTTTTTTAACTAAAAATGACATCTCCCTTGTTCATGTGGGGTTATGAAACTGAGATCACAAGCTGTACTCAAGACCAGGCAGCCTTAGATCTCTCCACTCACCAACTGCGAGTCCTTACCTGAGTAGTCTGGAGAGCAACCAGACAGTGAGCACAGGCAGCTAACTCTAATGCCTAAGTAACTACCAAAAGTGCAAACAATATTGCACATTTTCTCATATTTGCATCAGTTAGAAGACACTCCTTCTTAGTGTGAAGTCTGGGAACCAAAGACAGCAGGTATCAAAACCAATCAAAGTCAATCGATTTGACCACTCTACTGAAAAACTTCCTCAACAAAAATCAATTATATAAAGTGAACCCAGGGAATTAAATAATTTTTTAAAATAAATATTTTTATCTATTCTATTGGGTGGTTTTACTTCATTAGAGTATTAAAAAAAACCAATCCAAACTCACATTTGTGTATGCACAACACTTATATTGTGCCCTTTCAGCACTATCGCTTTTGAAACACTTTCCAAATATTGTTCTTTTAAATACAGTAAATCAGATATAAAGATGGATGAATGACAGCAGGGGAAGAGGAGGAGGTATTTCACAATGTTACTGTCCTTCAACAGAAAACGCTGAACCTGTAACCAACTAACTATAATAAATGACTACCTGACAAAAGGAAATGAGCCATGAAAGTAAAAAGGCTACACTAGGACAAATACTTCAGAAGTACTTTGTCACTGAAATTGTCTGCATGTAGTGTGCAATTCTAGCTAAAAATACCATCATAGAATCATGGAATGCTCTAGATTGTAAGGGACTTTAAAAATCACCTAGGTCTCACCCCTCTACGGGGAGCAGGGACACCTTCCACTAGACCAGGTTGCTCAGAGCCCCATCCAATCTGGCCTTGGACACTTCCAGGGATGGAGCATCCACAGCTTCTTTGGGCAGCATGTTCCAGCGACTCACCACCCTCACAGTGAAGAATTTTTTCCTAACATCCAATCTAAACCTACTCTCTTTCTGTTTGAAGCCATTATCCCTTGTCCTGTCATTACATGCTCTTGTAAAAGGACATCTATCAGGCAGATTTTAAATGTTTTCATAGTACATGCTTAGACAGTTGAAATACTGAATTTTTGACTTTTGCTAGAGAGAATTTGTTCTTTCTTTCTCAAGAAAACTTTCCCAACAATAATAAAGAACTTGAAAATACAATATGAATCTAATTTAGGGAAGGCAGTAGGAAATAAACCCTAAAATCTACAATTTCCTAGTATCTCTAACTCATTTTTAAAGAGAGAAGCCTTCCACCCTGCTTCCCATGTTAGAAAGAAACTTAACACAGACTTTGCTGGCAGAAGATATGAAAATCTCTCCTCCTGTGTTGTTGTTGTTGCCTTTCTGGGGCACTGTCTGCAAGGCTGTGTGCATATCAATGACTTTTAGCTGGAAATCAGCACCACCTTACACCTTGCCCAAGCTTTGAACCCTCTCACTCCATGTGTGTGAATTTTAGTTTGTATTACGTCCATAGAAACATTCAAATTGTATAAAACTAATAAAACTGAATTGAATTAATAAAAGGCATCACTTATTTTTTTTATTTCAGTCTTTACAGAAGCCTCAATTTATGCCCAAATTAACTGTCCACTTTGCTAATCCTCTCAGAAAGGGGGAAACCAATTTTGTTGCAAGTCATGGTCTTCATTTTTCTTTCCTTACTATATTGTCCTCTCTGATCAAAGAAAAATCTTAAGAAGTGCTAAAACTCCTGTATGGAGATGTGCAGTGACAATGAGAATGCAATCTCACCATTTACTGAGCAAAATTTCACAGAAGATGACATCCAGAAATGAACTTCTCCTTCTCAGTCTTCATTTCAGACATTCTGAGTGGACTGCCAGCTAAGCAGGCCTGGCAGTCTGCAGCCTATTTTATCACAAACATCAGGAGGGTTCCTGGGAAAATATTTCCAAACTGGACAAAAGTAGCAAAGTTTATAAGTGCGGTTATTAGGGACTGCAGGTCTTGGGCCTTCAGTGCTAGAGATCTTACTGGTGAGCATTTCCCACCAGCTCTCAGTAGTTCACCAATTTGCAGACGTGGAATGCCATCAAAGCCTTCTTGTGGGAAAAGACACAAGCAACGGATCAATTTGAGTTGCTGGCAATAATTACTCTTGTGCCTGAAGAGAAACAGTTCACATTCCCACAACATTCTGAAAGGAGGTGATAAAATGCTTACTCTCTGATGTTGGCTGCCTTACAGAAGGATGAAGCAAGCTCAGTGTACTTCAAATACATCTCTCTACTCTAAATCCTCAGACTGAGCAAAGAGACCAAAAGATCTTCTCACTCCTAAGCAAAGTTTCTTCAGATTTGAAGCCATGTATCCTAAGATAAAGAGGGAAACCTGCAGAAGTACGCTCTGCCTTTCCTTCACTATGCAAAGCTGTGTGTTTTCGCATGTTCCTTTTTCATATTGCCTAGTAATACAAACAGTTTTAAGACAAGAAAAGCTAGTCAATATACAAATCAAGTGAGCAGCACCAAAGAACCCCAAACTTACTATTATTTTTTAACTCTGGTGGAATCGAGTGAGCATACAAACTCTGAATGATTGTGTTTCTCATCTTTCTGGGGTAAATAAAACATCATCTTCTATCATCAGTCACCATGATCATGAATGGTGCTAGACAATTGTCATGACCAGCTTTTCTCTCATGCTGAAACAATATTTTCTGTGGAGCTAGGCATTATATGAGTTTTTCAAAGTACCCATTCAGAAAGGACTATCCAGGATTTTGGATAGTCAACAAAGCCATAACAGAGGTACATGCTGGTACCCATTGACACCTGTGGCCCTGGTGATTCTTTCCAATGGGCCCAGACAGTTAAGACAGAATTGGCTCCATCTCTTCATCTTCCTGTGAGGGGCCACACAGGCTTAGGTGACTCTTTCCAAAAAGAAAACAGCTGTGCCACTGTGACACTCAGCTCTGCAGCTGGCCAGTGAGAAGGAGACCCGTTATTGTCAGCTGGGCTTGGAGTCAGCTCAAATCTAGTCAGCAGCACACCAAGACTCAGATCACACTTTATTACGGAGTCTGCCAAGGAAACACTTGTTACTGCATAAATGAAAACTGTTTTGAAATGAAAAAACCAAAACACACAAAGTCTAAGTCTCTTCACAATACAGTTTCACTTTCTTCAGAGCATTCACATCCACACAGCTTAAACTTCCTACAGAAGGAAATGTAAATTAACACTACCTAACCATGCAAATATGAGTGGACATTTAATTTTCACATTAGGCACCAGTTTACAGCAGGAATCCAACCTGAAAGGAATTAAAATCACCAAAAGCTGGGCAAATAATCAGTCATTCAAAATGTACTTGAGATGTTGAACACACCCCACATCCAAGGCTAGGACCATTCAGCCTAAGAGGCAGCACTTGATAATTTTGCCATTGTTGCTGAGCCTAAGAAAATACAATGCAAGAAATGGTACTGAGGCACATTCATTCTTTTCATGAATGAGTGTGTAGTTTCCATAAAACAGTAAATTAGTAAATTATAGGAAGAGCACACTTCTGCCATAGCAGTAAGCAAACACTTTTATGACAACCATTTAAGTTAATGGTTTGGGGTTTTTTTCCCCTCCTCTCCCCCTGTGTACATTCATATTAAAGAGAATAAAAGATGCTAATTGAAGATTAGGAACTAAATTTCAGCTAGGTCCTAAGTTAGCACACTCTGACATATAGGTCCAATATTTCCAATTTGTATCCAAACATGAAGTCCCACTGAAACATGAGTGAGTTTGTTTGCCTGAGGATCATGTAAACAGTATTTTGAAGATGGATGCTGACAGATCAATTTTTGGCTATGTCCGTGCAAAATTGATACATTAGGAGTTTGTTGTGCCTTTGAAAGCAGATTTTCACAGAGCAGCGCAGCATCTTGAATCAGATAAAAGGATTCTAGAAGGAGGCATGCCACCAAAGCTTATCATGTTTTTTAAGTACAGGAAAGCAAAAAGTGTGTGGAGTCATGCTGTATTATATTTCAGATCAGAAAAAGAATACAAGAGGCATTCCATAACATCAGTTTAAAACCAAAATTTCTGTTTTTATGATCTTGATCAGCTTGAGCCCAGAATGAACTTCGAGAGCTATGTGGAATTTGTAGCATTAATTTGGTATGTTGAAATAATGCTTTTACCAGAAATGCTGAAAAAGCATTAAATTTTAGAGTGCTATTTGAATGCCACTGCTATAATTAATACACTATGACCTTGCATAAACCTTATAAATTTGTTCATGAATATGCAAAGTAGGAGTAACTGTTGGAAGAAACTCCTAAGTAACTACACTGAAGAAAAAGTGAGGTGCTTAAGTATCTGACACATACACATTTAATTCTGTTGGTACTTGTCCCTTGAGTATTTTCTGAATAAAAATATTACAGCAATAATCAGAGAACACTGATGTATTCATACTAAAATTTCTCTCTCTCCCCTTTTGTCTTAACATTAGATTTTTATTTCAGCTACATTTCTGAACAAATGTAGCATTCAGGAAGGAGTAATCTCTTTAATATCTCACAGAAATTGGCCTTCAAAACTTTAGGCTTAACTGGGATGCAACCACTGTGGCCTCTCAGATTGGTTTGTGGACTGGACCTTTCAGCATCTTGAAAAGGTGAAATACACATGCCACAGCAGACCCACTCTTATTCATTCCCTATGATTTTTCCCAATTTGGATTGTGTCTGGAAAACTAGGAATATGGCCATGAACAATTACACATGAGCTAGTGAAAATTTCTGGTGATTTTAGAAATACCTCTTACACAGTTCAGAGCCATGAAAGCAATCTCTCTGAAAGTTTTTGAATTGGGATGCCTGAAATTTGACACTTAAACCCATTAACAGCATCATCAAAACTTCAAATAGTTTTCAGACCCAGTAAGTCAGTGATAGTCTAGAAATACTCCAGAGCCTCTAAAAACTGGGATGTTGCACTGACACCCAGTCATTCAAAGGGCTGGAGTACTTCTCCTGTGTGGACAGAATGAGAGACATGCCTCTGTTCAGCCTGGAGAAGAAAAGGTTCCAGGGAGGCCTCGTTGTGGCCTTTCTGTAATTAAAGAGGGCTTTATAAAAAATATGGAGATGGACTTTTTAAATTTAATAGTGCACCATTTAATAATGGTTTGCAACTCTCTAGATTATGAAAAATACAATGTGTTTCACCACAATACTTTCACATAAAGAAGCCAGATACTTGGCATCAAATCTCATCTGACTGTCCTTGCATGTTAATTACACCAGCTTTGTAATTTTAATAGTTCAAAATTTATTAAAAAGGCAAGAACAGTGGTGATTACTCTTTTCTGCAGGAAAAGACTGGATCTGAAGAGGTTAAGGAGGAAAATTTCCAAGTTTGGATTTGGAAATTTTCCTCTCTAAAAGTAGATAAACATGCCTCAGTATCCCTCTAGGTAGTTTTCTCTCTCCCATGCCTCTTGCTTGGTGGAACTGCTCGTCTTAAATGTCCCTCCCTTGAATAGGCTGCCTTTCCCTTGGAAATACACAATTAATTTGAGTTTTGCCCTAACTTTGGATTCTGACAAGCTTATTTCTGACAGAATGCACAGGCTTTCTGTTATCTGATGGACAAAATTGCAAGATCAGCCTGAGAAGAGCTCCTGGACTCTAGACAAGCATAAGGAAGTATGAGATGGGTTGGTAAGTCCAACTTCTCTATATCCACCAAAGAATCCACAGCGATGGATAAAATGTGACAGTTTTGTTAATAGGAGGAGAATCATAAAATCAGCAGCAAACGTCCTGGACCTACTATATGAAACTAGCTCCATTTATACTCAAAAGAAAATATTCAGAGCTTGCACCAGTCAGTAAAGACAGAAAGGTATTACAGCTTCCATCATCAGCCCTTCTGTATCTGACTGTATATACACATAAACACACATATACACGTGTATATACATAGATGTATCATTTCAGTCTTTGAGAAATGTTTCACATATACATATGTGACTTCATGTATGTTTCTTTAGAAACGAAACAGAAGATGAATCTTACAGTCTGTGCTATTTATTTTAAGCTGCCCCCACATCTTAGTTTGTCAGTATGCAGCAGAATGCTGCATATTCAAATTCAAAACAGATTACAGAAGGTCCTAAGAATAGGAATCGATAGACTTTGGATGCTTAGAAGAGAACTGGAGGAGAAATAAGCTGGTGAGATAAATGCAATAGCTGTAAATGTCTGTGAAACAGATAATTCACCCACAAACCAGTTAAAACTATTTGATATTCAGGCTTCACAGCTAACAGAAATTGTTTTAACAAGATAATTTGTTCCTTCCAAAAGTTGATCTATCCAGAAAATACTACTGGGTCAGTTATATTCAATTCACATATTAAAAGCACTTTTCCCCTTTGTTTTTCTACTCTGAGAGCTTGCTACATATTTATTCAGTTGAAAAATAATCAAAGGTATTTTGTGAAAGGTTTTACAAGTAAGAGATCATGAAATTTGAAAACTGGAAAAGTATGGGGCTTTATAAACAAAAAAACTACTTGAACAATTCTCCCATAAAATTTCTAATCAACTAATGCAGTGAAGATAAATATTTTAATAGGTCTTTGATTTTCACAATTGCCCCTGTAACTTCAGAGTATGATGAAAAATTAAATAGAACATGGAAGAAAGAAAAAGTATTTTATGATTTTGCATCTAAATCCAGATTACAATTTTAAACCAGTAAAGTCTTAAAATTCTTTAAAGTCCTCAGATGATATTCTATTAACTTAAATTCACCTCAAATTAAGAGGAAAAACAAGGTTCCACCAGATTGTACATCAGGACAAAAATTCCTGAAAATATTTTTCATGGGTTTTTTTTCAGATTAATCTCTGGACAGGGATCTATAGTTTTGTAATAAGTAAACTTGAAGTTTCAGGTTAAGATGACATTATACAATGTGTCTCCTGTTGATTTTTAAATTTCTGATTAGAGATTATAAACACACCCCCACCCCCTCCCCCCCATAAAGAACTGGGATTCCAAATTCAGTTTTCACCTGACTATCCCTAATAAATTTAAGTGAATCAGAAATTATAAACCAAAGATACAGTATTTCCCTAGCACAAACAAGGCAGTTACAGCTGAAATCTAAAAAAAAAAAAAAAAAAAAAAAAGAAGTCAAACTTTACCAGAGCCTAATGAGGTAAGGTAGCAGTATCTCAGTAGGGAGGCAAGTAAATTGGGTGCTTACTCTAACACATGTCACATTGAAGTCTGGCAATTTATGAAAGATGACTATTTACATTTATAAGTGATAGGTATAACGCTGTATTTAGATCTTTGAATTACTTAATTTCAAAGTATTCAAGCTGTGTGAGATTAATTAGTACAATATTGTATTAAAACTATTTTCTTTTATCAAATCAGAGAAGTATGAAAAGTGCAGTTTTAAAATAAAATCTTTAAGGAAAACAGAAAATAAAAGGAAAAGAAGGTCTAATATTGCTGCTGTCTTTCTTATGATCTCGTAATTATTTCAGCTGGATTACTGGGTGACTGAAGTTATAGACTTAAGAACTTTGTTAAGAAAGATAATGAACAAGCTGACAGGAATACTAAAAATTGTAGTTAATAGCCAACTTTTTAATTGAAAAAGCATAAGAAATTCTTGTCAAGAAACCGAGAAAAGTGAAGATCAGCAGAAGGAATAATAACTCATATACTGTAGCAAAAAACCACAAAACAAAGATCTGACTATAATGGCCATTGCAAACTACTTATTAGCATTGCATATGGGATGCATTATATTGCAGCACGTCTCAGATATTATTTAAAGTTTTCAGCAGTGAATACACCAGACAACCAAAGTCACAGAAGACTGATAAAAACCCAAACCCAAATCGTCCTGGCATATTTGCTAGCCTTAAACCTATACAGTACAACTTGATGTCTCTAAAATCTGTCCGCATTACATATTCAGAAGCATCTCTCAAGTATCCTGAATACCACTACTCTTCCTCTGATATTAAGCATTGTCACTGATAATCCTGATCAATTTTAACCATGTCTCTTCAAAAACAAGCTCCAGTAAAAGCAGAAAAAGAAAGCAGCAGAGGACAATCAAAACCAGAGTCTTAGAAGAAATTCTCCCACGGAAGATGACAATGGACTTCCCAGTTAGCAGATAAACACAGCACTATCTCAACCAGCAACCACATTACATCTTTTTAATTTACTGCCCTTGTCCAATGAGATCTTGAAATGGAAATACAAAGCTTGTAACTCGTATCAAGCGAAAAGTGTGTGAGGTGTTCAATTTATTGAGGATGGTGGGTATTTAAGGAATGCCAGCTAAAGTACTACTTGAATAGAGCATGCAAGACTCCAATCATCTCCACAGAACTTTCTAATCCTTTTTTTGTGTCATTCGCTATTTCCTCCAGCCTACAGCCCCATTGTATTATATGGACTCAACAGAAGAATACACTTACTGTCTCACAGGTCAGCTTACACTTTTCTCTCTTGCAGAAACTCAAACCTGACTTTTTACTCAGCATGAGATATTTTCACTAGCAACTGGGAAAAAGTAAACAAGAAAGTTCCCGCTGGTGTGAAGCCGTAGTAAGTTTCAACCCTCTCCAAATGTTCTGGCTCTGCCAGAGGTGCATACACACAGACTCAGTAGGATGAAACTATCGAAAGAAGATGGATGGAGGCCAAATAAATATCTGAAGCTACTAGAGAGGACAGAAAGATGCCTTTGGGAAATAGGGAGGGGTGTGATATTAGAAAGATATTTAAAAGCCATATTATGATTGAAGGGCCTGGTTTTAGAAGGAAGACCGACCTGCTCAGGACAGCCATTTGAGCTGCTGCTATAGCTACCAGGGAGGGACTCAGGAGTTATAATATGCACAGTCTTTTGCAGGCAGATATGAGCTTATTTTGCATGAGCTGACCAGAAGCCATTCTGCTATGACAGCATACCATCAAGCGCGTGGTAGTAAGCCTTGCTGTAAAGCAGTGTGTATTAGATTAGGCAACGTACCATTCTCATGTGGCCCCAAGTCCTCAGGCTGACCCAGAATGCAGGCTACAGTAAGCTCACATCAGTTTGCAAATGGGCGTGCACATACACTCACAAGGGAAAAGAAAAAAAAAAAAAAAGAAGAAAGATTTCAAGACCAATGTGCAATGAATCCATCAACTATGAGGTAGGAGGAACTGAGATTTGCACGATCGGGGATGAGCATCAGTCCCTGAGAAGCAGTTGGGAAAAATTAACAGGAGGATAGAGCTTACAGAGTGGGGAGATCAACATCAGACATGCTCATTCAGAGAAGGGGAACTGTGAAGTCCAAAATTTGTAACAGATGCTTCTTTCAAAGGCAGCTCTTTAACTGAGACACATTAATCATTGGAAATGTGAGATGAACAATGTGGCACAGGTCTTTATGTAACAACTTCTGTCACAGTGATTTGAGCAACTTTTTCTAGTGATTGAAATGCAACACTACACACTCTTTTCAAAGGCAATACACCTCAGGTACCAATACCTGGCTTCAGTCACATCCCCCAAGATAGCTGGCATTCACATAATCACACCTGCATTAAGCCCAATACAAGGGTATTTGCAATATGAAAGTTATTACCTTCAATCATTATATATTATAATATATATGTAAAATATATATAATATTCTTCTGATTACATATAAACTCCCCATATTTATTACTTTTTCCCTTAAACTTTTCAAATGGTACTTTGGAAAGGGGGAAATTTTGTTTGATATAAGACCACAAAGACAAAAAGGTGCTTGCTACAGATATGTAAAAAATACTATTTTACTTTGTCTCCTATCTTTTTTTTTTTTCATTATTTAGCTCTTTAATGGATAATGTATGCTTTGGATGCAGCATACAACACAGATTGTATTATTGATCCATACTATTCACTGTGTAATTTCCTGTGATGTATGTGAAAATATTAACTAATCAATTTTCATGTCTCTGAGATAGATTATAGATTATTTAATCCAATATACCCGGAGGAAAAAAAAAGAATGCTGGAAAGAACTTGCTAATATCTTTCTAGAAAATGAGATGCACTGAAATTCAGAAATTGCTACGACTCAATCCTTTAGTAAGATTTTGTCAGAACTGAAACTCTTCTTACTCATCATATTTTCATTCTCACATCTACAGGACCCTCAGGAATGGACAGATCAAATTGCAAACAATTATATATAAGTGCACCTTGGCATTGCATATACAAGTATATACAATTGTAAATACTTATCATACTTGCTAAGGATCTATTTCAGTCTTCTAGTTGGACAATGTTAAATTGATTGGTCTCTTATTGAAATTAATTTCTCATCTTCACAGAGCAGAAAACATCTACTTTGTATATTTATCATAACTCCAGCAATGACATCTGGAACTTTAAGACATGTTACTTTTTATGAGCATCTTCCTTACTTTTTGTGCTGATTAAACTGGGTATAACAGTGAGAACATACTGACTTCATTAAGTAATTGGGGAAACAGGACAAATTTACAAGGAAGAAAACATATACAAGCTTGGATGAAAGCAGCTAAGAAAAGAAAAATAAAAATCTCCCAGCAGCCCTTCTGGAAATCGTTTTTGAATGACCTGAAGCTTCTTTTCTAATTAATTTCCAACTTTAAATTTACATCACTAAAAGTCATCAACTTTGCTGACACACAAACCAATCATTTACTTTACAGATGCCTAAGAATGAGAAATATGAATTGAAATGAAAGCAAGGTAAAGCAGCTGTTTGGCAGTACTCACCTTAGGCACCCAGTGGCATTGCGCAGCACCTGTGATGAATGGAGTTGTATTTTATGATCATCCTGCAGCGGAGAGTTTTCCCATCCAGAGTGAGGGATGATCACTGCATTGGTCAACACTGCGAGGGCATCCTGGATGATTGGCATTTTCAGTGCATCACAGGAGGAGAGATTCCAGAGAACTCCTACAAAAATAAAAAATTTGTCATAATTAACATTTCTCAAAAAAAGCTTAAAGTTTTTGTTTTAAGAAAACCAACCCAAACCGCTATGTCACAGTATTGATGTGCTTCATTAAGCTGTTTCTGTCAAGCATAATCCAGACTGCATTGTAAATGGGGCTGACTG
This sequence comes from Xenops minutus, assembly GCA_035221455.1. Lineage (NCBI taxonomy): Eukaryota > Metazoa > Chordata > Aves > Passeriformes > Furnariidae > Xenops > Xenops minutus. The sequence continues at coordinate 77,711,529 of JAWWEE010000074.1, read as the reverse complement.
ATACCTGCACACATTTGCAGTGGGAGTATAGCATGGAATACACAACACGGAGTCACAGCAACACCAGAAATTTCTCAGAGCTAGGCCTAAGAACTGAGCAGCTGGTTATGACCTAGGCCTACTCAGGTTGTGAAGCACACATGGAATGCAGGATCTTTTTAGGGCTTGGTCTTTGGATATCTTCCTTCTAAGTAAAATTAATAAAAAACCAATAGCAGAAAGCATGTTTTGATTTACACTAAAACTTTCACTGCTGATAGAGACACACTGAGAGAACAAATCCTCCACCCTGTGATCTTCAATGTAACTGTCTCAGCTTGTTGGAACTACAAGCAAAAAGACTTCTCCCATAGCCTGATACAGCACTATGGTATTATCCAAGCCTTCAACAAGTAATTTTTTATTTTGTAAATATTTTACTATACAAATTTACAGACTACTATTGTTTTTACACAGAAACAAGCCTAATGGTGCAAATCACAAGGATATTTACTGGAGTTTTAAAAAACCAAACTCCCTTCTGCTTCAATTTATAATGTGCCAAAGAAAAGGCAAAGAAATCAAGAGCCAAAGGTTTCTGAGCACAGCTGCAAAGATCAAAGTCACTGCAGATGTGTGACACAGAAAACAGGCAAGAAATTGTTGGGTGCAAAAGACACTCTGCTTTCCATTTCCACGTATGTATTTGTGTATTTGCTGGGAAAGTACATTTGGGTTTTGTGCTGTGCCAAGAGCCTGCTGCTGCTGGGCAGCTACGAGTGTTGGGGGAAGCTGGAGGGCAATATGCAGTCTTTATTTTAGGCCAGCATCCCCCCAGGAGCAGCTGGAAGAGCAAGCCTGCCTCTTCATCCCCCTCCCCTTGCCAGCACTTGCCCTCTTCTCTACAGTCCAAACCTACTCCACCCTATTCTCCTTCCAAAAGGACAGTAGCTTGGCCCCATACCTGACTTTGAGTGGCAAAATGAGTTTTGACTTTATGTCCATCAAATCTTCAACCAAAAGAGAAAAATTGCTATCATCATTGTATATAGGAGGTTACAAATATAAACACTACAAAAAATCTAAGGGAGTGGTAGGGAGAAGAAAATGCTGAAGGAAGACCCTAGGAACATAGACTCAGACATTTATAAATATAAGCAGAAAGAACACCACTTGCTCAAGGCTTGCTTTTGCATTTTGTGGTTTGACAGAGCAGTGCAATTAACAGGAAACAACCTACATTTTTGAGTTTCCCTTTAAAATTAATTACCTCTATGGGGAGACTGTTTCAGTTATATAATTTCATGTTTAAATTATTTTATATGAAACTGAATGCAAAGATGATTATGCAGTCTAATATAAAAAATTTGATCAGCATACTAATAAAAACCACATTAAAATAATCTGCATAAGGCAGACAGACTTTACCTAGAGACTAAAAAAATATGAGGCAGAAATAAGAATTGCTACTTTTTAAAGAAAAGCGCCTTTGTTTAAATTTTGTTCTGAATGTCTTTATGAAAAGGAATTCCATATTAAAAGAATAAAGACCTTCATAAACATATTTATACTCCCTTTTCTATGACCAGTTCTTGGCAAGCTTTATTGGCACATCTACTATTCTTGAAATACCTAGCATTTTGCTGGTTTTAGTCAGTAAAAACAACAATGTGGTTGCCTTTTTTTTTCCTTCACATTTATCTAGACAGGTGTAAATGATGTGCATGGTAAAAAAGCAGAGAATCAGAATACAAATCTTTCCCCCTTTTGCGTTTAACTTAGTTCTCACCCAAGACAATGTGTGGCATCATCTTTGTGAAGAAGCCCTATTTTGAAAGTGAAGTATCAGAGAGTGCTTTGATGGCAGGAAATCAGTACTTTGGGCTTCAAAAAGTAGTCATGAACTGGAAAAGCAGAAAAGAATGCAAAAGACACAAACACAAGAGCCCTGACTATCAAAGTGTTTAAAAATGTATATGCCTACACTATATTCTATTCACTCCAGGTTCTTGCTAATTAAAAGTAAACTCACATAAACACCATGGTAAGTTGGTACTGAGGAATAGTTGAGATGCCTTAGAAATATTCTCTAAGCCCTCTTTCTCTCTGGTTTCACTAGCCAGAAAATAAACCTTCAGAGTAAGAGTATGATGGGATCACCAGGCTAAAATAGCTATTCCACCTTCTACTAAAATGATTTTAAGGGAAGGCAGAATCAAACAAAGTGGCACTGCCCAGTAAACCTGATGCTGTCTTCAAAGTTTTTGCTCCGTACAGTTTTAAGGTGTGAGATAATCTTCTTTCACCCTAGAACAATGAGTTTTATCAAATTTTAAGACTAAGTACTACCAACCACATAAATGAAAAAATCCACCAATTTTCTTCTGACAAATTAAAGTGTATTCTCACAAGCAGTAAGTCTGCTACTTGCTGAGGTTGGTGTTCTACATATCTCATTGTAACCTTCCTTAATTAAGGATTTGCAGTTCTGAAACGGCAGTGGCAATTCACTTCCCATTGTTACTGCTGAGGATGACCTGGAGCTAAATTTATGAGAGGTCTGAGAAGATGCTCCATTGCCTTGACTTTGCAAGGGAGAGTGACAATAAAATAAATCTTTTACCTGAGGCACCTTCCATTATGGAGCTACCTTTTAACCACATGACCATGAACACATTTTTCAAGCATGCAAACATTAGGACTATAGTAAGAAGCTGGTTACTGAGACCATTTGGCACCGTACTCTTAAAGCCCTGACTGAACTGGGTTTCTGAGCACAACAAGCAAGTCTGCAACAGCCTCAGAAGTTCCTTGACTGATCCCTAAAGATTTTGCAAGTCATCAGCTGCCCCCAGGAAGGGAAGGGACAGGATTCACCAGTGGCTCTTGACAAAAGGTGGGAGCCACCCTGCTGTACAGGTATGAGAAGAGGGCTGTTAATCCAACAACTCAACAGTCCAACTCAACAGTTTCGCATTCGTAGACTGACTCTTGTAAGAGATATGAAATAAAGAACAAATCAGTGTTGAACATCTCTTACTCACTTTCATTCATGGTATATTACCTCCTTGCTTTTAAAGCTGTGAGGTATTCATAGTACTGCAGTAGTAGCATGTTGTGTCCTCATTTGCAGATCACTTTAGGTTGTACTGGATGCTTTGTAGAAAGAGAAAACTAACTACACCAGACTGAACATGTGCATTCACAAGTTGGAGATTTACACTCTTACCTATAACAAACTGAAATAAAGTGAATAAGTATCTTGCAATCTCATTTTAAGCTTAACACTGAGGAGAAACTGGTATTGAAAGTATTCAGTTGGTTCCAGTTGAAAGATGGATTTTGGGTCGGAGTATCACTCACCAGTCCAGCAAACATCAGATGAGTGACTCTTAGAGGAGTGCACAGGAATGTTTGCTATGGAGATCTTACTGCATCAAGTTACATTTTCTGGACTAGCTTACCAGAGGACATGCATCTGCTATGGTCACCAGGTTATTATGCCAAATGTGCATCATCTTTTCTAAGAAGGTCTTTCACAGATTTAAAACATGATTATAAATTTTGAAGACAGGTTGCAATTGACCTTGTAAAAGACATAACTGCACAGATATAGTTAATAAGGAAAACTGCACATAGATTTCAGTTAAGGCATTTTAGGTTTGTTTCCTCTGGAAGAGGGAACTGAAAGAACAGAGAACCAAGAAAATTTTGATTTAACTTTCTTTTAGACAAAGTCCAGAAGATTGAAAACGAGACCAACACTTTTTAAAAGCACAGTCCAGGCTGAAGAAATGTTACTACTGCTTAGTGGACAAAGCCATACTTTCAGCTTAGAAACAGCACTCAGTTTTACAGAAATTTAAGCTCTTACAACAGATACTGCATCACTGGCCCTAAAAAATCAACGAAAAATATTTATAAACTTGATGTCACTCAACTTAATGGAGCAGTCTGAGCCAAAACCCCGTAATCCCTGAATCATGCTGTAGCTCAAACTCATCCTGATTAAACACTTCAATGCATTTTTTTGCCAGTGTTTTAGTTAGAACTGGTACTTGCATATCTGTAGTCAGATATAACTGAAGACCTGATAAGCCACATGCTATCCTTATTCCATTCAAAGTTAAGAAAATAAAGATCATATACTTCTATGTAAAAAATATTATCCTAGCAAGAGAACACGTGAAAAATCAGGGAAGTCTAACTAACTATTTAGTGCATGATTTAATGCTACCTCAAATTATGACTTATAAATATATAAACAAACCTCTTAGAACAACTTAGACTACAAATATAAATGGAAAGCAAGACATTGGAAAAGTTATCTTTTCAAAAAATCATTGCACCTTCCACATTGCCACTATAATTGTGCTGCAAAAGATGTACTTGCCCAAATAAATGATATGATAAAGAGATTGTAAATAAACAAATATTATTAGGAGTAACAAGACTTTGATTCTCCTCAATAATGGGTATTTAAGTAAACCTTAAATTTATATTAAGGATATTTAAGTAAATCTTAAATTTATATTAAGGTTTTGCCTATTTAACATTCTTTGTAAAAATAAAAATCCAAAAGTCTTCTAACATATCCAGGGTTTTCTTTTCCATCATAATTTCTCAATTCTGTCATAGTCTGATGCTGAAAACCATGTGGGACTACTGGGAAACTGCATCCCAGGAAAAGCGAACAGAGCATTGGCAGGCTTTTTGTTTATACACTGAAGGCACAGTGATACTACAGGGAGTTTCCCTCATGAAAGTGACAATTAAGATTGAAATCTGAGTGCTAAATACTCTGCAGAGAAGCCAAACAGAAGGGATCTTTTGCTTGAGTCCTCAGGAACAGCACTTTCCACCCCAGGCTCTGAAGTGCTAGAGGAGTCATTTGCTGGCAGCTTCGACACTGGGAGCCCCCAGTGTACCTGCAAGGCTGCTCTGCAGAGCGGGATCCACTCTCCCTGACAGCACATGTGGGCTCCTGATATATTACAGCACTTCTGCTGTAGGGATGCCGAACATCAACCACTTCTCTTAATACGAAGTGCAATAAAACTTCACAACCAGATCAACCGTCAAGGCGAGGAATTGGCTCGGCAGCAGACTTTCTGTAGGAAACAAAACGTGGCTCATTTCAATTCTGGCACCTGAACAACTCACAGATCATAAGGCAGCTCCTTAAAAGCTAAAAGTAAGTTAAAAATTGGCATAACAGACAAGGAACTTTTACAGATTTTCTTGAAATATTTTTTATCTGGTTAGTGAATACCCATGCATGCCTTCCTGTAATTCACTTCTTTACATGCACAGAGGTGTTTTTCTTTGTATAAAGAGATGTAGGAAAAGTCCACACTGAGAAAGACCAGCTTCCAGTGAAAGTCATAAGCAGGCAAAAGCTTAAGGAACACTAAGCAAAGCTGCAGCAAGAAGAACTTTTTTCCCTTTGCAGCCACTCATAGCCTTACAAAGCAAATGCTTCCACAGAGGAGAATTATTTTGGTGGGGTTTTTCTGTTTAATTACAAACAAATATAGCTTGATCTTGACTACACATAAGTACACACTACATGTAGTAAAAACAATATAAACATTTCCTCTGAAAAGCTAACCCACCTTCCTTCCTTCCTTCTTTCTTTCCTCTTTCCTTTCCTTTCCTTCCTTCCTTCCTTCCTTCCTTCCTTCCTTCCTTCCTTCCTTCCTTCCTTCCTTCCTTCCTTCCTTCCTT
>JAWWEE010000074.1:77691579-77702728 GCA_035221455.1 Xenops minutus | reverse complement strand
CTGTTTCTCTACACTGCAGAGGTTGGATTTCTGCTGCTTTTGTCACCTACTCCATGGGACCTGACCTGACCTCTGCTCCTGCTGTTCCCCTGAGAGAGAGCCCAGCCGGCCGGGCGTGACAGCGCCACCCGCTGTCCGTAAATATAACTGCAAACCCTGAGAGAGAGGGGCCAGCAGTTGAGGTGCAACAGCACCACCTGCTGTCTGTGGATATAATTGCATCTCCCCTTTTGGGAGTAGTCAAAAGGACCTTTTTTTGACTGTTTGCCTTGTTGTTTGGGGGTGGAGGGGTTTATTACAAATTATTGTTGTTGTTTGGTTCTTTTTTTGATATATATATATACACATATATCTGTGTATTGTGATTAAGAAGTGTTATCCTTTTTTCTAATTAAAGTTCTGTTTCTAAATTTAACGGAGAGGGGTTATTTTATTGGCCAACATAGATATCTTAGTTCTTCCCTTGAACTAAGGCAAAAAGCTGATAATTTATTAGGCCTTCCACTGACCAAGCTTCTTTATACTTGCTTTGCTCCATTAAAAAAAACTTGAATACAATTTAAGGAATAGATATTTAATCTGATCAATACTGGAACATCTAATATAAGCCTGCAAAGAAAAGGGTTATAACAGAGATTTTAAGAATTACAATGAGGTCAAATACTGTAAGAATACAACTCATGGAAGAGTTTGATTCTTCTTCACTTAAGTCTGTGGGAAAGTCACCTCTGAGTGGGATAAAACAGCCTTTACTCATTTTAAAATCAAATTTCCAGAGAGCAGTAGGGTTACAAATAGGTGCCACCTCTAAATGAATGTTTATATCACAATAAAATTTCACATCTGTGTTTACACACTCCAGTAAGTAAGCTAATGTCGAGGGCACTTTTGCAGAAAATTATTAAATTGATAAACTGCTTCAAGATCCTAAGCACTAAATAGTCAACCCTTTGCCATAATATATGATTTACTATACAAAAAAATCACGAGTGTAATACCTTATAAAGTCCAGTTGGAAAATAACAGCACAAATAAGAAACAACTGCAGCCCTGTAATTTTGACTTCGGGAACACCCAAAAGAAGAATTGCTGTTGTACTAGGCAGTTAAAAATTCTAAAGAACTGGCCAAAATTACCTAAATAAAATGAAATCAAATTAAATCTTCCACTCAATAAGCCAAAAGATCTATTTAAATAGAATACTTCCTTAAATATGCCTTGCACAGCACTGCAGGCTCACTAACTTGCAACTACACAGATTAGCAAAGACACATACAAGGCTCAAAGGGTCCTTCTGGAGTGCCTTGACTAATCTGCTAATAATTTATGCACATAATAATAAGCAGTGTGCAATCAAAAGGAGGTTTCACCTGCATCAGTTAACTCAAACCAGATAGATGTAAGGTGGACAACATCTAATTGCTTTCAGTAACACTGAGAGACTATCAATAGGGTTATAAATCCCTCATTATAAACATATGGCATCTACTAAAACCGGAACAGAAATGTAAAACGACTACATAATAATGTTGCATAACATGGGGTGACAACAGAGGACCAAACCAAGCCAAAACACAAACTGGCCACAGCTGAAATTAGAGACAGCACTAATGAATACTGAATCCAAAATCTGGGAAGTGAATGATTTTTTTTTCTGTCCAACCTGACTGTGAGCCAAAGACATTTGGACAACTAGTGCTTCTTTGAGATGAACATTTTGTACAAAACATCTAACAGTATTTTGCAGGAATGGAATATATGCTTTTTGATTCAGTGAACAAAAATGTGAATGGAATATACAGTCAGTATCCACCTTTTGCATATAGTACATGTATGTTTAGTGTTAGATAGTTTATGCTTTCTTTGCTTTTTTTTTTGTAAATGTGACCATTTTTATAATTTGTATCTTTTTAGTAGACAATAGTTCAACCTCTGACACTTTAATGTCAACCAAAATAAACAGGAAGCTGGCTGCTAGCACAGAAAAAAACATGACATTATTTACAGCTAGAGTTCTTTATCATTACGTGCTTTCCAGAAGTGGATTATCCAACTTTATGTTTCAATCAAAAACAAACAGTATATACAGTTTGAAACCAGGTGAAACAGTCTATGAAGGTCCTCTTTAAATGAAGTTTTTTCTAGCTTACTGTTCATAGGCAGAAGCTGTGTTTCTAGTTGTGATGGATTTTGTTTGTCAAAAATTAGAAGAATAGCAGTTTAAATAATTTTATCTGAAACAGATACCCACATATCCAATGGAGCTGATGGAACAGGGAGCAAGTGTAGGCTGGATCACAGAACCACAGAATGGTCTGGGTTGGAAAGGATTTAGCAACAGCTGCTTGACCTCACCTTCTCCACAAGGCATCCATGGGATTCCTGTGTTACCCTTGCTAACATGTCACATTTTTCATGTCACATTTTTTTCCCCTGGTAGCAAAACAAATAGAAAGAATGCTAAAATAGAATTTTGTGGAAGGATTCATAATCAACTTGGAAAAGGCAAGAGAATCAGAAATCAGTTACTCATTATCATTATTACCAAGTGAAAACATTTTTTCTAGCATCTGCAGGATCTGTGCTAATTTTGTACTGTGTTCTTGTCTATTTATATTTATTAGAAAAGTGTTAACATTTAATTTTTTTAAAATAGAATGCTTTTATTTTTTTCCTTCTAACATGAGCTACTGTGGGAACTAGTAGCAGAGAGCTGGGGTGAAAAGATGGTCAAATTTAAGTATGGCACATCCAGCTTATACCTATTTATTTTCATTTACAGACCTACAGGCAACAAGGTATTGTAATTCCAGTTCTCCTTGAGTCTCTGGAAATTATCAGAGGCTGCAGGCCACATCTCCATTTCTATCAGAGTACTTCACTTTTGCATAAATGTATATAATCATTGGTATACCTCAGTTTATCCAGATTCTTCCAGTGAAAACCTGTGACTGTGGAAGTGTTTCTGTAAGAATGATCTTTATTTATCTTAGGAAATATATCCTGAGCATTAACACCATTTTACTTCATAACAGCCAGGCAGCACAGGTCCCTCACAGCTTCTACATGGGAGCCTGCACTGAAACCATTTGCTTGATATGAGAGAGCCTTGAAGCTCTAACACTTTGCTATAAGGTTATATTTGTGCATTCCAAAAATTGAAGCATGGTAAGGTTTTCCAGTATTAGCCCAAGACCTCTGCTACCACGAAGAAGAAAGACAAGATAAGGAAAAAGTGAAAAATTCTGTTTTGGAGAGATTATGGCAGAAAGAAATATCTGGAAAAGAGGGAAAACCACAAATGATGCCAAAGGCAATCCTAACAATCAATGAGCTACTGGGATAGAAAACTGGTCTGCAGGTTTAAATACCCTTCCAAACCAGTCTTGAGATTGCCAGAAATTTAAGTTATAATCTCCTTAAAGAGAAGCAACAAGAAGGAAGAAAATGAGCATATTTGAAGAAGGAACTAATATCAGAACTTTCGCTCTGTCAGGCGAGTGCTTCATGGTACTTGGGCCAGGCAATGAACACTTCACTGCTACCAGACAAATTGAGCTGCTAAAAAACCTCTCCTGCTCATATTTCTTCCCTTGCAGCTGAGTGCCTACTCAGAGTGATTCACACCTTCATCTTCCCACATTTCTGGACAGGTCATTTACACTTGATAGGCTCAGTTCCCCATCTGTAAAACCGAGATAATGACACTTCCCCACCTAAGAGAAGTGCTCTGAGGACAAATGTTGAAGCAGTATTTAGGGGCAGCAATGTCAGAGCCTGCATGAATTCCTAAGGCAGAAACTCTGTGTCCTCTCTAAAAGTAACAAACAAGAGCAGCTTTTATATAGACAGGATTCACAATGAACATGAGCTAGAGAGGCTCAAGGTATTACGTTTACTCCCAAAACAGACATTTGCTATTACTTTCTCTGTATCTCCTTTAGGCTGTGGTGGCCCTACTGAAATAATTATCTTCCCGCCACCTTCGCTGAGGAAGGCTGATGGAAAGCATCAGGGACTTCTTTTATATTTCCTTGTGCCTGCCACCAAACCAAATCTTTTCATTACTGAGGGACTTGCTGCAGGAGCTATCTTTCCTTCCCCAGAAAGGACAGAAGGAAGAAATTCAGCTGGGGTAGCTGTCACACTACAAGACTTAACAAAAAAAGCAAAGGAGAACTGATTCAGATTCACGACTTCAGCCTGTTTCCTAAGAGATGCAAGATGAGAGGTGCAACTATGAGCCTTACTTTGGAAGGAAGCTTTGCAGAGCACTAACACAATGAAGTTTGCATTTTGAAAGTAAGGACCAGTGATTTACATTCTGAAAGGCACAATATATGGCCAGGGCAAGCAGTGGCTTTCTGTGATGTACCAGCTATTAAAAACAAACAAAAAACCCTAACACAAAACCAGGAATAAAATATTGAAACACCACTGACTTTGATTCCATTCCTCTGGACCACCATCTTGCTCTTCTCCTGTTTCATGCATGTCCAGCACTCCTCATGCTCACCATACCCGGGAGCTGCATCCACCTGTGCAAAGGCAGGTTACTGCCTACCACTGATGGTTAGCAGCTACTCCTCTCTGTAACCACACTTTGAGGGCATACAAGCCCATACATCCTTTCTTTCCATGGGAATTTGGGGAAATTTAACAATACATTGTGCAATGGAATAAATGCAAACTGTAGCCCAGTATACTTTCTTAAAATGACCTAATGACATATGTTCCATCTACAGATGGCCTGGGAAGTGCCACAGAGACTGCTGAGGTATACTGCTGATGTTTATAAGCAGTTTGCCACTCACTACTCAAAATAAATAGGCAGAACGTTCCCTGGAGTCAGAACACCAACAACATAACCAAGAGACAAACAAGTATGTTGACTTGAAGCAGTGGTTACACTTTATTAGATCTGTCAGTAATTCTATCACTCTACAGGAGGTATTATCCAAGCTCATGTAACCCAGTATCTCTGCCCCATTAATCTTGACTAACAAGTAGGAGGTGATAAGTGTTGCAACTAAGACACAGAATTAAATATAAAAATCTACATTTAATAAACACCATGCAGTTTACTCAGACACCCTCAAGGAAGGAACCTGGAGCCAACCAAAGGATAATACTATCAATTATATCCTAAATGAAGCCTGACAAAAAAGGTAAGTCATTTCTGTAGAAGCATAGATAACTGTGCTCTGATGATTCTGTGACAGAAATGAGAAATTTTCTTCCATATTTTATTAGGAAAATCATAATGAAAATACAGGCATTGAAAATAGGATGATAAATTTTTTTTTTGGTAGCCTTAAGTTAATCACCACATCTATATTAGCAATCTAATAGAACGAAGTCACAAAGTGAAAAATAAAACCCCTGCCATCTAGCTTTTGTTTTGCATATTAAATAGGATAGCTTAGGGGCAAGGTGAAAACAAAACTCCAAACATTTCAGATCAGTCCTGTTTGACAGCATTCCTGTATTTCTGAACACCACTCCCTCCTCCTTGAACTTCATAAGGGAAGAAGTCCAAACAATCCTAAATAAAAAAAGGTTCTACTCTATCAAGAAAAGACATAAACTCTCACTACCTACATGCTCTGTGTATAGCACACCACACAGCATGCTATCCAATTTCAGGGAAAAAAGGCTTCAGAAGATGACATTGTCCACCCCTCCAACACAACTTTCCTTTTTCCTATCAGAATCTTGAGAAAGGTAAAAAATCCCCAAACAAATCCTCTTTCTCACTATACAGGATATAAAAGGAATGATTAACAGCTTCTAAGTAAATGTAGTAAAATATGATTTCTGCATGGGAAGCCCTGCACCAGACAGAAAGGAGAGCAGAGGATTCCCACCACAACATATCTATGTATGGAGGACATCTCCTGCAAGAGCATTCATGGCTAACCAAGAACAAAGTGACCCAGCAATCACAGGCGTAAACCATCTGCAAACTGCACTGAAATTGATATTGAAATTGAAATTGATAGCGAAAGCTATTCATACACTACATATATCCAAAGGGCTTGAAAGTTTTTTGCTATGGCAAGTAAGATGGTAATAAAATAGTTAACTGATGGAGCAAGTGGCATGCAGCATGGAACTGTGCTTGGAAGACTGACAGAGAGTTTGAACAAAAAATATTGCAAGATTCAAACCTGTGACCAGTTCTCTGATTTCCAAATCTGTAGTCTTGCGGAGTAACCGTACTAATGCTGGGATACCACCACAGTTTTTCAGAGCAATTTTGTTGTCATCGTTTGCCTTCCCATATACCAAGTTTCTCAAGGCTCCACAGGCACTACGGTGGACTTCTGTCATCCGATGGTCCAATAGATCCACCAGTAATTGTATTCCGCCTTGTCTTCTTATCTGAAACAGGCCAAAGTGATAAAGTTAGGAAATGAATACTGGTACTAATAAATGCTATCTAATGTGATTAAGCTGTGGTCTATGCAGGTTGTGGGCATGGTGTGCTGGTAGCACTGCAAAGCTGCTACAGTACACTGCTTTGATTCCTTGTATTATTTTTAAAGTGGCAATGTAACTGTACAATGACAAACCTGAACCTCTGTAAAAGCAGCCAGAGTTAGCAAACAGTGTTGTCTCATCAAGTTTTCTCATGGTTCATGGAGGTTTGCTTTGGAAAGGGTTTCTCCTGCACTGGAGAAACATCACCTCCTTCAACAGTATAACACATCACAAGCTAGAGTAAAACCTACAAGACTATAACAAATCAAAAAAAGCACTTAATGTCATAAAGTGTTTAGGAGTCCTGCCTTACCTCTAATTACTCTGAATGTGAGCAGCTACTGTAGTGTCAATAAGGATATTATATCAACTAAATTGGGAGGAGCAAAAATGAACGGAAAAGGAGGAAGTCTGCACAAACGTAAAGACAAGGATGATGAACAAACTGTGGCAAACTCATTCTAATAAGATTAAGGGAGATCCTTCAGTGATACAGGAACACACACAAGGTGTGTGCATACACAAGGTGGCTTATTAAATAAATTTCTAATATGACTCTTAGATAAAATATCATTACAGAAAAAGCACAAAAGTATTTTAGGCAAATGATCAAGATGGTCACGAATATCAAGTACAATTTATTATAAAATCTGTTTCCAACAAATACATCTTTATTATTCTCTGGCACTATTTGTTCCTTAAATAGTAATCAGCCTTGGATCTAATTTTAAGAAACCACACTAATTCATAACTAACATCGGAGCAGTACAACACTTTAGCTTCAAGTAGGTTATACAGATATCTCTGTCAAAAAGTTTCCCCATATGTGTAGCTGGCTAAGGCCCAAAGCAAGCCAGGCACTTCAGCTGGCCATTTTACTAAGATGAAAAGGTTTTGAAATATTTGTGAAGCTGTTCTGTCATGGGCATGTGTTCTTGGGGCTCTGCAGGGGGCAGTCTTGGAAGACAGAAATAGTTAAACAAAGTACAATCAAATCTATTAGGAATTCACGTTTCACCTACTAAATTAAAAATCTTTATGTACAACCGACATATGTCATTTCATGGATGAAACAGTAGCTTAAACAAGGTGAAGTGCTGGGTGCTGTGCTACAGTCACAACAACCCCATGCAATGCTACAGGCTTGGGGAAGAGTGGCTGCAAAGATGCTTATCATAAAAGGAACTGTCTACATCTGACTGAACAGGAGCCAGCAGCGTGCCCTGGTGCCAAAGGAGGCCAGTGTCAGCCTGGCCTATATCAGAAGTAGTGTTGCCAGCAGGACCAGAGCAATGATTGCCACCCTATACTTAGCACTGGTGAGGCCACATCTTGAATCCTGTTCAGTTCTGGGCCCCTCACTCCAAGAAAGACATTGAGGTGCTGTAGTGTGTCCAGAGAAGGGCAACAGAGCTGGAGAAGGGTCTGAAGCACAAGTCTGATGAGGAGCAGCTGTGGGAACTGTGGTTGTTTAGCCTGGAGAAAAGGAGGCTGAGGGGTCACCTTGTCACTCTCTACAAATACCTGAAAGGAGGTTGTAGACCGGTGGGGAGCTGCGGTCTCCCAAGTAGAAAACAGTAGGACAAGAGAAAACCACCTTAAGTTATGTCAGAAGAGGTTTAGGTTGGATATTACAAACAAATTTTCAACAAAATAGTTGTCAGGCACTGTAACAGGTTGCCCAGGGAAGGGGAGGAGTCACCATCCCTGAAGGTATTTGAAAGTTGTGTAGATATGGCACTTAATGATGGACTTCACAGTGCTGAGTTAACGGTCGGACTTGATGATCTTAGAGGTCATTTCCAACTCAAATGATTCTAGGATTCTATGATTCACTGCAAACAAAGACTGAAAAATGATTCAGCCCTTGAGGTTCCAAAACTGAGCTATATGGCATTACTCACTGCTAAAACAGAAGTTATCTCTCTTTCTTCTACCAGTTTATCTGGTATATTCTTGGATTTTTAATAAGAGCAAGACCAAAAAATAAAGCACTTGTGTAGTCAAAAAGCATATATACAGTGTTAAACTAAAATGTTTTAATGCCTATACAGTTACAACACAGCCTTGGCCTAAATGTTAAAGTGCTAGTGTTTAAAGATAAACTGGGATATACCTTAAATAGGCACATGCCCAATTTTCTGAGCAATATGCAGGTCAACCTCAAAGACTACAGCAGGCAGCATTACACGAGGAGTGCAGAAATATGAACAGACATTGGTAAAATATTTCAATTTCAGACAGAAAAGTTCACTAATCTATTTGAGAGTCTATGCCTCTACTGCTCAGAGAAACCATGACATCTTTCAGTTTAGAAATGAGAAAAACAGGTGAAAGAGAAAAGGTGCTGCAATATATCTCACTGGTCAAAACTTTCCCTTGTGAACAGGATGACCTGCACTGAATCAATTAGCTCATTTCTGAGTGAGGAAAAATTTATCAAGTTTATGTGGAAGAGGTGAGGGGGGGAGGCTTGTTTGTTTGCTTGGTTTTACAATCCATCACCATTTAACCCTCATGTTAAAATACATCTGCTTCCCCTACTAACCAGATTTTCAAAACCAGCCACGCTACATGAAGAGCCACCTACACGACAAAACAGATGACATTTACTAAACAGACTCGGAACAAACATTTATGCATCAGTTTTACAAAAGGTGAATCAACCATTGAGTTTCACACTTCAACCTCTGAAAAGAAACAAGATCTGATAGAAGAAAGAATACAGCTAAAAAATAAATGAGTTGCCTGGTGAGATGAGTAATATCAGGAATGACAGAATGAAAACATGCCCGCTGATCTTTGTGAATTATATTTTTAAAGCACAATATGTTGAATGAATATTTTAATTGCTTCACTGCTAAAAACAACAAAAAAAAAGATTAAGAATGAGAAAAAGTATTACTCAGTAGCAAAAAACATTCTGTGTACTGCAATTCATTTAGAGACTCAAAGGGCTCTGCCTCCTTTTAGAGAGACTTTGCCTATTGTGTTTTCCCCACTCTCCCTCTCGAACGTAACCAAGTGGTATCTCAAGCTCCTCAGCGGCTTACGGATGCTCTCAGATGACAGGTTTTGCTATCCTCTGCTCCTTTCTAACAGGAAATGTGTAGTTTTGATACATTCAGCCAGTATTCCTGAGCTGCACCTTCCCTTTTCAGTTATGGTAGCTGGAAGCACACTAGTATTCAGCTCATGCAGCTCCTCCTCTCCCAGGAACCTGAAGCCAGCAGCAGACCGAAGTGATTCAAAGAGAGTTTCTTAAAAGCAAGGGCATTAAATATTAATCTAAAATGCATTTCTATCAGAAAAAAAAAGGCTAATACAACAGAAATGAAATGGATGTTATATAACACTTTACATAACTTGACAAAATTTTTAAATTTTACTGAAGAAAGATCCTATTCTTACCTGAGAAAGACAAGACTTATTTTGCAAACTTTCTTTGAATTTCAATGCGCAGATTCTTGGCAGAGTAACTGTGTCATGCAGGGAGAGGTGAAGCTGATTGTTCACAACAGGGAGCACAGTTTCTGATGCTATTATTATCCAGACTATTGTCTCTGTTGGTTTTGGATTTTTGTTTTTCAACAGCCCCTTACTCGCTAGAAGTCTCACCCCAGCTTGTGTTTCCATCACATATCTATACAGATGTTTAAAACAATATTCTGCAGCAGGTTCAACCATGCCTGACAGATTGTGAGACTGTGATGGATGTCATCAGAATCTATTTAAATTGATGGAAATAGAGGCAAAGGAAATGAAATTCTTTGTTCAAGTCCTTTACGGAGTTAAGAGCCACAGCTCTGGGGACAGATCTGACCTAGTGAGTCTCCTGGGACAGATCTCAGTTGAGCTAAGCTAGTCATGGCTCCAGTGAATTCAACAGCACTACTGCCAAACGTCTTTGCCAAGAATACTGGGATGGGTGGATAAGCAGCAATTTGCACCAGTGGGGCATCAAATCCCAACCCCCCAAAGGACTTTTGATAGGTTCTTCTGTCTTTCTCCTAATTTGAGATGAAAAGAAAATTTCTAAATATAGTATTTATTGACAAGGCTTCTGCCTTGTTAAATCTAGGAGGAAAAGAAAATAGAATATTGCCAGAGTTTGATTGCCTCCTATAAACAAATGGTTGCCAGGAGATATAGGAGACCAATTCTATTCTCACATAGACCAACCTTAAAGTAGCCACTTCTGAAGTCAAAAGAACGCCCTTCAATTCTGCTGCACAACTGAGCTTGCCCAGTCGTATCTGCCCATATCTTCAATGCATTGTTCCCTTTTCATGCCATCTCTTCTCAAAATAACAAAAAAGAGGCTCAGACTAGAAGTATTAATAATGCTGGGTGCATCTGTGTTGTGTTGTTTCTCATGACTCTCTTAATCCATGGATACCATCAATTTCTGAAAGTTACTTTTTTCTCACTAGAAATATTTTGTGTTATGTCTTTGGAAAATGCTCTTAGAGAGCTGTTAAATAAAGAGCTATGTTCTTTCACATGTGCCATTATGGAGTGTATGGCAAACCCTATCAAGATCAGGAAGCTCAGCACGCATATGTCTGAAATCGTTCTGTTAAGCTTTCTGTATTCGGGTAGAATTCAATGTGGGTATTTTTGGTCTGTGTTTGGCCCAGCCACCTGTGAGAAGCTGGGTGTTTTC
>JAWWEE010000074.1:77681419-77691479 GCA_035221455.1 Xenops minutus | reverse complement strand
GATGCAGCCACTGCTAGGGAGGTCTGGGCATTCCAGGGGTCGGTGAGACAACTCCATGGGGGACACCTGGGCAATTTAGGTGTTTGCACCTGGGGGGTTATGTTCTCTCTCTCTCTATTGGGTTTCCTTTCCTGTTTACTTGGCCACCTTTGGTAATAAAACTGCTGCTTGGGTTAAGTTTTCAGCAGTGTCTCAGTTTTGGCTTCCACATCCCTTCGGACCCCTATTTCTCCCTGGAACACTTTCCTAATAAATTAGGACTCTACGCCAATCAAAGTGAAAACTGAAAGAACACAAATTACATGAATTTTGCCACAAAAAAAATAATTCTGTGGAAGAATGCAGAGCTGCTTTCATCTGATGAATCACATGTTTTCTTTTACCAGAACATTTTCAAACTTTCCTTTTAAAGCTGTCTCTCTGTCATTAATGCCACTGTCTACTTGCTGGTCAGAAGCACTTGCTCTCATCAAGTCCCATGATGCCACAACACAGGAAGATAGGACAGGAAAAGGTATTACTCTCTAGTACACAGATAGATAGATGTGCACTCATGTCAACTTGATGCCAGAGTCTTCTCCTCTGGTATCATACAAAGTTTTTTTGCATTACATCTGAGAATGTGTTTGTATCTACACAATGAAAATAAAAAGTGAATTCAGACTCAAGAAGGGGTTCAGGCCAGTGGTGAAGGCAGTGAAGATGTTAATTACATTCCAAATAAAGGACAGCTTGGATATCTCATGCCAAGAACTTTTGAGAGATGTAATTTATCAGTTTTGAGGCTGACCTTTGATTCAATGGTGTTTACCATAACAGTGGACTGTTAGATACTTAATCTACCAGGAGTTACACATGACCAGCCTGAAGCATATGTGTTCAAAAAACAACTCAATAATACATTGATATCTCTGAAACAATATATATATATACACACTTGATTACTGTATGGTTTTAGCATATGAATTGCTTGATAGTTTGCTTTTCTAATTCAATACAATAGATGGTTTGGATGCGTGGAAGGAAATGCAATGTAGGATGTGAAGGGTATGTAGATACCTGGAATGTAAGGACACCTGTTCTGTGAGGACATCTGCTCAGTGGTTGTCCAGCATATAAACAGAGAGGGGACAGGAAAAGTAATAAACCACATTTATTTACACAAACCCTACAAAGCAAGAGATGGTACAAAAGACCAGGTCTGGGAGATGACTGCTGGATGGGCTACTGAAGGACCTGCTCCAAGATTTGGAGACATTCAGCCTGAGCTTTATTAACTGGTAAGGTGGGCACAAAGGGAGGAATAAATGAAAAGGTCATCACAGGTTCTATGGAAAAGAGCATGCTGATGGGATAATTGCAAGAGATTGTGACAATGTGCCAAAATTATGGGATGTTTGAGCAGAAAGGCAAAGATAGGAAAAGGGAGACATCCAAATGCATGGGGGAGTAATAACACGAGAATATAGAGCAAGGACAGGACGAAAGGGGCTGGTCATGTATAAATAAGTTGTGCTTCAGTATGCTTGTCCAGCCAAACCCTTCACCTGATCACTGCAGTCTGTTTTATCTTCTTACTAATCCTAATTGCTAACAATTTTCCTGGATGAGGATGGTCTACATTCTGGATTGGCATAACATTAGTGAACCTTGAGCTGGAATAGCTGATGAGCTGGACAGATGTGGGAAAGAGACACTGGATCTAGAGCATAGATACTGGTGAGATGAGAGTGAACAAAATAAAGGTGAGTGATCTCTGCCTATTGAACAATGAGAAAACTGACCCTGTAATCTGGCTATTGCTTATGGCTTTGTAACTGCAGAAGCAAGTCAAAGCTAACTGATGTTAGCTGTTTTGACTACTACTAAAGTTTTGAACTCCATTTTGAAATATATGCTGTAAAATCTGTGAAATAAAAATTATCCTCTTCCTCCCAGCAGCAAAGAAACCCTTTCTTTCAATCACTGCATAATGGAAATTGCCTCTTCCATCTCTTGAAAGGTTGCAAAGACTAGAGTTAGAGATACAAAAAGGAAAAAAAGGGAAGCTTCAAGTTTTAAACAGTTTAGCCAAAGACTGTTAGATAATGAAGTACTCCAAAACAGCCTAAAAATACTGCTGTGACAGAAAGCAAAACACCCTTCCTCTTCTATTTATACTCAGCAAGTGGGTATCTGAGATATTGTTCAAATTTTGCCAGTAGGTATAACTGGAACATCCTTTTCTGCATTTAATTCTGACTACCCTACCTTACAAAGTAAAATATAATGGAAACAGAAGAGAAGTAAGAATAGGTGACAAAAATTGTTAGAGACTGACAGAGTGATAAAGCGTGTTTCTAAAATAACCCAATCTCCTCTTATCAATAAGACATTAAGTGTTCCACTATGAACAGCTCCACATTCCTAACTCACAGATTAATTCACGGTTAGATGCTTACTTTCCACATTTTTCTTAATAATCACTTTTGAATAACTCTTCAGCCAAAGGAGGTGAAGAAAATCTAACAAGAATCAAGCCTTTCTACACATCATAGATATTAATTGCCAGCTTAACTGACATAAACCACTGCACCATTTCCCATTTATTCTGTGGCCCTTGTTATTACGAAAGCATGTTTCAATATATCAAAATACAAGTATTTAAACACATAGAATTATTTTAAATGGCACTGCGCTACCTATGGAACAGAACTGAAAAATAACTGATTACTAGCACAGGTGATAGTAGATGTATCCAATAAACGTCAAATTAAAAGAACAGTTTAGGTCTTCTTCTGGAAATTATTAGTAATAATTGGTCTTAACTTTCTTAGATGATGGTTTTCTAACTAGAAGAGTGAGTTCTTCCTGTTTCACACGTGAATAGATTTGAAGCAATTCTGTTCACTGGAAGGAGAAGCTACAAGTGAGCTGAACCAAATGCCCAAGAATTTTTAAATGGTGGCAGGCAGAGTAGTGTTTGTGAGACACTCTGACTACAGCCACCCTGTTCTTCTCAGGCTCAGTGTTTAAGGAGAACAGTGTGCCCACACAGACCAGAGCACTACAGGAAAGTCCAAGGCTACAGAGCAACTTGACTGCACTGACCATTTTTACAGAGTATGCATGAAATTACACATCTGGATTTTTTTTTGCATTTGCAAATTCTCTCCATTATTTATCTTTGTCTTGTTTACATTACTAAAATGACTTTCATCTATGATGAAAAAATAGACTATTCCTTGGAGAAGAGTATGGAAGACTGGCAGTGTCATTGCTAGCTAGTTTTGGAGGGCTGATTCCTAAAACTTAAAATGGATATCAAGGGGCGAAAACAAATCTCCATCAGAACAGAATAACGGAATAGTATTTAGTAGTAGATCTCTTAAGATAAATGTACTAGTTCAAACTTTAAAGTATCTCCACTCTTTCTTCTGATGTGCTTATGGAACTGCAGGAAGACAACACAAAATGCACGTGACATTTATTACAGACAAATTTACCTGTAACATCACAGGGTAATTTAGTCTCATTAGCAAAGCAATTTGCTATAAGTTTAAAAAAGTGCTGAGCAATTTTAGCTGAAAATAGAGGAGAATGTTATGCAAATTGCTGCATTAACTCCAGAGTCTAATTTGTTTAAGGAATCTAAATCAGGGTTTGGATCTAGGCCCCATTTAAGAATGGCCTTCTCATTAGGACTTTTCAGATCAGACACAAAGGCAACATAAAGCTGTGAACAGTCATAATGTAAATAAATTCAACCACCAGTATATATATAATGTTCTGTTTGAAGTTAAGTAAGAATTGTTACCTGTGTGCCTGCATGGAAAAGGAAGGGGATCTTTTTTCTATGTCTGTAGAAATCAGGTGGGTGTTTGGTGGAATTATCATGTGATATGTGATGTTGCACAGCATGGGGTCAATACTCAGGAGCTTTACTTATGGGAGTGAGTATCTTATTTCTGTCTCTGAGTACAGATTTGTTTTTCCCTGTGTCTCTTAAGTGACCTCTTTAGATCTTGTGATCTGCATGTGGGGTTAACAGAGACTCAAAAACATTTTTTGAACAGGAGGAGACTCAAAATCATGTTCTAAAATTGCCCCGAGAAGGTATGAATAAATGTGATGCTTCCTCAGTCAGTTAGCCTTAATATATTCTACTCTGTGACACATTTTGTTTTTCATGCTTGGTAGGAAGGCTATACCTTTTATAAATCAAGGTTTTAGTGTGATTTTATATTTTACTAAAAAAATTCCTGGTTAGGTATAAGTTACCTGTAATTGTAAAATATTTTACCCTAAAACTCTTAAAAAACATTACACTTGAAGGGCAACACGAGCATCCTATTCTAGTCATCAAGGACTAGTGGGATCTTCCAAGTAACACTTCTAACTGTGAGCACAGAGCTAACCTGAAGTGCTCACCTGACTGTGAAGGCATCCAAAAACCAATTTTCAAGCTCACTGTTAAAAGCAGTATCTCCTAAATTGAACAGATTGGCACTGACCTACATTATAAACTAACACTGAGGATTGCACATAAATAAGGTAAATACACATATCCCAAAGCTCTTAGAAGGTATTGTAACTACCTGGTATTGATTTGGGGTCTTTACTTTTTGAAACAGTAAAAATCCCACAATAATAAAGAAGGTTCATCACTGTGCACTTTATAGAAAATACAATGGCAATATTAATTTAGAATGCAAAGACATTACTCAAGCACTGATTTAGTAATGTCTGAAATTAAATGAAAAATTATGCTTAACACCAAGGGTGTGGATCACTTACTTTCTGATATTTAAAAATACTTAAGTATCTATTTGAGAATGAATTTATTGGTGAAAAGAACTAACATATATACTTCAACTAAAAACATCCTGGTACTCCCTATAAACAGATACATAGTGAAGTTAAACAAATAGAAAATTCAACTTTCTTTTTTCTGTAAAGTAGGTGTTTTTTTAAAGAAAGCAGTAGATCACTATTTCAAATATTCTTACAGCAATAGACTTCAGTGTTGGATGAAAATTTCTGAAGCTGTACTTTATTCAGGTAGGCATATTAGTAGTGAGATTTAGTCAATGTGAACACAAATGCCTTCTAGGAACAAGATGGGTCACCAACAGACCACAGAAAATTAATTTTTTTCAGTCATTTAAGCTCGAACAACAGAACTACTGTATATGACATTTCCAGCTCTAAACGAAAATTCAAAATAATCCTTTTCTGATGCATGCTGTAGCCACCTCAGACAGTTTGCCTTACAGAATAAACAACATGGCACTTCTCAGATTAAAAATACATCTACAATTTATTACATCAAGCATCATACTGCCCCCTGATGATCTTTGCTCCCAGGACATTCTCTATGGTGATTTAAACAAGAAGTATTCTCTTCTTATAACTGATGTATTATCCTTCAAAGAATCAGTCACATAAGAATTTTGTGTCCTAAAGTTGAAGTATTTGGGGAACCAGCTACTGCCTCAAAAGCTCGTTCTCACAATACCTCCCTCCTTTGGTAGGAAGTTTTGCTAATAGAAACTCAGGCACGCAAAATTAAAATATTTGTCTGAGGCCACAAAGGGAAGCTACGACCTTCAATTTAAGAGTTTCAGTGCTGCAGAAAGCTACACTGCAGAATTTTTCCTCCATTTGCCCAATTATGCGAGTTTTACAAATGAAGTAAAAGTCAGCACAAGTCAATACCTGCCTCATATCTAATGTACTTTGTAATACCCACAGTACAAGATGCAAAATTAGATATGTAGAAAAGCCTGTATTAGAGTAAATGTATGTGTATGTACATGTACTGGTTTGAATATTTTGTCCCCCCTTTGTCTAGCTCAGGTTCTCTTTACCTTACTGAATCCACAACTTTCTCTATTTTTCCTCCTAGATTTTCTATACTCAATGTAATAGAGGAAGACAGAACTTCATGCAGTATCGGGGACATGCGGACACACAGAAGGTCCCAGCAATGTTCTCCATTTCATTCTTTATTGCTTTCTTGCCAGTTAACATTAAATAAGCCAATAAACTACAGATGATACTTTCCAAAAGCTGTCCAGCATAACTCTAGACATCTTTTTAAATCAGCCGAACACAGGAAAAAAGCATACAGAAATGAGAATCAAGAAAAATAACCATCAAAAATAGTGCCACTTCCAATACACTAACTCTGCTTACCACCTTATAAAGCTTGTGAGTTGCAGCAGTTTTTCAGTTGCTTCTGGACACGAGAACAGCACAGTAGCAGTTCTGAAAAAAAACTAACCTCACCAAAACATTCACCCAAAAGCATGTAACATTTCTTTATGTGGAGTAAGGAGTGTGTCCCTTTCTTCAGGGTCTTGCTTGGTTAACTGTGTGCTTGCAACATGCCTAGTGAAGAGCACAGCCAGACCCAGGAGTGGTGCTGACAGAGGTGGGCAGAATGCCCACCCATTCCTCAGCAACTGTGCTGGCAGCAACAGCTCAGATATAAAGGGCTGAGCTGGAACTGTTGTGCCATTTATTATTTTGCATGACCTAATTTTTTATATGTGTTGATTGATCCCTATAGTGGGCATTACAGCTTCTACATTTCAGATAGATGAGAATGCAGGAACATATCAAAACTCTTTGTGAAACTAAAGAACTATATTCCAAATAATATTTCAAGCTATATATCACGGACCTAATGCATTTCCATATCTGCTTGAACCAAAGTCTCTAAAAGATGACAACCTTAGAAATGTCAGTCAATCATCAGTAAGAAGTATTTTTCTAGGATGAGAAGGAGGGAATCTGGACCATAACCAGTAAAAAACATACAAAACTTCAGACTTTCAAAATGGATAATTGTTAATATCTTCTTTTTTCCTTTATCCCTTGTGTGGTATGAGTCATACTCTGAGTTACACCAGTGTAAACTCTGGGAGAGCAGGATTGACTTCAGCAGCATTGCTACAGATTTGCTCTGAGATTTCATTACATGACTTCAAGTAACTTTCTGCAGTGGCTGGATAGACAGGCAGCATTTTTATTTTAGAGATCCAGGTGTTCTCATGCCTCTGCAAACCTGGGTCTTCTGCTGCAACCATTCTCAGTAGCTTAGTAACAGCCATCTGTATTTTTAAACACATTTTGAAGATCAACTGATGGTCTTTACCTTACAAGTTTATTTGGCAGGGCCTTTGTATCAGGACTACGATTCACACTATTGAGATAATATTGCTGCCAACCTTTTTAGTATAGATATATTAAGAAAGCATCAAATCACAGATATTGATATTGATTTAGGTTATTTCATTTCTATATATAGCGTACAAAGTCTTACCATGGCTTGCTGGATTATGAGAGCAGTAATAAAAAATATATGCTTTACAATAGGAAAGTAATCCTCTGCATTCACACATCAGCCTAATAAATCAGAGAAGCAATTGGCAGGAGAATTATGAATAGAAAGAAATCCATAGCACATACAGGAGAACATTATATTGCTTGAAAAAGCTGCAAATATATTTATTGCCCATTCAAAATGTCGGAACACAATATTACTTATGTCAAATGACAGTCTTTCAGTGTGTATTGTCCTTCTTTCCCTACCACATAACATTTTTCAAATACAAAAGATACAACTTTTGCAAATGTTTTAATACAAATGCAACTTGCTTTCTTCAGACCAGTGGAGAGGGATTCACAACACAGTGCAATGATCTTCCTGAACCTGCTGCATACCACAGAAAGTAGCAAAAAGACATTCATTTGCACACATAATACTGATGTTTTTTTTCTCTTCTGCTAACTGCATGGAAAGCATTGTCACCAGATACTCACATCTGAGTCTTTTGGCTAATTGAATTTATTGCCTAAAATTCTCTTCTATGTGCTTATTTGGACTGTCCAGAGCTGAAAAAGATAGAAACCTTTAGCCAGTATTCTCATATCCACTGAGGCAGATACTGTAGGAATGAGCCCTAAACCCAGATAAACATGAGGTCTAGAAGGTTCTTGTTCAAGACCTCATTCACTCCCTTCAGTCAAGAAGACTAGGGCCAGCAGCCTAAACAGGAGCAGAACAGAGATCAAATTCTGTATCCCCAAGATATTTCTGAATACTGCTAACAGTTTGCAGTGTAGTGCATAAACAGGACAGCCCAAAGAGCAAGTTGCTATTATCTATATGAAACACAAATATTCATTAACTGCCATTAATTTATTTCTATTATTTGTTAGTATCATAGAAAAATCTTAAAGAGGAACTTCTGGAGAGAGTGGGAAAAATATTATCTATTTGGTTATTCCCTGGAGAGGGAATAACTGGACAGTGGGTGGGGAGGAACATGAAAGCAGTGTAAAGCAGTGTGCAGGAGGAAAATACCAATAATATATTCTCAATATTAAGTCCACCATTTTGTACAATAATGTTTTGAGTCACTTTGTAAATTTGTTTCATTCAATCTTTTATCAAGATGAGATAGAATGGTATGTTACAAAACGACTGAAGACAGGAAGGCAAGCAAAATGTCTAATTTTTCCTTATCTAGCATTAACTCAAAAAACCCCAACCACAACTAGATGTTTCATTACATTTATGAAATAATTTGCTCTTGCTTAATTCCTTTTAAAATCATGCCACTTTAAAAACTGATTCTTTATTCCAAGTTGAGGCTTTTTTCAAAAGGAATAATTTTGAAATACGAATGCAATAAACCCAAAGCATTCACTGGGATCCTTAGCAGAGCACAGGATTAGAGGACAAGAACTGGCCCCAGCAATCCACCACTATGTTGCTGTGCAGTCTTCAGTTAACATCCTAGCTTAACATCTAAATCTTCCTTTTCCTCTTTTAACCAAATGTTACTCCTCTGGGGCTTGCAATTAATTCATTTATTGAACAACTGGAACATTTTCCTAATCTTAAATCAAGTGAAATATATGCCAGGTACACAGTAAATCATTTTTATAATTTAGGCACAGTCTCCTGACAAAGAAATTAAGAATAACTGTGGTTAAATGACCCAAGAGGGATGTCAGAGTGTAAAATGATACTTCTGTGCTACAGAAGCACAGAGTGGGGGGACATTGCATAGCACTCAGTGACATTCACTAATGCTCAGTCTTAATCAATGTAAAGACTGTGCACAAAACAGACATGCACTCTCTCCTCAGAAGAGATAAATACCACAAAATGGTAGCGCATAAGTAAAGTGGCAAAACTAAACACAGGGATGCATTCAGAAATGCTTTTGAAAATGAGGCTGTCAGTATAGGATTCAATCACCAGACAGAAGGTAAGCTACCATGCTTTTTTCCCCTACAAAAAAGTTAAAAGGCTTACCACTTTATATCTATCCATGTTTCTGGACTTTATTAGGGAAGTAAAGACAATATATTAGCAAGAAAAAAATCAGAGTGGTATGTTCTCATAAACATTATTTGGTAACTCAGTGTTGGACTCCATTTTGAGAGAGAAACAGAATTACAATAATTTAATGCTAGTGCATGAAATCAGCATTCTTCTAAATAATAAAAATATTGTAAGATCATTAGGAGTTTAGGTAGTCTTAACGTGTTAACATAGACTACTGTGTCAAGACCAATGCAGCCATTTCTGCCTCACTTGTTTTAGTTAATATTAAAAAGGAAAAATGTTCAGCCACAACCTTGTACTATAGATAATAAATTAGTGCTTCTTTGATTCACACCATTCAAACTAAAAGAGGAGAGAGGGTATCATGGACATAACATAAAGGGACATCCAGAGCAGACATATTGGGCACTTCAAACTGGCACTGTAGTTACTGAAATGCTACCATAAATACTCTCTTATACACCTATCGCTAGAGAAGAGCTTGAAGTGCAGAAAGCATTGGGAGAAACAAGCCATTTTTATCTGACTGCCTTAAAAGAGAAACAGAACTCAAGCCATTGATTGCTGGAATAAATAAAATGGAAGGGAGCAGAGTGATCATGAATGGTTACACAGGTCAGCAGACGGGATCAAAAGGGTTTGATTCAAAAAAGAAAAGAAAAGAAAAGAAAAGAAAAGAAAAGAAAAGAAAAGAAAAGAAAAGAAAAGAAAAGA
>JAWWEE010000074.1:77581859-77678626 GCA_035221455.1 Xenops minutus | reverse complement strand
AGAAAAGAAAAGAAAAGAAAAGAAAAGAAAAGAAAAGAAAAGAAAAGAAAAGAAAAGAAAAGAAAAGAAAAGAGCAATAGCAGAAAACAAAGGTTGCTTTCAAAAACTCTGTGGAAAGGTGAGACAAGCCTTAGTCAGTATATTTTGATCATAGGAAAAAAAGGGCTTTGCTTCTATCAATCAAAAAAAGGATTCATCTTTCATCCATTCCATCCATTTACAAATCTTCCAACAGCCTAGAGGAAAAGACAACTTCAGCCCCTATACCCCACCCCAAATTAATGGGACTGCAAGAATGCCACAAGATGCACGGTGCCATAGGAATGGCAAATGCCTGCCACTAGGAAGTGATGGAAGAGGAAATTCCTTGTTTTGCTGTGGTGAATTAATTCCTTGGTTCGCTTTGCACAGTTCATGTCCACTGCCTGACATGTGATCATGCAGCAGTACCATGTTGAAAGGGTTCTGGGCACACTCTGAAAAACTCACAGAAGATGTAGAAACACCTTTATTTTAATGACAAATGACTGTGAATGATGAGTTTCATCAAGCTGAGACAAGAGATGCTTTCAGCATGCAATCATTCAGTTTTTGGAACACCACATGATAATGTCTGGACTGATACTTTTCTTCTGAAGGGATTATATGGCAATGCTCTCCAAGACAGAGAGGAAATTGTCCAATTCAGCAGTATTTATTAAGGATGCAAGGGAAGTCTGCAAGCAGGACAGTTCAGTAATTACTGTTCTTTAATTGGCATCTTTGCACTATTTTCCTTAGAGGAGGATCTCAAGTGTTGTGACTTTGCTGGCAAAAATTAATTTCTGAGCTTGCAGAAAGCAATCATTGGTGCCAAAAGCCCTGAGTGACCTGTTACACCTTTGCAGGTGATGGCAGGCTGCCATCTTCCATGAGAGTAAAATGGTGTTGGCGTGTGAAACTGCACAATTCAATCTCTTTATATGGTGACCTCATACAAAGGAGAAGAATGTCATTATAGGAAGAAAAAATGCTGTGGAAGAATGACTCCTGTGTTTAATAGAATGTGCTCTTTTAAATAAATGTTCTCTGCTGAGTATTTTAAAATGCTCCTCTTTTCATATATCGCCTGTCTGTTCCTTCTTGGCATCCAGGAGCAGCTACTCTGGCTCTGCTCACAATTTCACCATTGTTGGTGTAAGAGCCCTCTCCTGAGGAGAAAATGCCATCTGAATGGGGCTTCTTGTGCTCTTCTGCCTGATCAGCTTTTCATTTGCTTTCAAATATCAGATCAAACCCTCTTCTCTCCTTTCCTTTTGCCTTTCAGTTACATTCTTCACTGTCATCAAGGAAAGAATAATTTATATAAAGAATTACTGAAGTATTCTGAGATTCTGAATTTCAGAATTATTATGCCTATGTAATGGGCTGCCTGGTAATTTTTACAACTTTTATCCTTCTACCTCCCTATGTCTCCTTTTATATATGTGAAACTTTCAGTGAGGACTGGTCACTGTTCAACAGGAGATGACAAATCCAACTATCAAACATTAGCAAAAATAATCCAATTTCTTCAACTCCCTTCCAATGTTTGCTGCACCACCTAAGCACTCAGCACAGGGAATAAAAGTAGAGAATGAGAAGCACTACTGAGAACAGATGTAGCACCTGCCTTGCAGTTAGCAAGACTTAAAGGGATTCAGAAGTAGCATTTGTGAAAAACTTTCAGAAAAGAGCAGCAGTTACAGTCGTACTTTGAAATAAAGACTAGCACTAAACGGTTTTGAGCAGCATAGAAGTGGCAGCACCTGCAAGAAATAACATCACCATCTTTATCGATGGTCAGTGTTTATTGCATTTGCCTACTGCTGTTCTGCTATGATCAGGGGTGGAAGGGGGAAAATAAAAATTCTACCAGAAATATAAAACCTAATTCACTTCAGAAGGTGCCTTTTTTGTTGTTTTGTTTGTTGTTTGGGTTTTTTTGTGTGTGTGTGCTTTTTTTGCTTGGTTTGGTTTTGGGTGTTTTGGTGTGTGTGAAAAAGTAACTGACTTCTGATACCTTAGTATCCAGCCTGGGGCATCTTCACACAAACAATTACCAACTTTTCTTTAAAGTTCTTGAAGTCAGAGCAAGGCATTTGCAGACCTCATTGCTACAAAAGACTGAACAGGACATTTGCATAGCAATAAAGGTACATTTAGGGTGATGTCACTCAATTTCTGTATGCCTGTGATCAACATGTGCTTTAGAAATGACACCTATCATAAAGAATGCAGTCATGAAGGGAAAAAAATATCTCTAATTTCCTTAGCCAGACTTTTTTGACTGAATATCTTTTTCGTGGTTGTTTTCTGTAGAGCATTTCCACTTCCTTTTCTTGGGGGGACAGAGGAAGCAAGGGGTAGTGTTCCACATTTCAGCCACAGACATTGAAATATTTTAGAAGAGGAAAACGAATTGGTAAAAACTATAAAAGGTGCTGGGAATCTCTAAAATTCATATAGTCACAGCTGCTATTTTCTATTTCTGTCAAAATTTCAGCTGACCCTGTTCCAAAGCAGGAATATAAAGGCCTTTGTCCTACCAAGTACATGATCAGAAATTTTATACATATCCCACCAAATTATGAGAGTAGGACAAGTTTGCCACTGCACAAAAACGGAAGACTGAAACAATGGTCAGATTCAGAGGACAGATCATTAATCACCTTTTTGGTAGACAATATGGTATAAATCATGCTTAAATCAACAATAATTAAAAAAAAAAAAATCTCAGGACAGTTATTTCTAGAAACTCTGGATGAAATAGCCATTAATTGCAGTGTGACAATGTGATGCTTCATACTGGTAAAACAACATATTTTTCCTGTCAAATAACTCCAGAGTTGAAACTTTAACAATTGCATTACATTTCAAATTCAATACAACCAGGTAAATAGACTAAATTGCTGTATAATATTATTCTTTCTCTGTGTACATGTTCAAGTGTACAATACAGATTAACCCTTAATGAATTATTTAATGAATTCAATTTGCTTTTTCCTCAGTGCCTTTCAGGTGTGCGAAATACCATCAGAATTCTTAACTTGCACATTTCTATTGTAGTCCTTTCTCCAGTGCTTGAAAGACCATCAAAAAAGTACTTTTTCTTTAGTCCAAGTCATCTGCTATGGTAAAGCTAGGTATTTGTTAAAGAGCAGAGTTTTTTGTGCGTCAAAAGAAATTAAATTCTTCTCCTCTGTAACCTGAACAAGTGATTGCAAGAAAAACAGGATGTGTCCTCGTGCTTCTTTTCCTTGCATCTTGGTGTAAATTCAGTAAGAATCTGGGATATTTGCTGTGATATTCCCTTTCCAAGGGGATTTTGAACTCTCACACTGATTTAGGAGAGCTCAAGTAGACCCTAAGTATACTATGGAACCCTTTGGATTGACTATGATCCCAAAAACAAACACAGAAACTGTTTTAAGTGCTCTGCTGAATCATGATCTAAACACAACAGGACTTATCATTAAATAATACAGGTTGGTAGACAGACAGATACAAGTAGAGATAAAATAGTTTGCTAATGTTATATGGTTTAGTCTGAAAAGCTCCACAAAGCATTAGAAAAGCATACATTACATTCCATTTTTTTGTTGTCTTATAAAAATCCAAAGTACCAGAAGTTCAAAAGCATATTCTCACATGAACTGTTTCAAAGAAAGTATTTTGGTTTGTTTCCATAGCAGTTTAGGTATTACCCAGTGAGGAGTATATCAAAGTCCTGAATACTAACAAATGAAGTGGAGGAATCCTTGTTTTATCTGTTATCCTCTTTCACAAAAGAAACTCAGAATGCTGCCTAAAGCTGGGATGGGTGAAATCAACAGATGCCTTAAGATTCTTAAGATTTGTAGCACACACATTTTTAATATAGCTGTATAGTTTCTAACACTTTAAAATAGCAAATAATAGTTACTTAACCCTCTTTCTCATGTTTTATATAAAATTTTTGAAATTCTTGAAATTTTCTTCAATGTTCTTTTCAAGGAGAAAGATTTTAGCAAGGACATCTTGTTTAGGACACACACTTAGAAGGACATAATGAAGTATCATTGTAGTCAAACCAGAAACCTTAGAGGAGCTCCAAAGGAGCCATGTGATGTGAAGGTGATGATGGTGAGGAAGTAGGGGGTCTTGAGACCTCCGACTCAGTTACAGGGAGGCGTGCCAAGAGGCAGACCTGAGGGAAGCTCTGGGGTCAGACAATTCTTGGGTTGGATGTATCCGTTAGACATGGTAATTAATTAGTGTTATAAATTCATAAGAACCTTATACTGTACTGTGCACTTATGTATTCAGCCCACCTTTAAGCACTTTAAATAAAGGCCTGATCTCTATTTTATCTATACCAATATTGCCTGGAAAATTCTTTTCTTCCATTTTAGGCATCATAACAACGATCAAATCAACAAGAATCGGAAGTCTTTTTCCCCAAATGGTTAGCAACAAAAATCAAACCATTTTCTAACTTCAAATGAGATAGCTTACCTAAGGGCTCTCAGTCTATGGTGAACTGGAGGCAGCAGAGATTGTACAATGAATTAATTGCTCTAATCATTTAACTGCTTTTCTCAGAGATTAATCAATTATTTTACTGAAAAACTAATTTCTAGAATAAGGATGAGAGAAGAGGGAGACAGTGCAATTAAAATTTTCAGTGACAACCTGTACCAGAATTCTCTTTTCCAGTGCACAAACATCCTTCATTTTAATATTCCTACCAGTATTTTTTATTACTATTTCTAAGATGTTTGAGGTGATGTATGCAACCAGTGGAGTTCTGCCAGTGCCAGCAGACCACATGCTTACTCACTTAAGACTTTCCTCAGCATGAAAAAGCCTGGAAGGGAAAGCTGCTATAGCCAAACAGCCCCATGGAGTGGTATGTTCTGATGGTGAGGATAAGGAAGCACTAGCAAGCCAGCATCACTGCACAGTTCTGACAAGTGAGCAATAGCAGACCTTGATCTCAGTTTACCTCTACATGCCAGGCTAAAAGATGCCAGTACAGCACAGATTTATGTGCACACCACATGTCCCTGACTAGCAGTAAGTCTGAGAGGGCCAGGGGAGGCAGCTGAGGCTGGTAACAGCTTCACTCATTCAATTTTAATTGACTGCTGTGTGTTCGTCAGATCCCTCAGAGCCGCCTTCCTTCTGTTTCAACTTGTGCCAAAAGCTGCGCTAGTCCCATTAACCACAGGGAGCAAGCAAGCAAGGAATACCTATCAGCTACAGGTACAGAACAAAGTCTATATTGCTGCTTGAATTGCATTTTAGATACAATCCACATTGAATTTCAAGTTCATTATCCAATGATCACTGTTCAAGCTGCAAACCCAGTGAAATTAGACTCTATTCACACAATTATACGTTAAAGCAGGCTTTGATTCAGAACCTTTTGGCTTAATTTTCATCTTCTGTGTTTGTACTTAGTGCCCAAATGTCTCTTTGAGAATCCTAAGGAAATGCCCACGTTTCACTGAGATCAAGATTACACCACTAGCTGATTACTGAACAACTACTGATACAGTGTTTAAATGGGATGCAGTCAATCAAAATATTCTGAAGAAAACAAAACAATCAGTGACAACAATCTCTTATGCATTTTTCATTTTCTGTAATGGTAACAAATGACTTAAGTGAAAACTTGAGTAAAATGGGTCTAGGGTGTATATCCATGATTTCTCTATTAAGTTTTTAAAGCACATATAAATAACTGGTAATGATACATGGCAAACAGCGACACTGCTGAAAAAAAGGTTTATAAATCTTACCTCTGCTTTTATTTTATTGTCTCCGAAACACAGGTGTTGTAAGTAGGCTGCAGCATTTGACTGTACTGAGGGAAATTGGTGCTGTAACATCTGTATAACTTCTGGAAGCTCTGGATCCCGCCATCCGAACTCTCTGTGGGAAAGCAAACACGAAAGATTCACCAAAACTTCTGCTATTAGTGCATAAATGTGGCAATGGTTGCGTCAACAAAGAAGAGGGAAATATTTAAGTAAAATCTTGATTTTCCCCCCACTATTTTCAAAGCAAACATTAATTTAAATATAAAGCTATTTTTAATTTTTAACTGTATTTCTCTGGAAAAAACATATATATAAAATATAATTAGAAGAAATAAGTTCATGGAATTAGTCCTCTGACTGATAATTTTTCCTAAATAAAATGGTTTTATGAAATTTTAATGTCAGGAAAAAAAAAAAAAAAAGAAAATACATGCCCATACCATTATCCTTTCTCTATTAAAATTAAAATATAGAGGCTAGAATCAGAACGACAAATGGTTTGCTATGAAATGCTAATTCATCAAAAAGTCCTTTTTAACGTTACTGCAATGTTTATGGGATACAAATTTCTATCTTAGATAGAAAGCAATGACCAATTTGTTTATTTTTTCCAGATATGGTCAATGGAAAACTCTTACACATCTCTAGCCCTCCTTAAGCAGGAAGTTGGACCAGATGACCTCAGCCCTTCTGTAATTTGGTAATTTTATAATTATACAATACCATCCAATGAAAGAACTGAATCCAAGTATGTTGAAAAAGTTCCTGCAATATTCTGCAGCTTCCAGACCTGAACTTAAAATCAATCTGTCACTTCAGGTAAATTTTCCCCCTCTGCATTTAGGGGTAAAATCACCTAGGAAAATGGCTTTGGACTTTGTGTCCCAAAAGCCAGAGATATACACAGCTGCTCTGCATGATATATGTAGTTATAAAATGCCTTTTCCCCAAGTGCCATATAAATATTTTTACCATCTTTCATCTAGTGCTACATGTTTAGGCTAACAGAGGGGAATCAGAGAAGAGGGTAACTTGTGAAAAAGTTCTTTATTGCAGTTGCCATGATCACCTGGGAGCTCATTGCCAAAAAACCCACATGATGTGTTGCAGGGTCCAGCTATAATATTTGAAAAAACAGTCCTGATCATCAGTTTCCTTCTCAAATTATAGGGATTCTGTTGCACTGAGGCCAAGCATACCTCACTGGGGGAATTCAAGGTATCTCTCCAAGCTGCCCCAAGTAAAATTAGGCATGCTTTAAATATGACATTTCTCCATGACATTTCTTGGAAACAAGACTCACTTTACAATAATAATGAATTGCCACAGAACAGAGGGATCATCTGTTCTCTTCTCACGTGGGACATTTGCCAGACTGAGAGTTGTCATTACAGTTGTATCTTTACGAAGATTCAGAATATAAATACGAGATTTAAAAAATGTACTCAGAATTTCATCGGCTATTTATCTTCTGACAAAGCAAAAGTTAACTCATGATTATTTAATTTCACATTAAGCATTTAATATAAAGAGATCGTGAAGATGTAATAATAAATGACATATGGACTATTTCAACCATCAGAAGGTATAGACTGTTGGAAGCTTCTACAAGAGACATCTGCATAGGTTCACAAAGATTTAAGATATAATTGATATTTTGAAAAGTTAGAGAACATTGTAAAAGGCATCAGGGAAGGCTAGAAACTTCAGCAGCCAAAGATGGCAAACACCACTTTTTCTTTGTATACCAGCTTACCATAACTCTGTTGATAGGTGAAAAGGAAGGGATTAATTGGTTAAGCACTTATTTCTGTTTAAGAATGGGTAGTACAAACTCATAAACAAACCATAAATTGCCAGAGATAATAGAAGCAATGTTATCTGACATATTATCTTCCTCTTGTGTTTGCTTTCTTCCACTTAACAAGGTCAATGCTTGCTAAAAGATTCTTCAAACCTATTAGATCTGCTTTCTATATAAATGACTCTCAGCAAAGCAAAGATGTCTTCCCGAATTTTTGTTTAAATAAAAACAAGAAATGAAAAGCACAATTCACCAACCTTACTGAGGACAAATGATTCTACCTCCACTTTATTCTCGTTTTGAATCCTAGATGCCAAGTGAAGGTGTCAGTATTTTAGGGAAGATACAAAATACCAGAATAAAACAGATTGTATGACAAGAGAACAAGGGGGAACATTAGAAATGAGTTGTTTTACAGCAGATAACTACACGACAAAGTGTTGGAACTTCTGTCACCAAATTCTCTCCAAAAAGAAATTTCTTCCTTCACAACATGTATATTACTTGAACCAACCAAAAAACAAACCAACCAAAACCCAACTTAACAAAAGGCCTGTTTTGTGCAGTAATACATGACACCCTCTTCTTCTTGTCCTGGAATCCAGTTAAGAAGAGGCAATGAGAGGGCAAAAGGAAAAGGTCCCTTCATCAAAGGTAGAGTTATTTGTTCTGAGGAACCTGCAGTCTTGCCATGGTATTTACATATGAACACAAGGCTCTCCCTACTTTCCCCCTCTGATCGCCCTAAGAAAATTCAGCAAATGAGTGATGTATGAATACTTGCTGGAAATGGTCGTATGTATATTGGATGTAAGTGGAAAATTAATTCAGGGAAGAAACCCTCAGCACTGAATACTGAGTTTGTTATGTAACCATTTTTATGAGAGATAATGAACAAAGCAGGAAAAAAGGTTTAAAAATTTAGCCCTGGTATGCACTGTCATTTTAAGCAGATGGTCTCTAAGATGATTATATTTTTAGTAGTTTCTAAATGAAATACAGTAGCTATATAAAACCAACAAAAACTTCTGTCAACAGTTAAGGCTGCTTGAATAATTATGATAATTTTAGCAGCCTTCAGGGTAAGAAAGACTAGTTTCTGAGGGTTTAAATTTTTCATTTGCTTTATACAAGTCTTTTATAGGTAGAAAAAAGTGAGAATGATAAAAAGAGTTGTTTTTTTAAAAAAAAACCCAGCAAGATTGCAGCTCTACTAGCATTTATTTATTTATTTATTTTTAATTTAGTTTCATTATGAAAAGTTAAAAAGGCTCCTTAATGAAGTCAGCTGGAAGAGGTTTGGAGAAGGGAGAAGGGCTGCAATTTCTTAAAGACAAAGGCACAAAAAGTATCTGGAACATTTTGCACAGATGTGGGGGAACATTCCAGTCATGCCTCCAAGCATACCTATGTGACAAAAAATACATTTTAAAATAGAGAGCCAAACAAAAAGTAAGAGAAAACAACTAGTAGGGAAGTCAAGAGCTGGAATAAACTGATTTCTGACTGCCTACCAACAAAGAGGAGTACTAGAGTCAGTATTTGATGAAGATAAGTGTCAGATTAAGGGAAAGGAGAAGGATAACAACTATCAAATCTACTTTGATTTCTGTGAAACATCTGATACTGTTCCACATGGAAATTAGTTAAACTGGCAATACATGAGGATCTAATCCCTAGTAAAATTGCAAAGTAGAATTAAGCAAAATTTGGAAGTGTAATGAATATCCTAAACAAATGCTAGCTAAGCCTGTGTCCCTTATTAACATCCCCATGCTTACAAAACGAGGTGATCCACGCAGATGGTGAAAAAAGCCAGAAGGCTGGAGTAAATCTGAGGAGGTGCATGGCATTTTGAGAATGCTAACAAAGTATCTGTGTGGTTGATCCAAAAATAAAGAGTAAGGAAGTATCTGTACAGGCAAGATCTTCCGCTATTATCTATGATTTCCGTGGAATAACAACACTAATCTGCTCAGGTCAGCTAGAGGCTTCTGCTGGTGGGGGAGGTTTTTTCACAAGATAATCCCAACTGTGCAGGAACTTCACAGTTTCGTCTGAAAAACAGCATTTGGCATGAACTCCAAATACTTTGGTACGTTGTAAAAGTACATTTTTTCTAGGAAGCATCCTCATCCGAGTAGACTGACCAGAACACATCAAGGTGTCCCACCTTCTTTCTTCGATGGAAACTATGTTCTAGGAATGCAGGATTGATCTCATTTTGAATCCTGCAGAAGGTTTCAGCTTGAAGTGGTGACTAAGGCAGATGTTCCACGAATTACAGCAGACTACTGTTCCGGGAGTGGAAGAGGACCCAAAGGGGAAGCTATATGTAAGCTGGCAATATGTATGCCTAGACTATCACAATGGGCTACATTTTATCTGTGAACAATTGAAGAGAATCAACAAGGAACTGTACATGAGACACCAGAACTCTGACATAGAAGCAGTAGGACATAGAAATCCAGGCTGACTTGGGTACTGAAAATGATGCATTAAAACCTGCCATTATATCACATACACACATCGGAAAGTAAAAGGGATGCAGGCTTAAAAGAGATCGTTAGCAACACAGCTGAGTGCATTGGCTATGTGGGATCACTTAAAGGTGCTGCTGAATACAGAGTATATACTGCAATTATTTGCTTGAATTATGCCAGATTTTTCTTCTTCTGCTACTGAAAATGCTGATGGCACACAGAAAAGCAAAAGCAAAATTCCTGTTACATCTATATCGGTAGTGATCTTAAAAAGGCTACTAAATAAATTTTAAAAGCACAGGTCTCCAGCTGGTAACTAAGGATACTGATTGCTTCTGCAAATCATTGGAGAAGCAGGTGTTAGGGCTCTGTCGATGCTCCAGCCATTGGTCACAGTGAATCTCACGAGAGCATGGATTCTTATTTCAGATTTACATTATTAGAGCAGAATAGTCACATCTGATTTAGCAGCTGGCCCAGACAAACACTGATACCCAGAGCTACTCCTGTCTCAGTAGCATTCCCCAAAGGCAGTGCTGTGAAGAAGCCTGCTATGAAGAACCATATGCTTGACAAAGACTGAACTACCACAAAGCATTTGTCAAAGAAAGAGAATGCACAATTTTTTAATTACAAGCCTGTATGTTTAAACCAGACTTGTCTGTATGTTCCTGCCTGTCTTAATACACATGTGTATATGTCTTATACTGGTGAAGGAGAGGTTTTCATATATGAAGTAGTGCTCGAAAGCAAAGACAATTCAATCTGAGCTAAGGATAATCCCTTCTTGATTTCTAACTCGGATGCATTGTGGCACTGCTAATGCCAGTCTACAAGACTTGTTCTGCTGAACTTATGACTACAGAGATAGACCCTTCTGTTTGCTTCCTCCCTCAATTCAATAAATAAAGTTTGAAAATCTCCCTCGTTCTGAAAGGAGAACTGTGAAAATGGTTTTCTGGTAGTACTGGAAAAAAACAAACTACATGTAGCTCAAGATCAAACACAAGGAGAACTAATCGAATGCCAAGAGAATATCAAAGAACTAGCTCTTGTGTTTAAAGGGAGAAATTAACTTCTATTAAGAATATTTGGAAAGCAATATACCAATACCACAAGAATCTCAAGAACTTTATCTTGGTACTTTCAAAAAGAGCAAAGATAAGATGTTAAAGTTAACTGGAAAAAAAAATCAAGGACTGTGATATAAAGTGGAAGAAGCCATCTAACATCTTGTTCCCTTATTTTCTTTCTGTGATTCTATGACTGTTGGTTGAACACAAGAGAACACATACTTATTACACTTAATTTATTGCAAGTTACAGTTGAAGTCCTTCCTTTAAGTATTGTCTGTTTTTCAAACATACTTCACCATCATCATACATATATCATCATAAAATAGATATGTCAATCTCTGTTCTATTCGCCTTGCAAAACCTTCAAAACCCTTCATCATACTGTCTTCTCCAGTCAAACTTGGTCCAAGAAGTATACAATAACAAGCAATTGATCATCATCTTCAGAGATAGGGTGACATGAACAACATATATCCACAAAATGTAGTAATGGCCCATTTGGGCCTAATGCAACCTCCTCAGGACAGCAATGAGCCCTTATCAGCAGAAAGCTCCCTGCAATTCTCTTTTTGTCCTTTCAAGGAAGATAAACCAAACCCAGACTACTGGAAAATTTAGGAAGAAAATAATCTAACATAGTTTAGTCTAAATTTGGAAGCACCAGAAGGGAGGACAGAGAAAAGGCACTGGAGGTGTATATTCTATGAATAAAAATGTTAAGTTCTAATGAAATGAAGAATATATTATTGTTTATTCTGAAAACGGTAGCCTCTGTGGGGTGCTCCAAAAGACTCATGCACAGGCATCCAGCATCACACAGAGTAATGTAAACATCTCACTAAACCTGCACTTTCTGAATCTTACAAATATTCACCATTTGTTTCTTCCTCTAATGGAGTTCTTTACACTTTCTGAAGAGCTGTTCTTGTTAGATCATTTCAAATCTAGCACATCCGAATGTAAAAGAGCTGTACAAATATCTGGCAATCCTGTCATGAACCTGGATGCTCTTCTTGGGTTATGACATTTTCCTTGGTTTATGCTTCTATGTGGCCTGAACTAAAACCACCATGCAGTAATCCTTATACAGATGCTTCAGAAATGTGGTTTTTACAATGCATTTATGTCTGTTAATGAGGTGCAGAGAAGGATGTGATGTGCCAGATGCACAGGATTCTTGCCCAGTTCTGCCAAGCAGAGATGGGAGATACTCAGCATGTCCCAGGTCTTTAATACAACCATAAACCTGGGGTCAGGGTTAACGCAGTATTTAAAAAAAATCACTTCTCCAATACAGCAAAGGGCTAAAACTGACTTGTACAATGGCAAATATACCCTCCTGCAGTTCTGCCTTGGCATCCTTTACATGTTCTCTGATAAGGCATCATTCTTCTGATTTTATTACCTGTGAATTAGATTTTAAAATAAAATAACCCTAAGAAGTGAGCCTGTGAAGAAGCAAGATGAGAACTACTTCAACATAACAAAAACAGCCTGGAGCTGAACATTTTCATTTCAGAGAAGATTTTATGATGACAGAGTTAAGTAAGGATTATTTAATGACACTGGCCCGCATGATATTATTTACAGTTCCAGGTGACTGCCTCATATACAACATGATTATATTCACAGGTGTATTACCTGCTCGAGGTTACCCTCATTTCATTTACAAATGTCTTTTTAATTCAAATGTATTTATGAACTTTTATGGAATACTTTTCATTCTATCAGTACTAATCAATAAATATTTACTTCTCTCACTCCCTCTAAGGGAGCTTGTATTTCTGATTCTTATGAAAAAAGCCATACTCTGCTTTAGTTGATACAAAGTTATCTCTCCTTTAGACTGTGGGGTTGGAGCAGGGACTTCAGTGCTTTAGAATATCTTTAATTCTGCCACTTGTATTAATTGATTTGTTTGTTTTTGCTAGAAAGTGGTATTTATCTTTTGGGGCTGTTGAGCTGAAACAGTCTTAAAAACTTGTTTTGTCTTTTTCTCTGCAGGCATTTGCTTATACAGGGACTGCTTCTGCAAAGGCAAGGAAGAGCCAAATTGGGTAAGCTACCAAGATGTCTTCAAGCTGCCTAATTTATCTTCTTTTTCCCTGCTACGCATAACATTTTTCTGACCTCCTACTACAGAAGCTTAATACATTGCAGCTGTGAAAATATGCCAAGTTAACCCTTCCCTGAGAGACCAGCTTATGCTTGGCCTCTCTCCATCTACAGGAGTTCACACGTCACAGGGCAGATTTCAGGAGATTGTGAAATGTTGTTCACTGGCAGAACTTCTGTTACAGATGCAGATATGCTTTCCTTGTGGATCAGAAAGGTGGAAATGTAGACAGGAGATTAAAACAGTACACAGTCCTAGGGGATTCCAGCCTTGACCCTGTCATTGACTTATACTGTCAGACAGAGCCATTTACTTTAATGCCTTTCTCTGAGGTTTGAGAGCTTTTTTGGTCCTCAGAGACCTGTAAATCAAAATTGTCTTTTTTTCTAGAACTACTCTTCCCATTCAGAGGCTCCTAAAACTTTCTGTATTTCAACAACAGAAGAAAAAAAGCTTTTGAGTTCCTGCTCCCATCTGGCCATATAAAAATATATGTTTTCTAAAGAACAAATGCTCCTTCACAAACCCCTGATTTTCCTAGAAAAATGAAAGAAACACTTTCGAAATGAAGATATTTATTTTATTTTCCCACATGCATGATAACACCTAAACATTGCAGCTACAAAAGAAGCAAACAAAAAAAAAAAGCAGCAGGAGCACTTAAACATTAGCCTAACCGCACCACTGCTAATGGTTTAAACCACAGTCATCTGCAGGAGACAAGCCCAGAATTTGTCCTGAAACACCAACTTTGAAAAGCCAAGGAAAAACCTTACATAAATTCTAATACTGAATTAAAACAAATAAGCAAACAGACAAAACCCCCACCTTCAAACAAAAACCCCCACCAGATAACAAACATTTTTTTTCTTACAACTAGATTCCTATTCAATCTTCTAGAAAAACAGAGATATTAATTCTGTTCATTATAGCTGTACAACTCTATAAATGCATGTGAATTTGATCCTTTCAAAGGGAAATGCAGAATAATGGTTTTACTTTGCTGCCCCTACTTCTATTTTCATTAAGCATGAAAAAACTGATCTCCTGCAAGCTAGCTTGATGTACCTCAATGTACAATCACCAAAACAACATAATAACACAAGATACACTTGACAGTCATGAGACAGAAAGTTCATCGGATTAATAACAAGAAAATCAAATTGTTAAAAAATTGCTCAAATAAAAGCTGTTGGATGGAAGGAAAAGTATCAACCAGCAATGAGTAGTGATACTCAAATACTAGTGCTACTTCCCATCACATGCTTTTCATCTTCTTCAAAGCACTGCAGAAATTCTAGGGAACTCTCCTAATGTAATATATAGATATCATCATCTTCATAGCAGGCACGGATAAAGAGAGACAGCGCTTACAGACCTTTCTTACAAAGATAAAAAAAAAATGGCCAAAGTTAAAAGGGACACTATTAAATCTTCAGTCCTAATTTTCGACTCTCTGAACCCAGACACTCTAATTCACTGTTAGGTGACTGCAAAAGATTTTCAGTTATGTAAAAATTGCAGAGGATCTGGACAGCATCTCAGGGGAGTGCAGGACAAGAAGAGACCTTCGGGGGTACCAAAGCCAATTTCTGGCTGCAAGCCTTCTGCTGTTTGGCACACATGCTGCTGTGTACCTTGCTCAAGCTAAAGGTGGTTACTTGTAGGGAAATTTTAATCAGTCTCAGGTTCTGTTGATCCTAACAATAGTTTCAGTTTATAAATACTAATAAAAAAAGATTTCTCACACATCCTTTCAGAAGAAGCACTTATTTTATTTGTTGGTATTGTTTCTAAAAGGGTATTTCAATTTTGTCCTATTCTACTCAAAGCACCAATAAACACAACACATATTCCACTTTTCAGAGTACTAAGAAAATAAGGCAGTACTTCAGCACTTGCAGGGGGAAGTAAGTGGAGAAAGGATGGTTTCTATCTGGGTATCTAGCATGATAGTATTTCTGTTCTCTGGGCCACAGGATAACCCAGACAGTCTTCACAATGAACCAAAAGCCATCAGAAGAACAATGAGTTTGTTAATGGATCAATATGATTGACAGAAAGTACTACCAAGTGCTCTACAACACAATGGAAATCCCCGACCCTCAACTGATATATCAACAAAAAAACCAGACCAAGAACAGCATATCCCAGCCAAAACCAGCTCAGTGTCTTACCTAAAGTTCATGTTCAAAAGCTGAGTCAGAAAAAAAATACTTTACAGGGATGATACTCAGCATTTAGTGCAGAAGTAGGCTGTAGATTTTAAATAAATATAAAATAGACATCTCACATTTGTTAGTTTTATCTCAGTAAAATGCAATATCCTTTGAATGGGGAAATCTGGCTCCTCCCTTAAGTTGCTGTTCTGTCAAGTTACAACTGGAATGTAACTTTTATATCTGTGACAAAAAGAATGAGGCTGTAGACCATTCTGCACAGCATTTCTACAGAAATGTTTCCAGCTGAACTGTGAAACACTGAATGCATCTAATAAATTCATTGCAAGCAATAATCATAGTAGTGATTCAGGGCAATTGCCCTTATTAACAAATGAGAGAAATACTGCCAAGCAGCTGTCATTTAAAAATCAGAATCAATATCTTAAAGAGGTCTTTGATTGAATATATTAAGGGAAAATATGTGCCTCAATCTATCAAAAATCTTTCCTCAGCCAGTGGAAGCACAGCTACCGACAGAAAAAGGATGAGTTACTTGTATTTTACTTAGTTGTTAGTTGTATGTATGGTACTTATTTCCTTGCAACATGTTCTGGGTGGATTTTTCATTTGATATACCGAATTCCAGTGCCAATTACTTTCACTGATCCAAGAATTTAGCTGGTGTGTGACACCCTGCAATATATTCTGCCAACAGCAAGAAGTACAGACTGTGAATTGCCTGCACCTTTCCCTTTTCACCTCAGAGCTAGTTTCTTTTCAGACTTTCGTAATCTTTCCCCTCCTACTTCCTTATTGAAGGTAAAGGACAACACCACTCCCTCAAACTCTGAAACTATTGTTTCTCTGCTCAACTGACAGCATCAACTCCAGGTATAAAATCCTCCTTAATTTTACATTTTGGTCATTTTAGGTCAAATCTGTATGATTTTGAAATTCACATTCCAAATGGTTCCTGTGAATTCCAAAATACATGACAAAATTCACAGATTTTCAGTTGTGTTGTTTCCACAAGGAGAGCTACAAGGGGGAAAAGTCTGAGATTTTTTACGTTTGTGTCAATACTTGCTACTCATAAGTTTTTTTCTAATGGCAAATACGAATTCGCATAGGAGCTGGTGTTCTTGATATAAGTTGATAAAAATGAAACTGATATCCAATTTCATTAAAACTCGGTGTGGAAAAGCTGTAGAACTGTTCTGCAACAGAGGATATTATATCTGGTGTTATTTATTTATTAGGGGAGAAATCACTATATAGGCTATTGAAATTATTTTTCTCTCTCGTTTCATAAAAATACGTCCCTCTTCTACGGTTTTTCATTTCAGCATAAAGAAAGGTGATCATACAGTAAAGCCCTGTAGGCAACATTGCACATGAAGTTCAGAGCACACCACACTTCAGTTTGAGATTACACTTTTTAACCACTGCTTCAATTTATACTGGAGGCTCTTTCACTCTGACGTCAGTGGAAGAAATGGATGTTCAAAGGTGTCTTATAAAAAATTTCTATATATGAATTTATATGCACAAATCAAATTACTGTACTAGATTTTCCCAGAAGCGGATACTAATTTACATTAAGGACAATGTTCTACAGCCTTCCTTTCACACCCACAAATGTCTGAGATGTAGAGCTAATATGGATATGCTTGGAACATACAAAACTACATGTTTGCTGGCAAACTTCTCAAGGCTTTCAGTCTTTCAGCTGGGGGTCAAGCAATTCTGTTTGCTTTGTATTTCAGTACTTTATTGTAACTATGCACCTGTGCAGTATTCTAAGTGACATTTAGTGTATGTGTCCAAACATGTAAGTATTTAGTTCTTCCCTTACTTAAACCATACTAAAGACAAATGTCAGCTGGCTGACAAATATAAAAAATAAAGTTAGATACACACAGAAAATAAAGTCTCTATCTTCATTCGATACACAATGAGATCCAAAGCA
The DNA here is from genome assembly GCA_035221455.1 of Xenops minutus. Lineage (NCBI taxonomy): Eukaryota > Metazoa > Chordata > Aves > Passeriformes > Furnariidae > Xenops > Xenops minutus. Next base: position 77,661,191 of record JAWWEE010000074.1, on the reverse strand, counting down.
ATTTAACTTTTGTGGAGAGTATAAGACACCCTGATGCTGTAATCACTTTAAGAATTACAGATACATAACCGTCAAATTGGCAACCACACATTTTACTTGAAGAGTGTAGATTTTAAATAGACATAAAGTTAAGTATGTTAATTAGCTACTCGTGTCCATTGCAATTTCTGAATGGGACAACTAGGAAAAATTCCAGCAAAACAATAATTAAGAGACATTCGGAGTATGCTTCTCATTGGCTTTGCAATATATTCATTTCTCAAGCTTATGTATAACCGATTAAATCTTTTTTTTTTTAACTTTTACGAGTAAATAGCAAAACTAATTAGCTGCACACTATTAAGTTAATGCACATTTATCTACAACAATTCAATTCTGACTGTGAAATAATCCTTCTAGCCCATAATTACACTCCAGCTTAATTATCATAATTTCCGCAGCACATTCTTTAATAAAGACGCTGACATAGGGGTTGTTCTTAAACACCAAGGATATTCCAGACAAGTAGAAAAAGGGAGACAGGCAGAGCTGCATTAAATACCTATTATGTTCCCAAGATAGTACACATAAAACAAGAGTATGGATTCAATACTATCTGAACCATCACAAGCATCTCAACATGCTTTCATAGAAGATAAGCACAATACTTAAAAGACTTGAGATGTCCCTCAGCCACTTCACTAGAAGTGGTTCCACATCCTTAATAGCTCCTTTATCCCCTGTCACTGCATCTCATCCTCCCCACCAAGGGCAGCCTGCAGATTACTCATTATCCTATTCAGTGCATTTGTTTCCTTCTAAAAGAAAACACATATAGTCTCGCATCTCTTACATTAATTTAAGCACAAGCAGTCAATTCCCACTGACGAGAGTCAATGTAGGTGAAAAGACAGATCAGTCTCCAGGCTCATTTAGTCTTTGGTTTGCTAGTGAGGATTTAGCAATGAGAATCCTAGATAGTAGCAACTGGGCCTACTATGGACACCTTATTCCCTGGTATTACAACACCAAACTAGTTTTCTATGGGCCAACAAGGACAATGCGTATGTAGATATACGTGGATAATGACATCGAGTACTGCTGTGCTTGATGTTAACAGTGAGTTTGGAGGAAAGGCTCTGACTCCCTCAGCAACCCTCTCATTCACCTTGTTTTCCTGCTGCCAAAGCCGACAATGCGCTGAGTGTCAGCATATACCAGATGTACACATCTATGCTATGAAAGGTCACCTCAACCACAACACAAAGTGCCATGAGTCTCTCCTGACAGTAAAGACCTAAAATGCAAATAAAAGAAAACAACAACCTTGCTTGTGTCCTCATCTAACCGTTTCTAAATAATGGTAGTTTAAAATGAACTGTTATCTGAAGTGTTCTCAATTTCTATGAGAGATTTTGCCTAAATATATGCTGGTGGTGAGGATGTCCTTGTACTCTTCCACAGCTATGAATGGTGAATTTCACCTGTGAAGGATTACCATTTATTGTGTGAGACAATGAAAGACATTGAGTAAGATTTTCAAAATCACCAAGGTGATTTAAAGCTGAAGTCGTATTTTCATATAACCTCATAAAGGATTTTAATTTAATCGGGTTTCCAAAATGCCTAAGTCTCTCCTGAAAATGTAGACTTCAACTTTTAAATCACATAGGCACTTTTAATAACTTTACTTGCTCTAATTAACTTTTTATTTTGAGGTTAGTACTATTAGGCAAGAGCAGGACCAAAACGATCTCTGCATACTAATCAGTCATGGACTTCTGCAGCTGAGATGTAACATGTGCGATGTCCTAAAAATTCAACATAAATTCAGTGCAACAGACACCAATAAGTCAGTTCTTGGAGAAAAACAAATTTGCAATACCTATTTCAACTTACTGCTTCCTGAGGAATACGTAAAAGTAGGTAAGCTCTGCCTGATTAGAATTTAAGATAAGGAAATGCATCATAAATTAGGTTCTAAAAGAATTTTTATTCAGACATATAAATGATGCATCAACTACTGTCTTCAGACTATATAAACACAGCCAGCTCAAGAGGTTTCAAAAGCACAAGGAAAATTGAAGATGCCCCAAGAAGCTGCTCTGCTGCCCATTGTGTCTTCCCCCCTGGAGTGATGCAGTCCAGTTTTGCAGGAGTCCCTGCTTTGGCAGAAGCTGGGATAGAGGGAGTGAGGCCATGGCCCTGGGCTGCTTAGGAGGATGCTCCTGAGGCAGGCATCTTGTTACCTCTTGTAAACCAGGCAGGTCTGCTTACAGCCACAGCTTTGTAGCTCCCATCAGTTTGCAACAGAAGACCACAAGAAGTGAGACTTTTGTTTAAAGCCACTCTTTTGAACTAGAGTTATAAACATCAGAAATTAAAAGCTAGCTTGCCAGAAGTGAAGTAATAACCTTTTACACAAGGTTAACTTTTCATGTTATAGTTAAGATCAGAATACACAAACAATAAAAATAATCACATTTTCCAAAAGACTGAATTATCTTTGCTCATAATATTTCATTTTAGCCATCTGTTTAAAATCAGGTTATCTGTAAAGACAGTACGATAACTGAGATTATCAAAAGGTGCTAATGACTTTGGCTGCCAAACCACAAGAGTCTGGCTGTGAGTCTTTGTTCGTCAAACTGTGCACCCAAAATTGGTGCACCTAAAATTACTAGCCAATTTGGAAAATCTTGATCTGTTAGGTTTGTCTTGTTCTTTTCCCCTGACAGTTATTTACCTCTGCCAAGTTTTCTTTCTAGAACATTAGAGCACTGAGAAAAGAAGAAAGCAATTCCGCTTCAGCCTGCAGTCTTGCAGCTTTGAGTCAGGAGATAAAGAGTTATGGCTTGAAGACATGAGATAAAAGCAAAGCAATATACTGAGAGCCACAAACTCCATGAATTAAACTATGAAAAAAAACCCTATAGGTCAGGCAAAGATCATGCAGAGTAAGCACAGCAAGAGACAAGGAAATGGGAGGCATAAATATAGTGTTATTTTTTCCATGTCATTTCATTTCTCTACATCTGTTTTGCTACATATTAAAAAAGGCCCTTCTGAAAGGCTCTTCTGAAGGATTTTTGAGAGCTTGCTGTAAAAATCACTAACTCCAGGGCAAAATGGTATTTCAGTGCTGCCACAGAGGTGCAGAGTAGTCACCAAGACCTGGATGTTTTTTAAAAGGGTGAAGATCCAAGACAAAAGAAAAAACGCATCAGGAGGCAGAATACTGACTACCATTTGTTAAGCAAGCATTGTGTAAAAAGAAAATGAGAGTTTAGTAATAGGCAATTTGTTTCAGATCCCTAAAGAGGTTCTGTTTTTTTCATTTAGTTGTCAGGTGCTTTGCCCTAAAAGTTGAATTTCCTTGGAATAGATTCCTCATATCCCAATTCTGAGAAATGATGTTGACTGGAGAATATATGCACAATACATATCTAAAGAGTGGCTTAAGAAAAAAATTCCTCACCTTATTAAAAACAATCCCAGTGTACGCAGTTGCAAGAATGGTCAATCACAAATACTCACTGAGGAGAGCCCTTAATAAAATGACACTTTAAGTCAGCATTTCACCTGATCTGTTACCACATTGTCAATAAAATACGTGAATGCTTCTCACAGCTGAACACTGGGGGAGGTTTCATGACTGTTTAGCAAGTCAGACTTGCTCTTGATTTTTACTGTGATAATGGAATGATTCATCGATACCGAGATGTCAAAAGAAGGACTCATCTGTCTGAAAAGTTGGGGCTTACTTTACATACTCTCAACAGCAATTGAATGACAAATCTTGTCTTGAACATGCCTCGGATGTGCAAACAGTATAGCTGAATACTTATCTGATACCAGCCAAATATTGATCACCAGACTCACCAATACCTATCAGCCTTTATTGCCATCTGTTCAGCTGTCGAATACCTAAATACTACTCACACCATCTTCCCTAAAAACATACTATAACAAGATAAGAAGCTTACATTTCTGGAGAATGCTGCTAGCCTTGGAACTGACTTCCTTCTGGGTCACCAAGGGATAACATTCTGAACAGTCAAAATTTTAGTTATCAACATGATTGCTCAGCACTAGATTTACTTTTAAGACAATTTAATTTTTATACTGTAGCCATATTCTTACATGGTATGTTTTATTCCATTCCAAGTGTTAGCAAAATTAAACTACCAATTAATTTCTTTTAAAAATGAAATTCATTGCTGTATCTTTTTTAATTGTAATTCCTGGGTTAGAGTTTGACACTGCATTTTGTCCAATGTTCTATTTTCTCATAAATGGTATCTACAACTGTACAAGGCACAGCATCAGCCTCTCAGGGGGCTGCTTCATGAGGAAAGCAAAATGTAAATGAGAGAGAACCAGAAACATGACGTAATTTTCCATTATCTTGGAGAAGACTTTTGAGAGTTGGAGATCAAACAAACTGTGTGACTATTTCAGGAGTAATTAACTGGTACTGGAAGGAGGACACAAGTTTGGTAGAAGTGTTGTGGGGTATCGATCAAGAGGTAACAGGTAACTGAACTAATCAAGCCATTTTCAATCTTTTATTTGCAGTTCTGTTAAGTAATTGTTAAGAACACATTTATTAGAACATTAAACCTTATATGTCTTTTCAAGACTATCTTCAGTGGACTGCAAATCTCATGAGCCAAGTATTTCTCTACCTTTAAGAGTTTAACAACATACTGCAGATCTACCTTCTTTCTGACTTCTACACATTTCAGAGCAAGGATTTTCAAGGAAAAACTGCTCAAAAAGGCCTGTTGTGAGGTGAAGTTACGAGCCTTGAACATTTAAAACATATCCACTGCCTGTTTTTCTGCAGGTAGCCAAATGCCCATGATCTCCAGGTAGGACTGCACTACTGCAGTTTCCTGGACATCAAAGTGTTAAATCAAAGAACTATACCACAGTTCATTATGATGATCCAGCATGATCTAAATAGTCCAAAGCCCCATTTGAACTCAGGAGAAGGCAATAATCAGATAAATGACCCTCCATGAGTCTCATGCCATGTGAATCCCAGAGAAGAGGAGCACTCAACCAGGAGCCTGTTCAAGCTGTTTAACATTCGTCCGGAAGAAAATGTGCATCTCCCCACCCAGACTGCGACTGGATTGGGGTGTCCAGCTCTTAGAGATGCACTGACTGATGCAGCTACTGAAATGACTGGAGCTGTTTCAGCAAACCCCATTTTGTAGAGACAACAGCTCATGAATTTTTAAAAAGCAGTAAAATTGCTCTTCAAAAAAGGCATGGCACCCACCACTATGTAACACCAATGCTGCAGAATGTCACATCTCTCCCTCTGTTCCAAAACCTTTAGAGGTTTTCCAAAGTAATTTAAAACTCTTTAGGCATTTTTAATATTTGTAATGAAATCCCAGTAATTAAAAATCCATGAGAATTCAAACAATTCCTAGAGCTGTACAGGAGGTGGAGTACTAAGCAATAATTATCAATATTTTCAAGTGATCCGTTTTGAACCACACTGCATAATGGTGTTCCAAGGCTCACTACTGCTGAAACTCAGGCTTGGCCTTAGGAGTAAGACCATTCAGCACTCAGCAGTGATACAGCTTAAAAAAACTTCTGGTTCTCTGTGAAATTCATTTGGCAGTGTTGAAAGCCAAGGACTGGTAAAAGGACAATACAGCAAAACTAAATAATGGCTTGCTTTCTCTAAAGGCTTTGTTTAAGGTATATTAGGAGTAAGTTGGCCTTTAAGTATCTGCTGATATCTCAATTTCCATTTCAAAGGTTGGCATAGACATGGTAAGCAGACAAAAAAAAACAAACCAAAAAACACACCCCACAGCCATTCTCCCTTCCTTAAAAGAAAACAAACCCATTATATAACTGTCTACTCTAAGAACATTTCCTACCACTGGTAGATGAAAGGACATGGAAAAGAACAAACCATTTATGCAGAGCAAGGAGTTACCATATTTTAACCGAGTAAGATCCAGTGAGAGAAGCACCAATTAGCTGTGGAACACTGAAGTCCTGGGACAGCTTTCTGAACCACACAGGCAGAGGATGCTAAAGCTATACCAGCAGCTCCTAAGACAAAAGAATGGAGTGCCATAAAATACTCTCAAGGAGCACTGAAATGTGCAGCCAGCCTTGAAAGTGTGTGCTGCACAAAGGTTTTTTTCAGTTAATCACTAGGATTTCTGCGGTTCCTTAGGACCTTCTACACTAGGTTTTAAGTATTTCAACAGAATATTCACTTTGCATATATAAGATTTGCTACTATTTCAGTAAAGGATGTGAAAGTAGAAGGAATGAGTTTTCTTCTTTAAATAGCAACTGATCTTAGGTAAGGATACAGAAAAACCTTACAAGTTACAGACATTTCTTTTTCTTTCTAAAATCTTTCCATACACATTGAAACTGACAATTAAGAGTGCTAAATTTTGTGGAAATATCAGTACACTAGAAGATAATGAGGTCCAACTGTCTAGTCAGACACAGAAATAGGGGAAAAAATACAGCGTCACCAGCTTTACCATCAATTAGCTTTAAAAAAGCACAAATATTTACACTGGAGATTAAGCAGAAGTACAAAGCCAAAAGATGTCTTTCTGCACCATTCAACTGGACCATGAAGCTTTTCTAACATATATTTAACATGCCTTTTCTATTTTATAGAAAAAAAAAAAAGCACAAAAACATTTCTTTTAGTTTATATATTGATGTTCAAATAATTCACATATTTTTAAGCTAGTTCAAGGACAGAGACTTCACTGAACTGGATGAAAAACTAGCAGCACATACATACAACAGTCTTCACATTTACAAACACAGCAGCTTAAAAAAAAAATCTTTGCCATAGGAAGGAAGTCAAGCTGATACTACTGTTCCACAGAAGAGCTGTGTTCATACAAAGGATTCTAACATGGGTTGTTGACACACGGGAACAAGTGAGCTGTGTCCTGCTTCTCAAAACAAGTGAGCTAAGGACAGCCAATTTTTGGAAGGATACCACAGCTTTGCATTTGCAATATTTGTTAGAGTATTCTGAATTTGAAATTATATTGTCTATTGTTGATACAGCACATGCTTATATGAGTTTTCTTTTATCATGGATAAAACAAGAGGAATAATATATGCAACTAAAATCTCTATATCTTTTCTTTTAGACTGTACATATATTGCTGTGACCATGAATTCAAACTGGGTTTAAGAAACTTGCCCAGAAAGCTATTTATTTCTTAAGCATTTCATAGTCCTGGTTATATATGAAGCAAAAATGCAAATATTTTCAGTTCTTGGTAATGAAATGAAAAGTCCACCCATAAAACTTTTGTTTTCCTTCCCAGTGTAATAGAATATAAAAAAAATGATACAACTAATACTTTAGTTCTTTAGGAAAAAACCTTCTAAGACTTTTAAAAACACTGTCGTGAAATATAATACAGAATATATCAACGTTTTTATTTAAATCTGTGAGATACAGATAACATCGGTGAGTCACAGTACCACAACCACTGAACTTGGTAGATTTTAAGCTTCTGAAAGGTTACCAGCTTTTTCTCTTCAGTTTAATTGTTTGGCCATACACCTCTTTGACCATTCAATGCCATAGATAAGTTGGGACGAGTGTATTATATTACATTGAGACCCGCAGTGGGGTAGCTCCTGGCATTCATTGGGAGATGGGTATTTTAAGTGCCAGATCGACTCAACTCTGAGCACACGCCATTCGTGCACAGTGACATTCTGTCAGCAAACTGCACCACTGAGCAATCCCAGCTTTATTAGATTCTTAAATCCTAATTTGTTTCAGGTCGACATGACATAGTATGTTTCAGCTCCTGCTGTTAGTGATATTGTTGCAAAGAAGAAAAAAAACCCCATCTGTATCTTCCCACACAGTCAATGACTGTGAGAAACTGTGTGCTAATGGATTTTTTTTGCTGCTCTGGAGTGTGAAGACATTAAAATTTATCTCTACCACAAACAGCATGAATGGGTGTTTAGATTTTCTAGTAGTTTTTTGGTGGGTTTTTGTTTGTTTGTGTATGTGTGAGTGGGTTTTTTTGGTTGGTTGGGGTTTTTTGGGGGGGTGAGGTTGGGGTGTGTAGTGTTTTCCTTGTATATATGTACATTTTATCTAGGCAATTACATTTTTCCAAAATCCTCAGTCTTCTACAGCTTTAATTTTTGAACACTGCTTTGGATTATGTAGCTGTGTCATTGTGTTTGTTAATAAATCATACGTTTTAAATTAGACTGGAATCTTTTGAGACGGTATGGAAAATGGCAGTTGGTTATGGAACACCACAGACATGATCTGAAAGGCTATTTGGGACACAGTTGTTAACATCATTTATGACTCACAAAGAAAAAATCACAGATATAAGGGCTAACCCTTTCACAGAAGAAAGAACAGCATGTGGTAAATCTGGATAATTAAACTTAATAAAAAAGGTCTAACTTTATGAGTTGGAGTAAAGATCCTCTTGTTGGAAAATATGTCTCACTGGTGGGGTAGATTTAAAGAAGACTGCTAAGTATTACAAATGGACTAAATCCTTTTACTACACTAGAAACTAAGGCTCATAGTAGTTTTGACAACAACTGCAGCAGAATGGGCACTCTCTGATTCTCCTGATGCACAACATAAACCCATCCTTTTTCTTTTGTATCTAAAAAATACTATAGAAGAAAAATTAATTCACTGCTTGTGCTACTCACAAATGATGATATCAAACCACATTATGTTTTGAATGATGAAATAGTTGTCATCAATGTTTTTGGCCTGAAGAACTCTGTTATTTCCTCAATACAGGATCTCTAACTGATTATTCTTTGGAAGTTTTCAGTAGGAAGGTCTAATGAAGAGAAATAGACCTGGAATGGGCAGATGTTACTGGCAAATTTGGGAAGCAATTCAGGTCTGACTGTCTAACATGGTAAGGAATTTTCTAAGCTAAATCGAAGTTGCCAGAAATGCCACTCTGAATTATATGTTACAAAGTAGGAAAAGCCATTCTGGTCTGGGCTACCAGGTCATCTCAGGAACTCCTTCCCAGTCTCTTGCTACTGACCACTAAACACTCATTTTAATGGAATGACCCTGTTAGCAGAACAAGAGCCTTCTTCATGCCTGGTATTGGTTTAAAATGCATCACTGTATAAGTGCAGTCACAATTGTCTTCATATATATTACTTCATATTTACCCAAAATCAATTTTATCTGATTTTAGTGTGGTATCACAGTGTCTTTCTTAAAAAACCCAAAAAACAAAACAACACCATGTTTATTCTCTCACACCACATTGTATTAATATGTGAGCTAATTAGTTCTGTTCCTAATTGTCATTTCTATTAGTTTGATGCAAATGCAATACAGATCTGAGCCCATTTGGAAAATGGACATCCTATGAGACATTTTGTGGGGACTAAAAGGAACACTATTGCCTTCAGTTTGGCTATTTTGTTTCTGAGTGCTCTTGCTACTCTTGGATGAACCTTATCTATCTGGTCCCAGTAATTTGTTCTTCCTAATGTAGCATTTGTTCCCCAAGTTTTGCCACTGATACAATATTTTGAGATACTTCCTATGATAAGTTCATTTCCTCTTCCCTCAAAAAAAGCTTCTCAGAATAAATGAAGTGAAAGCTTTTCACTTTCTCTTCATTGAGCAAGTGCTGGCAGGGGAATTCAGAAAGAAATAAATGTTCCTCTAGTGTAACAAACACTGTGATTCACAGGCTGAACCGACTATTGGCAAAGTCTGCACAATCTGATACCGAGTTCATTTTCACTGAACTGCTCTATGATGTTCTTCTTCATCTCATGTAAGCTCTTGTAGTTTCTAAGCTTTGCCTACCTTTAACTCAGAATGTCTGGCTCCAGAAACTAGTATCATTTTAAATGACAAGTGGTATTTTTCCAGTTAAAGAGCTGGAAATGAATTGAAAATGGACATATGTCTACGCCATCAAGGCTTGGGAGAATCGAATGCAAGGCATTGCGGGCTTAGGGAGCAACTAGCCCAACAGGTAGCACTTACCTGTGACTCAAAGCTACGTGACCAAATCTCTGATCACCTCTTCAGCACCAAAGGATATCTGGAAGTTTTCTTTGTAAATCACAGCGTATGAGAGAATGGGAAACCTGGAAGTCTTACAGACCAAGATGAGTCCATCAGTGTCTGCCATGAGGAGTAAAATCAGAGATTGAGACAGATGCTGCGGGTAGGCTTGGAAACCTTTATACTGCATTAGGGCTGGTATGATGGAAACCCCCATACCACATCCACTGAATCCCGCAGATTTAGTGCATTACGTTGTGGACAATCCCTGGCTTGAGAACATTGATCTTATTTATGGCCCAGTACATACTAAGGAAAAAAAAGATGTGTATCTCAAAAATAAAATTTATCGACATTTTTAAATGAAAAAAATTTCAATGCTAATGGTTAGTGAAACTTAAAATTCTCAATGCTATGAACCAGAACTTCTTACTAATCCAATCTTGTGCTTCTTCACATAAAATTTGTAATGATTATAGGGGAGAGGAAAAAATGTGTAAGCTGGATTGAAGCACTCTCACATTTCCACGTTCTTCTGTCTCCACAAGGAATTGTGTAGACACAGATTAAATTCAGCATATAAGTCTTGGCAAACCTTGCTGTCTTAATAGGAAGCAGATTTTTTCCTAACAGCAGGTAGAATTCATATTAACTACAAGATGAAAAAAAGAACTAGCTAAAAGAATACAAGCACAAGACTAAACATTCTGGCAGTTTCTGGAACAATGTATTAAAAGAAAAAGTATCTGATTTTTAGAGGAGCTACCTCCCAGTATTGAGCTGTGCAAGCATGTGACAGCTCTGGAATGGAATACCCTTCAAATGTATTGGTCATCTCTGTTCTGTAGTAGCTGACTTTTAATATACTGAACTTTGGCTTTGTTTTTCCTGTTTTGGTCTTTTCATTGAAAAGATGTCATAAACTGTATTGTGACAAAACAAATTATAGAAATTAAAATTACATATTTTAATATTAATTTTAAGTTAATTAGAGAAACTTCATAAATTTCTTTTTAACAGCAACAAATGCTATGTGATCTGCTTCATTATTTTCAGATTTTGCAATTTACTTCTTCAATGAAGAGTAAAAATTTGATTTAGATAAAGACAAGTATTTACATTCTTTCAGCAAATGTTTCTCAGACGAACTAGAAGACAATTACACTCTGGATACCCAAAGGAATAGCAAAATTCTTGAAAACAGCAACCCATATAGAAAATCTTAATTAGCTTTTGCTTTCCTGTCTTAAACTTAATGCACAGAGGGTGCCTGTCCATCTTCTGACTAATTCTGAAGAATACTTTCTTGCGTGTTAACCTGTTTAGCTTTCAAGCATTGAAGTTCTTTTGCACTTGACCATAGAAGAGTCTCACAAACTATTGTATCTCAAATATAATACCTCTAAAATATCTGATTTGGCATCCACTATCATTTTCCATCATTATTTCTTCACAGTCTTTTTCAAACACATTATCAATTTATATGTAAATAGAAGTATTTTACTTATTGACTCTTCTTTTATATTTCTCTTTTCTTCTAAGGTAATGTAAGGAAGGCTTCCAAAAAAAAAGAATTGTTCATGGCTTTCATTACTATGCTCCCTCACTCCCTCTTTTGCTCTTTTAATATGGACATCTCATTTAGAATGATTGTACATAGGTATTATTTTTTAAAAATGTATGTTTTTCCACAACGTAAGCCACAAGCTTTAATAATAATGACTAAAATCTTTCAACAAGCTCTCAGAATAGATGACATTAGAACTGAAAATATGTGAATTAATTTGAGACACATTTCATGTGATACAGTATAAAATGCAAACCTAAACCCTAATAGATTTCATATAAATAAATAAACTCCCCAACATACTACTGAAATATTAAAATTGTAATAAGAAACACCAAAATTACAGATGTGCATTCAATTTTCTGTAGTACAAACAAAAATCAAGACAATCATAATGAAACAATGGTCACAGAAGATTTACAATGGCTGGAAATTTATAACTGAAGTCTGAAGCAGTCCTTTAGGAAAACATGCAGGCTATGAAAGAATAAATATAGCAAGAGAAAATATGGATAAGTAAATGAATCAATACTTGTAATCTAAGTCTTGTGTACTGGAAGAGCTCATGTCATTTACACATCCATATGTCAAAGTCTGCTCTGTTAGAACAGTGCTGAAATCATTCAATATTCAGCAGCTACATATCTTCTCTTATGCAAAACTCATTCTGACACAAAATACCTCTGAAAACACAAGCCACCTATTCTGTGCAGAAAAAAAACAGAATAATGTACTATTATAGTGCAACCAAACACAGCTATGAAGCCAAAGTAATGGAAAAAAAACATATGGTAGTGGAAGATCAGGAATAGTTTTTGTGAAATACCTGAAGGACCACAACAGCTACTCACAGCTCTGGGTGCTTCATGTTAATTGAAGAATGAATTCCCAGAACTGCCTTTAAACAGGGAATTTCTTGGAATAATGGAGAAAGTGTGCATTCACTTTGCTTATTTAAGTTGAGGATGATGAACTTTTGCTCCAGTGGTCCTAAGTAGTTAAAGTTACTGAGTCCAGTGAGGCTGAGCTCACCATTTCTAGGATCAATGCACTGTCCACACAAAGAGCTAATACAGGATGAATGCATGTTGTCATTGGTCCAGTCCTCAACATGACACTCTTGAAAACCAAGGGAAATGGCTGGTAACAAGCCTGGAGATGACCCAAAGAAGGCAGACACCCCCATACCTTGCCAACTCCAAAAAAGCCCTCAAAAAAAGGAGTGACTGGATATCAATGTGCACATAATGGATAAGGGTAGCAAGGCAACCTTAAGTTGTGACCTGACTCCCTTAAAGTGTGACTGATTCCTGATCAGAGGATGTAGCTGGTTCTGGTCTGATTTCTTTCAGCTAGGGAAGTCATGTTCTATTTGCATTTTACTATTTTGTGTATTTTATAATTGGTGTTTTAAGACAAATCCCTAATACAATTCCCCTAGTAAATTGCTTGTTTAAGTTGAAATCAAAACCGACAGAAATTCTGATTTGACCATGGCATATTGTTTAACAATCTTCCTATTTTACAAAGACAGAATCTAGATTTTTCTTCAGTAATTTAAAATATGTTACGTGAATATATTAATTTGTGCAAAGAAATTTATATGTTTTTGTTTTGTCCCTCTTGCATCAACAAGAAATCAGTCAAATGATCAGCCTGAAGAGAAGATTTTCAGGAACTTCAGAAAACAAGATCAAGTGCAGACTAATGCCTATGACCTTACACAACAGGTCAACATGACATTAGACCATTGATGGGAAAATGACTGCAGTGCTGAGACCTTTCTATCCAAAGATGGCCATGCATCCTCCCTTTCTGGAACCAGGGACCTGTGATGAAGGGAAGAGGTGGGTTGTTACAGTGGAATTGGCAGCAAGGAACTGGGGGTTTTCAAGAGCAGAGAGCACCACACAGTCACTTACTTGCTGGATGCGAAGGTCATACGAAGGAAAAGGCAAGAGAATGGTTTTAGGGAGAAAATCTAGGTCCCTATCTAGGGAAGCTGGAGTCAAGGTCTTCTGTGTAGTAATGTATACCATGCAGCACTGAAAATGAGACAGAAATGTAAGTATCTTTGTCTACAAAGTGAGGTTTCATATTCATTATGGAGTGGAGACTCTTCTGCATGAGTCATTTGATGTTGGAAACAAGAAACCTGTACTGAAGGGATCGAGCTCCTTTGAATCTGAAGGGAATCAACCTGTTAGCACTTCAAATCCAGAAGATCATGAATGATCTTCTTACTGATACGTGGGGCCTGAGGGACAAAAGAGTAAGAGATGGTGACTACAGAATAGCATGCAGTGTAGGGCAAGTCTTCCACTAATGAAGATAAACCAATAGTAAAACTCCAGCTTAAGGAGTCCATAACAGAAAGTGCAACTGCTGACTTTGATGATATGCAGCTCTTGTTTGAACTCTCACAACTGAAGACCTATTCTGTAAGTGACTAGAACATACTTTAGTTCAGCATCCCTATGTAAAACATGAAGGCCACAAGATTCTCCATAGTCTCACTCAACTTCAGAGAAGGGAGCTACAGAGAAAGAAAAGACTGTCTTAATAAAAAGAATAGTGAAGATACTTAATGCATTATCAATGTTCCTTTACAACACCATAAGGAAAGCACTATGGTAGAATGAATTGCCTATCAAAAGGAGCCTAAGTAAAGATAAAAAATGAGCTAAAAAAGATGAGAAAAGCTAATTTTCTGAAAGTTCTTCTGAAGTCTTTGAAACCTGTTAATCTAAAGAGCACACAAGCTAGTGAAATGGGAGGATGAAGGTGAACTCAAGAGCGGGCTTAGATTTTCAACTCAAGACAGACATTGTGAATTATGTGGTCCTATCTACAAGTGTATCTACTAGCAGGTAAAAGAGTAAAATTTGAGCCAAGTGTGATGTAGTGAAGGGGAATTCAGAAGGCATTTAGGGCATTGATTGCATTGCACCCATGAGATGACTTCGTAATGGAAGAATCATTTGCAGAATAACAGCAATGCAGAATTTAAAGTGCTTTGCAGTGTGCAAAGTCAAAAAGAATTTATGAATGGAGAACTTGAAGAATTTTTGTGCCATTTTCATTTCATTTCAAGAGCTGAAAATAAAAATCAATTCAATGAGATGGATAAAACATCTGGTTTAAGACTGAAGTCACATCTGAACCAGGACTCAGCAGTTACTCAACACAGATTCAAAATACTCAAAAGGAGCACATAATTATATCTGTGTAAGACTAACTAGAGCTAGTTAATAAATAATAAATAAAATAATAAATAAATAAAACAAGACTCTATAAATGAGGAAGAAGAGTCAGGGCTTTGGATAGTCGCTCCTTTGCTAGCACTCCATTACCATCACTCTGGGCTCAGACACTGACTCAAAAGGCAAAGCTACCCTCACCTGTTGCGTTCCCAGCACCATTATTAGAAAGGCTGTATCTGAATGCACATCTGGCACATACTTGCACAAGTGATAAAATCTGAAGAGATGGGAGCGAAAGCTGGGAGGAGGAGAAAGCAATACCAGAAGTTAAAGTGAGAAACACATTAAGAACTCTTTGCTGAACTAATCACCATTTTCCAGTCTTTGTTGCCTAAGGAAATATAGAGAACAATACTTCAGACAGTGACTAATGAACACTTGCTATTTGCTACCAAAGCAGCAATTGTCAAATCTTTATAAAGAAATTATTGGCAAAAGATAAAGATTATGAAACCTTCAGAAAAAAAAGTACTGCTGTGAAAAAACAAGAGGAAAGAAAATACAGGAAAGTAAAAGAATAGCAAGAAACTCTAAAGTAATAAGCCAGCTAGGGAATTTAGTCCCTGGGTGTTTTCCCTTTAGAGATTTTGTATGACTTGCATCAAGTCTTCTGGCCAGAAACCAGTACCTAAATCCATCTAAATTTATTAAAAAAATAGCTTGAGACACTTAAAAACTTTAACTGAGTTTATTAGAACTAGTGAGTTCATGTGGTAAAATGAGATCACTGGTGTAAATGATTTAGTGAATATAATTTAGAAAAAGGCAGGCTGAAATAAATGTCTAGTGACCATCATAAATTGACTATGAGCAATCACAACATTTTAGTCACTTTTTCAACCCTCCAGTAACTACTTTTTATTGAAATCATATCCATGTACTTTGTGAAGCCCAAACATATTCTTCCAGGCAAATTACTGAGCTGTTTTTGTGGATTTCTGGCTCTGATGACACCTCTATCAAGTTGATGTTCACCAACATCAATTCAGTGAGAAAAAAGAGATTAAGGTTATTATGTGCCATCTTGAAACATGAGTGCCATCCCCTTTACTGCAGGTGAGTTAACTTAGGTAATAGCTGGAATCTTAAGTACAGAGCTGGCCCACATTTCTGAGTACATAAGCTGCCCTGATTCAAAAGATTTTGACCTTTTTGATATGGTTGCACTTGATCTTTTGTATTTAGTCCACTCTAGCAAGTACATGGAAATTAACTAAACATATGTAAACAACTAAATCCAAGCTATATTTTCAAGACTTTCTATTGTATAATTAGTACCTTTCTATTTTTACCCCATGTAAATCAAGACAGTACTAAAGAGAACACAGAGTTACTGACATTCTTTGATTTATCTGGAATTTCTCATCATAAAAAGTAAAAATCTTACTGATACTTTAACATTTTCATAGTGACTAGCAATACTGGCTTGAGACATTTTGAGAGACACCTAAAAAGATTAAAGAAAAAGTCAAAATAAGAAACTGAAAGCTAGCATGTATCGGGTAAGTTTCTTAATCTGATTGGAGAATAGGAATTTTTTAAAGCTACCTCAAAAACTGTAAAACCAAGTAAGAGAAATCCCTAGATTATCTGGATTATATTTAAAAATAAAGAGGATTAGCCTCATTAATAAATGCACATGAAGCTCGTATTTTCAATAATTATTGGCCTATTGATATTCCAGTTGATCAATTTCTTTCATGTAGTTACCATGGTGCTAGTTTTTTTAAGTACATTTTCCAACTTGTTCATTTATTACCCCCCCTTAGATAACATCACAGCGAGCTGTTTTAAGATGCCAAGCAACAGTTTCTCAAACAGTAGCTACGTGATTTCGAGCAATGCAAAGGTTATGTGCAGTGGAAATGAAATAAGCTCAGAAATGTATTATTAAATCTTTAATCTGAATGTGTTTTCCTAGACATACACTCCTGAATCTGTAACTGTATATGTTATGAAAACAAGTAATTTCTTAAGTGTATGGCTACTATTCTAGAGCAATACCTATCAGAAGTAACTCATAGAAATGCCATGTTACACATATTATGTAAAAAGTTGTGCAGCTTACTATGCAATCACTGTTTCTTTAAAAAAAAAGTCTTGAGAAGAAACAGGAATACAGCAATGCCTGTGGAAGTTTCTTGTAGGATTCATTAAAAATAATAAAAACAATTTGGTATCAACAGTGGCATTAGATCTTAATTTTCTGAATTTGCATTTATCATTAATTTAACATTTAGTGAATTCATATTTATAAAATATTAAGCTAACTTTAGTTGCTAAATGCTAAGAAGCACTTTTTCAATGTGTATTATAGAAGTAAAGTTTAAGATGCTGTAGGAGTAAAACCAGGAAGACGTATCAGCAAATATCAAGCAAATGCCAAGAATAACCCCAAATGCACTATTTACTTATTCTCAATTTTTTTGAGACTGTTTGAACAGAAAGTTTAAGAGAAATAGATGAATATAGAGGTAAGGAAAGTAAATCACAGAGTTTATGCTCTGAAATTATTCTGTAGGGTTTGTGTTTTTTTAAAATTTGTTTTGTTCACCATTTTTAAGGACAAAACCCAAACCAGGGTTCCATATAGAATGCAAATAATATTGAAGAAAGTCATAATACTAGGCACAAAGATACCTGTTGCTGAAATACAGTCCTTCCCAGATAGCAGACATAAGACAAATGCTGGTTTCTTGTCTGTCCCCGAGATCTGTTCACCACAGTGCTGGCAGGCAAGTACTTTGATGCCTGAAAAAGTATCGGTGCAAGAAACACCCTTGGCATTGTGAGCTGCTGTCAAACAGCTCCAGCTACGCTGCTCCTGTGCTTGGTGCTGATGAACTGCTGGGTGTCTGATCTTTGGGTTGGGCTGATAACTGATCATATTTTCAAATGTGCTCAGATGCCATTTGCACACTGCAAAATGGCCAAGTGCAATGGCTGCCTGTGGCCTCTGCTCTGCCTAAGACTCCATAACACTTGAACCATACTTCTGACTTTCCAGAACATTCTCACACTAGTGAGAGATTATGCCATACACCAGTTTTCTGTTCTTCCCTGTGAAGGTTTAACACAGCCCTCAAACTGGGATTTGTTTAAGTGAAGTGGAACTGATTGCTGACAAATCACTAAAGGCAGAAAGTCTATGTTTGCTCAATACTGTCACAGATTCTAGTAGTCTTCCTTAAATCCCAATTTCAACTGTCTTCCCCCTCTGCCAAAGAGCAATATATCACTGAAGGAAAGGGCAGTTCTCCTCCTCTCATCCATCAGCAGATGCCTCTGGAACGCAGCCCTCTGCACTCCCATATGGCCGCCAGGGAGAAAGAATCTCAAGGGTCTCCTCTAGTGCTACTATTTCCTACATGAGTGTCTCTGTCTTTAAATAAATAAATTAGGCTCATTTCCCCTTAATTACATGAGTTTGTAATTTCCAAGTCAAATACTATTTTGACTTTTTTTTTTTTCCCTAATAAAAAATAGCTGTGCCAAACCATGTTGGCCTCTGTCCTGACTGGTAAAATACAAGATTTTTCAATTTATAAGGTTCAATTTATGTAAAATAAAACATAAAGTTAACATATGTTTGCATTCTTTCCCAATTAATAATGAAGACAGGGAGTGGGACTGTTCCCATCATCAAGCTCCTGGCCCCATGTGCTTTGTTGTCTATTCCTACATTGCTGTCTTATCTTCTAAACAGTGTTTAGCTTTCTTTTCCCCCTATAAGAACCAGTTTTTATTTCAGCTGCTCTGAATTCATGACAGACAATATCAAATGCTATGCAGACACACAAAGGCTACATCTCCTCTAATTTCTTCCAGACAGGCCATATTTTTCTCATTTTTCTCAGGTTTGAAGAGTATCATTGAAAGTCTTCAATTTTTCAGTACATGAATGTTACTTGCATGAATTTTACACAAAGAAACAAAGCATGGATGTGTTTCAGTTATCAAACTGGCTGAAACTCTTCAGAAAATTTGAGGAATATGTCCTTAATACTAATTTACTTGTAAAATTAATTCAAACGAGGAGAATTGAGGCTAATCATCTGATCTATTTTTAGCATTTTATCCTCAGTTTTTCTCACAGAACAAAGGTTGCAACAGTCAGAAAAAAAAACAAACCCTCAAGTTTTAATCCTGAACGGACCACAAACTGAGATTATTTATGTTAGTATACCAAGTTATTAGCTTGAGGAACTCGCCACTGAGCTCCAGTGTAGCGAGGATGGGTTAAGGTTATTACATATATATATATATGTAATACATAAACCTGAAAGTTATAAGTGGAGTTTCTCAGTGGTCTATTCTGTTACCTATCCTCTTTTATATCTTTACTAAATACATAGTGGAAACAAAAAATGTGTCCTCATCAAGTTTGTGGACAGTATCAAATTGGCAAAGAACAGTCATAGAAACACAGAAAACTTAAAGTTGGAGAGAACTTTGGTAAGTCATTTAGTCCTCTCCTCACTCAAAGCAAGCCTAGTTAGACCAGGCTCCACAGCACCTTATCCAGCAGAGCTCTGGAGAACTCCAGGGATAGAGATTTCACAAGTTCTTCGGATGTGTTCCAATATTTGAACTGCATGACAGAAACATAAATCTTTGCATTTAATCCAAAAATCCTCTGTTCCAACTAGTGTCTGATGGCTCTTATCCTGTCTAGAGGCAACTTTGAGAGGTGCATGGACAAACTTGAGGGCAGGTTGGGATGCATGAGGGATGTGGACAGACTGGAGGAATCCACCAGCAAGAACCTCATGCCATACAACAGCGACAAAGGCAAAGTTCTGCTTCTAGGACTAAACACCTGCAATGGTATAGGGTGGGAAAAAACTGTCTGGGGAGCAGGACCTAACAGCAACCTTCCTTTATCATGGAGAAGGTTATACACAGGTTGACCTAAGCTCTTTACTGTGATCCATGGCTGGATAGTGGTCAAAAACTAAAATGAGGGAGGCTCTGACTTGGCATTAGGAATAATCAAAATAAGGAAAATTAAGCACTTTAAAACTTGCCTAGAGAGGGTGCATAATCCCTATTCATGGAGGTTCTCAAGGCACACCTAGACAAAGCCCTAAACAACCTGGTCTAAAGTCAGTGTTGACCTTGTACTGAAAAGACAGTTGGATTAGAACTCTCTACAAGGTTCCAGACTGAAAATTTCTACTTTTCCAACTAGCTCTTTTCAAGAAAGTCCTAACCTGGTAATTAAAACCAAAGAACAAAAAAACCTCCACCAACCAAGCCACAAAAAAAAGAAAAAACCCACCATCAATGGCAGAGCCATCTTCTATTTGGCCTATATAGTGTTTTCCTAGTTAGTTAGAATTAACATTGGATTACAGTCAGACTTAGTGCTCATACACTGCAGATTTATTAAAACAGCACTAAGTTGTTTCCATTTTAATGATTGAAGAATTTAATGTTTACTTAATGAGATAGAAAACATCCTGTGATGGTGCATAATTTCTACAGCAACATGCTAGTAACTAATTCTTCGTCTTTTAGAGGTAAACATGGTGAGAATAATACCACTTTTTCCCTGCTTAATAGGAGAGATACAAAAGAACATTTTTTTCTTTGTTTTTGTGAGAGAGAAGATTTGCTTAGTTGTAGATGGTCCAACTATATCACATGTATGCTTCTAGTTTCTTGGCCAGCATAGGTACAGAAATTAAACTCATCAAATGTGTTTCATTTAACCTTAATTTCAGAGAAATATATGCACCAATTCTAAAATTAATGGGCCTTTGCAGAAGAGCAAATATTTTCAACTGATAATGATTAGTTGTGTAAGAAAGGAATATTCACCTGAGAAAGGAACACCAAAGACTTCCCACCTTAAATATTTTACCCTAAAAATTACATTTATTCTGTTGTCACATGATGATTGAACAGGCAAAGATTGAATTTTAATTTCTTTTTTTATAGTTAAGCTACAGGGTAAGCAACACAAACTATTTCTTGATACTGAAAATTATTTTAGCAATCCAACCAGCTGAAACCACAAAGCTACTCAGAAACTCTGTGTATTTGCAACTACTCAGGCCACTAAAGTGACTTGCTCAATGAATTAGAGGGGCAAATGAAAATATTTAGTTTAAAATATCTCTTTAACATAACAAGTACTTGTCTTTTAAGGATTCTCTGACCTCTTAACAAAAAAATATTCAGCAATGATGAATATTTGCCTGCTCTTATATAAATATGAAGAAAACCTAGATGTTTAAGATGCTTACATATTTTGTTAAGAATATTTGATTTCTGAAGTATTCATAAAATAACCCTTGTTTATAATGTTTGAGAGGAAAAAAAAAAGTGAAAATTTTGTTCCAAATCATAGCAAAATTTCCATCTCTTTCTCTGATTTGCGTTAGCATGAACATACACGACACAATAAAATTATAAATCAAATTATTTTTCCATAATGAATTATTGCAAGTAGTTTATTTTAGAAACTCATAATGCAATTTAAATATTAACTCAAATAAACAATGTAAACTGATTACTCTTTTTTTTTATTATTTGTTTTCATATAACCAGAAAGTTATTCAGAGGTTTCACATGTCAGAGCTACAGGTTTTCAGTCCCTAAGGTTAAGAGATGGGTTATAGAGAGAAACTTATACACAATACACCAATTTAAAATTTATATTTAGTAGTATTCATCCTTAAGTTGACTTTTAAAATGGAAAACCATTTGTTCTTTTTATCATGCTTACCACTTCACTACTAATTCTCTTATAAAATACTGAGATGTTTAATAAGTTAGACATTTATACAATAATAGAAGTTATCAAAGTTCTTTAAACATATAAACTATGACAAAATATTTCAAGAGTATGCTTCAACTTAATTTTGATCTTTTTTCTCTCGCCTCTGTCCCATGTTGTTCCAGTAAGAAAGAATCCTAATTCTAAACAATGGACAACTTTTTACATCAAAACTGTGTGACCCACTTCATCATTATCTATGGATGAAGGAATAGGATGTGAATTATGAAATGCTGCTACCTGACAAACAGGTCTGGAGCTGTCAGCTAGTTACAGTAACAAGTACTTTTTAATATCTGCCTTGTATGTTTTCCCTACTTTGCTCCTTAGAGATAAAAAAATTATCAAGGATTTGCAGTCCTGTATAGTTAGTTGCCAAAAGTACACTTTAAAGAAAATCTGGCTCTCTTAATTACTTTGATCTCTATAAAAAATAGTATTTCAGAATAAACAACTAGAAATAGTAAAGCAGAGCATCACTGAAAGGATAGCAGTACCCATTCTTTGATGTTTTTTCCAGGTGTGAATTCTAACTTCACAGCACCAGTCTCAATAGGGAAAAAACATATATACTATGTATAATTATATATGCATATATTTGAGTACATAACTGTAGGTATATTATCTATATATATGCATATATGTATACACATACATAACTATATACATAACTGTATGCAGTAATTTGTACTAGGAGGAGTGGTGTCATCAAACTATGGTATTTGTGCACCTGTTTGTTAATACGCAAAAACTTATCCTGGATGTTGGATTTGATCCCTTCCTTTCATATGCCATCAGGGTTCATACAGTAAATTAATTCTGTGGTGTTCTTACAAATACAAGATGTTTTACATGTGATCATTACCTACTACAGTCCACAAATAGGGGCAAAAAAGCCCAAGCTCTCCATAGGAAAAGAAGTGCATTTCAATACTGAGTCCATATCTACATCAGCTTTTGAAACTTGCTGTGATTTGTCCCCACAATAAGATTAAGCTTGCATTGGACTAAAAGCCCCGTCTCTAAGGAAAACCACACGCTGTGATTCTAGAGCAAGACAATAAATCTCTAGCTGAAACAGCAGAAAGGTTTCTTGTATCTGATCACCACTGCTGGGAATTGTCTTGCATCAAACACACAAGACTCATTTAGGTCAGCCAACAAAACCTATT
Organism: Xenops minutus; assembly: GCA_035221455.1. Taxonomy (NCBI): domain Eukaryota; kingdom Metazoa; phylum Chordata; class Aves; order Passeriformes; family Furnariidae; genus Xenops; species Xenops minutus. The sequence continues at coordinate 77,638,357 of JAWWEE010000074.1, read as the reverse complement.
GGGTTAGCTTCTACAAGACTAAACACTACGGCAAATTACTATTAATGCTGGGTGAAATGTTTTGTTTGCTATTTTGTTCAGAGGGGATACCTAACCTCTGATTCATTTGATCCATAGTCTCGTTCTTTCTATTAAAGGAAAACTGTGAGCAACATATCCAGACTAAACATATTCCTTCACAGATGTTAAATTAAACTCCTAATACTTTGTAAAAAGGAAATTAAAAGGTGCAATTACTCTTAAGTGAATACTATGTTGTGAAATAACTACCACACAAACTATTAGGTACATACTCAGAATGAGCCCTCAAGTAGATTGGTCATGGGTACGTAAGAGACTGACAAATCCTGATAAAAACTGCAGTGAAATAAAGACATCTGTAATGGTGCATTAAATCTCAGTTAATCTTAATTCTGTGGAATCCTAATGGAGACTTCGCTTTTTCAACTGATGTTAATGCCTGCACAGAATGGACTTTATCTTTCATTCTCAAAAATTACACTAATTCCCAACCCTTTTGGTCAGTCTATAGTTCCGCTACCCCTGGCAACATTAAAGATGAATCTTTTAGAAATATAACACCAAAAACTATGTCACAGAAAAGCATGCCACAGCCTGTATGCAAACAACCAGATGGAGAAAGGAGGCAGTTTTCATTTGCATAATGACTTTAACTGGAAATGCTTTGCAAACACAGCATTAACAGCATGTAATATATCATTGTTACTACAGTGGCATCCCCAAATAGCACCGATGGGATTTAGGCCTCGTTAGAAGATGTACTCTATAAACATATATGCAGAGACATAAACCATACTTTAAGAAACCTTTCATCTATTACAGAATATCATCGACCCCAATTGACTACAGCACAAAGAAAGACAACAGATTGTTCAGATGGCAACTGTAAACAAATTTACAGATAGCTAAACTGCCCCTAATTATATCAGTTTTGAGATCTCCTGTCACACGTTCACAATTTAGAGTATGTAGTCCCCTTAACCTCCCTATAGAAATATCTAGAGACTCCCTGCTTCTAGTCTGATACTTTCTCTATCAACTGGAGTTTTTCCTTGCTCTCTCTGTTCCTCCAGAAGGTATGGAAGAGGGCTTCCCTCAGCTACCACCTGAATTAGGAAAAGACTGGACAAAATAGCAGCTCAAGTAAATTGATGGTAGGGGTAAGGTAATGTTTCTCTGTGGTCTTGCCTAAATATTACCTCCTCATGCAATGGCACCTGAAAAAGTCTTGAAAGGGCCAAGGAAACTGAGACAAGTCTCTTGCTATAGATAAGGGTGACAGAAGAGCACCTGTCTCCATGTCTCCTCACTTGGATATCATTGCTCCCCAGTGTCCTGCTGCCCCATTTTAATGGACAGTTTCTGGTCAGTTATGGTAAACTACTTCGTCTCTTATTATTCTCACTGCTTCTCTTCACAAAAGCTAATTACTACCTCCTAGAGAAAAAAAAAAAAAAGGATCTTTTGTTACCTACATGGAACTATTCTAAGTGGTGATCATGAGAAAAGTGATGAAAAGTATTTAAGAGCTTGAGCCTTTTCTTAGCTTTCAGAAAACTGAAGAACTAGCTCATATATTATTACAATCATCATAGGTTTTATGCTCTTTTTCCCCACATGAAAGGAATGTGCATGTTAACAGGAACCACACACACTGATACAGATTGTAAACATGCTCCTAGAAAGGAGCATAAAGTGAGCTAGTACATACAGCTCTTCTTTGCACCATGGACACAGAGCATCAGTTACATATAAAAAAGAGAAAGAGCACATGCACTGTCACACCTCTGCAGAGACTGCAGCTAGTTTTGGTTACTAATCTTAAGCCTACTTTAACAATGAAAGGTTTTATTTCTTCCGTCATTGTCAAAGTGTGCACAATTTAAATCATACTTTTCATTGAAATATTTCATGAAGTAAGAGTCTGTTTGCATTAAGTCCAAGTTATAATTGTGATACCTTTAATTTAATTTTCTGTGCTGTGTTCTATTAATATTTTTAAATTAAGATGTTATGCTGATTGATGTATTCAACACTCATTACTGGCGAGAAATACAAGAAGCCCAGTCTAAATGAAACAGATACATTAGGGAACAAGTGCTCAACAGCCTTATGGCAAAGTGAACAAAAAAATGCTGTTTCTATACACCAGCACTTGTATTAGGCTTAATTGATTTCTTAGCAGGCATATTAGGAATTCTATATACCTGAACTGCGTTTTAAACCTAGTAAATCTCAACAAATTCTATCAAAGCCTTAGTAACTTTGGGCACCATTTGCTTCCAAGTGAGGTGTTGAAAAGTATGAGATCTGACTCTGCTTCAGGGACTATTTGTCTTCCCATGCCAGCCTTCCTAACAGTGAGTTGAGTTCAGATTGCAGCAAGGTGAATACAAAGTCATCTCAAATTTAAACTGATTTAAGCTGCAGCTAATTAAAAAACCCAAATGGATATAAATAGGGAATACAAAGAGTATTGTAAAAGCATTAAAAGATGATGGATGATGACCCATTGAGGAACAGAGTGGTTTCATGAAGGCTAATGACAGAACCAATACCTGTGCAGGGACCAAACAACAGCTATGGATGCTCAAAGTCTCAGCTCTTAACACAAAATAGGCACAGTAATTTACTCGTGGTCAGACAAGTACTGGGTAGAGATGGATAACTACTTCCCCTGCAGTGCTGGCTGTGCCCCTGCTGACACAATCCAGGGTGCAGCTGGCTGTCCCTGCAGTCAGGACATAGCGCTGGCTCATGCCCTGTTTGTGCCTGCCAAGGCCACACATCCCTTGCTGCAGAGCTGCTCCCAGCAAGTCAGGCATCAGCCTTAATCGCTGCATGGGCTTTTCACTTGCCAGACACAGGACTTGGCATCTGTCCTTGAATTTCTTAAGGCTCAGGTTGCTCAGGTAGATGCCCTGTCCCTGGAAACATTCAAGGTCAGGTTGGACAGGGCTGTGAGCAACCTGGTGTAGTTGAAGATGCCCCTGCTTTTTGGAGGGAAGTCAGACTAGATGATCTTGAAGGGTCCATTCCAACTCAAACTATTCTATTATTCTAAGATGGCATGCACTTTGAAAGCATGCAAGAATGAAATAAGAGAGCTGATAGCTGTAGTGTGCAACCTCTTGCTTAAAAAAAAATATATCTATTAAGTAACTGGGAAGTAGATATAGGAATAATAATTTAAAAAGAACAATGTTTCAGGGATTATTTAAAGAACCACAGATATTTAAAATCCTGTCCAGATTTCCAGAAACTGAATTAATGAGCACACGCAACTACACAAGCCATTGGAAACTTATGAAGAAACTAAGGAGTGCATTACTTTATATAAAAAAAAGAGCAAAAAACTTGGATTATAACAGTTCTAGGAAAGTATCAGCTTCATACTGTGAAACATCTGTGAAATCAATATGAATGTGATTAGGAAAACGATGTAAGACAAAGGAGTTATTATCATTATCTTAACATACATAACTGTGGCACACCTCTATCTTGAATGCATGTTCTAATATCTCTCTCACAAAAATAATTAAGTAAACCCTAATGAAAATAGAGAAGGCTGTCAGAGAACACTAATACTTAAGAAACAGCTTCTACAGTATATACTACTATATACACAGAGAATACTGCAATCTGGAAAAGAAATTATTTACAGGATGCATGGTAGAGATCTACGCAATTATGATTGTTATGGAGGAGAGGAATATGGATCTATTTTTCATAGCTGTACTCAATATAAGAACTGATGGGAATCTAACTAAACTACCAAGTGGAAGTTTCCAAAGAAATATTCAGACAAGGTACACATAAACTGAAGAACTCCTTGAATGGAGAATGGATGTTAAAGCTTACATGAGGTTGCAAGTGAGATTAGTCATGTTCAGGAATGACAAGTCTATAATGGAGTATTAAGTGTAAAGCTGCTGCATTTCTGGCTTATGATGCAAAACCATTCTGCATAACAACAGCAGGCTTGTGCTGTCCTCTTCTCTGGGTGTCTCAGTGCTGGCCTCTGTCAGTGGCGGTATGGAACTCACTATCCCTTCCATCTAACTTAGAGTTACAATTCTGAAGTTATGTTGCTTTCCCTTTCAGAAGCTACAAGTGTACGGACCTCATTTAAAATCTCAGATAAAAGTCAGCAGCAACCTGAGAGAGGGGAAAAATGCATATCTCCCTTGCATGCTTAATAGTGGCATTAGTAAATAAAAAAGCATAGTGACTTTAGAGCTGAAAATTGGCTAAGATACACCCTTTGAAGAACAGTTACCCCTGAAGTTAAATGGGCATTTAGCCAACTTAAGGTAGCTGATGAAGTGACTCTTTTTCAGACTATTAGCCTGTAAGGATAGGCTCATGTCTTATGTATTGCTAAATAATTTTTTCTATAAGCAGTAATATCCCTCCCTCATGCGGCTATGAAAGCACAGGATCATCTGCCTTTGTATAAACTCATATATACAGTCTAACTGAAAGAAACAACAGGTATTATGGCTGAGGAAAAATAGACTCAAAGAAAATGCTTTGAAGTATCAATTTATTTCTTTTTTTTCTTCATTCTTAATATCGTTTAACAAACCTAGGATTCAACAAGTTGCAACATCCAGCATTTCTTGACTAGGCTTGTCCCTTAGTGACAGTGGCATTTCTGACTGCAGCTGAACTTCCAGGGACAAGGATTGTTTTGGACTGTGAACAAAATATCTTATGCCATTATTCCACTTATATTTTACCTGGGTAAAGAACAGTTGCAATTTTAGAGATAAAACATCCTGAGAATGTTTGGCACAAGAAATTTTTTCTAAAATCCAAGCGGTCACTTTCATCAAGGAAAACAAGACATATATTTGCAAAAGGACATTTAACCATTTTAGGGTAGATGCTTTAACACACTTCTCATGCCTCTTCCCAACCTTACACATCTCAGAAAATAAGACTATTTTTTAAAAAACACATTTTATTTTCTAAGTATTTGTCAGCATCCTCAGATTGACTCGGGATACAGCAATGAGGTAGGGACAAATGCTCAACATCATTTTCCCTGAGCAAAATGAGGGTTTGTATACAAGCTGTGGAGTGATTGCAGCAAAGCTTTTCTACTTCAGATTCTGAATCCTCACAGAGCAGCTCTTCGGATTAATATATTAACATTATTTATAGCCACTGGTCAAACAAGAAAGAGGAGTTTTCCCAGAACAGGAGGTCTCAGTGCCACAGTAGCTAAGCTTGAGGTAACCTCAGAGCCACACTTACTCTTTCTCAGTGAAGAATAACCCTTTTACAAGGTTAGAGATATTATGCCACCTAATTTCCACATTGTGTACCCAAATTGAAGTCTGAAGATCAAATAATCAGTCAGTCAGCTGAAGTGACAGGCAGTGTAGCAGGCATATATTTCAATTGAGACTAAGGGGATACAGCCCTACCAGTGCAGCTCAGAACTCTCAGGTCATTTGCACCTAGCTGGGTCCCCATCCACACAAACCAGCTGGTGCTGCCTTATGAGCAGTTTATTTGCATCAGGGGTGAATTCTCTCTGCTGATTTTGTTGGAGTAACACTTCAGTCTGTAAGGTGCACCAATTTCTTCTCCTTACAACAAAACGGCTTCTGTGGCCAGGATCTTTTAGATCACTCATATTGCTATTAAATGATGAAATTAAGACAGGCAATCTAGCCAACAAACTCTGTGAAGTAACCTCAAAAAGGATTTCCTAGCAACATATTTTAATAAAAAGAGAGGAAGCCACATAGCTAACAGGCTTCCTAAGCGATATCAGTCTAAAAACCATAAAGACTTATTTTTTTTTCATGCTGTATAGTGTAATAAGAATAACTAATGTTTTGGAAGCTTATAAACTACTTTAACCTATATAAGGTAAGAAATGCTCAGAATTGACACAAGCCATCTCCCTTTAGGATTTTATGTAAGTGAAGTCTGTAAGCAGGGCACCAAAAAATATTGTGGTGGGAGGGTGTAAAAAGACAGATGACCAGGAAGCCCCCTAAGAAAGTTGATTTTAATACAGATCTTGCACTGTCCTCCAGAATATTATAGTGTTAGAAAAAATGAGTACCTTTTTTCGTCATCTAAAAGCGCAGATAGCTACCAAGGAACTGTTATTCAAGATAAACTTCAGCACCCCACAGGATTTTCAGTTTAATAGTATGAAGTCAATTACATACCTGAAAAAGTAGACCAACACTTCTTTCATCTGAAGTCTAGTTCATCTTTTTCAATGTATGGAGAGATATGGGTAGCAGTATAAATTAGCACACTGCAGCTCTCATGGATAAGTTTCTATGTGCTATATGACAAATTTGTAAGTGTCAAGATGGGCACTTTAACCTGTGACCGAAATGTCAGGTATATAGCAGTGTGAACCCAAGAGGTTTTGCAGAAGCTGGGCAACAAGATTTCATATGCGTTACCATTGCTTTTTCACCAGATGATCTTATCACATGGCTGAACAGTGCAACTATGATTTGGAAGGGTACTCACAACTCATTTGTACCAAAGACACTGAATCTCTGTATTCCTGAATCTCTGTGTAGATATAAAGCAGGTATTTCACCACCACAAGGCCAAGCAGACACATTTATAATCAAGCTCTGACAAGCAACTGAAACTGCCCCCATCAAAACCCAACCAAACAAAAAAAAACCCTAACTAAAAACCTTTAAGAAGGCACTTTCAACCAATGAAAATAAATCCCAAACAAGATACTCCAGGTCAACTCCTTATCCCACTTTTCTAAACACTACCAACAACTACAGGACAAGTTCATCCTTTATTCTCTAGTTAAAGTTCTGTATATGAACTAGAAGTATGAAGTAATATCACTTCCTACCTGTTAAAATGAATTAAGTACCTCAAGAAATTTCTAAGGATTTTTCCAATTAGCACATAAAAGGGTTAAGGAGAGTAGGAAAATATCAGTGGGCCTGAACCAGTTGGTGGCAACACAATCAGTGTGGCTCATGGCTTTGCATGCATGACTATAGAACAACTACCAAGAACATGTGAAACAGATCACGAAGGAATAGCAACTTCTCTCAAAGTAGTAGAAAATAAAACTACAATCTCTATCAAAAATTAGTGTTTATCAGAAAAGTAGCATTCAGCTTCATGGATAAGGTTGAAACAGGAAAATACCTGAACAAAAACTATTACATACTAAATCATGACTGCTCCTACAAGCCAAACTGGGCCAATATATGCTGGAACTGCACCACAGTGTGATGGCCATCCTGTGACTCGACACAGGCTGAGTTCTGTACTAGACAGTGTAAACAAAAGATAAGGGGTGTCACATGTCTTTTTTATTCTCACTTTTCTTTCCCTGCAACTCCTATCCATCACATAATTTACTGAACTTTGAGAGATTAAGCCTTTTTCTGTGATACACACGCACCCACACACACAGGTTTATCACCTCCCTTAGTATGATCAGCCTTCTGTTGAAGACGACAGTGGAAAGTAAGGTTGATAAAATACACAGAATCAAAACCAACCCAAGCTAGAAATAAGATACTCTGGAAACACTGTCATGCATTCAAATAGAGTCCTCTGGAAGTCACACCTGTGACTTCCAAAAGCCCATGTAGAAGCACCAATCGCAGGATCAATACTACTAGCCGCACTACTCCTCAAGCTAGGAGGTTATGGTATCATACGAGTCTCAATATTAATAGACCCCATCTTACCTTACATACACTATCCATTCCTCACTCTAGCCCTATGAGGAGCACTAATAACCAGCTCAATCTATCTACGTCAAATTGACCTAAAATCCCTAATCGCTTACTCATCTGTCAGTCACACAGGATTAGTAATCGCCGCAGCTATAATCCAAACCCACTGATCATTTTCAGGAGCAATAATTCTGATAATCTCACACGGCCTGACCTCATCAATATTATTCTGTCTAGCCAACACCAACTATGAACGAGCTCACAGCTGAATTCTATTCTTAACACGAGGTCTACAACCCCTCCTACCACTCATAACCACCTGATGATTACTAGCAAACCTCACAAACATTGCCCTCCCCCCAACTACCAACCTTATAGCCGAACTAACAATCATAACCGCCCTCTTCAACTGATCCGCCTTCACCATCATCCTAACCAGAGCTGCAACTCTATTAACTGCATCTTACACCCTATTTATACTTCTCACAACCCAACGAGGAACCCCACCCACCTACATCACATCCATCCAAAATTCAAACACACGAGAACACATTCTAATAACCGTACACATCACACCCTCACTTCTTCTGATCTTAAAACCCGAACTAATCTCAGGTATCCCCTCATGCAAGCATAGTTTCAAATCAAACATTAGACTGTGATCCTAAAAATAGAAGTTAAACCCTTCTTGCCTGCCGAGGGGAGGTTTAATCAACAGAAACTGCTAACTTCTGCATCTGAGTCTAGAACCTCAGCCCCCTTGCTTTCAAAGGATAACAGCAATCCATTGGTCTTAGGAGCCACATATCTTGGTGCAAATCCAAGTGAAAGCAGTGGACCTCCCATTAATCCTTAATGCCTCCATACTCTTAACCCTAACAGTCTTTCTCACCCCTACTGTACTTCCACTCCTAATTAAAAACTACCAAAACTCACCTAATACTATTACACAGACTGTCAAAACTTCCTTCATCATCAGCCTAATCCCAATAAACACATTCATATATTCAGGGATAGAAAATATTACCTCCCACTGAGAATGAAAATTCATCATAAATTTTAAAATCCCCCTAACCCTGAAAATAGACCAATACTCACTTATATTCTTTCCCATCGCACTATTCGTAACCTGATCTATTCTACAATTTGCATCATGATACATAGCATCAGAGCCCCAAATTACAAAATTTTTCTCATTCCTCCTGATCTTTCTAATTGCTATACTAACCTTAACAATTGCTAACAACTTATTCCTCCTACTTATTGGCTGAGAAGGAGTCAGAATCATATCCTTTCTTCTAACTGGATGATGACATGGACGAGCAGAAGCTAACACTGCTGCACTCCAAGCTATTCTCTACAACCGCATTGGAGACATCGGGTTTATCTTATGCATAGCTTGACTACCTTCCACAACAAATTCCTGAGAAATTCAACTCACTCCTCCCAAAACCAAACTCCTCTTCTCCCTCTTCTAGGACTCATTTTAGCCGCTACAGGAAAATCCCAGAGACAGATGTCTTACTTTCACATCAGCAAACAGATTTTCTTGACAATCTGTGACCATTTTTATTGGAGAACTCAGTCATTTCAGAGTATGCACAAGCTAGACAGAGTTTATGCTGACAATTCAAACTAGCTTTCAGTTACAGCTGCCTCACCTACCTACTGAGACAGCAATTGATAGCCTCATTTTTCAGACTGCTTTGCAGTACAATCTTGGTTCTGCACATTGTTATCAAAACCCAGGCTGCCTGGCTCAAGTTCATATTATATTACTTATGCTACCTGTGCAACACTAACAGTACTGTACATCTGCCCTCAGAGAAAAGTGGCATCACCTTCAACACTAAGAACTTAAAGAGGGGTTGGAAACAGTATATTTTAGAGCATTTATGGTGAATCAGATAGTATACCTTCTTTTAGAGAATAGATAAGATAAAGTGTTGAAACAAAACTGGTAAAATTTGTAAATAAAATAGAGATCTCTTCTCATAAGACCTGTGAAATACTCAGGCATTTATACAATCTAATTGTAAAAAACTGCAAATTAACCTGATTTAACTATATTGGTATGAACCAGTTTAAATAAGTAAAGGACTACACTACACAAAGTTTTTAATTTCCAACCAATAGAGGTTGACCTAATAGGGACTTACTGACAAAACTATTTACACCTTAGCAATATGTAAACCAAAAAGAAACTATGATTTTGATTATGTAGCTTATTCTTAGTTCTGCTATCTGGAGTACTCATGCAACTCAAAAAAGCTTTACATCAGTATTATCAATTTGATATCATACAAATTACTCATGTAAGTGACTACAAGCAGAATTAACTTTTCCTTCAAACACATTTTCAGACACGACTTGTTACTGCATTGCTTTCCCTCTCACTGCAATTAAGGTCCATGGAACTGAACATCTCATTGCCGGAATCCATAAGGACTTTCCCCCCAATTTTGCATATTAGATTTTATTTATTACACTGGAAACAAAACATTTGCAAAGAGCCAGTGGTTGAAATTTGTCAAGTCAGTAGCTACAGCTTCATGGAAAATTATAACTGTCATCAAAGCGAACAGCAAAGCAGGAATTACACAGTAAATCAGCCTGTGAGGTGCAAAGCTGTTCCATGTGAATGCGTTGAGAAACCTTTTCCTCTCAGCATTTTATACTCCAGATACTCCTCTGACACTTTCTGTAATCAAATTGTATTAAACAAAATCTTTATTCAGGTATCTGGAAGCATAGTTTTGTATTTTAGAATGCAAACTCTGAAATGCAATTGGACATCTCCTTTTTTCATGACAGAAAAGCTGTAAGAGGGCACATTCCTTATTGAAGGCATCTATATGCTTCTTCAACCATATAAAAATAAAAAGGTAAAATACAGAAAAAACCTGAAAAGTCTTTGAAATAATTTAGAATATTTAAACTGTTTTGTAATTTCAGAATGAAGACACAAAGACAATTCATGTAAGAACATACTAAAATTACTTTAAAACAGCAAACTTTCAGGAATGCCACATTTTACTATGTCATGGTTTTGTATTAGCTTCAATTTTACTAATCTTTTGCAACAAGAACCTTCACACCTCTCAGTGAGTGCCTTTCTGTGGGGAAAGGCAGACTTCAACCCTTGTTCTTGGGGTTTTTTTTGAGGTGCAGAAATCTTCTGCAGGACTTGCAAAGTTACTGAGACCATCAGGTTCATATAACCTGTAAGTAACTGCAACGTCAAGTCATGACTTTCAGGTCACCCTTAATTCTGGAAATATTCATTAGCTTTCCGTGACAGAAGATTCTTATCCTTGCTTCCCTCTCTCACATGGCATTCCATATGGCATACCATAAATTGCATATCACTTCAATTCTGCTCCAGTTTTACTACGATTTGTGGAATAGACAGAATGAAGGAAGGCAAAAAAAGGCATCCTCCCCTAAGTGCCCCCATCTAGCTTGAAGACCAAGTAAACCAACGTAAAGAAAGAATATTTCCTACCACAAACCAAAATACCGGCCCTGTTATAGTCAGGTTTTGTGCTCCTTTTATTCATAAATATAATCTGCCTACACTCACCGAACTCTTAGGTGATGTGAGGGAAAGTTTTCTAATTGTACAGTACATATCCACTAACTTTAATAAATGATATCCAGACATGGTTTCCAGTCATTTTCCAGAAGTCTTTTATACACAAAAGGCTCCTACCATTAACTAATTCATTAATAATTTCTCATCAGCTGCTTACTGTCAACACTCACAGCTTCTTCTACCAACTCCAACATGGTTGTCCATGTTAGACCTGCTCTTGAAAACTTCTGCAGCTAGAAATCTGCCAGTAAGAAAAATTCAAATAATAAACAAGAATAAAAAATTTGTGGACAAAAATTGATATAGCATATGCATATTGTGTGTAGTACTCACCCCTCAGCAAGTATGAGTCTCTTCCACTACAAAATTTAAGTTTCAGTTTACCCTACAAGTTATTCTGAATGACGAGGCATTAAAGACTTTACAGCTGAAATACCTCTCACAATACCTCTTCCACCCTTCCTTGCATGTAAAGAAATGAGTTCAGTTTCACCTTCCCAGCTACTCACAGCACTTTCTGTAGCCATAATAGAACTCTGCTTTGAATTTCTCCTCTTTCAACAGAGAAGTTAGAAGTTATCCCAAGAAAAATAAGAGTGCATCCTGCTTTGTGAGGGAAAAAGAAGATATGTGCATGAAGCAAGGGAACAGAACTCCCACTTGAATCAGAGAACACTTTAGAGTCAAAACCCAAGTGAGATGAGGTGGCTGCGCACTCCGGCATACAGCAGATCAATAGAGGCTCTAGAAGTGATAAGAAATGGGAAATAAAGGTTGACACCAATTGCCATTCCAAGGAAGTGTTATTTGACAGGACACATGCATGCTACAGTTCCCAAGAGCGTTAAGACAGGAAATCCTAAAGGATGTCCTGTAGGTCATATTTCAAATTTGAAGGATTCAGAAGCCTAGGAGCCAGAAACGCCTCTTAGGATGAAAACAGCAGGAAGCAAATTTACAATTAGGAATATTGCTCTCTGAGTTCACAAGCAAATCTACTTTACTGTAGGTCTTAAGCATTTTTCTGCTTTACCCTTTGACAAATTTAGAAGAAACATTTCCATGCAAATTTTCTGATAATTTTAATTCATACCAGTTTTATCTGTCACTCTCCTACATATTTTTAGTTACTTGTTGAAGATCACTTAACTATGTCTAGTTAAAGTGTCAAACAAGAGAACAGGAAAAGAAGAAGATATCTATTCTAAGGACTTCAGAGAGTAAAGTGTCTGGTTTGGAAATGAGATAACACATAAGGGGAATTTTTCACTTGATTCTTACTAGGTTTGTATTCTTGCAATGTTTTTGAGATTCCCCAGAAATAAAATAAGAAAAAAAAATCCATAAAATTTATTATTACTTTCCCTAATTTCTTGAGCTTCCATGGAGAGCAGTCTTATCTAATAGGCTATAAAACATAAATCTCCATTTAGCACATTGGGAATCTGCTTCCTACCCAAAAGAAGGAAGCACCATCTTATGTAATGTAACATGTAATCATTTTAAACTATTCCACAGGTCCCCAACAAAGGGATTTTGAGTCTGAAAATTAAAATTAAAACACTAGTCAGGGTAATGTTCTTAAAAAAAAAATTAATAAAAATAAAGCCAAAATAAAACAGAATTTTATCAGCCAAGAATTAAATTCAATTTGAAAAATAGTAACTTTTCTGTTTTATATGGCCAACTTAACTTTTTACAACAAAGAATTTAGTCACATATATGTGACATATGTGAAATATATACTAAATACAAATAGTCATTTAATACAAAAATTATTATGACTCCTTAATAACTAATACTCTTTAAAAGTATGAATATTCTCTAAAGTTTAGGCAAATCCAAGTCTCATTCGTAGGTCTTCCAGAAAGAGAAACATCTCCTAGCAAGCAAATTAGCTACGAATACATCAAAACCTGTTTATTTCTTTACCTCTTAGACTGAGAAGCTACTTTCAAGCATAAAATCAGTCATGAAACAAAGGCAGGCAACTTCAGTCTTACAAATTGGCCCTCCTGTGGGAGAGCTTCCAAATACCACTCCCCTACTAAGATGCCAGGCTTTCTTAGACATATCAGCTGACAGAAACCAAGGCAGAACTCTTGTCACTTCAGAATTACATTTCCTTGCCACTTATTTTGGTTCTTCATATAATATGCCTGCAGAGGTAATTTGGTGCAGCATGTGTCAGTCTGGTTGATCACTGAAGTAGATTTGTGTTAGTGCCTGAGGTAAGGGATCAAGCTACAACAACCCATTAATGTAGAACCAGAGCAATAAATTATTCTTTTTTAAATACACAGATTACTTTTATTTGTTTTAAACAGAGCATCCATACTTTATATTTGAAACTATGAAAATAAAAAAGAGAGTCTCTGTAACTTGCCCATTACTACTAAAACACTGAAAATGAATACGACTGTTCCTTGAGCTGTCAGTGAAAGACATCACAAATATAATGGCAGTTTCTTTGAAACTGCAGTTTCCACTTTAAAATCAAGCAATCCCAATGGCATCAGTAAAACTAACTGCTGCAATTGAATTTGCACAACTAAAATTTGCAGCTCCTGAGCTTGTAATTTTAGAGAAAACAGAGAAGATACTTTGGACTGATCAGCACAAAGACCACAAAAGGATAAGGGCAATGACTACCTGAAGAACATGAATAACAAATGTATCTTTTCTGAAGGTGACACTAGAAAGACCATGTCTTTTGACCATGAGGTTTCTATGTGAAAAGTGCTGAAGAAGCTGGAATCTACATCAGGCCAAGTGCTTACCAACACTTCACAGAATCATAGCATCACAGAATGGTTTGGGTTGGATAGGATCTTAGATCATCTAATTTCAACCCATCCCCCCACCACAGGCAGGGTCACCTACCACTAGCCCAGGTTGCTCAAAGCCCCATTCAACCTGGCCTTGAACACTTCCAGGGATTGGGCATGTACAGCTTCTCTGGGCGATCTGTTCCAGCATCTCACCACCTTCATAGCGAGTAATTTCTTTCTAATATCAAAGCTAAACCTACCCTCTTTCAGTTTAATTTACACAAGGACTTTCAGCAGCAGCCATCTGTATTGACACTCACACAGTACCTATCCTACTGCTTCTTATAAAGCAAAGTAATCTCACATGCCTCTGAATAAAACTCACACCCTGCTCCTGTGCCCCACACCCCCACCTACACACACATGCTGACAGCATACAGAGCCAGGCCACGTAAACAGGGATTATGGATCCTACATATGTATGCATACTATATATAAAATGCATGTATGTATATATGTATATTTATAGGTTGTATTTATTCTACATGCACAAAGACTGAAGGTCCTTCAGGAGGTCTTTCAGTGTCCTGTCTCTCTGAAAAATCCTGTGCTCTGTGCTCTCTTTTCCAAGATACTCCAAGGCCAGCATGTGCTGAAGCTAAAAGCCCTACGTAATACTATATCCATCCATATATACACAAACATATACGTATACATAATAAGCTAAGCTTAGCAAATGCCAAGTGTGGACTGGTAAAGAAAAACAGGGTTTTATTTTATTTCTGAGTTAGTTAACTAGACTTAACAGTTGTGCAGTTAGATTGCTAGCCCATTTCAAAGACGTGATTTTTTGTTATTCCAGCAACCAAGCTTTCAAAGCAATTTTGATTTTTACAAGATGACATCATGAGATGGCTGTGTATATATGGCTGTATTTTCCACATAGTTTTCATAGATGTTCAAGGTCCTTCAGAGTTCTGCCCTGTGCTGCACTCTTTGAAAAGCTCCTTTAACACAAACCTTGAACATGTATTTGCCCACATCTTCCAAAAAGATTTTTGCAATTTCCATATGGCATCCTTCCTACAGACTTTCACAGCAGACCTGTCCATAAAGAAACTACCCCCTCTCTTAATCCTTGACATAATTAAACCATTAATTGCTTTTGTTTCTAACCCTGCATTTCTTTTGCTTGTTCTTCATCAGTCTACCTTTTCACATCTCATTTCAAATTGAACAAAGGCTTTTCAGAACAAAGATAAGCAATTTTATGTAACTATACCATGTACAGAAAACTAAGACCACTGGACCACTAAACACTACCAAGATGTGCAGAAACAGCAGCACCAATCCATGTTCTTACCTTTGTTTTACATATTAAAAGAGAATGCGGGCCAGTAATTCACCAAGCACTTTTCAGAACCTCCATTCCAAGTTTCATCTTCACAAGGGAGTTGCCTCATTATCACTATCACATGCACATACTGAGAGAAATACATAAATCTTCAACCAGCCTCCATTTCAATGGGATCCTAAGAGAATTCATTATTACAAAGCCTAAATTTTACATTTGTTTGGGGAGAACAAGGAAACAAATGTTCTTTGCCAAAATGTTCTTTCCCTATGGTAAAAGAAACAAAGACAGAGATCATATTTTCACAATACTACAACACTCATCTGAAAGCAGCCATCTCTCTTACCTCTGAACTTTCTAAACATTCAATCAGTCTTTAAAATCCCAGAAACTCAAAAGCTACATGTGCTCTGCTTAGCTTTAGGTTTTTTTCCTGGCTTTTACTTTAAAAGAGCCTTATAATTTTTCTGAACTTACTAATCAAAACCAAATGCCAGCATATGAAAATACTACTTGCTGTATTAAAAGTTTATTTTCTTTTCTTTTTTACTACTGAGACATGAGTTCAAACTTCAGTCTTACAAGAAGAATCTAAAATATGTCTCTCTAGAAGTTAAATTAAAATTTTAAAGCAGGATCCATGACATCCCAATTGAAACAAAATCCTTACTCTAAAGAGATATTCAAAGTAGAAAATACTTCTCTCGTGACACTGATATTTTACCCTTTGAGTGATATGTTATTAGACGGTTATTATCCAAGAAATGCTATTTTCTTGTTTGAATCAGGCAGTTCTACCTGTCTGAAGGTAGGAAAAGAAGAAACAACCCTGAACTGTGTCTGTTGTGAACAGGCTGAGACTCAGCTATTGCATTTAAGGGAAACTACAAGCCCATTTTAGAGGAAACAGGCTGAAAATCTTTTCTCCACATATCTCTCATTGTTCATGTTTTGTAAACGTGATAACAGATAAACTTTTTAAAAACCCTTTAAACACTCCCCCCCCAACACAGGCATTTTCACAAAGGGGAGAAAAACATATTGAAAAAAACTTGCAGTCTCTGCCTGTAATGTGAACAAACGTTGAATCTCAACTACCACCACCAAATGCCTGAAACTCAGTAGTTTTCATTGTAATCTAACAAAAAGTCACATGACAGTTTTATCTTCTGAATTTTTAATGAAAATTAACAGGCCTCCAAATATAAAAATTTGCCTCTTAACCACTGATGATCCAGATTCAGTGTCAAAATTCCACTCAGAAGTTTCTTTGCATTGTTGCATTTACTCCATTCAAAATTACATTACAAAGTAAATGGAATTTCCTCTTTGAAAAGACTGCAGGATTTAGCTGACATTACTTATACTCAGCACAACTGGGAGCAACACAAGTTTAGCTTTCCCAAAAAGCTGCAATACCAAGAAACTAAATCAACACCACATGCGGAGAATTTCATTTTCCAAAGAAGTTTAAAATGTTAGAGAAATGAGCTCATAAATAGCTTTTCTTTAAAATGTTTCTGAAAACTACTTTGTGCGTTTCATTGTCCTTTAGGCTATGCTGAAATTGTCAACACAAGTGTAACAGGATACATTCACTATTCCAAAGTCTCAGTTGTCACCTACCAGCTCTATCATCCCTCCACCATCCATTCCATTCTTAGTTGTACAGAGACAATGTAAATAAATAATGGTCTGAAATAAACTTTAGTGAGATTGAGGAATAGATTGTTTTCCTGACTTTTTTTTCTCAGCAAATACTTTTCAAAGGAAAAGAGCTCCAACAGTTCTTCCCTCCACCCTTCCAAAACTCATTATTTGTCTTCCTTTTATCAACAAAGTGCAGACTTTTCCTCATCATGCGTTCTTGGAAAACAGTTGAGAAGCTGATGACTCCTATCCCATTCTTACTGCTAATTAAAAAAAAAAAAAAAAAAAAAAAAAAAATCCACACCACAAATACTTTCCTCAAAAAAAATGAAACTTAGTTATGTTTAACATGGCTAAGTAAAAAAATCTAATCCAAAATCTGATTTTGTTTTAAAACAGCAAGAGGAAAGAAGATGCAAATTCAGTATCAGACAGCTTTATGTTGATGAATATGAAACAAAACAGGAATAAGGCTTCTGCATTCATATTTCAAGTTATTCTGAGAAGCTGTTTGTATTATTATTATTATGAGGCAAATCTGGCTTAGTAATAAACCTGCTGTGGATTAGAAACTATTAGGCTCAGTTTCACTATACCCATGTGTACAACTGAGACCATTACAGGCACATAGGGGGTGATAAACAGGCTCCTCAATGAAAGTATTTCCACCTAGCTGCCTTGAAAATTGATCAGCAAGAACTTGTAACTGGAAAGGAAAAGGTGGAGAGATATTCAGTGTTCATTTCTCTTAAATTTCTCTGTGAAAGGCATGCACACATAGTTGTTGATGAAAAAACTTCATTTAGGAAATTCCCCCTGTGAACAGGCAGCCCCTTCCTCCTGTGCAGCATAACTAAACTGCTTTAAAGTCTCTCTTATCAGACCCAAGAACTGGCCACCCTTATTTACTGAAATCAAGTATATAATCTTATATATGTCAGATGAAGCTTTTGAGCAGTGTTCCCTGCTTGTATTTTTGGTGGGTTTTTTTGTTGGTGTTTTTAATTTTTTTTCTTAGGAGGGGAAATTCTGGTGTGTAAATCATACAGAAGCAGAAAGGTAACAGATGGTTGCTGGAGCCATGCCACAGAAAAAGCAGTGGCTGACAGTATCTCTTATCCCTTAGCAGCTGTAGATAAAACCTTGACAGTTCAGGATAAAATTTCATAAAAAAAAAGGACCTGCTGACAAATGAAAAAAAAAAAACCCACAAAAAAAAATCCACTGGAGAAAACTATGCAAAGATATCATATAGAGATAATTTCATGTATTTAAAAGATTTTCTACATACATGAGAGATGAGATGCCTTTCCTAAACAGAGGTTTTGCAATTTGGCTACCCATGGCAAACTTGGGATGGTAAAGCCATAGGAGAAATTAAACCTTCTTATCCAACTTTTTCCTGAAAAACCAGAAAACATCTAAAAGATCCCCTATATGCCCATTTGTGTGCAGCCAGAACTTTACAAGACATTTGGCAGCTACTGTGATGCAGAAAAATGTCAAGCCTTCCTTATTAAAAGCTATTGAAAGCAATCACAGAATTACACAAAAACCTCAAAAGGCATAAAAAGGGTAGTCCCTTACAAAAGCCAACTTCTTGCAGGGAAAAAAAAAAAAAAATCCATTCACTTTAAGGCCATCCAGGGCCATAAATCTACATAAATCCTGTATGTAATTATAAGATCACTTCACCAAACAACAGAGGCCACTTCTATCCATGAATCATTGGACACAAATTACAACCAACCAAAACAGTTCAAACCTTTGGTGTCTTCAACTACTTCACTGACAGCAAAATACCTGTTGTGAGCGGGTAACTCACGGCAACCTCACGTTTCCCATCTGCAGCTCCAAGCACTGACCCAGACCGGGCACAGCAGCAATGCCACTCAGCTAGCAGGAAAGCTGCAACACCTTGGAAAAACAAAAACTTGCAGGTTCTCCAGGCTCACCCTCTGCCTAGACTCCTAGCAGGCATCTCCTGGCCTTGCAGGGAGTCCAGAAAAGGGACCACTTTCCACATTAGCAGCAAGAGCCGGAATAAGTGAGGCTGATGGATCAGCACAGATTCTGAGAGAGAGTAACAATGAAATGTTACACAACCCTGCCTAACAGGAAGGTGAGGGAGTTGTTTATACCACCTGTGTTGTCGGTCCTTTCCTCTCACTTCCACCAACATACACACAAGATTGCTTTGCTTTAGCTGCGGCTATCAGGCACAGACTTTCAAACTAAGTTTTATTCTCAATATGCTCAAATTCAGGTAGGTGGAAAGAAAAACATGGCATGACAGAATAAAAACAAGAAGTCAGCCCTCCTCTTGGAAAAGAAGTCTATGAAATAAATACATCATGTCCTCCTATAGAAGCAAAATATTATCAAGCTAACTCCAAATGATTTCTAAAGAGTAAAAAACTAAATTTAAATACTTTCTTTAAACTTGTGTAGCTTTTGCTTATTTCCTGAAGTAAATGACTTGTTTTATCTTGGGACAGAGTTTACACAGCTTCTCCTTTCCCCACATGTGCCTTCCTCCTCCCTATTTTTACCCCTGGTATGTTCAGGAAACCTAGACATCTCCTTCTGCCCTCCCTTGGCCTAAGAAACTCTGTCTCTTTCTTTCCAGGTTTTGGGCTATCCAGATCCCTCCACTTCACTGCATAGCAAGGACAAGTACCCCAAATTACTAGTGGTAGATGACAAGCTAAGCAGCAAGTGATCCTACTGGTCCTGCAGTGGCTGAGAAAAACCAACCAACCAAAACCAACCAAGTAAAAAGAACAAATATTTCACACTAAGTCTAGAGACTAGGAGTTTCCCTGGCAACAATGGCTGCAGTTTCCAATGGCATCAGTGGTGTCTTTGGCTTCCTAGGAAACCACTTGCTTAATGCTAAGAACTGTGATGTATCTCTGAAACTTGTTCATTGAGCTCCCAAAGGGACAGAGGAGTGGGAAGAGAAAGAACAGTCTAAGTGAAGATGGTGGAGATCACCAGGGGAATGGCAATGCACCAGAGAAATAAAGGCTAGGGGCTGGACTTCACATCAGGCTCTGAGCCCAAAGGAGGGCTATGAGGATGGAGAATGGCCTGGAGGGGATGCTATACAAGGAGGTCACTATTCAGCCTGGAGGAGACTGAGGTCTGAGGGCAGACCTCATTACAACTACAACTTCTTTGTGATGGGAAGTGGAAGGGCCTTCTTCTCTGTGGTGACCAGTGACAGGACCTGAGGGAATGGCCTGAAGTTGTGTCAGCGGAGATTCAGGTTAGATGTAAGAAAAGATTCTTCGCCCAGAGAGTGGTTGGGTGCTGGAATAGGCTCCTCAGGGAAGTGGTCACAGCACCAAGCCTGGCAGAGTACAAGAAGGGTTTGGATAATACTCTGTGGCACACGGTGTGACTCTTGGTGATGGTCCTATCCAAAGTCAAGAGCTGAACTTCGATGGTCCTTATGGGTTCCTTCCAACTCAGAATATTTTGTGATTCTGGCAGAGTGAGCTGGCAGAGATCTGTCTATTCCCATCTCACATATTTAATCTACATAGAGCTGAAGTTCTTAAAGTCAACCTCTTAATTTATAAAAGCTGCACAGTTCTGCAAAAAAACTAAAAAAAGCTGTTGATCATTCTTTCCCTTCAAACATTTTTAACTCTGCTCTACACTAGAAATATCTTTTTCAGCAAAATCTTGGTGTTATTATCTTGTAAAAATGTCCTTCACTCTCAATGCTGGCTTTTGTTTCCTGCTTATAAAACAGTTGTGCTATAATACACTGAGGTCCAGCTTCTCAAACTAACAACCTCTGCATGACAATTTATGTCTCAGTATCGAGGATGATTTTTAGTTACTTCTTTTAATGAAAAAATTGAGACTATGTGTCCTGGTTTTATCTACCTTCTTCAAAACTTCCCCCATTCATCTTCTCCAACTAACTGATTTCCTCTCCCTCCCTTGCTCCCATCATGCTTCCCATGGAAGTAAAAGCAAGATTATCCTTTGAACTTCAAAGCACCTTAAAAATCTAACTTATTCTCAACATCCCTGTAAACAGTAAGATCATTATTATCCATTTGGCTGATGAGATGTCCAAGAGCTACTACTGAGAAGCTTCTTATGTGGTTTATCTTGCCAGGAGATCATAACAACTTACTTGAGCCCAGTAAAGCCTGAAGGCATGATTCTTCTCCATGTTTTTAATTTCTGGTTAGAAAAAATACTCATAACGTTTCCTGCCTCTTACAGCCTGCCATCACAGGAAGGCACCACACATATTTTGCATCTGTCAAAGTTTGCAAATGAGACACAGGATGCTGAGCAAAATGTGTGGCAAACAAAGACAGAAACTATAGAGATGCATATTTGCCATTAGGAACTCAGTTATGCCATGCAACAACCGTAAAGGAGCTATGGAGAGTATGATGTACATTGTCCACTTGCTTCTTCCTGGATGAATGAAGCCATTAAAATACACAACACATGAAGAAAGAAAGAGTGGAAAGAGCTTTGTTGCTGTTCTTCAAGTGGCAGACCAGCACTGGGGAGGAAGGAAGGTGAGAAATAACAAAACAATTAAAATAGGAAACATCAGTATTGTCTCCTTCCCAGTTATTAGATGCGCACTTACCAACATTATGTGACACTCCTGCCAGTGTCTCCTGAATGCCCTGCATCACTGACAGGTACAGAAGTGGCTTTTCATTTCTCTCCCTTCAGCACAGGGGAAAGGAATTACCTTCTGGTAGAGGGAGAGGATGGGAAAAGCTAAACTTGCAGACCAAAACAAAAGACAAGGCATCATCTCTCTCAAAATTATACATACCAAATAAAATGGCTACACATAACCTGTTCTACTCTGCTCATAGTTTAGGAACTGTAAACACCCCTGGACAGACTCAATATTTAAACTCCATGAACTAGCACCATTCATGTTACTGTAATATATTGAAACTGTGATGTTCTGTGATTGCAGCAGGGCAAGTTTGCTAATGATAGGATCAGATTTCTTTAAAGAGAGGATGGCAACAAAATTGAGTGGCCTCCTGCACTGTCAATAAAATGGTACTAGTCAGAAAGGAGAGAAAAATGTGAAGTAACTTCATTAGCTAAAAGTGCAGTCACTTCATTCCCGTAGATTACAGTTCAAGGATGTTTTATTTTTTGTTTAGTTTTGCTTGGTTGTGGTTTCCCCCCACCCTCCCCAAGCATTTCTCCCAGAGAAAGGAGGTTGCTAAACAATATGGGGCAAATTTTAGAGAGAAAAAAAAAGCCAATACAGGTAGATGCTTCTGTACATACTGAATTGCATTTGTGCCACTGTGGAATGACTCCACCTGTGTCCAGTGCATCCCCAGCCATTTGTAAACTACCTCAATGTAAACAGTGGAAAGAAAGGAATTGTGTGCTCAAATACACATATAAATAAGTTTTACAAGTTCTGGATATCAATTCTCTACCTCACCATAAGCTGACACTTGCATGGACCAGTTAGATTCTTGTTTATTTTGCTATGCTCAAACCAGAACTAAATATTCCCTAGGAAGTGTTTTCCAGCTAAATCCTGAAATACCAAACTAACAGACTGTAGGACACTCTGTGGATTCCATCCTCATCTATTTTAAGGAAGTAGGTTTGATCTGAAATTACCTTCATGAGGAAACAGAAACAGATTGCGGTTTATTTTATCATACCTGCTATGTTTTCTAAAAACTAATTTGTGCTTTAGAAGTCCTGCCTTCCATGTAGAAGATATCTGTATGAAGAACTGTGATGTGCTCCAGACTTGCTATTCTTGAATTGGGTGTATTTTTATGCTGTTTAGACTCTTCAAATTTACTCTTTTAGGGTCAGCTTTTCATACTCAGAGGATAATTTCTGCATAGGGAAAATAAACCTGGTATTTCCTTGCTGAATGAAAGATAAAGACAGAGCTACAAAACGAGTACTCCCAAACACCATCCACTTGGTTCTACCAATACAGGGGTCCTGGTCCATGTAAACTTGATGCAAAAAAAAAGTATTAGTAGGGTGTTAGTAGGACCTAGAAAGTTGAATCATTTACTTCTGGAGGTAAGCCTACACTGCCTACATTTACAAGCTCCGATTCACTAGAAGTATGTTTCCCACAATTTCCTTACTACCACCACCTTTGGAGAATCACCTTCCCCTTCACCCTTAATTTCAGATAAGGGTAAGAGGGGCTTTGAAAATTATTAAGTGAAAAAGAGAGCTGCCTATCATGCACTATGTCATATAAAAGCAGGAAGGAATATCTGCAAGTCCTGTTCTATCTCATCCAGACTAGGAATGTGAACTTCAATCTTCTCCACCTTGGTTTTGAGTTACACCAGAAACCCACCAAACTCATCAATTCCATGGGATTCTGAAAACCCCATTTCAAGTCTCAGGCCTGAAAACAGCAGTGCTGCCACTAGCTACATTGTAGTCACAGCAAAGACTTCTACCTCACCAGAAATTTCTTTCTGAAGGTGACTCTTCCCAAAGAACCTACCAGACATGTTCCTACTAAGACTTCCAACATCCCACACATGCAGATTTATACTGTTATTTTGTTACCTCTTTAGACTGTTCCAAGTGCCTGGCTGCTACTTAGATTTACAGGAAACTAACACTATTAACACTGCGATAATTCTTGGAACAAAGTGAGATTAAATATATGGAGAAGACTCCTGCAGAAACATGTATCTTTTAACAGGCTGTGTTCCAAACTCTGTGTGTTAATCTCATAAGCAGTGTACTGGAGCACAGAAAGTTACCTAGAGTTTATTTTACTACTATCATTTGTCCTAAAGAAAAAGAATATTCTCTAGATTGTATTTTGCAAATGTGGAGCTCATTTTTGGGGAGCGGGGCGGGGCGGGGGGGGGGGGGGGAGAATAAATAAAAAAAATAAAAAAAATAAAGAGATGAGTTTTGAAACTTACAGTTCAAACAAAATGTTCTGATCTAATTTATATCCTTTCATAAGTATAAAGAAATACAATTTAAAAGTCTAGAAGATAAACAGACTGCTCTGTCATCTTCTGCTTAGGAGGAAATTAAGGTCGGCATAGGTAATGAAATGGGAAGTTGACTCTGAAAGGTAGAACCACGCAGAAATGTTCCAGGGTATTACAGTTAAATCATGCAATACCTGGAAAACTCTGTTTCTATGCTGACCTACACCCAGACAGTTCTAAAGGTGAGAACTGCTACAAGACAGCTGGTTTTAACTTTTTTTCTTGCAACATGATTCATATTTTTTTTTTTTTTTTAAACAAGACCTCAATTCTTATTGCCGTCTGTTCTATAATGAATAATGAGCTTTTACAGCTTTATTCCCCTAATTACCCCACTTTTTCTGAATAGTTAGTTCTAAAGGTTCTGAAACACGTAAAAGGTGAAGCCATAAAGGCAACTTTTAAGTGTAGATCAATATAATTAAATGCAATATGAAAAATGGACACTGAACTCTGAAATCCACTTTAGCAGCCATAATGTAGTGTATTCCATGTAATTCTTGCTGTTAACTCAGCTTCTGGCCAGCTTTTTTGCCACAGAAGATTACTTGTTTACCAGTGTGTAATAAAAATAAAAACAGGTGAGAAGTCACACAACAATGAAGGAAACATGCAGACTGGACATATCAAACTAGACACAGTTCATAAAAAAGCAGAAACACTGCTACCATAAAACCTCTTTGGTATTTAACTAAAGGATGAGAAAAAGTTCTATTTTTCATCTGTTATGCAGTAAGTGCAATTTATCAGCTAGAGTACATGTACATGCTTTCTTAGTCAGCTAAAACCTCAAAAATCAAGAAATTTGTACACATTTGTCAAGTCTGGATTTTGGAGTAAAAACTGGAAACCACATAGACTGACAATTCGATACCTGCATTTCTATTCCTAGAACTCCCCAGTTCCTCTAAAATCTAGGGATAAACAAAATAAAATTGAGGAATAAAATAATAAAAATACAAAATATAGGAATAGAGACACCATAGATAATTTGCTGGTGCCAAAAGACAGCACGAAAGTAGGCTGGAAAATATCACATTAACATATATTTCTGAAACTTTAAAATACTCAAGACTTCTCTCATTCACAGTTCAGTAGAAATCAAATAATTAAAAAAAATATTGTGTTCTTTCCTTCCTTATGCCAGTTTTTCATGTAAGAGATTATGCCATGAAACAGTTTATATCACAGCCCTACTGCATATTTCTCTTCCTTTTTTGATATGAAGTAAACATAAAAGAATGCTCTGAAGAATCAATCTGTAATGATATCAGCTGTAACGATATCACCTTTTCAGTTTCCCACATACAGGACTTATTTTATTTCTGACAGTGATAAGGGGCTTATTTTCTTTTTAAACAACAAAGCCTCACACTCTACAACAGTATGGATGTGTAAAGTTTTTTACTACCCGTTTATGGGCTCATATGAGTTAACATTTCACCTGCATAAATTAAAAATTATCCCCTGCCACAAACTTGACTGTAAATTTCTTTATTCTTTTCTTTTAAACTTTTGTCCTAAACTTTAAGCTAATGAACATTAAGCTGCATTTTATGACAATTGGATGATGCAGAACAGATGCTGAGCTAAAATTTCATTTGCCAAATGTCAGCTCAGAACACATATTTAAAACTGGAATATTAGTAAGACAAACTACATGGTGAAAACAATAGAGAAAATTGTCAACTACATCAATGCCTGCCAACCATTTTTCTGGGACTTCAGATAGAAATTCTGCCTGAACTGAAGACTCCAGAAAATGATGTTCAGTTTTAGGAACATTAATTGCTTATTAGGGTGAGTATGTTCTCTTCTAGATATCTATTTTTTCATCTTGAGCTGACTGATACATAGTAAATGCTAATCAAAAGCCTGCAATTCGTATGCTTTTCTCTTGCAGATTTTCTTTTGCTAGCGAGTCTTTGTTTGGAACTCTGGTTGGACAGGTAGGTTCAGGGTCTGAAAAGGTTGCCTGCTATTCCCCTCCATGATTCAGGACAGACACAAAACACTCCAACCAACCAGCCAACCAAAGTACCAACAGAGCTCTAAGGAAACTGGCAACTCCCGAGTTGACAAAGTCCATCCGCTGACCAACATGTTTATGTCTTTCTTGCTGTGTAAGGTATAAATGATAACCCTTTGAGACATACAATGCAACTTAACACAGCCACTGAAAGCATTTTTGCACTTGGGCCATGTTTTCCTTTACCTAGTTACATCTAATATGTGTTACCCTAAATAATTTCTGTCCTTACACATTATTTTTTCAAGCATCTGGAAAGTCTTCCATCTTATCACTTCCACACTTGTAATTTACCCACATTTCTGTAAACTATTCCGAGAAACCAACATATTAAAAGCATCCTGATTGCTTTTGTTACTTTTCTCCAAACTGCTTTCATATTTTCAACGTCTTTCCTATGGCTCAATGATCAGCAACTGCTGTAGGCCACAAACAGTGTCACAAGCCAGTCTGCCTAGGTGGACTATAGTTTCTGCGGACTAAAACACAACATACTTAAGTGTTTCTGACATTTCTTCATCAGGATTAGTCAAACCAATAAGTAAGGGCAGAACTACTAAGTAAGAGACACCACACACAGTTCATGGATCAAATGAACGAAATCAAGAGTAATGCAAACCTATTTTACCAAAGTTATTTTCTGCAAATAACCTTTTCTTAAAAAGATACTATGTCCAGGATCTGTAGAGATACTGTAAATATGTCTTTCCTGTCTATAGGGAATAGCACCTTCAATATCATCATTGCTCTGGGTCAAGGATAGGAAGGGGAGGAGTCAGTTCATATTTATTTATTTTTCCAAATTTCTGAAAGAAAAGCTAAGAGGGGAAAAAAAAAGATTGTAGAGAGAAGTTTTCTCAGCAAGTAAAACACTGTAATGGCAGAAGTAGCTGAAAGCAATGATGTTTCTGATGTGCTGTAAAATGTTATCTGCTGCTGTGTCCCTGGGTGGAGAGACAGATAGAACTGCTATAATGCTGAACAAAGAGAGAATCAGTTTATAAATTCTCTTCTTTTTTAATTCAGGGAAAGAAACCTTTTCAAATTGTTGCTTAAACACTTCCAGCATTTTTTTTGATGGCAAATTTTTGTCTTGTATCATTAAATTAAACATATCAATAAATAAGCAAATAAATAAACAAATAATTGAATCACACCATCTGCCATAGAAAAACCTAAGTATAAATTAACAATTTCAGCAAGTTTAAACTCAAGTTATCAAGGAGACTTGTTCCTTTTCCATCAGAAGATTGAATAAAATCACAAGGTGCATTGAGGATTCCCGCTAGCACTTCCATTGCTGTTATCATGGAAGTTAAATCATTTGCCAGAAAACTCTCTCTGCTTCCTTGAGCTATAAAGTTTTCTCCTTGCACCTTCCCTAAGCAGATGAGGATGGTCACCGGCAACATTAAAAATTGGCTACGCATTTGAAAAGCATGCACAGTACCAATCATTTCTGCAAAGCTGCAATCGTACATTCTGTTACCACATACTGGCACTGGAAACCTGTACAACACACACCCTGAAACACAGGCCTGGTTACGCCTTGCTTCCACATTGCTCAGTCTCATTGCACAATATCAAAATATCATTTTCTGCAGCATTTGTGAGCATTAACTACAGACAAACGAAGAACTGCAACAACTTCTGCCCAAAAAGCATCTTGAAAATTCAATCCACAATGGCTACAGAGACAAAACAGTCATACCACTCCTCCCATTTTCAGAGAAATTACTTTTCTTGTGCTTTTGAGGGGTGGCGCTAGTGAAAGCAGCCTAAACACATATTCAAGACCACATCTATCATCTCATTGCACGGAAGAGCTGATGAGAGCTTTCCAAGGTAAAGCATTAGGACAATGCTGTTATGCAAACAAAATCTTTGTGTACCATCACAGATGATGTTTTGTTTTACATATTCAACATCAGAAACACACAAATCAAACCGCAATTACAAAGCTCCCCATGAGCAAGAAATAAAAGACAATGAAGAAGGTTTCACCCACCTGGGATCTTTCTGAATGCTATCAATGGAAGGTGACCTAGCCAAGGTCCCTTCGGGTGGGATGGCTGGCCCAGATTTGCTGTATGGTGATTCAACAGAAGGACAATACTGCAGCTGTCGGTAGGGGTCTGCGTAATTGGAGGCTGGGCCGGCCGCATAGCTGGCCCTCTGGAAGGTCGCTGTTGCGTTCTGTGTGCCGTGTTGACTGCCTGTGCGCTGTAAGGGTACGGAGTCGACACCAGGGGAAGATGGGGCTACGACAGGAAAGTAGGGACAAAGTAAAAAATTGAGGACCTGTTCACAGAAATGGTTAACCAGGTCTAGGCAGAGGAAAAAAAAAAACACACACACATATAAAACAGGGGTTCAAAAAGAATGAGAAAAAAACAAACAAAAGAAACAAGCAACATTGTCATTTTGAAAACCATAGAAGGAAATAACCATCAAACAAATTCTAAATGACATGCCAGTTCTGGACTAGAAGATCTCAACACCAGTTAAACAGATTGTAACAGTACT
This sequence comes from Xenops minutus, assembly GCA_035221455.1. Classification (NCBI taxonomy): domain Eukaryota; kingdom Metazoa; phylum Chordata; class Aves; order Passeriformes; family Furnariidae; genus Xenops; species Xenops minutus. The sequence goes on along the minus strand of JAWWEE010000074.1, from coordinate 77,609,686 downwards.
TTCACCTGGAATTTTAACTGCACTAACAGGAAATGAAAGAAGTGTGGAAGCAGCATAGGAATAATTAAGCTAAGGTTCACAACTACCACTGAGTGAGGCTTTTGCAGTCCTTACAGGGGTGAAAGTCAGACAGATCCCCCAGCAGAAGGAGAGTCAAACCAGGCTCAAGAGTCCAAACTGAGACAGATGGCTCTATGGCACAAGAAACACACAGCCATCCCAGATTTGTAGTCCTGGTATCCACAGAGCAGGTAAAAACCAGACACCTGCTACTGAGAGTTGCTGCATATGCTTCATTGACCCATCTTCTGCAAATTTCACCTTAAGACTTACGGGACTGCTACTGCTACCTCAGTTTGAAAGAGAGCTAATCACAAGGTGACCATGTAGATGTCTTAACACAGGCCAGCAATGGCTGTGCTCACACATCATGGCTCAAGATTAATGCATTACCAGTTTTGAGCAGCTTAACCAATAGCTTTAAACTGACTTAATGCCTTTGCAACTCAAAAATCTTATTAATTTTTCTTGTAGCCCATTATCTTTCTGTTACAGCACTAGGTAGTGGAGATCCAGTCTGCTTTATGATTCTTACTAAACACATAATATTTTTGAACCAAAGTCCAGTTAATGGGAAATTGTCACCGTAAGGGCCAGAGGACCAATATCCCCATGATCTTAGGCCTGGAGACAAATACCAATTAAATGCTGGCTCTGCTCAGAAGGAAAATTGGCCTGTTTGAAGTGGCACATGAACTCATGGTGGTTGCCATTCCCTCCTGTTCCAAGACAGCAAGAATGCTTTTGCCAAAAGGAGTGGCCTGGTCCAGGGCTATTTCTAGCTGAGTCAAATTCATATGATAAACTGTGGATAAAACCCACATGTTGCAGAGATAGGTTTTTATAATATTTCCCAATAATTTCCCAATCACTTCTCATCAACATGCATATCTAAAAATAAATATCTGACATATTATTGGTCCAAGAAACTGATTTTAAGCATTTTATCGCAAAGTGTCAGCAAATGAAACACAGTGAGTTTTAAACACAATTAGACAATTTTGTATGACCTAGTACTTGCAAAAGTTAGAAGACCTGAAAATTTTAAATTTATATCGAATCTTTGCCTTATTTTTTTTCCTTATGGCTCTGAAGTACTTTACATTAACATGAATCATAATTTTATTACAAACATAGGTAGGTGGAATCACTCACCTATTACCCCATCCCTGGAAGTGCTCAAGGCCAGGTTGGAGGGGGCTTTGAGCAACCTGATCTAGTTGAAGGGGTCTCTCTGCTCAATGCAGGGGCTGGAAGCTAGATGACCTTTAAAGGTCCCTTAAAACCCAAATCAGTCTATGATTCTACGATTATGGTTACTCACATAAATAACAACATTTTTCACATTTTTTTTTTCATTGTTAGTACATACATATACTTTGTTAAGAAATAAGACAGACCTTTTAACAAAACTGGGTAAGTTCAAATGCAATTACATTATTAGCATATTTAAATATCCCATGCACAAATCATGCTAAGTTGAGTGTTAGAAAGAAACATTATAACAAAAAATACAGAGTTCAAAATCAAAATTGGGTGCCTTGTGAGAAAAAGAGTAATAAAACAAGTTAAGGAAAATGCTGGAAATATTTTCAAGTGAAAAAGCAAAGATGTAATTTTATACTGACACAGCATATAGTTAAGCACTGTCACTCCATAGAGTATGCTGTTACCTTTTGACGAATTATATGGGGAATTGCAATAAGACCCCTACAACATAAATACTGCTGAAAACAAGAGCTTCACTGTAATGTTGACTGCTCTGCAATATATTCCACTGTATGTACTTCATCTCCTTTGCAAGACAGTTCAATGGAAATCATGTTTGTTTTTAAATTATTAGAAAAGTTTTCTTTCTATTTTCTTCTTTGTCTCACTATCAAAATATGTATTTATATGAACTGAAACTAGCTGTCACCCAAACACCTACAAGCTTCTCAAGTAACTCTGATTCATTTCTCAAATTATCTTCCTACCAGACTGTTTCTTCATTTTGAATTTCGGCAGCCAAATCTACTGACTGAAATGTGGCTTTTTAGCAGACTACTGAGATATCCCTTCTATTTAGCTATTAAAATAGCAAAGTCACAGTGATTATGCCTAATATAATTAATTCAGAAGTCTATTTGCTTCACCCAGTATAGCAAATCTTCACTGAGCACAGAGGCATCCAGAAGGCACACACCTGGAGCGTATGAGTATCAGGTGTGTTTGCAGATGGTCACACAACCTTTTTACCTGTTTTTCAATTGAAGACACGCCTTTCTCTGACTTTATCTTTTCCACTCAAATCTCTCAAATCCAAGCCAGCTACACCTTAACCAGAATCAGTTCAGCGTAGGTAAGACCCAATACTACTTCATCAAGGATCAGGGGTTTGCAACAGCAATAGATCTTGCTTTAATTTGGCATGTTATTAATACCTTAAAGATACTGTATCATCTCAACCCCCCACTACTCTAACTTCAAAATCACATCCCCGCCATACAGACATTTAATATGTTTTTTCAAATCTTTACCAAAGAAAATAAAAAAAAATCCTGTTAACTATAATGAAAACTTTCCAAAGACCTGATATATGCCCTGATTATGGTTCTCTTGACTGCAGAAATAGCATATAGAAAAGCCAGTATTTATAATTTTCTATGGCCTTTGCATAGCATTAACAAAGATACCACAATTTTTATATTAATGCTGATAACTTAGGTGTATCACCAAATAAGCTCACAGGCTCATAATGTGATACTCAACTTAAAAATTCACTTTCAGATTTTGAATGTTCTTTTCATATCTATGTCAGATGTTAGAAACAAATAACAGAATGGAAAAAGCAAGAACATGTTGATCTAGGCAGGAATACTATTGCACCATACCTGAGTATCTTAGGAAGATGAAGTTCATATAAAAACTGCTAAAAAGTTCAGACTTTCTAGAAGTCAGAGTGAATTTTGTTAAGATAAGAAGGATCAGACCTTCAGAAAGGATAAACTCATTTATGAGAATTATCTTGCTACAGCTGCTTGCTGAAAATTACTTAGCTGCTGCCGCTGTTTGATCTGTGGATATTACCTTGTAAAATTTTCCTCTTATTATTTGATATTAGATATTCAGTTCCTGTGTTAACCTTCTCCTAAGGCTTTTCATACAGATTTCAAAATTATTTTCTTTTTTCTTTAATTTTTTTCTTCACTGATTTGCACCTGCAGTTGACATATACTCTCACATAAAAGTTGAAAATTGAATCCCAGTAAGATGTCTTTTCAGTGCAAGATATGTCCATCGTCCCTCCATGGGTCCATAAATTATATAAATGCAGTGATTTCTGTTAGTAGAAAATCTATAGGAAGATTTATGAAACAGATATTTTAGCATCTAATATACCATAAAAATAACACAGTGAATTTTTTGTCTATTAGGAAAAACCTCATCAAGGTTGGGGAATACAAAGACTTTATCTCAAAATGTTGAAGTGAGTGTTTTAAAGCATGCACCATTTTTCTTGCAGTAGAATTTTAACAAAATAGGTCATAATTAAGCTAGTAGTGAATTGGCAATCCAAAGTGACAAGTGCAAACAGTCAAGTTTAACACTGTTCAAGAGGTATGGTATTACATGTAATAATAACAATAATAATAATAAATTTGCTTAGCAGCTACTTTTAGAAGCACTTTTCCACAAGCGCTTTTCCCACAAGGGAACTATAAAATTTTAGAGAAATATGTAGTTGAGGAAAATGGAAAATATTTAGCGAACGAGGGAAAAATCATAATTGATATTAGCAACTACATTTAAGGTTGTTAAGATTTTATGAAGGCACGATCATATTCTCTGTTCAACATACGCATGCACAAGGAATTTTGTACTTCAGACATGCAAAACAGAGCAAATAAAAAAAGCCTACAATATAGGATTTCAAGGATTACAAGGCTCCAATTTAGGTTTAAAACACTCAGACCTTATGCAGCAAATACCAGCACCACAGTTCCAGACAGGCTGGCAAATTTACTGCATGCTTTCTTGTAGTTGAAAAAGGAAAAAAACATTGTCAAAACTACCACAACTTTCTGTTTTTCACTTTTCATTTGCTCCTCCCTCACTTTTCTGCGCTCTTTATTTTGTCCTATTTAGTTGATCTTGCAATCAACTTGCAACTCTCAGCCAGAGGCAAATAAAAAGAACGTGTTAGCAAAGCTTCCCTTCTATCATCATGAGATGGGCTCTTCCCCATTTATCCAGTCTTCGCTTTCAACAGATCAACCATTTAGGGCTTCCAGGATTGTTCCACCTAATGCTTTCTGTTGGCTCCAGCTGTCTTCAGATGCTCCTATTTTGTGTAAAGCAGCGAAAATACAAGCTCCTTCCCTCCAGTCAGCTCCCACTATGCTCAGGGCAGTGTCTCCAACAGCTGACCCTGGGAAATCACAGGTCTCTCTGCTTTACCAGGCATGTCTTTTTAATGAAACATAACATGCTGTACAGGGGAAATGCAAGCAGACTAAAGAAATTGATACCGAACAGCATGGTACATAGCCAAAAAAGGTCTCTTTTCCACCCACGAACACGTTAGTCATAATTTCCTCAAGTACTGGTTATACCTGGCTGTCACACCTACTTGCAATTAGTATGTCTACAAGCTGTTGCGAGCAGGTATTGGGTAATATTTTTATCATCAGATGTTTTCATGGCATGGTGAGGAGAAAGCCTTTTCATCAAGGCAACATCCTTGTGTCTACCAGATACCATCACAGGGGATTTATGTTTTTACACTTTCCCATCCTATCTTCAAAAACAGAGGTAGCTGTTTAGCTGCTATGATTTACACTTCTATGGGAAATACTTGTGGCATCTCCAAATTAGTTAATAGGTTCATTGCCGCTGCTGGTAGCTGCAAAGTACCAAACTGCATTAAGTTCATAAGTGAATGATCACCCCCATGATGAATTATTAACTATTTGCTATTTGATTATTTTAAAAATCTTAAAATCATCTCCTGACCATTGCAATATCTACGTGCCACTGATTTGTGGGAGAACAAGTCCTTGCCTTAGAGAAACCAAGGAAACAGTGCTTGGGCTGTCTATATGGTCGTGTTGAGTAAGTACTCTTACAATGCAAGAACTGACAATATTTGAAACCTGAAGAACTGAAGTTACTACTGCATCAAGGTATCCTTTCATTTCCATTTCCTAAGAGTGTTATTTACATCTAACACTAATTGTAACAATAAGGTTGAATGTTCCTTTCCTTAGAAACTGATGTTTTTCTATAATGCAGAAAGAATCGTTTGAAGAAAATACCTTCCTTGGTTTTGAGCTATTTCTCTGTTTACAGAATAGCTGTTATCTGATCACTTTGAAGGCTCCTTTTGCCTGTATCGTTCCACTTGAGTTTGCAGATTCTCACATTGTATTTTAGTTTCCTTTTCACGCTTATTTTTTGAGATACATACCTTTTCTTCCTTCTATTGAAGGAAAGCTCTGTGTGTGTGTATATATATTTATATGACAATATATTTCCTTCCCCTCCCTTCTATTCAGGGAAGATGTATAACTGCCATTGTCTAATCCTCAGAATAGGGAATAATAATTTTCTTAAACACCAATTTAGACTTTGCATTTATTTACTACAAATTATTTCAATAGTCATATTGAAATATATTTCATTATTTCAATATATGATCAGTTGGCATCAATTTGAAATCACCTGGTTTCACCAGGGTTGGCACTGGAAGCAAATACCTACCTTGTGAATGAAGTAGTCTTTTTGCACCTCTAAGCAAATTTTAATGCAGAAATATGTAGGTAATTCAGGGAGCAGCAATGGTGAGAGAATTTGTATCTTAGAAATTTGTATTTCAGTTCAATATAGTGCCTGAGATGAACGAGTTCCAATGCAAGTTTATTTTGCAGAAGTGCTTAAAGTGACTTCCGTGAAACCTGAAGTCAAAACTTCAATGAAGCCTCTTCCATAGCTATGTTTGTCACAAGGCTTCACTGCTGTGCCCAATCTCACATCTCCACAACCATAACCTCCTCCAATTCTACATTCTTCCCTCCAGTCATGCTCCACCAACAGTTCCAGGGTGTCCACCATGGTAACACAGCCTGTATCTTGAAAGTTGCATCTCAAAAACATATCTAGCTAAAGCATCTTTTTAAAATCCACATAGTTGAAGGGGACATTGGGCTTTATGCAGGTATTAGAACTGCCTAAGAAACTATATTATTTCAGATTTCCAACCCAAGGCTCGAGTGATTTACTTCCTTGTCTACAACCAAAAAAGGGAGAAGGCTCATTTTTCAAGTTAGCAGTATTAAAAAATATAATGCTCCTTTTCTACCTCCAGGAACTGACTGCATTTTAAATCTGCCAGATTTTAATCTCAGTGATATATGTAATTTCATTCTCAGGCTCAGTTTCTAGCATGTTTCACTAATGCTGCCTCTGCACAAAAAAAATGGTGTGTACACATAATGTGATAATCAGATGCCAGCTTTGGCTGCTAAGGGTGTTATTGCCAAGATCTTTTCTCAGATTGTGTCTTCTTTCTTTGAGTTGCATCCCTCAGTTTGGGGAGAACATGCAGTTTAATTCATTAGTTACATGAGCATTCAAACAGAGAAATCAACAACTGCCACAGCCTTTAAGAGGAACAGCCCTTTCAGAATTTGAAATAATAAAATTCATCATATGAATTTCCTCACTAGAGATAAAATTCAACCCTAAGCAATGCCACGATACAAGACATCACCTTCTTCCTCTCTATAGTACTACGTGGTTTCACAATCTGTGCAGGGGACAAAATAACCCGATCACACAGACCACAGTACTGCGCATAGACTAATGTACCGCAATGAAATTCCTGTTTCCACTCCTAAACCACCTTCTCTTGAAAGCCCTGCTGAAAGTTTCTTGTCCATCTGGCCAGCATAAAACTGAACACATGGATGAAAGTCACAATTAATACATAAAAAGATATATAAATACTATGAGGCAGTAACAGATTAACAGCCTGTACTGCATCATGCTACAGCCATCAAGCACATGGATGTCTTCTTCTTCAGATTTTGACTTCTTATTTAGTATGCTACATGCCTAAGGAAAAAAGGTGGCTACTAACGTATTTCTTGGAACACTTTACTGAAATTCAGCTATTTTGATTAGTAGTTTCCACTCTGAAATAGACAGTTATTTTATTATTAAGGTAATAACATTTGTGTTCCAGTGCCAGACCATGTGATATGTACACCTTAACCATAAATCTTTGTGCAAATGAGTTTAAAAGTTGTTGGACCCATTTAAGTAAAAACTAGCATATTTGAATACTTGTACTCATAAAAACTACATGTAAACTGGTGAAATTATGACTACGGAAGCGACTGGCTCTAAAAGTAGACAGTCCTACATATTAAAAAAAAAAGATTACAGTTTGAGTAAAAAAAAAGGAATAAAAATAATGGGCTGGTGATTTTTAAGAGTGCCTTTAAACATAATACTGCGGAAGGAATGATCCTCTAACAAAAGCTTTAGTCATCTTAAAGACATTACTGGGTAGTTACCTCAGGCACAGCAGTGTTTTTGTTCAGCAAAGATTTACAAGAAAAAGACTTATGAAAGGTGTTTGAATTGCTTTTTATTTCATGAATGACAACCTTGCATTTCTATGCAACACTGAAGTACATAAATGAGAATGGCTGTCCTGCATCACTAAAATCTATCGTGATGAGGCTTTAAAGTGAGCCTACGCCTGTACAGTAAATAGATGATAAATACACCAACAGCTTCTGGCATAAACACTGTATTTTCTCAAGAGTGGCAGATGAGATTTGCAGAGTATGTACTTCCCTGAGCAAGATTTTATAATCACAGCTCTCCCTCAAGAGTGTCAAAAGTCAAGGGACACCTGAGGAATGCTCAGACATGGTCTAAAGTCATTCTTCTATTAAAAAAATGAGAACAGAAGAATTAGAAAATATAGAACAAAACAGAAGCCTCTGGAGATATTCAGCCCATGGTACAGAGGAAGGAGGCTATGGATACTGACCACTTTAAAAGGTTTCTGTTCCGAGCAGTGAAATCTCATCTCTCTTCATATGGTTATCGTTCCTCTGTGGAACCCAATCATCGACTAGGTACTTTGAAACTACAAATATTTTATTTGGAGAAATGCATCTCCACTACAAGGGGGATATTGCTTACAGATCACAAAGGTGGTTCTGCTTGATTTTGACCTCCTTCCACTTCCCTCTCTCTCCATTCTTGTCCACTGGATACCACTGAAGTAGAAAATAATGTATTGTGTTCTACTCATGCCAAAATTTTAATAGGAAGGAAATATATAAAAATTCTTTCTCAAGAAAGATGATGACACTGTACCTGGGAAAAAAAAAAATCACCTAAAACATATACGCAAGAATATAAGACAGGTAAGGCTATATGAGACACCGTGGATCTGTCAAATAAAATGGGATTATGACTTTGTATTGCTTTGAGGTGATTTGTTAGTCTTTATGCAAATTACTAAGGTATTTTCTGCTTAATTTACTTTGTACTAAAGATTTGTTCCCTGCTTGCTTCCTATAATTCTCTTTCCCAAAGCAATGTTATCAAGTGCATGTCAGGAATACAGGTCTATTATAACAACATTACCAAACTGATAGAGATGTAGTGGTAGGAATAATTTTTCTTTTTAATTTCTCTGAAAACATTATGTCCTATAGGCAGAACTCCATGCTGTGTGATTTATCAGCATGATCCTCAATTAATCTGCAGCTGTGCCATCACAGTACATCCATGGACAGCACATCAGCTTGTGAGAAAACAAACCAAACAAGTAAAATTGTCCCCCAATCAGAAAAAAAGCCACAACTTAAGCAGAAAGAAACAATATTTGGTATTTATAAACTAATCCTTGCAGTTTATAAATAAAAACAACTAAATTCAGAATTGAGAAGCAGTATAAAGGACAAAGGGTTTAATCAAAATCAGGGAAGTAAAAGCTGATTTTTCTGTTGATCCTCCTTTTGCCTGAAGTGACAATTTTAGAGACAAATAAAGAAAAATATATTCAAAACCAAAGTTCTGTTTTTATTTTTAAGTGAAGTATTTGCAATACAGGAACTAGCATATAACAGGTAACTTTTTATTGTACCTAGATGCCATTCTGAAACTGAATTAATACTATACCAACATACTCATTGATGCTCCCTGTAAGAACCTGACAACACCTAACTGCTTTCATACAGAAATTTATTTTTCTTCCTCTAAACCTCTTAAGGTTTTCTTACTCATTAATCTGAAGACTACGGAATTAAGTGATACATCTGGTTAACTGAATTCTAGTTCTATGCTGAGAAGTAATACTTAACACAACATGAGGAAGGCTCAGAAACTGTAGGGCAACTGGGATATAAACTGCCCTGTGGAACCTGCCATTAGTGATGTGCAAGGATCAAGCTCAAGAATCTGATTCGCAAAACTGAAGTTACGCTTGCACACCTTTCAGGTGCAGAAAACTGTGAATTAAGCCCTCTGTAGGTGATTCACCATGACATTAAAACTGCAGTCCCACAATGTCATTTTACATAGTCTTATTTCATTTCATGCTGTGCTAGTTTTCTAAATTTTTTTCAGCATATTTAAATCAAAGACAACTTCAGTGATTTGAAACAGCTGAAAGCAAACAACTTACCAAGGGACTGCTTGCTAAAAGGTATTGTAATTGACCATCTAGAAGATATGTCCCCAAGTTTGAAAAAAAAACCCCACACATATTTGTTGCCAATATCCTCTGAATAATGAGTACCAAGTGCATGGTGAGGGCAGCCCTGCTGAGAAGAGCTTTTGGGTGCTGCTCCATGAGAGGCTGGGCATGAGCCAGCAATCCCTGAAAGCCAATTGTATTCTGGGCTGCATCAGAAGCAGCGTGGCCAGCAGGTCAAGGGAGGTGATTCTGCTCCTCTACTCTGCTCTGGTGAGATCCCATCTGGCGTGCTGCATCCAGCTCATCACACAGAAGGCATAGACCTGTTCAAGATGGTCTAGAGGAGGGATACAGAGATGATCAGAGGGCTGGAGCACCTCTCCTATGATTAAAGGCTGAGAGAGTTCGGTTGTTCAGCCTGGTGAACAGGAGGCTTCAGGGAGACTTGAAAGGGTACCTGAAGAAAGCTGCAGAGGAACTTTTTAGCAGGGTCTGCTGTGATAGGACAAGGGGTAGTGGCTTTAAACTGAAAGAGGCTAGATAAAAAGACATTTTTTACAATTAAGGTGGTGAGGCACTGGAACAGGTCACCCAGAGAGGTGGTAAATGCCTCATTCCTGGGAACATTCAGGATCAGGTTGGAGCTCTGGCCAACCCGGTCTGGTTTAAGATGCTCCTGCCTATTGCAGGGGGATCACACTACATGACCTTTGGAGGTCCCTTTCAACTCAAACTGTTCTATGATTCTATCACGCTGTTTTAAACCACTTCATAACCATTAAGAAAACCCCAACAAACTTAAAAGGGTAAAAGATTAAGGTTTAACACCTTAAAAAATAGTTAAAGAACAGTTTATCTTTAAAAGCAGACACAGAACACTACTATCAGTTTGTGATACCACACAACTGCAATAAAGTAGTAGCAATTATTCTTGAAAGAATAGTAAATCACTCTACAGGATTTGGACACCTAACTTTTTTCATCTAGCAAAAATTCAAATATTGGAAAATTGCTTCACAATATGAAAAAAATATTCACACTGAAATAACTACTTCTAAAAATATCAGCTATATCCACTACTTTATTACATATCAAGACAAATATTTACAGTTTTGTGAATATGATGTACTTTGGCTCAATTCATGCATCCTTCGTAGCCCCATGCTCCTTTTGTACAGGACTACAAAGGAGCTCAGAGACATGACAAAATGTTGAGAGTCAAAGAAAGACTAAGCTGGATCATCATAAAAAACATGCAGCAAATCAAGTTCTTGGATATTTGAAGGCAGCATTAAGCAGCCCATGCAACACCCTTCTCCAGCCTGGCTGTAAAAAACTGTTAAAAAAAAATTACTTGTACGTACTCAGCAGCTACTGTTGTCATAGACCACTGGCAAGGCAGGGTGGTTGGGCAGCAGGGCAGCACTCCCTCCTGGGGCAAGGCAAGGTCTCTGCCCCACCATGCCAGTGGCAGGGGGAAGGCAGGGCAGAGGCAAGGAGAGGGTGACCAGTGCAGCTGTCCAGAAGCAACTCTGCAATGCCAAACTTCTGCCTACCACATCAATGAGATAGAAGTTTGAACAGGTTCAGCTTTTCCCACAGGGAGGGAGCCTGCAGGGAGTGGGAGCAAACAGCGTGTGAATCTGGCTCTGAGAACCTTGCACTGACACCAAAGAGGTGGGACTGTCCTGTTTCACTTGTGCAATGCAAATGGGCAGAAGAGGAGGTCAAAGCCATTTGAGCACCCTCACAAAACAAACTAGCAACCTCCCCTCCCTGCAAAAGACCAAAGCCAAACAAACCAAGGGTGAAATCAGGTTTGTATGGGCTGTTCCTACCTAGTATGGCAGAAAAAAGGGGATTTAGCTTCTGCCTCTCTACTTCTCCTTTAGGTCATGAATAGAGGCCTGATCCTCACCACAGTCACCTCATTAGATGGAACAAGGAGGCAGCTCAGTCATATTGCGAGAAAGCCATCTGCTCAGTGACAAAAGAAGGCTTCCTCATACACCGTCTTAAACACTGCTTAACTTCAAGGGCAGCAAAAGTCAAGGCCAAGTACAGCCAGGATGAGGCAGCAAACACTTCCATAGTCACGTGGGTTCTCTTCCCATCATTCCAGCAGCATCTAATCCATGGACAAAGACTGGACTCCAGAAGTAAAACACTGTTCCTACCCTACTAAAGCCAGACACACTTACAGGAGAAAGACATTACTAGGAGCAGAGGCGGACATAAGGTATGCCTTGGTGCAGACTCTTTTCCTTCAGCAAATGAAGTATGAGGCAGGAGTAGGAAGGAAGGTGGAGAAGAGGAGGGCAGCATCTGTCCAGAAACACTATGGTAATTCTCACTTGCAGTAGGTTTTCCCTGAGCTTCATCAAAGGACAATGAAATACTGAGTTTTTCCCTGCCACTGCCAAGTACTCAAACAGAAACCACAGCCAGAGCAATAGATAACTCTTCCCTTTGAAAAGGAACCCCCTCGGCTGTTCACAGCTCTCCTATCAGAATTCTCCCTCTGTACAGAAACCCAGCTTTCAAAGAGACACATTTCTGGTTTGCACCTGCCACCCCAAATTTCACAGGCCTCTTTTCCTGGATCAGTACTGTCCACCATGGTGCACAGGAGGTGGTGCAGCCTGTGAAAGCACAGCTTTTGGTAGAATACTGCTCCAGAGGCAGTGGTGCGCTGGTGGAACCACCAAAGCATCAGTGGGAGGAATTCTGGGGAGATCTGGCCTGAAGGTGAAGAGGGAAGCTGGAGGGCAACCTGGCAACTGCTTGTGCACACAGGGACATTGGGCAACTTTGAAGGTAGCACAAAGAGTGCCACAGCGGTGCCCCTGCCACAAACATGTTACCTGATGAATGACCCTTTGCAAAGAGCATGCCTGATAAATCCTTCAAGTCACACTAAACCACTTTCCAGAGCCTTGAACTGAATCATGACACTTTTCCCATGGTGACCTTCAGGGGACTGAGACAGAGACTGTTCTCAGGCTGCGCAACCCGAGGCCATCCCTAAGGTCTTGTCAAAGCTGCCAAGGTTGCCCTGATGCCAACGAGATGCACATATCCTTCACAGAACTAAGGTGGACAGGTTCACTCATCCAGTGCTAATACTGGTTCATCCTTGCTACTTATGTGAGGTTGGGGATAAAAATATTCACCTGCAGCCCCTGAAACCAATGAGCGCTCTTAAAACATGAGCCCTCAGCAGGTTTTGAGGTCTGAATGTCCACAGTTCACCAGCGTCACCAATGCTTTTATGCAGCAGCACTCACTTTATCTGATAAAGCCCCTGTTTGTAAAGAGTTCAGAATAAGCACAGCTCTGCCAATTCTCATTCCTCCCTCCCAGACCACTGGGGACAGCACTCTTTCAAGGTTTTTCATAACTTCATCTGGAACTTACATCCCTTTTACAGAAGAGGGTTCACCTCTTTCTCTGAAGAAACACAAAGGAAACACGAGTTTCCAGACAGTGATGCCAGTCTCCAGAGGGTGATGGCAACTGTTCACGCAGATCCTACAGCTGCTGAAGCCATGCTCCTCAGCTGCAGGTCAGCACTGACAACCCAGAACCTGAGTAGTGAAGCTTCCTTCTCCTCAAGGCAGCTTCAGAAATTCCAGGCTTACAACATAGTGTGATTGTGCCTGTTGTGACTGGTTTCATGTTTAATAGGAATTCAATGTCAATAGCTATGGACTACACCCATAGTCCAAACTTCTAATTCTGCAAATAAGCAAGCAATCATTGATTCTGTGTCCTAGTCTGGCTGAAAGGCAACTCTTCTTCCCTCTTGATCAACAGCCTTCTTTAAATTCCAGCAGCATTCACATAAACATCCCATCAAATAAGCTTATCTCCACTAAATTAATAATTCAAGGCCTTCAGATTTATGAGGAAAATAAGTAATGAACCTGCGTGAACAAAAATTATTAGTGTTTTTTAGTTGGGTTACAAATACAAGTTATGAGTTGCTATTCAGTAAGTAAATCAATTTGTTACTTTAATTGTACTTGAGTACTCCCTCCAAACACATCTTTTGAGGATTCCCATTTCCAAAGTAGAATTTCACATTTATTGCAACTTTTAGTGCAAAAGTTTGGGCTGGTACTTCTTATATGAGAAGAGGCATTACCCTTTGAAGGCCACAAAGGGTTTTTAAATAAAAGCTACCAATCAAAAAAGCCTTTGCAGCTACTGCTGTCAATTTTTAAAGATTATTTTTAGCTTAGTCAGCACAACAGTGACACACCTGGTTATAATTTACACTACAAGAACAGTCTGGGTGGAGAATGGATGGAGACCAGCCCTGGGAGAAGGACTTTGTTGTGGACAAAAGGCTCAACATGAGCCATCAATGTGTGCTCGCAGCCCAGAAAGCCAACTGTGGCTGGGGCTGCATCGAAAAAAGGTTGAGGGAGTTTATTCTGCCCCTCTACTCTACCCTGGTGAGACTCCACGTGGAGTGTTGTATCCAGCTCTGGAGTCCTCAGCACAAGAAAGATGTGGATGTGTTGGAGTAAGTCTAGAGGAGGGTCACAAAGAGATGATAAGAGAGATGGAGAATCTCTTATATGACAAAACACTGAGAGAGTTGGGGTTGTTCAGCCTGGAGAAGAGCAGGCTCCAGGGAGATCTTACAGCACGCTCCAGTACCTAAAGAGAGCCTACAAGAAAGCTGGAGAGGGACTTTTCACACAGGCCTGTAGTGATAAGACAAGGGGAAATGGCTTCAAACTGAAGGAGTGTATGTTTAAGTTAGATATTAGGAAGAAATTCTTTACTGTGAGGGTAGTGAGGCACTGGAACGCACTGCCCAGAGATATTGTGGACTTTCCATCCCTGAAGGTGTTCAAGACCAGGCTGACTGGGGTGAGTAACCTGGTCTAATGGAACGTTCCCTGTCCATGGCTAGGGAGTTGGAACATGATGATGCTAAGATCCCTTCCAACTCAAACCATTCAATGACTCTAGATAGGGACAGGACGAATTCTTCATAAAGTTATGTTAGTAAAGGAGATACTCAGTAAGCTCCTTCTATTTTGTACCTTCTGCAGTACATAGCAAAACTATCATCATGCATTTCATTCACAAGTGAAATACAAAGAAAACGCAAAAGCTCAATCACCCAGAAAACAGTGAGGATATAGAACGAGCTTAATTTAGTTTACCCCATAGAGAAATTTTAGCTTATTAAATCTTGATTCATGCAGAAGACCAAAAACTCTTGAGTGGGCTTTATCCTTAGTTGTGTAAACATTCTTAAATATAGTAAGCATTTAAGGGCTCACAAAAAAAAGAGGTGATATCTATACTAAGTGACCATTCCAGGTCACTTCCTCTTCCAAATTAAGTGAAACTTTCAAATTCAGGAAGAATGTTTTTTTTTAAAAAAAATCCCCCCAAAACAAAACTAAAAAAATCAACCAACCAATCAAAAAAGCCACACAAAAATCAACAAAAGTGAATGATTTTCAGGTATAACTAGCGGATTTTTTTTTTCTAATGGGCAGTGTTAACTGCAGAGAGAAAAAATCCAGACTTAGGACAAAGTCTTTAGACTAACTTTGCTTTCCCATTTTTTCTATCAGATGCAGAAAAGCATGCACCATCTTCATGATTAAAGCTACTGTTCTAATAAACAATGAATAAACAATGGATGCAAACAAAGGGGTGCAGTAAAGTCTTAAAGCTCCTCACCCCGCCATGACTCATGCACACAGAACATGAAGCCTTGGCACATATCTTCATGAAGCACACAGCAATCTACATCCCTCATACTTTACACCAAATAGTCAAGACAAATGGCTACTCAGACCTGCAATAAAAAAACACTTAAGACAACACAATGTAGGAGGGGGAAAAAAAAAAAAAAAGGTTTTATGTGCCAAACTTCAGTTGAACTCCTCCTCCTCTTTTCTGGTATTTTGAAAAAATCGTATGGTCTCCATCAGAAGGGATATGTTCCTGCCGGCATTTGTGGTAGACACAAGAGTTCGAGAGCTGGTCCAGTGAGGCTCAACATTCCCTCTGAACACTGCCAGCTCTTCGGCCTGGTTGTGTGATAGGCTGACAGCACCTGCAGCTGACAGCTACCGACAGAGCAACAGAATGATTGGCCTGTCACACATCCGTCTGCTTTTATTTCCCCTGACCCTTATGATAGGGGTGCTGGGTGGAAAGTGAGGGAGGATCAACCCAACATAAAGCTGGACTGATGGGGTCATTCTTCAGACTGCGCCTGAAGCAATGTTCAAATCCATATCTCAAACAGCAAAACAAAATTCACTTTCACAGGGCATGTTTCCGCTACCCAAATCAGTGTATTTTTTTAGTTTTTCCTCTTCCCTTCTGAAAACCCATGTTCAGGTATTGCCAAGTAACATCCCGCATCCCGGTTTAATTCACTATAATTGTTATTTATGTTGACAGGGTTTCCTTCCTTACGGAGGTGTTGTGAAGATTGCAGTCACAAGACAGCCTGCTACTTCAGCACAGAGAACGAAGGGATATTTTGCAAGCAAAACAAGAAACCCTCTTCAGGGCATGTCTGGGAAAGAGAGCATTGTACAGGCAATATGAGTCACATGTGGAACACCAGGCTTAAAGTTCCATATAAACAGGAGCTTCAATCACTACCACTGCCTCCAGTGCTCAGTGATTAAGGCAGAGGTCTTGTCCCCTTCATGCAAAGAATAGTAATCTTTTCTCAACCACATGTGTGACTCTACACAAAACACAGACTTCCTTTAATGGGAAGAAAATGGTGTAATGGTGTTCTTCAAAGAGTATAAACCTGTTACAGGTAATTAACCAAAAAATTTCATGGAAAAAAACTTCCTTTTAAAGATTTTTTTTTCTTGTATTCTTAACCCAAAACTTGCAAAAATCAATAGGAATTTTTGGATACACAAGAACTGCCAGTTTTTCCCTTGAAGAAATGTGTTTAAAAAAAAAGTAAAAAAAAAAAGTTTTAAAAGAAAAGTATCTTGCTCCGTAAAGTGCGCTTAACCTTTTCTTGATAAAAATGGGACTGATTGGAGAATGGACATAATCTTCCCTCTTTAATCAGCACAGCAAAGATAAAACATCAGAGATACTTACAATTCCTAAGGCAAGTTCTTTCTAAATCTGCTCTAGGCTATTTTGGCCATAGCATTTATATACTCTAATTATTTTGTGCATTAAATACCATAAATATCCCTGTTGATTTGTGATCTATTTGTGGGTTCCAACATACAGCTGTATTTCATTTGGTTGAGAGGACATGCTGGAAGTAGGACTTGTACACTGATGCGTTTCAGGGATAATCATTATTTATGGATAAACCAGTGATGCTAACAGCTTTTCCCTAGGTTATAGTTCAATTTTATGTCTGTATACCTATACCTAACCATATCTCTGTATGAGAGAGGAAGAACATTTACTTATGATTTACTTTGAAAGCAAGTGAGCAATCCTTTAGCTTCATATGGAAACTTTGCCATCCCTTTGCAACACATAAAATACCTTTGTAAACAAAAAAACCTTAGCAATTTCTTCAGAGACAACAGATCTTTCTCAAAGACAATACACTAGATCAACAGAAATATTTTCTCTCTCCTTATCTCCAAATTAGCTTTACCTACTGTACATACAGCACATTCAGTATTTCTCCCTTTTGAGCATGTATTTGGGGTTCTACTGATAGCTGTCATCTGCAAAAGGAGTTTTATTTGACTGGCATGCACATAATACATTGGGTTTAGCACATCAGAAAGAGAGAACAATTAGTACCGAAGAATAAGTTATATATCCATAAAAAGACATTCATGCAATTACATCCACCTACCTGTACTAGTGCGATATGTGCCTGTGTGTGCTGGTTGCAGAGGGTCCCCCTGACTCTGGCTGAGACTCCTCATAGGGGGCTTCTGATAAACTCTGTCTTCGTAAATAGGATCTATATGGTGTTCTGGAGACTGCAGTGCCCTTAACTCGGAGCCAAGGTGGCTGTGCTGGCTGCTGTAAGATGCTCGAGACCCAGCTGCGAACAGATTTATAAGATATATTTAAGAGAGGGAAAACATGTGACAAAGACAGGATCTGATTTTATTAAAAGTTTACTTGAAAGTAGCACATAAACATGAAAAAAGCCCCAAACCAAACTAAGACTTTCCAAAATTCAAATTGAAACAGCATGCAAGGGTAGCAACAGCTCCACTCAATCACTTTAGTTGCCTCATCTAACTGCCTGCATCTACATCAAAACCTCATTTCTTCAAAGGTAACTAGATACTTTAGTAAGACAGGTATCATGATACTGATATCAGAGACCAAAAATCTACCATGCCCTCTAAAAATAAACCAAAAAAACCCAAACAAAAAAGCAAAAAAGCAAACCAAACCCAAATCTAAAGAAGCAAAAGTTACACAACCCAAGAATTCTCTCAAATAAATAGGTCCACAGAAGAACCAGAATCAAGGGAAGTAGGAGGGTTGGGGGGAAAAAAGGAGCAGCAGTCAGAACTAGTTTCACATATAATGCCTACATCTGAAGATCTACAAATGAAATAAGCTAAAGTTGACGAACAGATGTAGCTTTAGATGAAGGCTGATCTTTTGGTTGCTTTGCTAAAGTGCAATAGGATGGTTGTGCCTTATCAACATTTTGGGCTCAACACACACACACACAAAAAAAAATCTAAGACTTTTTATAACTAAAATATCCTCTGAGGATGAATCAATTAAAGACGCCTCCTGGAAAAACTAGTTTAAGGATATAGTGGGGTTTTTTTGCCTTTTTTTGGTAAACAACAAGATCAACTGGGATTTTATTAAAACATTTTCTTATTCTACAACTAAAACCACTTTATATTATAATATTTAAGAAAGAGACATATTTCCAGCTGTGATTAGTTTTGTCACTTCAGTCTTTCTGCCACTTAGGTACTTCAGCCCTGTGGTCTGTTATCAAGATTCCCAAGGAGAGTCATAGGGATGGCATATAAACATTATACATTTTGAAGTTAAAAATCAAGCAAGTATGCAAGCAACACTTGACAAATGTTAGGCCTATATCACCAAGTGGTAACATGCTACTTAAACACTTAGAAAAGCAATCCAAGATACAACTATTACGCCCCTTGCTGATAGCCCTGTGAGGCTGAAATCCAGGATGTGGGTAACATTCTACTGGTTTAGCTTATACTGCTTAGACCATGGTGTAGCCATTCCTGCTGAAAATCTCTGCCACAATCCTTGTGTTGGTAGTGGTTTTGTTGCATAAACAGACACTAAATACTTTTAAAATGCAAAACACTGATATAAAGCAAAGTGTGATAGCAACATGGGATAGAAATGAGAAAGATACAGAGACACAACATTACTTAAACTTTAATATAAGTTGTCTGGAGGAAAAGCATAATTTATTCCATTTCCTTCTCTCTAATCAGCTTGTGCCGTGTATGTGTATTCTTCTGAATTTTTCAATGCTTATGCATGTTTTCAGTGGAATGCCCTATTTGCATATTTTTCCCTTGAAACATTTTTCAGCTTGACTTGCCCTTAGCACATCGCTGAAAGCAATTCTGTTGTTCCCCTTACTAGAAAGTCCGCCAAGAATCCCTAAGACGTATTTTATCTATAACTACAGAAATTACCTAGAAAGTTGATATTGCTATTACAAAATTAAATTCTTCACGGTGTGCATTTTCAACATGTTCTTTAACCCTGTGTCCTTGAGACTGATTCTCATAATATTTGAACAGCTCCCACCAAAGTCTAGTACCCTTCAGAGTGCCCTAAACCCCAGCCTGTTATATCATGTCCAAATTTCAATGCATACTTGGTTCAATCTGTATCCAGAGGACAAAATACAGAAAAACTGAGGGCTACATTTCAGATGCTAAACATTTGTATCAACAAACCAGACTTCCTACAAAATAAAGAATTACACTCCCATCTATAAGTACTACAATTCTTTTGTCCACTTACAAATTAACAATACTTTTTGGAACATTAAGTTTTTTTCTTAATCCTTCTTCCTGTGAGCTGAAGGATTTTTCCCACTCAACTTAGGGGCAGTATAACCCAAGTATAACCCAGATATTAACAGGTTTTCAAACAGCGATGGTAACCTTCTGGTGAGGTGGGCTTAATTCAACCTCCTTCATACTCTACCAATAGTTCTGCATTTGCAAGAGCTAATACTAGCCTAACACTAAATGGAAGCTCAGTATTAGTTTATTACGTTAATATTAAAAAGAAGTTTATTGGCAAACTTCATGTGTGATTAAGACTGTAACACTACTGTACTAAGCAGTGTACATATGTATAACTAGAGAGACTTCTTGACCAAAACACATCAGAGTTCAAGCAAACAAGGAACATGTGACAAACATTAAAGAAAACCAACATAACGTGAACAAAACCAATTAAGTGGCAGTCTAAAAATAACTTGAAGCCATCTGAATAACAAGGTTGTGGCTGAACATCCCCCCAGAAAGTTCAAGAGTTAAAGCTCTATCAGGCAATAACTGCCATTATTCCTGTAACATTTAAAGAAAATGGAAATTTCAACAGGTAATTAAAATATTTCCATTTTAAAAACAAAACCACTCAAATCTCAGAAATTAAAGCCATCAGAACATGAGTACACTTTTAAGAGCATGTCTCTTTAGTTTCAAACAAAACTGATACTATTCTATGTGCAATTTTACTACACTGTTTCCAAATTATCAAATATCAATATTTAGACTCAAAGTACTACCACCAACCTTTAAAGCTCTTAAATCTAGTTTAAAAAAAAACAAAAAACAAAACCCCAACAGAAGACTTTTAAAAAGATCTAACACCATCATAATTTTTAATGTTTCTAATAAGATGGTATTTTAAAAAAATGGAATTGATTGTTGGTTTTGGTTAAAATTTCCTTTCCATTGCTCTTAAAATTTTTACATATACAAATTTATTCAGGTCTCAACTGGGGAGCAACAGGTTCTTATTGCATGTTTTATTTAAATATTAAAATCAACTAACCAATAACTGTTATACCAACAGTTATCTTTGTTGTCTGTGCTATATTATATCCAGGACAAGTCACACAGATAACTTACGGATTTCAGACAACTGCATCCCACCTCAGCTACACACTCCTCCCTCTGCCATATTCTACTGCTTCAGAAGACACTGGCAAGATAGTCAAGATAAGTGTTCAAAACAAAACAGTGAATTCAAACAACTGATGTCACTGATAAGGAGAGGCATGACACACCTTTTGCATGTATGTTGGGTTAGCAGTAAACAGCTATCTCCTTTGCTACCTGAAGCTGCAAGCTGACCTCTATTACTGGCTTAGAAAAAACACTTGTATTAATGCAGTCTGTAGCTTACAGAAGCTGGAAAACCAGCTACAGAAGCAGGGTCAGAATGGAAATGAAGCAATCAATGTATTACTAGGAAGCAATAAAACATCCATTTCTAAGGTCCATGAGCACTCTCACATTCAAAGAGGTTCAGAAGTGTATTCCCTAAACCCAGAGGCACCATGAATGCATGGCTCGCCCCAAACTGCACTTGTCCAAACCCTGTTCTCAGCCAGCTGCCATCCCATACATTGCACCTCTCTGGGTTGCTTGAAATCAAAGCAGCGATATACATCAAGGCCACATACATTGGTCCTACATATACTGAAAATGGATTCATCCCCACTCCCTGACCAACCTGCCCCAACAGCAGTGTTATTTTTCCCTTGGAGAAGTATAAGACATCAAGCCCACTCACAGACAAGTCTACATTCAAGTTCAAAGACAATTCATTATAAAACTTTCAATCCTGCAAGTTATTTATTACAGATCATGCATCTAGCATCAGAGTAAACCCAGAACTCGTGAAGGAGTGTGGGTTTTTTCTCCCTTCTAGATTAATTTAAAAAAAAAAAAAAGCAAACAAATCCAAAACCACTGAGAAGAACTAAACCGTTATTTAGGGGTTCAAGAAACCATCTGATAAATAACTCTTCCAATAGTCCAATCTTGTTTGACAAAAGCCTGAGAAATTATTTGATCTCACTGCTGGAGATCCATCACAGCAGAAGACAGAGAGGACTACAAGGCTCTAAAACAGCTGCAAGAGGCACAAAAGTTCTCCAAGACTGAAACCTGAGAGATGAAATGCCCCTTTTTCTGCATCTCTCTTGAGATTGTACAAGTAGTCTGTGGGCAGGTTACAGCAGGAGTATTATGCAAGCCCCCAGGCAGGGTCACAATGATAACCTAAACCCCACCAGATGAAAATACACTTCCCTACATGTGCCAGTATTTGCTGTCCTCTCACATTCAAGAAGGGCAATAGAAAGAACCCATGAAGAGTGCAGTCCTGCCTGGATTGGATCAGTAAGTCGCATCTCCACCCTTTACACTCACCCTGCTAGCTACAGGTTGCCACATTTTTCAGATAAGTTCCTCAGCAGTATAGTGAAACAGTTATTTCCTAGGAAAATGTTCTTTTTTGATGAAGTCTCATTTTCCAGAGGAAAACAAATACTGTAATTGGACAAGTGTAATGTAAGAGAAATGCATGAAATAATCCCTAATTGCTCTTCAGAGCTTGTGCAGACTGTCAAGGAAATAAATACAACAGACACGTTTAAATGACACTGCTAATCTGACAATTTAGGTCAATAAAGCAATCCACTCTATTGGCAGCATTTGTCATTTCAAGGAACTAAAGATATTAAAACTACTCAAATGAATACACAGGCATTTGCATATACTTTAATAAAACCTGAACAGTTTTTACTTGTGCTCCTTTTGAAAGTCTTTACAACCAGTTATCCTGCCTTATGGCAGCCCTAAGAATCCCTACATGATACTCTGTAAACAGCTCTAATAGCAAGAGCATATGGTATTGCCCTCCTCTCCAGGGTTAGAGAGCTCATTGGAAATACGAACTATGAAAGTAATCATCTCAATGTTAAGAAAAATATTCAGATTTGACCAGTTAAACCATTCAGCCCCAATTCAGAAATCCTCCAAAATACACTGATCAAGAGTCCTGTTAAGCAATTTCCCTACGTCTATGATATCATTAATGAGACACGAGCTGAAGATGAAGCTCAATGACTGCTCTATTACCACTTATCAGAAATGTGTTTACACCATTTAACTTCCTTGTAACCCCACACTCTTCAACACACAGTCGATCTCTGGCTACTTGAGGCTCTAAGTATCAAAATCAGACTCTGAATACATTACACCACTTTGAACTCAGGAGATGCAACTTTCTAACAAAGAGGATTGATGATCCACAACTAGCTGCATCAATTTTTAATTTTAAATATAATGACAACTTTGCTCAGTTACAAGTTTAAAAACCAAAAACAAACATAGAAACAAAACCCAACAACAACAACTCCAAACCCAGACAATGATAAAACTGCAATGAGCCCATCATTGAGATAAGGTGCTGCAGGCACAGAAACTAAAAGAGAATCACAGCAATTTTGTGGCTTTGGTATGTGGCATGCTTTTTGGAGGACTGAAAGAACTTTTTTATTTAAATAGCACATCAGGGCTGAAAACTATTTTTGACATAAGTTTCTCTTAAATGTTTGTTCTGAAATGCTACAGTCCTTGTTAAATAAATGAATATATACAGTAGACCAGGTCATAGCTTCACTCTAATTCTGAAAAAGCAACATGAGAGAAAGAGGATATGAATAGTAGGATTTTTACTCTGAATTCATATGTAGTGAAATGTATTTTACAGACACCTACCTGTTTTAATTTACATGGCAAAGAAGTTGATGTGAACACAAGTGCAGAATTAGAAGTGAACAGAAGGAGGAGAGTCAAGCATTCACAACTCAAGTTTTAATACTTTTTTTTTGTGTCAGAAATTTATGCAGAAATATCTCCAAAATGCCTGTCTGAATATATGTACCTTCCACTCACAACGCTGGGGGAATATGATCTACAATAAATATTACTATAAATAAAACTAATAAAACTTAGATAATGGTAATATAACAGCATTGTGTGATGAAAATTACTGTACCAAAGAGAAGCAAACACTTCTAGCCCATGTACTGAAAGTGAATACAAATTGTTAAGACATGACAGATGGTTAAATTAACCAGTAAGACATGACAGGCCATATGGCAGTACCAGATAATGCACACCTTGGGTACATCAGCTTGTGCCCCTAGCATACCAAAGATCTGCATTCACCAGAACCAGAATGCAGTCTGTAGTGAATTCTTTCCAACTGGGTATAGAATTCCCTCAAACACAGAATTCTCATGTGTTTAGATTTTACATACACACAAATAGAAAATGTATCAATTTATTCTTTCCCCAAATACTGAAATTAAAGATTAACTAATGAAAGTTTAGAACTAAAACTCATTTCTCTCTTGAAATCCTTTTTCCAGTTTCACTACACCATTCTCTCTGTTATTCGGGGCTATTTGTACAAATAAAGAAGGAAATAATGCAATCTCTGAATTGACTAATTACACATGATGTCTTTCAACTTATGCCCAACTCTGGATGTCTGAAAAAATCTATTGATACGCCACTTTGGCATCCTTGGTCCACACTATAGGATATCAGCACAAAATAAGCATACACAACAACATTTAAGCCCCCAGAACCGAAGGAAGATACTTGTCACACCTGTCAGTATCTTAGACTGCTTTTTCTCAGGATTTTTACTTAAAAGATTAAAGTTTAATACTATGCATGGTCTGGAATGTTTCTTGCAAACTATCACTGCACTGTCAAACCTATTAGAAGTGTCACCATCAGGATACTGTCACATTCAGCTCACACTGTGGAATTTCCCAGACATAATTTGTCCATTAACCAGATTAAGTATCTTAGGAAAGTCTCCTCAAAACAGATTGGCTTTGGCTGCTTAAGGGGCATGGCAAAACCAGTGTCTGACCTAGGGCTAACACTTTTCACATCAGTGCTAAAAGTAAAGAAAGGAAGAAGGAAAAAAAGGATTATGCTTTTTTAAGTGTAATAAACAGGCCCCAAATAAACTTTAAAAATCATTCGATACAGCTTACTATGTCTTATAAGTAGTGTCTGGATGATATTTATCCTATTTAGACTTGTTTTTAACCAAATATTGAAATAATTACACTCCTAAGCATATTTAAAAGAAAACTAAACATATTTTCTTATATTGTCTATGATTTTAATCATACAAAATGACTTAACTGCAAAGTATTGTGTCAGTTATTGTAATTCTAAAAATCTAGGTAAAACAGAGAAAATCCACACCATACATTTGGGATTCCTCCCAAGCACTTTCTTCTTTCTGCTACTGCCCTCATTCTGTTGAAAAGCATTCACCTGCTTAAAACATTTTATCAAAAATAAATGGTTAGTGGAAGAAGAGAAATGTGACTGGGAGCACAGAGATAAGAGGCAAAGATAGCCAGGAAGAAACAGCAGATTAAATGTGACAGACAAGTTCAGGGAGATAATTCCCATTTCATTTCTCATCTAAAGAACTGTCACCAAAGGAAGAACAAAAAACAAAAACTTCCCCAAACCAACCACTACCACACAGCAACAAGAATTTGCCTTCAGCAGGGAAGGAAATGATAGATATTTTTTATTTTTTTATTTAAACTTTTAACAAAATGATCACACTGGGTGTTGCTTTGTTTTTGGTTTGTTTTTTTTTCCCCACTCCTGTCTCTTAAGCTCCGCCTCTTTCGTGGCCCTCAATCCAGACAATTTTACAAAAAGGGAAAAGAAGTCCTGTGCAAGAATGGGAACAGATACTGCAATCTGGGGATACAAATCCCTGTTCCTAACTCGCCTGCTCACTATGCGCTCTGACTGAGGGCTGAGTGCCTCAGCAACAGGATGATGTTACTAAGCAACACTGCCAAGCAGCCCTGCATAAGCTGTTTGGGGAGTTCACCAGAGTTTCACAACTGAAAACAATATCAAGCCTTTGTAGCGGAAAAGAACTTTGAAGTTTTGCTAAACATCTTGATCTTAGAAAATATAAAAGTTCATTATTTCTGATTTTCAACTGTAAACACTTGTGTTGGACCATAGGCTCTATGTTAGTAATGCAGGTGCAGCAGATTCAACTCAGCAAGTAAAAGAAGGAAATACTAAAAAATCCTTCTACAGGATATTCTGCAAAACCCTACAGTGAACACTTCTCTGACAAGGATTGCAAGTCAAAGGGAAGAACAGTGCCTTCTTAATTCCCCAAAGCTGTGTCCTTCTTGCTCCCCCAAGGCACAAGACCCTACCACAAGGCAAACCTGGGGACCCAATTTCTGCTCCTTAAACAGGGGTGTAGGCTAAACATCTGGAACCCCATAGGTCTTTGCAGGGCTACAGACCACTTCCCAGCAGCACGAGTGAACTGCTAAAATGTGCTGCTGCCTCCAGCAAAACAAATCAGGTGCTATTGCACTAATACCTGCCAGTGAAAACTTAACTTCCTGATCGTGTTTAACACTGTGGAAAAGCACAGCATCTAAAAAACCAGTAAGTCTCAACCCTTCCCCCAAAATGAGCATCAACTCAGTCAACCTTAAACTGAGCGAGTTCTCAGAGCAGCTCTGGTGCAGGGGGAAGGGGAAAGCCTTTCCACATCAACTCCTCACAGCACACAGAGCAGAGAGAATATCTAGAGCTTAAATCCAACTGGAAGTGAAATTCTTGAGATTTTCACAGAGAACTTGATAAGGAAGGTGCTTTGTGGAATGGTGGTTCCCAAAAGGACAAAAAGTCACTGTGCAACACTGTGTGAAAAGTAACACCAGAAAGCAAAACTCAGCTGGGTAATGAAGTGTCAAGTTTACCCAGCTTCAGTATTCCTCAACTGGCTTTTTCTGGGAAACCTGAATTTTTTAATTGTACTGCCACTCCTGGCAGTTCACAGTTCCAACAGGTGGTTTCTTGCTAACAAGGAAGAGGCAAACAGATAGTTGTAATGAATCCTGACCATGCATGCACCTTTTAAAAAGTATTAACTTATCATGAATATTGTTCCAATCTGATAGATGCAGCTGAAATCCAAGATACCAGATCTAGAGTTCGCTCACAGAAGAGTGTTTGCAACTTATCTTTTGTAATTCCTTTTACAACAAGATTGTATATTATTAGACATGAGAACAACACTAACTTTTGAAAATTTTATCTGTAACACTTTGTACTCAAACTTGCCTTTCACCAATAGAATAGAGAAAAGCATCAGGTAGCATTTGTTCTTTTAGGTAAAGTCATCTTTGATAGAATATTAAACACCCTCTCCTCTCAGTGAACATTTGCTTGCAGTCCCCAGTTTCTGAAATTCACCAAGACATGAGATTTGACATTCCAGGAGAGAAAAATGGAGTTCATTATCTTTGTCTTTTTCTCGATGCCACATTCAAGAAAGGGAAGACATCTCTGTGTTACTCATCAAGTTTTCATTATTCATTTGAGACTCACTGCATTTAAAATATGAGAGTTAAAACATGTAGCTTTTATTAAATGTACACATAATCAATTTGAATAAAATCTAACTAAAGAATTTACTTATGCCTGTAAAAAAGTTTAGACCAGCAATTATCCATTCTTACAATTATGCTCAATAGATTATCATACCATTATTCAAGCTGGTTTTAGGTTGTTTCCATTATGTACACATCAAGGCCTCTGTTAAAACACTTAAAATAATCTCCTATTATTAAAATCATTATAATCTAAAGCAGTTCTAACAAGCTTGCTCTAAATAAAAGAAATGCTGAATTTAGAGACAAAGAAAAGGAATAATGTTAATATCATGACATGAGTAGCTTAAGGACTTAAGTAAAGTTTATGTTGGAATAATCACTATATCCCATAAAATAAAGTTTTCTGTTTTAATCCATTATGCTTACTAATAAAGCAATCACAAAATAGCATGCATTTAGTATATGACTCCCAAAAATTCAGACAAATATCTTACGCAAATCCTTCCACAATAAGCAGCAAGCAAAGGAGGAAATAGATGGCTACAGACTTTTTTTTTTTTTTTTGCAGGAACTTAAGAGAAAAAAAAGAGA
>JAWWEE010000074.1:77496760-77581759 GCA_035221455.1 Xenops minutus | reverse complement strand
TGGCTAAACACTTTTTTTTTTTTTTTTTTTTCAGGAACTTAAGAGAAAAAAAAGAGAGAATGGAATAAAGGAAACAAAACAACAAAACCAGGGAAATGGACTTCACAGTGTGCCATTAGTCTCATAAATTCAGAATATTCCTGAAAAACATGGCAAGGAAAACTGTAAACAGAAAGAGTCCCATCACTTGAGCAGAGAGTCCATGCTAAAACGAAATGGCCATGACAAATGCTGCAGAAGACAAATGGTGAAAGAAGTTCACTGGCAAAAGGGAAGCTGATCTAGGACAAGGAACATAAGAAAACTGTTTACAGCAGTTTGCAATAAATCACTGAAGTGTTCAGCTTCAAAAAGGACTTTAACAGTAATTTCAATTACAAGGAGGAGATGCCTGTTAGTCCAAAGGTGACAAGCACTTGAGGCATTCTGAACTGTCACACAATTAGTTCCTGGTTATTCATAAATGCAAATTGACACCATTTGCATGCCAAATGGATGCCTCACTTGTGAAGCCAACAATTCCATGACCACATGGCTGGCTGAAGACCATCAAGTTTTGCCTGATATTACAAAAGAAGTCCAAAATCTACCGCAGACTGAAACAAGCAGTGATATCACAACCTTGATAAACTTCAGAGAAAAGAACATTTTCAGCTAAGACAGTTAATTCTTGAACTTCTGGACTCACAAAATAGGATCTTAAGCAGGGCAGGACATAAATTAGATCACTTTGGAGGAGACTGCTCAGTTACATTCCACATTAGCTTCAGATTCTTGCCAAAAGCAGCTCAAGATGAAACACAAACAAGGATGACATGAGCTAGACAGGAACTCCAACTTCAGACTGAAAGAAATGCAAAATTTTGATGAATAAACCTTGAAAACTTTAAAGCTTGCTCAGAGACCAGACAAAGTGCAATCATGGCTCAAGGGCCATTGTATTCAATAGGGTTACCAGCTGCAGATCTTTTGAGGGAAAATGGAGGAGCACTAGCTCACAAAGATCCTGCAGTCAAACACATCATGGTTGGTTAGTCAAAGCCCTAAAAGCAAAGACTGCTGGTGAAAAAAAGTCTCAGAAGACACCTTTTGCTCACATTCCCTCTTTGGTCTGAGATGAATCACAGAAACATAGAAAAGTGTGGGTTGAAGGAACCTTAAACATAATCTAGTTCCAACTCACCCCTACCATGGGCAGGGATCACTATCCTAAAAACTGCCAGGGACTCGACTAATCTTGTCTTTTAAGAAAGACTGGCAAATCCTTCATCAAATTATTTATTCTTACCAGGATTCAGCAGCCTTAATGTATAACCTCCATTTACCAAGAGCAGCTATGAAACCTAGCAACCTTTCCTGTTAAGAAAAGAAGGAAACACACTAAGTCAAGTCTGTGTACAGCAAGGTTCTTCATTTCTTGATCATTCATGCAAGACACTTCAGAAGAGTAGAAGGCTGGAAAGAGTCTCTGCTGCCTAGAGAAGGTCACAGCTGTATATAGTTCACCAGATGAAGTCCTAACCCTATATAACTCTTCCAGTTTTCCTTGTTATGTGATTAGGCCACGTAATATTCTATGACATTCCTAACATAACACAGGTGGCTGAGATATGCTGTACTTAAACAGGTCACCCAGGTCTTTTCCTACTCTTGTTTGCAGCCAAAGATACAGAGTATGTAACTATATATTAAGTGTGTTATTACCTTGGCTCCAGTTTTGTTCCTTCCCTCTGACCTGCAAAACTCTTTCCAAAGAGGCTTTATCTTCCATTCTTCAGAAAATGCCTCCTAATATTCCACTTCAAGAAGTTTCCTTGACTTCAGGGTTTTGTGCCAAGATAATAAACCAAAAGAGAAGTGTGGCCAAAAGAATGGTCCTTGTGGAACTTTCTTAGTAGCAACCTTCCTTTCCATTACTTACATCTTCAAAATGGCAAACTGACAATGTTCCTTTAACCAGATCCCTGCCCAACTATATTCTTGAAAGAATATCCATCTTCTCTAGCTTAGCTAAACATTTCCCAAGTGGCACTACAGAAAATGTGTGTTCAAAGCCCTGACAGGATACAGAAAGACATCAGATACAATCTAAGAAAAGGTCAGTAAGCAGGTTATTCCAGTACAATCTGGTTTTGGAGAACTCATGTTGCAAATTATCCCATTAACCATTTACTACCTTCATGTCCTATATTATCCTTTCTATATTATCCTTTCTATCAGTTTTTCTTTTAATGGCCAAAAAGCACTTTGATTATCTGGTCTCCGATTTTTCTTTTACTCAGTTCTCCCTTTCTTCAGGGCATATTAGTCCTAATCATGCAAAAGGCTGTCATCACCTTCTTTCCCCCCAAACATCTGAAAGAGTCCAAGTTAGCCTTCTTTGCAGACCAAGCTCCCAGGACTTTGAAGAGCTCATGACACCTTTTGGTGAGCAAATGTAAACATGACTGTACTCCTGCTGAACCACAATGCTCAGGGAAGTTGAAGGTGGGGGAAAGACCCCATGGAGAGGTGTCATTTAGCTCTGCAGTCACAGGAAATCTTCCCCATTATCTGACGGTCACAGCTCCTTCTCCGCCCTTCCTTTCCTCCCAGACAACACTCCTTTAACCTCGGGACAGCTTTAGTCCTACGATCAAAAGGTTTTACTGCCTGAGAGGAGCAGAGCTGGCTAGCTGATAAAAGGGATGGTTTGCACCTGGGTTGGACCAGGAGGGTAAGGGAACAGAAAGCAACATATAGACATACACTGTGGAGGAAATATAGAAAAGCATATGCAAAAATTTCCTCAGTAAAGGAAGGGCTGTCTGAAATGTAAAACCACTTGTATTCAAACTACTAGGCCACTTTTCTATTACAGAATCATACAATGGTTTGGGTTGGAAGAGCTTTTCAAGATCATCCAGTTTCAACCCCTTGCTGTGGGCAGGGACACTATTCTTCACTTACACACTATAAATTGCAACTTGATGCACTTATTAAAAAAAATCTCTGTGATTCGACTGGCAGTTTCATATGCCATGCGTTATAATTGTAAGAGTAATCATCACTTGGTCTTTCTCATTTCAGCATACTAAATTCTGACTTGCCTCTAACCACATATGATAATGTACAGTTCCATGAATTCATTATCATTAGACAATACCTTTGTCCTCTCCAATACCACTTTAATTAAAAAAAAAAAAAAAAAAAAAGTATTCTGTTCTGGGTCCATACCTAGGTGATCATCAAATTTGACCCTAAAACTATGAAAAACTTGCCTCACTTGTCTCCCATGATAGCTCAGAGAAAATTTGGTCCAGTGTAGTTTCTGGCAGCTGTCACCACCACCACCAGGTAATGTGTTTTACACATGAGCACTCTGCATCTAGCATGGGCAGACATGGGTACCTCACATCACCCAAGCTCTGACCTTAAATAAAGGGAGCCTTTCTCAACTGCTCATTTTGCAATCTTCCTTCTGCCATAGTTAATTACTTACTTTTGATTAGAGGCACCTTCACTGCTTTAAAGATGGTGTGCGCACACAAAACCAAAAAACTATTAGATATCCCAACAAATGAATGCTTATGTTACTGATGAGCTGCTTACATTGACTTTCTAGATCTCAGCTACTCCATCTACTGCAAACAGTTTCTGTGCAATAGAAGCTGGAAAAGGTACATTTTCCATCACAGAAACGAAGGGCATGTTCTCACTTCTCTTCAATACCTAACGGACTAAAGATTTCTGTTACTTTTTAGCAATACTTTTGCAACAAACATTTCCAGGCTATTAAGCAAGGCTTTGCAACAGAGTTTCAGACCATGAGGAAGCTACAGCTTTCACCTGTGCTGCCTTTGCTCAGTACACATGCAAGACAAGCACAGTCATCCTAATTTAGATCATACAGCACAAGCAAATCTTTTCACTGATGCCACAAACACCTGAGTAACAGAAATTTGACAGAAGGGGACCTAGCTCTTCCCTAATACTCCCTACCCCATACAATAGCACTTCATTCTGCTCTGAAGAAGTGAGTTTGAGGCCAGAGACACGTGGCACAGAATCACACCCCTGGCAAGTGAAGAGGACAAAAAGTAGATGAAGACACCATTGAGACCTGAAAGCAAAAATGGGTGGTAATAGGCACAAACAAGACCCAGCCTCACTAGCATGCCCTTAAGACCCAAAGGTTTGGATCTATAATCACTTATGAGGCCCTAGTCTCTTCCTGTAATCTCATATACTAAACAGAATACAAATTAATGTAACCATGACACAGCTGTATGA
Organism: Xenops minutus; assembly: GCA_035221455.1. Classification (NCBI taxonomy): domain Eukaryota; kingdom Metazoa; phylum Chordata; class Aves; order Passeriformes; family Furnariidae; genus Xenops; species Xenops minutus. The sequence goes on along the minus strand of JAWWEE010000074.1, from coordinate 77,577,487 downwards.
ACTTCAGTGCCAGCACTGACTAAAGCATTCCCATTGCTTTAAGTTCCATAAAAAATGAGGTTCCCAAAACACTGCTCTTTGACTTCATATATTTCACTGCATTTCAGTAGTCAAGAAAAATTGACAGACAAATTCCAGCTCCTTGGATTAACTATCCTTCTGCTAGGGACACGATCTCTTCTCTGCTAGTATTTTGCCCAACTTCACCCCTTCTTCTCTCCTGCTCAGCAGATAAATAACCAGAGATGTTTTAAAACTCTGCTCTGATGCTTAAGAAATGCCTTCCAGTGACTTACATGCTCCCATTTAAATCCATGCCTTCTTAGGAACTGCTAAATTTCAGGACCAGAGGCCAGAAACCACATGTGTGGTTACAAGCAACAGCACAGGCCTCAATACTCTCCAGAGGCATATCCCCCTAAAAGCCCAGAAACAGCACTGTCAGTTAGTTAAAATATTTGCACCTTCATATAGTTGAATCTACTTTCAGCAATGTTTCAGACTGGTACTCTTTGTCTAAAAGCTTGTTAGTTTGCAATATTATTTGATTTCACACCCCTCTGAAAGACCATTAGGAGGATCAGTCAATTAATTTCCTCTATCAAGAATAAGAAGCAAAGGGAAAGGTTGTAGTCATTGCAAGAACAGGACCCAAGTTTAGACATATTTCTGCTGTTTGACCACACTGGAAGCCAAAGCTCATATTCATTAGCTCAAAGATATAGAGGCCCCATGTGCATGGATATATTTGGCTCCTGTCAATCATTCCTCTCCTACAAGCAAATTAATTTCATGTAAGCTAGATTTGAAAGATAGGGAGCAAAAATCATGGCAATAACAAGCTACTCCAAAGACATGCACCTTATTCCTTCTGCTTTTTCCCTGTATGCTGTCCATGCTGGATACCTTGCCCAACTTGGAATTGAGCACTGTTGTAAATGTTTCAGTCGTAATAATTAGAAACATATCTACTGCTGAAGAAATAAGTAGAACTAGAGACAAAGAAAAAAAAAGTGTACATTGAGTTGTGTATTTGCATCAGCTCCAAACCTACGTCAGTGTAGCTAATCTCCAGGTTACAATGTGAAAACAGACAACTTTGTATGAGAAAGATACCAAATTCTAAGTCTCTGATTAATATCTGAAATACTATTGGATATTACTCAAAATCTTCCATTTGGATTTCTTGTCTGAAAGAAACAGGAGCAGAATGTGTAATAAAAAAAAAAAAAATCCTAGGACTGCAGTGTCTGTCCCAGAAAAAAAGAGCATTAACAGTGTTCTCAAGTATAAAGACTCTGACAGCAGAAAAAGGAATGTTCCAGCTAACAAAAACAAAACAAAACAAAAAAACCCTTAGAAAAAAATCTATGGAAAACTACTTTGGTTAAAATTAATGAAGCAATTTGGTTCTCCCTATAAGAGATACTCATGAGATTCTGTAAACATACAAACTAGTTACAGGAAACAACTGAGTATCCTTCTTGTTATGATCAATCATATAGATAGTCCAAATCCTACAGTTTATGTTAATGCCAAAAAACCAAATATTTTTCTTCCTTGCCTGTCCAAAGAAGTACAATGGTACATTACACCTAGACTGCTTTATTAGCTCAGCCCTGTGTCTCAAGTGGTGGTTTTAAGACACTGAGAACTTTTACTTCTGGGGTGACTTAGATTTGCTTTGGTTCTAAGTTAACAGCAATGCAGCCATTCTAGCAAAAAAACATAGTATAGCATGATTTACTGGAGAATTCTAACACTCAACTAGATAATTGTTTTTAAAGAAGGCAATGAACAAGTGCTATACAGATAATCCACTATCTTCATGCAATGAAAAGGAAATCTAAATCCATGCTAGTGGTCAGGTACATCAGTTGTCCCATACAAAGTTGCATAAGCTGTTCTGTACCCCTATAATTGCACACTGAAATGCTAAAACATGTCAACACTCACCATCAAATAGAAGCCCTGCCATAAACCTCAACAGGAACCCAGGGTTCAACACATCATATGCAATGAAAAGCTTACAGAAGAAGAAAGGGCAAAGGAAGGTCCTCAGCAAAGAGGCAATAGAGTGAGACAAAACAGATGAAGGAGCATAAGGAACCAATTAAGACACTGATAAACTTAGAACTTTTGCTCATTAAAGAGTGAAAAGCATATTTTATGTAATAACCCATGGCACATTTTTATAAACTATTGCTATTTTAGTGTTAATACTACATATGCATAGACAGTCCTACTCAGAAAGGAAAAATTCTTGTCATTTTGATTTTACGTGGAACTCAAAGATTATATTTGTAAACTCTAGGCTGAGCACTGAAGTTTTGAGCAGTGGTGGCACCAGGGCTGTGTAGAGGGATGCTGCAGCTCCTGTTTCAGTGGAACGTACCAGCACTACATGAAGCATAGCCATATAATCTTTCCACTTAAAATTTACAAAGCGATTCATCAATGCTCATTTCTTAAACTTAACCTTTTCGTACAGCTTAAGAAGTATGATGCAGTCTTCAAACATAACTATCTTCCTTTTTTTTTTTTTAATAAAGCAATGCATAAAATTACTTTCCATTGCCTTCTGTATCTCTTGTCTTCCCTAAGCCTGGATGGAGAGGCAGGAGTAGCTCTGTAGGGACTGATCCTGCCACATAACCTGAGGCACAAACTACTTCAACAACACTGCCAACTTTCCCTTTGCTCCTAAACAAGCTCAGCACTCCTCTAGTACTACTTGATCCTGCCCAGCAGGAGATGCTTCAGGAGAGCATGAAGAGTGAGCACCTGTGCCTCCTGAAAGGATTTTCCCACGTTTCTGCTGCTTGCTGTCCTACGCACTCCTCCTTTCAGGCAAAAGGGGCTGCTTTGGTGTGTCTGACTGTCAGCAGCACTCTGCAGCTCAGTCCAGGTGTGGAAGCTATAAGAAGGTATCTACAAACTCAGCTTTCTAGATTGGGATTGCTGCTTGAACAGACGACTGAATAAGCTTAGGAGCAGTGCAGAGCAGAAGACTACATCTAAAACTGTAATTGCAGATCATAGCAATGAAGCAGTTAGACTAAGAATAAACACAGCAAGTGTACACTCATCAGAACCACTATATACACATGTACACACATACCCATCCACGCACACACTTGGCAATGGCAACAGCTCAAGTATAACTAGACTAAAAGCCATTTCTGAAGACGTTTCTAAGGTTACTCGGTTAAAACTGAGTCATTGCATACTGTTGCATGTCTTATTTGAAATTCAGGATGAAGTCTAAGAATTGCCATTTTTATAATTTCAAGTAGTTTCATAATCCAATTTGTAGGAAATTAATACAAATAATGCCATTTCTTCAGTTAAGTTTTACACAGATTATGTTTTGGGCAATCTGTAACCTTTTTTGTAATTTGTGTAACCTTTGAATTCAATCTTTTAGAAATGAATCTGAATGTCTTCTCTTTTAAACATCTAAGCCTGGCAGTGATACAGATTGGCCTGTTTAGCACACTGAAACCCAGCAGTATTCATGAACTAGATATTTCCAGGACAAATTTCTGGTACCACGCAAAAATAATTAAAACAAATGTATTATTTGTATTTCCAGTAATTACTACAAATAATAATTTTTTTATTGCCAGAGATTAAAAAAAGATTACTTCATATAATATCATCCCTGTGATGACACATACATACCAATGGATCTTCACATTAATCACAGCAGGCAAACCATCAATCAGTGCAATGTGACAATTCTCCACTCCTCCTCCTCCCCTCTCTCTCTCTCTCTCTCTCTCTCAAAAAAGCCCCCAAAAACCTCAACTCATCTTTGGATGTTGTGAACAAGAAACAAAAACGTTATTTATTGAACATTAGCCTTTCAAAATACAATTGTATGCTCTCCTTCTCAATGAGTTTGATTCATAATACAATGACTGAAAGACTCCTGCAATATTACAATATACTTACAGCTCAAATACCAAACCTGTTCTGAGCAAAAATATCTATAGAAAAAAATTAATAAATATTGCTGTAGTAGTATCTGTACTACCTGATCCTGGCTCACTCTAAAGCATATGTTAATCTTAAGCCTCTGTATAGTGCATAGACTTCAGTGAATCCAGTGAAAGTCTAGAAGATTAGTCAGGCACTTAACACTGCTATCAAACGTATAGCTCCGGGATGGCAGGGAGGCCATGAGGAACAGGCTTCAGAATGGCAAATAAGGGGTGGGAGCACACAATAGGAAACCTTTGCAAAAGAATGGGTCATGTGATAGAGCTCCTTTCAAGGACTACTTGAAAGGCATGTCACCACTGAGGGGAGAAAAAACAAAAAAGGTATTTACTAACATACTGTTGCTTACACTGATTCTTTTCAAGAAGCAATACTATCTGCATGTCTACCACCTAATACTTATTCAAGTTACAGGATTTTCCATTTTTTATAAAAAAAAAAACAAAGAGGGTTTTTGCATATCTTAAAAGCAAATGCCTACGAGTTACAGTGACTCAGAAGATTGTTATGTTTATTCTGATCAGCCCAACACTCAGAAAAGTTAGTTCTACTTTATCAAGTTTTACAAACCTAACAGCAAACTCAAATGATCAATCACTAATTCCCTCCCATACTAAAATCCACACAAAAAGACACCAGCCATTTCCTAAATGCATATATCTATAGGCTTTTCTTTCACTGAAGCCATGAATGAGTGAATCAGGCAACTCCTTGCAGTGGGCCTTAAAAGGAGGCAGGTTATTCGGGATGCAGAACTCTTATTGAAAGTTTTATTTAAAAGCAATCCAAGAAAATCAATGTCAGTTTCTTACCTTTTATTCAAATCAAAGTAGAAAATGCTATTAGGAATGCCTGTAGAATCACTATTGGCCAAGTAGGGCAAGCTAGTCTGCATCCACCTTTCAAGTTGGATCTAGCCTAGTACAGCTTCTCTAACACTGTAGCACTTCAGAGTCATTATGATGGACCTTAAAACTCTACAGAAACAAGTTTTGACTAAGCTATCACCACAGGTTTGATGCTGCAATGCTATAAAACATGCCTTCTTCAAAAAAACCCCCAAACCAAAACCCCAATACAATACAAATTCCATTGCTAAAAAGTACATGAACAGGAAAATGGACTGTGCCTGTTAGAAACTTCACAAAGTGAAGACTTCTAGAACAAAGGTAAGAAAAATCAGGAAAATACTGGTAGTTCACAGCCACAGGTACGTAAGGTCCAAACTGATATTTTTCCCTGTTCCTTTGATGTTGACAGCTCCCTCTATGCCTTTTTATACTCAAACAACTCTTGCTATAGGATGAAGTTAGAAAATTCCCTAAAATATAAAGCCCATGGCAATTCTAAACTTTCACTTTACAAAGGCAGGATTTTATATCTGTGGCCAACAGGGTGTTGCACTACACTGGAGAGATGTTATACTAATATAATTGCTTCAAAAAACACTTCATATTTTGAGACTGACTATTTGACAACTGGCTTGATATGCGTCCCAAGATCTCAACTTTAGCATTATTTAGTGATTCTGTTGCTTTACACATTCTGAAATTTAAAAGCGGTGTTTTTTATATATAAAGTTTTCAAATCCCTGCCCTTTAAATAGGAAAACCACTCCATCAAATAGTTATTACAAGGAGATAGATTAATACCGTATTTTATGATCAGTTAATTCAATCTGTGTGCTCAGACACACTTGAATTATATAGGACGCTGACAACAGCTGGAGCAGGGGAGGGGAGGGGGTGAGAGGAGAAAGGAGGATGAGAAGAGATCTTAACTCCAGTAAGAAACTTGTGTACCTGACTGATAAACTCAGCCAAACTTCTTTATGTATCCTATTTATCTTCAAATCTATTTATGTCACGCAAGAGAACATATGAGCATAGCAGCTGTTACTATAGCAATGAAACTGGAAATTTTGAGAACACAAAAAACCCACCCCTTGAAGGATGCTCAGTTTAGCAGAGAGATGGTTTAGAGAACAGCACACCAGTATCTCACTTCTTAGGATCTGCTCAAAGTCTGCGGTTACAGAGACATTAAATCAGCTGTAACAACCTGTTCCCTAAAGAGCACTTGGAGCCAAATCACCGCTACCCATTACTCGGCACGACTCCGTACACCAGGAGTTCCTGCTAAGTAACCCCAAACTTGCCAAGTACGCCAGAATCGCCTGTAAATCCGGGGAAGAGCGATTCTCTGTAAAAGGCTCACAGGTTCTGATCGCGACACAGAAGGGATTCGCCATAGTAACAACCCCCCCACCCGCACCGCGGGTCACCGCGGGGAGCTCGGCGCGGCGAGCCCCGCACCCCCCCGGCACCACGCACACCTGCCCGGCGCCGGGAAGGCGGGACGAGCCGGGAGAAGTCAGGTACTTTCCTCAAGCAGCGGGCACGAACCGGGATGCAACCCACCCACGTCCCTCCCACACAGGGGTTTTGTGTCAAACCCACGCCGCTCCCCGCTCTCCCGGGCCGGCGGCCCAGCCACCCCGCCTCGCCCCGTCCCTCGCCCCCCGCCCCCCGCCGCAGCCGCGGACCCGAGGCTCTGCCGGCCGCGCTTTTACCTGCGAGGGAGCCGGGTCTCTGCAGGGTGGCGGTGGCGTACAGCTCCTGGGAGTGCTTGCTGTACTGATCGGCAGCGTGAACCAGCCGCTTGGTAGGCGACAGGGTGGCGTAAGTGCCGATGGTGGAGCTTAACTGGTGGATAGGAGAGGAGGAAATGTTAGACTGGACGGTGGGCGGGGAGGTCACTCGGATGGGGGACGGCGACAGTCCCGCCGAGGAGACGACGATGTTGATGGGCGAGCTGGTGCTGTAGGACTTGGCCAGGCGGCTGGGGGACTGCTTCGGGGAGGAGAGGCGCTGCGCGGTGGCGTAGGCGGCGCCCTCGGCGGCGGAGCCGGCCCGCGGCAGCTTGGTGGGGGAGCCGCCGGGCTGGGCGGGCAGCGGGGAGCTCACCCGCTGCGCCGGCAGCGTGGAGCTGGCGTAGTAGAGCGCGGCGGCGTGCTGGGGCTCGGGCAGGTGGAAGGCGCTGCCGTGGCTGGGCGCGAAGGGCTCCCGCGGCTGCGGGGCGGCGGGCGGCGGCGGCGGCTCCGGCCCGCCCGGGTGGGCGCCGCGGCCCCCCGGGCCCTGCTGCGGGAAGGAAAGGCAGAGGCGTCAGCGGGGGGCGGCGGCGGAGGGCGGGGGGCGCCCGGCTCCCCCGGCCCTGAGCGGGGCGGTGCGGGGCGAGGGGGGCCGCTGGCCGGGGGAGCCCCCCAGCCGAACGCAGCCCTCTCTGTGACCTCAGACCAGGCCGGCACCCGCGGGATTACGGGAGTGGTTAATCTGCTACAGCGTTCCCAGCCGAGGAGGGGACAGACCTGCCGCCGGCTCCGGCCGAGCGGCGTCGAAAGCGCTCCCGACGGCGGCAGCCCGGCCGCGGGGCACAGCGCTCCGGGGCGCAGGAACGCGCCCGCCTGCCGACCCCTGCACCAGGCAGGGGCTAGCCCCGGCCCAAATAAACATGTGCATACAGAGACACACCCGCGCCCCTTTATTCTGCATACATTAGAAAAGAACAGCCGAAGCCACGCAAAGGGCTTTAATGGAGTAACTTTCCTCGGTTTCCAGCAATCTCTGCCCGTAGGAGGAGAGGCACCACGCCGGACCGGGACAGGCACCGCAGCAGCGCTTGCCTGCCCCCGACGGCGGCAGAGCCGCGGGCCCAGCCTCCTGTGAAAGGAGGGAAGGGAAACTGGGCGAGTCCCCGCCAAGTCCCGCCGGCAGCGCGGAAAGCGGCCGCCTCGTACTTATTTACGCGGCACGAAAGGGGCGGGAGGTTCGGGAGGAGCTGCCGGGGCCGGGCCCTCCCCCGGGCCACATCAAGCGGGGATGGAGGGATGGAGGGAAGGAGGGAAGGAGGGGAATTCTCGGCACCGACCCGCTGACCGCGGGCAGGGCAGCGCCAAATTCCCCCTAAGGCCAGTAATTGCAGGGGGCTGGGCAGAGGGAGCGAGAGGAAATGCTCGGGAGGTGCTGCCTACGAGAAATTTCGGTTGTGTGCCTGTGCCGCTTCTGCAGCCGCAGAGGATGGAGCTCGCGCTCCCGCACACGCAGACGGCTTCCCCTTTTTTTACCGGGGATCTTAGGCTCAGGACAACATCTGTGAATCTGGTAACATTAAAATCCTCTCATAACTGCACCCCGCAGCGAGCGAGAGCTCAGCGCTCTGCTGGAAGATGAATTCTTGGATTCAGATACTATTTTTTTCTGGTTATGCAGGGGATTTACTTGAAATCTCAGAAAGTGCTCCACATCCTCAGAGTTGACAGTGTAGTTTGAATGGGTCTGACCAGTGCTTCGCCCAAACACATAGAGACTGATTTACTTAGAAGAGGCTTTAAAATGTGATTAATGAATTTTGTGACTCAGTTCAAAGAGGTGTGGTGAATGCCAAGAGCAGCGTTGTTATACACTTAAATAGCAATTTGGTTTTTTAGTAGCGTCCTACAGGAAAAAAAAAAAGGAAAAACCCAATAAACCAAACAAATCCCCAAAACAACAACATCAAAAAACAACAAAACAAGTAAGCCAAAGCACCATATTACTAGTATGAAATTTGATTTACTTTCACTAGGATACTCAATAAAGGATTTGGTCAGGAACTGAAGACAAGGTAACTAATTGGAGCAAAGAATAAACAAGGCTCAGAATGCCAAAAATGCGTACTTCTACTTATGTATGCCCACTGGGAATTTTTCTGTCCTATTTTTTTTAACTTAAACTTACTCAAATGCTTTGCATCTGGGGGAAGAATATGCATTTTCCTAGAAAGGGACAAGAAACAAAGTTTTGGAGAAGTTGCTTCTGGTGCTTTGCTCTCAGTTGTTGGTAGCATGGAAGAGGCTACAGCACTTGGAGCATTCAGGTGTCTCAAGGGAGCACTGCCTGGCCCAAACCTCACTGGCTTCTGGAGGTTTTCCACCTCAGAGAGCAGTGGCTTTACAGATAAATGAAATGTAAACTGTTCCCTCCAGGTGCTCCATACGGTAACTCTCGGGCAAGAAAACAGATCACAGGTGTAAGTAGCCTGCTCACTTTTGACTTGGACTGTTCTGATTGTAGTGGAGAGTTACAAACACCATAGCATCAAGTACAAGCCTTGATATTTTCATAAATGGCCAACAAGCACAACTTGCTCATTTGAAAGATTCTTAAAAAACCCAGGAAGGCAAACTCTAGGAACATCAGTGAACTTTTAAAAGCTACTTTCCTTCTGAGCTACTTACCGCGTCTGCTTTAAACTGGAAAGAAGGGCTAATCTGCAATTGACTGTCCAATAATATATTTGACAGGAGTACAGTTTTCATTTTCCAGGCTTAGACTATATGGTAGCAACTTTTATAAAACAAAACAGGCTGGCATGATATAAGACAACATGGACATAGCAAATTTTGCACATAAAGAAAGGTCATTCAAACCAGCTATATTATCAATACTTGTAATACATTTTACTTTTTACTGTTAAGTGGCATAATAATTTATTTTGTAATGAACACTGTTCTAAAATACAGTCTTCTGCAATGCTACCAGTGTCTTCTGCAACAGACTGCTAAGGTACTGGTAATTTAGACAATTTTGTCTTGATATTAAGATTTTAGGCAAGCACTGTCATAAGGTATACAAAATTTCTTTTTCTACTCTGCTTCTACACTACTTGATGTGTCAAGGATTTAGAGTAATGACCTCCAACTAAACCAATGTTATTCCATATTCCTAATAAATCTCTATAAAGCTGTGGGCATTCTGCAAGTACTAATTAAAACAAACAAAAAAATTCCCATTTTATGATCACTTGTTATGGAGAACAAGGTGAAGTGGTGGGACATAAGAATTAAATGCTTAATTAAAAATGCATGTATAGCACTTCTTAAAAAGCTAAGCATTTGCTCTGTGTGAAGGAGAGAACTTTTGGATGAACAGATTGCAATGAAAACATTAGCATGCAGTACTTTCTAGGACGTGACTAATCTCAGACCTGTCTTAAATGTACCATGAGGTTCTTATGTTTTTCCAAAGGGACAAGTGTACAGTAACATTCTACATGCGTGTTTTCAGAGGCAAAATGTGTTTTAGTTTCTCCTTGTGTTTCTCCTAGTTTGTTGCTTAAGACAGCCATAAAGACGTGTCATTGTTCATCCTGCAATGTGACATTATACTTCATTTGGAAGAATAAAATGCAATGGCATTTTCCCCTTATTTTTCCATTTATCCACTGTTGTCGACCTGATAACAAAACTGTTTAAGCTGATAAACTAAGAACAAATTTGCTTCCTTATTATATCCTCCTGCATCAACCTGTTTCATAGATGTGAATAAAAATCAAGGACTTTCTTACTATAACCCTATAAATAGCCATTCTAAGACACAGAGATTGCATTTTTCTTGTATGGCAAAGAAAAGTAGCCTTGATTATTTGGATTCAATATATTGATTCTGGTGTATTCTTCCTAATAGTAGGAATGTGTGAAAAAACCCTATGAGAACATTAATACAGCTATGAAAATATTTTCTTTCCAATTTAATCTTACTGGAAAGATCATTTGCTACTGATATGGACAAAACAAGATCTGTAGAGCTTTATACAGAAAATTACTGAAGGTGTCCAGTTAGATTATAAGAGACTAGATAACAGTCTAATTGTTGTTTGCCTGTTCATTCAAGCATTCAATGTACTAAATTCCAGGAAATTAGCTTGCTTTTTTTCTTCCCTCCCCATTTTTTTACAATTCCAATTGAAAATTTAAATCAGAACTTAATCAAAAAAGACTAAATGAAAGACTGCAAGATAAGATTTCTGTTTTATGGAGTAGAATTGAGAGGGGCAAATAACTGTTGACCTATGTATTCTGCAGATATTTTTTTGATGGATAAGGAATTGCAAAATCCTAGATGACTAGGCAGTTTATGCAAAACTTTGGGGTCAGCTGCTAATTACTGAAACAGCAGAATGTTGATACTTGGAGATTGCTCCCAGAGGAAAAAATGGTGTGTAAGGCCAGCAAAACGTGAATAGCAAAAGTCTTAGAGAACAAGATAACCATTATGATGCCAGCAGGTGCAGCAAATCTATTTGATGTATCCCTTCAAACCATTTTCTTCTAAGGGATGCAAAAACATAAAAACAAAACCTATTAGGTCCTGTGCATTTATGCTTCAAAATTCACAGGTACTAAGGAACAAAACAACTGTCAGTGCAACCACTTGAGTTTTAGAAACATAACTAGAACCAGAAGAGCTTTCATAGTAATTTCTTGAGAATGAGATAATGACGCAATTTCCAGGAAAATGCTGAAAAATTTGAATCCTGGTGGCAATTACCTTTGAGAAAAGAAAGTTTGCACTCAGTGTCTTTTATATTTCTCTGACAGGTAACAGAAGACACTGAAAAGTTATGTTATGTTTAAGTCAGCATCTTAGGTCTGGATGAACTTGTATTCACAAGCGTTTTTACTTTAGCATTAAATGCCAGCACACGTTTTCAACTCATTTTGTTCTCTGGAACTTTCAGGGACCTCTTGGACCTTAAAATCTGAAACAAGGTCATATCTCATTAATATGAACATAGTCATAAGCAGCACACTGATGCCCATGAGAAGACCCTTTCTCTTGATTCTAAGGAGGATTTTCCAATTGTATGCTCAAGTTGTGTGGAAGACGTCTCTCCTGACTTCTTTGGCTTTTGAATATTGGTGTGTGTTGCTAGCTTTAGGCAGAAAACTTATCATCCTTACTGGGGTTTTCGAGAGACACCCTAAGGGTGCAGGTCTGTTTCACAATCTCAGCTATGCTCTGTGCTCTTTCAGAGGCTGCAAGACTTGCCAGTCTATTGAGTGCTACTTTTTTCTCTGTCAGCCCAAGGAACCTTCCATAAGGCTTCACTGAAGGTATCACTGCACTGGTCTAATGCCTCTATCAAAACTCTTACAGAGGGCAGAAGAGGGCATCGAAAATTCTTTACATTCTCTAGTCTTTGGGATGCACACTTCAGTCTTGGGAAGGACCTGTAGAAGGGCCTTTCTTCTGCAGGACTGCTTTAATGTAATTTAAAAGTTCCTCACCTAATATCAGGGAGATGCTACCCATGTTCAAATGCACTTTTACTATCATAGATGCCAGACTATACTGCTGGATCCCTCAATGTGGCCTATTCCATCTGTTTCTCCTTGTTTTGTTCCATTGTTCCACTCCACTCCAACACTATTAGGAATATTTGTCAGCCTACCTGATCCTAATCTCAAAGGTCATACCTACAGATGAAGGTAGGTATTGTTATTGTAGTTTTGTACATCCACAAACAGAATTGAGTGAGATCCTTTTAGAATGTCCAGAGATGGTGAATCTGGTTTTAAAGCAGCAATGAAAGCTGTAATCATTACCTATAGTAGGATCAAAGCAGCACTGGAGATCTTCACTGCCATAAGCTATACTAGTGAATTGTTCTCTGAGTGCCATAAAAAGAGTAATCTGGTTTAAGATTTCATCTGTTTCCTTAATGACAGAAAAATTTTCATGTTCCCACTTAGAATCCAATTATTAAACACATCATCACCTATGACACCCTATCAGAAGTGAAGTCCTTATTTTAGATTTTGTCTGGGTAGACTATAAAGCAGCCTATCATCTTGTGGCCAGTATACAGTTTCTGCTTGACAACTGAACACATTCTAGCACTCAATTCCTAATGCATTAAACAGGGCTAGTGAGGTATGGTGGTCTGATGAATGACAAACTTATGAACTGTTCATAGAAAAAAGACTATAGACAAGTTAGAAAATTAACTGTTAAATGGTTTTTCAAGATAGTTTTTTTTTTAAAATCACCTTTGCTTTCCATCTACTTCTTGGTTTTTAAGGTTTCCCAATTCTGTGCCAGCTTATTCAGTCCAGAAGCATCAGGAGCACAAGACAATAGACAATAGGGATTTACCTGTGTTGCTGCCTCAGCCTCTGAAAAGACAAGCATTGCCAAAAGCTAAACAACTCCTCATCCAGAAATGTAAACTTCATTTTCTGTCCTCTTGCAAACTCATGTCAGAAGACGTGAAAAAACAGTATGTGTAGTACATGCTATGCTTTATATTCCTATGACATCTACAACATAAGATGACCATTCTAAGACTACAGTAAACCTGGTCATTCACAAGTTACATTGTCTAAACAGAAGATTAATTTTTTGCAACTCATCTGCAAAACCTGCTAATTTTATTTTTATAAAAGTCACTAGTGACTCTTCACCAATAAACCTCTTTGATTTATAGGATATAAATATAATAAATATAAATAGAGGATATTACAGCATCTGGACACCAAGTTTGAAAAGGTGTTTTCAATGGGGAAGCAGAGTTATTCCCTGCCAGAGAGGAGCAGTTTTTGCTAAGACATCCTATTACAGTAGCATTTAGAAGATAAAATTTTTGTGTTCTAAAGAACTCAAAGCACTGGAATAACTCTATGATCTATAATGAACTCCACCAAATTGACAAAAATGTTAGATTGCACTTTGCAGCACTATACAGGAAATCCCAAGACTAATTAGTTTTCTTTTTTTGTACAATTGCATTTTCACAAATTGCTCTTGCTGTCACAGCTGGCCTTGGGACTATTTACATTTTTTTTTGCATGCAGTTGGGCTATCACTCATGTTGAGAGATAGCTATATTCCTTGCGCACAAATACCAAAGGAAATGATCACAATCTGAGCAGTTTCAACTCCTGAGGCTTATTTTAATTATAATAGGGATAGCAAAACAATTCCGAGGATTGACTTTTTTCCTCCTTAATTGTGGGATCAGTAATGGTGATATTCAGAACTTTTTAATAGTGACTTTTGAATCTTACTCTTCTTGTTTACCTCTTTTAAAACCTCCATTGCATGCTTTTTATGGTATTAATTCATAGTTTATATAGCAGTCTGTTAATAATTTCAAAATATGTTTTAATTGATCTGAAGTTCTCAAGCATTCTTTGTAGAATCGTGGTGTGACAAGTTAGTAAGTTCTCTAAGTTATTTTCCCTCAGGAACATCTATCACACAATGTGGAGGAAAACAAGATGGCCTAGGCAGTGCTGGCTGAACAGTTGGATTCCGTATTCTTAGCAGTCTTTTCCAGTCTAAAAGATTCTATGAAAAAGAAGTACCTACACAACTTGAAATTAAATTTAACTGTTCTTTATTTCATTTTTCAGTCTTAGAGGATACGGAGCTCTTCTGAACAAATTGAGAGAATAGAATATTTTATGTCTCTTGGTACCCCACAACTGTGCAATGACTATAACACTTGAAATCTCTTAGCAATTTAAGGCTTTGAAATTCAAATAATACTCTCCTCTACAGAATCTTGAATTATGAAGTGTCCCAGTGCCACACTGAGATGATCTGCTTTGCTGGGGTGGTTAACATCTAAACAGAGAAAATAACCTGTGCTGACCAATGCAGCCCAGTCAGACTTTGTTTAGGAAAAGAAACATGAATGCTTCTATAAATTTTTGTTTAAACTGAAGCTTAACTTCCTAGTGAAAAGCTTTGATGTCACAGTAAAAAGCACAGAAGGTGAGAGGGTTATATGTCAGAGCCAGGAGGATCGTTTAGGCAGACAGAGAGAGTTACAAAATTTTCGTGAGTATCTGAAACAACCTTTCAAAATGTTTCAAATGCACAAGTGACTGTCTGATAAGCTGCTTGTTTTACAATATGGGTGAAAAAAATTTGATTCTTACACTTGGGATTAAGCCACAGAAACAGGTGATGCATGGTATACCAAACAAGTTTCACATCTGGTGTCAGCCTGGCTTTGTTTCTGCTTCCTGGCACTTACTGCTTTCAGTATTATGCTCATACCAAAACTGGCAGGTCCGAGACCTTAATATGGGCTCCTTATCAGCACAGTCACAGAAATTTGCTTTCAAAATTAAATGCTTAAACATGCTGTTACCAAAAACTGTATGCAAGCAAGTAAGTAGAACTAGCATGTAAATCTCCTTTTAAATCACGATTACTCTATTACTATGCAAGTCAACCCACCACAGATTTACAAAAATCAAGATGGTAACTCCACCCCGCTGCAGGTGTGTTGAACATGACAGAAAGTAAAGGCAGAAATTCAGGTGCAGGCAAGCACTGAATAGCTCTGTTTCCTGGGAGCTACTCCACACAATTTCAGATATGAAGGACCCCGATTGCTTAGGACACATACCTGGCTGTAGCTCTGGATGGCACCTCTGGCCTGACTGCTGCGGGATGGGAGCTGGGCGGCTGCTGTTTCACCCAGGGCGAGGGTCTGGTTGCTGTGGTAGCTGGCTGAGTACTGGAAGGACCCTTCAGGTTTGGAGTTGAGCTGGAGTGCACTCTGGGAGAGGAGGCTTGGCCCTGTGGGGACAGAATTTGAGAGCAGTCAGAAAGGCCTAGTGAAAGAGCATACCTGTATTATCTGTCAAGTGAGCCCTGAAATTATCAGATGTATCTGGCTTCAGATTTTCAGAGTTTGGCTTGTCAATAATAAAAATCATATACATTACTTTGTTTCTTTACCACTCAGTCATCATTATGATCGTGTTCAAGCAAAAGAACATAATGCTTTCTTTGAAAGAGATGTATGGTTTTGACTGGTAAAGAAATTCTATGCTTAAACAAGCCCAACTGTACCATTTGGTAAAGAAATCTTGCTTTTTAACTCACAATAGTTGATGAGAGTTTTTTTTTCCCTAAGGATAAGCCTTGTTTATTTCACTTCATTATATCCAGTCGTTCTGCCTGGGAAATACTAGGTTGCCCCTCCCTGGGCCCCCAGCACATTAGATCTGTTGATTACTGCCACTCTGTCTTATACACACAGTGATGTAATACTTTGGTGCCTGTAGGGATGGATGACAGCCTTTAAAATATTAATTGGTCCTCTCATCATGCAGGACACACCCTGATCTCAGTGAATCTTTGATAACTCTTTTGTCAGCCTGTGTTATCTTCCCCATCACAGCACTGCATGGCAGCAGAGCCAAGTGTAGGCAGCGAGCTTAACTGGGGCTGCCAGACTGAAGGGCATGTCAGGACTGTAAACACCAACACCTTCCAAAGTTATTTAGTAGTTCTGTGAAACTAAGACATGTTCCAATATTCATTAGGTTCACGTAAAAATGATTTAGGTTACCATCTGCCCATAGTGAATTTCCCAATTTTTGCCCTGAGACCATGTATCAGACAGGGAACAGTGTTTTCATAGATGGATTGAGTGCTCCCTCAGCAGATTTGCTGGTGACACCAAGCAAAGTGGTGCAGCTGACACGCCTGAAGGAATGGATGCCATTCCGGGGGACCTGAGCAAGCTATAGAATTGGGCACATGGGAATTTTCATGCCATTTAAGAAGACCAATACAAGGTGCTGCATCTGGATCAGGGCAACCCCCACTATCAACACACGATGGGGCATGAACAGATCGAGAGCAGCCCTGCTGAGAAGGACTTGGGGGGGCTGGTGGATGAAAGGCTGGACATGATCCAGCACTGTGCACTTGAAGCCCAGAAAGTCACTTGTATTTTGGGCTGCATCAAAAGCAGGGTGGCCAGCAGGGTGAGGGAGGGAATTCTGCCCCTCTACTCTGCTCTGGTGAGACCCCACCTGGAGTGCTGCATCCAGCTCTGGGGTCCCAACACAGCAGGGACATCTCTTGGAGCAAGTTCAGATGAAAGCCACAAAGATGATCAGAGGGCTAAAGGACGCTTCCTCTGAGGAAAGACAGAAAATTAGGATTGTTCAGTCTGGAAAAGTAAAGGAGGCTTTAGGTTGACCTAATTGTGGCATTCCAGAACATGAAGAAAGTCTACAACAAAGATTGAGAGAGACTTTTTTACAAGGGCGTGTAGTGACAGGACGAGGGGGAATTGCTTCACACTGACAGAGTAGGTTCAGATTTGATATCTAATTTTGAATATTAAAATTCTTCCCTGTGAGGGTGGTGAGGCTCTGGCATGGGTTGCCCAGAGAAGCTGTGGATGCCCTAGAAGTGTTCAAGGCCAGGCTGGATATAGCGCTGAGCAACTTAGTCTAGTGAAAGTTGTCCTTGTTCAGGGCTGGGGGCTGGAATGAGGTGATGTATAAGGTCCCTTCCAATCTAAACCATTCTGTGAGTGTACAATTCTATGATACATGAAGAGCTACATTAAAGAATACCCGTAATCCTTTTCTATGTCTCCACTGATTTTAGTCTCTTCTAGTGAGGGCCCAGCAAGTGAAATACAAGAGGAGAGAAAAGCATGGCCATTGCATGGGTTACAGAGAAGTCTACCTTCAACCCAACAGCTACCATCTACAACACACTCAATGGCTCCACAGGGATGACAGCTTTACCTTCAGATTAGCACTAACAAGCTCACGAGAGCATAGAAGGTGACACAAACCTTAAGGGATATGAAGTGATTATGATGATTTTGCCCCTATAGAACATGCGAAAAGTTCCATTTTGTAAAGACTCACAATGGAATGAATCCACCAGAAGCAACTTCCAGTACTTCTGGAATTGTCAAATTGCCTTTAAGTCAATTTAATCTACTTAAAGGCAATTTTTATGATCTTTAAGTCTTTGCTATGAGGATGTACAGCTACTCAAAAGAAATTTCCCCTTAGAAAATGTGCAAACAACCCCACCTCCAAATTACATGGAGAGTGTTTTTTTTCTCTAGCCTGTTTCTCAGAAATGGTAGAACCATTATACCTACTATTTTCCAAACTCAAACATGGACTGCTTATATTATAAACAAATCGTAGTAGGCTATGTAAAGTGGAAGTCTTTGCATCTAAATGTAGACTGGGATTATGACACTATTTTATGTATCAACTCAATTCATACTGCAAAGTTAACTGCATTCATCAGACCATTCCAGATACAGGACAAATTTAGAACATAAGTACTGGTCCCTCTACTTTCCTTATTAGTACAGAAGGAGACAGGGCTCCATGTATGCTCTGAGGTTTGTAAAAATGTATCCCATCCACTGAAGAGCTGAATTTAATCCTGAACGGGTGCTCATAAGTCCAGAATTTGTTAGCTTTCCATTCCCTGACTCTGCAGATAGGGTTTACTAAGCATTTTCCATTTAACTGGTTTTATTGCAACTTTCCTTCTTTAATGAAAGAAATAGTTTCATAGATTTTTCTTTTTTCTTTTTTTTTTTTTTAATTAAAGAGCATAAAGAAAACACATGCTCTGTTTTAAAACATATCTGTAGGCTTTATTTTAATCTTTTGAATTTTGAATTTTCACTGAGAATTTGCCTGTGATCAAATGATGAACAAGATCAAGTTCAGAAAATTCACAAAAGCATAACTTTCCCATGAGAAGCAAAAGTTGCAGCAAGAAAGCAATTTTTGTGCATGAAAGTGTTTGTACTCACTCTGAAAGTAATTATGCTGTGACATTTCTAAAGCTTAAATAATGATTAAACTATCACATGCTATGAACGCAATATGTTTAAATTTTCATTGCATCTGGCTTTCAAGTGCTGCTTTCCCATTACTGTGGCTCACTAGGGGATTTACATCACCAGCTAGAAACACATACATGGGTTCCCTGCTCCATTTAGTTTAAACACTTCCATGCACTTAAGGAAACTTATCCAATCCATTGAAAAAAAAAAGAATGCAAGAAGTTTGGAGCACATGGGTTTAATTTCACTAAAATACTCTATAGCAGTTTTTATTTTGTACCTTAACAAGCAGTAAGTGAACAACTAAAGCATACATGTATTTCAATAATTACAAAGTAATTTGAGAGAAACATCCAGATAGATATTTTAAATAAGCCTAGAATTTTAAATAAGCCCAAGCAAATGTAGAATAGAGTAGCGGCTGCTCACCTGTAAATATCCAAGTCTAAACCCAACATACAAACTACGAGATACATTTGCGATCAGTCAACATGATCTTGAAATCAACACAAGTTCCTTTTTCAGGATTTAGGGTTTACAAGCAGTCCTGCCTTGTCTGATAGGGGGAAAATGGATTGCTTTTCTCATTAACATTCTTGAGATTTCAGTCTGAAGGTAAAACAAAACCTTTCAAAGAGCCTGCAGCTCACCCAGAAGACAATATGTTTGTGTCCTTTTATACGCTGATGGCTCTTGACAACAACCTGCTGTTTCTTCCTGGCTAAAATTTAAACTCTGTTGTGTTGGTACAAGGAAGCATTCATCCAACTACTTTTCATTTCTTTTCAGAACAGTTAAGGCAGATGGAAATTCTTTATTTTCAGCTAGGCACTTGAAATCACTAGTTAACTGCTAGCACAATTCAGTCTTAGTTGTTCCCTTAATAAGCCATAATTAACTACAAATATTCAATTTAAAACAAACACTTTTGGCTTTATAAGGTTTATTATAGCAGATATTAGTGATTTTTAAAATTGCTTTAAAAATTTGCACTACACTTTGTTTCTCTTTGGGAGTATGGGGAAGATATAACTACCTGTTTTCCCTTATGTTTTTCAACACCACATTAAAACAAACAAACACAAACCCCCATGAACCAACGAAACAACAAAAAAACCCCAACTCTTCCTTGTGAAAGAATATTAGTGTTGGGTTATTCATAGTTGATAGTGCCAATTTTTCACTGATTCAGTTCACTTTCCTCCTGCATTCAAATAGTACAGATAAGAGTACAAATTCAGGAAACTGAGTCAGAGCCATCATACTGCAAGAGACGCTTCTGTGGACTGACTTCAAATGATGGTGCAGGATACAGCAATTAACCTGTCCAATTTGGTGGACAGGTACTGCAGACAATTCCTTTCTCCCTCTTAACCTTGAGCTGAGCAGTGTGCAAGCCTCCCCAGGTTGCTTACCTTGGCAACCCTAACCCTAACCCAGCACAGCAAGGAGCTCGAAGGAGAGAGAGAGAGTGTGTGTCTACCTTGTGACACAAAGTGCACTTAAGCTGGGGGAAGCTGCTGGGGCACAGAGAAGACCAGGCAAGAAAGGAACAAGCAAAGATGAGGGATATGCCAACCCACAATGAAACTTCAGAGGTGATGGAGAGTGGAGGACTTTTCTAGGAATCAGACATGGGAAACAGGAATTTCTTTTGTGGTTTGGAGACCCAGGTGCTGGCAGGCATGGCAGGGTTAGAGGAAAATAAGTCTCCTGTTCAGGGAGGGGAAGTAAGCAGACTTCTTGTGAACCCCTTTTCCTTAGTTTATATCACCCACCCCTCTTGTTAGCAGTTATGTTGGCTATTATATGGCTATTATTTTTCTATTTCAAAACTTACTAGTTTAAGAGATCTGGAGGACCTGAGAGTGCCTTGCACACTTCAAGCCAACGAGGGAAGAGGAACAGAGGCAGCACAAGGCACACCCCTATCCTGAATCCTATTGCACTGAAGGCCAGGCTTGCTGTCTTCTGTATTCGACAAAATAACCATAGCTGGCATTACACTGAACAGGCTGATTTGTGGCATTTACTACACTGCATGTGGCCATAAATGTAACTAGTGAGCTACAGGCTCCATTACAAACCACAGCAGAAGGAGAGCTCCCACAGCATCTACCTGTTTCTGCCAAAGGGCAGCTTGGGAAAGCCGCAGCCAAAGGTTGCAGGGTGAGTCCCACTGCTCGCAGCTGCGGCTGTTCTGCTCCCCACTCGCTCTGTGAGGGACAAGGCACTGCATTACCCCGTGGGCCACTGCTTTTCTTTCTCAAAATACAATGCACAATGCTGCAATAAGGTGCAGTGTAGGTATGTAAAGAACAAACCAATACAGTGAGGAGTCTTGAGGGATGAGACTATTATTAATTCAAGGACATCACAGTAACAGTTGATTATGGGTAACCAAAGTGACGCAGAGAATCCAGGCTACTATTATCGTTCATGGCTGGGTCAAAAATGGGGCAAAACCTGAAATTATGAGAATATTTGTCCTTTTTATTTTCAACACCAATACTTTCTTTGTAAATAAAGTATTTTGCCTGTCATTTCTGCCCTCTTCAGACCACGTTGACTACATTCTTACGTCATTCAGAGAAAAATACCAACAACCAAACCAACCAAGAAAAAGAAAAATCACAACCTAAAACTTTTTTTTCCTTTTTTTATTTTCCTTTTTTTTTTTTTTATAGGTTATTCTTGAATAGCAAGTGTTTGCAAGAAGAAATACTTCCTGTGGCTGTTTCAGAGCAGCAGAATAGTTCTCAGTATCTGTACATACTGTTCTAGCTCTACCAATGCTTTCTTAGGTAACCAAAAATCATTAGTTACAAATACAGAACACATAAAACTTCTATTTATTCTACTTATACAAGAAATGACAAGATATTACAGACCAATAAGAAAAAAAAAAAAAGGAGTATAACAATAAAATTCCACCACTAGGATTATTTTCTTCATATATTTGTCTACTTAGGTGATCCCTTAGATTTTCTTTTTTTTTTTTTTTTCAAACCACACTCTACAGCATACTTAAGATAGAACAGGCTTTCTATTGTGTGAAAAATGTGTATTTTGCTTTTCAATAATACCCCGTTCCTCTGCATAAAAATTTATATTCACTTGTGCAACAGACTTTACATCTTTACACCAGAAGAATTCAACTTATACAGTGAAGAAAGATCCAAAATTTCCATTTTTTCATGCTCAGAAACTGCTAAGGGCTAAAGTTACTATATTCAAGTCCATTGGAATATGCCTGTCGACTTCAGTAGGAGTCAAATCAGTTTTTAGGATATCCTAAGTGTACTGAAGTGGTGCATGCTAACAGAGAAAATGAACCAACTGAATGTTTAGTATAAAATCAATCTTTAACAAACACAATGTTGAGAGTAGCTACATTACTAGAAATGTTTAGCAGAAACCAACTACATCAGCATCACTGCTACAGATTTTAAAAGAATGTTTCTTTCTGCTAGTCCTCCTACAACAACAAGGGATTCAATGCTCCATGGCATTGCCAAACTCCAAGAGTACAGCATGTAGCTTTCCTTTCCTCACTCGCCTGGAAGCAAGCCCCAGGAGAAACTGGGTGCTCAGCTGCCCACCATGACCCACAGTCCCAGGCATTTTGATGCCCAAGTTAAGCAAAGTAAGGATTACACTGAAAAAAAGGAAAAACAAAACCAAACCAAAACCAACAAAGACCAAAGTGCATCAGCTCGGTAATGAATTTTGATTCAATGGTTGGTCATTAATGCCAACTGGAGCTTCACTGACAGATTACAAAAAACAGGCATCAGCACCAACAGTAGGTGAAAAGACAGGGGTCTAGGTTGGGAATCAGAGCTGGTGTCATCATATGCTTTCTTCCCTTCCTCATCACATGTTTTCTTCCCTTTCTCCAGAGGGTAGGTACTTGTCTAGTGGCCATGCAAGTATCAGAGCTCACCTGAACCATAGCCCATAGTGGTAATAAGCAGAAGAGTATCTTATGTAAGAAACCCCATAGGAACTTGGGCTCTATGACCTTACCAGTGTCAAGCAGTTTTCTAAGTGCTGAGAGACTGGTCCAGTACATTGACATTGATTAGAGATGGGGGGCAAAGAAGCACATCTTATTAAATTCTGCAATTTGTGATATTACTAAATCATGAGTGAGTTTTTAAAAACAAACACGATAGAATCATAGAATCAATAACGTTGAAAAAGACCTCTAAAATCATTGAGTTCAACATTTAACTGAACACCACCTTGTCAACTATAACATAGCACCAAGTCCCACTTCCAGTTTTTTCTTGAACACTTCTAGGGATGGTGACTCCAGCACCTCCCAGGGCAGCCCCTTCCAATGCCTAACCACCCTCTCAGACTAGAAGGTATTCCTGATGTTCAACCTGAACCTCACCTGGTGAAGCTTGTGGCTCTTTCCCCCTGTTCTATTGCTAGTTGCCTGGGAGAAGAGACCACAACTTCCACCTGGCTACAGCCTCCTTTCAGGCAGTTGTAGAGAGCCATAAGATCTCCCCTGAGCCTCCTTTTCCCCACACTGAACAACTCTAGTTCCCTCAGCTGTTCCTCAATAGGGCTTGTTCTCTAGACCCTTCACCAGCTCTGTTGCCCTTCTTTGGACATGCTCCAGCACCTCAATACCTTTCTTGTAATGAGGGGCCCAGAACTGGACACAGGACTCAAGGTGTGGCCTCATCAGTGCTGAGTACAGGGGGACAATCACTGCCCAGGTCCTACTGGCCACATTATTCCTGATACAGGCCAGGATGCCACTGACCTTTTTGGCGACCTGGGTCCACTGCTGGCTCATGTTCAGCTGGCTGTCAACCAGTACCCCCACGTCATTTTCTGCTGGGCTGATTTCCAGCCACTGTTACTCAAGCCTTTAATGCTGCCTGGGGTTGTTGTGGCCCAAGTGCAGAAGCCAGCCTGTAATTCACTGGATCCTCCTTGTGACCCTTTTTGTAGGTAAGCATCACATCAGCCAACCTCCAGTCATCTGGGAGCTCCCCAGTTAACTACCATGATAACTGATGAAAAATGAGGGAAAGTGGCTTGGTGAGCATTTCCATCAGCTCCCTCCTTGGGAGAATCCCATTCCACACCATAGTCTTTTGAGTGTCTAAGTGGCACAACAAGTCACTAACAACTTCCTTCTCCAGTGCAGGGGATCAATTCTATTCCTTATCCCTGTTTATCAGCTCAGGGGGCTGGCTGCCCTGAAGATAACCGGTCTTTCTAATAATGACTAATGCAAAGAAGATGTTAAATACCTCAGCCTCTTCATCATTCTTGGTGACAGTGCTCCCCCCCTCCTCCCCGAATCCAATAGTGGCTGAAGATTTTCCTTGGCCCTCTTTTTGTTGTTAATGTATTTATAAAAACACTTTTTATTATCTTTCACAGCAGTGGCCAGATTGAGTTCTAGCTGAGCTTTTGCCTTTCTAATTTTCTCTCTACATGACCAAATGACATCCTTGTACTATTCCTGAGTTGTCTGCCCCTTTTTCCAAAGGTCATCAACTCTCTTTTTTCCCCTGAGTTCCAGTAAAAGCTTCCTATTCAGCCAGGCCAGTCTTCTTTCCCAACAACTCATCTTTTCGCATACAGAGATGGCCTGTTCCTGCAGCCTTAAGATTTTTTTCTTAAAATATGTTCAGCCTTCCTGGACACCTTTGTTATTAAAGACAGTTTCCCAAGGGAAAGTCTGATAAGATTTAAGTACAGTCAGCATTTATGGTATGTATTTTTACCTACAGGACAGCAAGTTAAGGTAGTAGGGATGTGGATTAACTCCATTACAAGCTCAGAGAACTTTATACTTTTTCTATGTCATATTGTAGTGCCATTGCTGTGTTACAAAGCTAAATAGCCAAATGAATATGAGATTCTTCTAAAGGAGGAATTCTCAAAAAGAAACAACAGAAATTACTCCCTTGGCGAGATTGGTGACAAACTATCATTGTTGTCCACCAGATATCAAACATCTGGGCCTCGAGTTGGACTCAGTGATCCTCGATGATTCTGATTCTGTGATTCTGTAAAAAGTCATTCCTGCTTCCTAATCTTTACACTGCAGTATCTCATGGGCTACTTCAAAAATTTTAGTTTCAACAGTATGTAACAATTCAGTGTGATATGTAGTATGGTCTACCCTCAAAACAAACAGACAAACAAAAAGCACAAATTACAAAACAGGACTAATATATTACACTACAGAATAGGGTTTATCATGGAACAAGTATTCAATAATACATTATCTCGTAGTTGCTCAATTATAAAATAAATACCATATAATGATAAGTTAACTACAGCACTATATTATTACAAGAAAAGGGCATGATTAAGTCAGTATTCTTAATCTATGCAATAATTACCCCTGAATTGACTAAAATAATTACACTACCAACAACAGAAACATCTATGTAGTCAGCCCCCATGAGATAATTGCATTCTTCTTACTTGAGTTTTTCATTTCAAGTTACCAACCAAAACACCAGGCAAGTGAAAGGAAAAGGGTTTTTTCCTCTCTTTAAGACTTAAAGTCACTTGGCTTTCCAGGGCAGATTTGCTTGTCCAAGAAAGTAGTAAAGTGGAGCTCTACTGTTGTGTTATACATTTCCATTTGGTCAGTCATCTATTACTATGCCAGTTCTAATTGACAAAGGAAATAGACCAAAACGTGCTCGAACGACCATTTAATTAGCTCCCATACCAATTATAAACAACACTTCACCCACCTTCGATCAACTGACAGAAGTAGTAATGATAAATTATAGAGTAAGTGTAAATAAAGTGTTTTTAATTAGTGTAATTAATCACTTCACACATTCTTCAACCTGCTTTGCTCATTTGGGTAACAGTTGAAAGAAAGCATTAGCAAAACTTCTTTAATGTCCTTTAAACATTCATTTACAGAGTTAATAGGTTGAGGTGCCTCACATCCCAGAGAGAGGAACCACCTCCTAACGGTTAGCATGTGCCTAATTAAGGATTTCAAATACCAAAAAGTCATCATTTACTCTTTCTTCTGCATCTCAGGTCACTTAGTTTGAGTGTGAAATATTGATTCCTACCCTACAACCTACTTTTTTTGTTAGTTCATTAAAGTGTCTGTACACCCAGTAAGCAGTCACTAACCCCTTCTGAAGCTGGGTCCTAGCTGTTGCTCAGTTTTGCAAAGGACTGGATGACTAAAGAAGATGTAATAAAATAAAAAATCAGGGCAGGTATCTGCAAAGTGATCGGTCCACTTCTGAGTGTTCAACTGTATTTGGGATGCTGGGAGAATGCAGGAACCAGCCTGAAAGAACAACAAAACTAGAGATAGCTTCTGAAGGACACTGGTACCTGCCAGCGTCCTCCCACAGTATTTGACATTAAAGAAGAGGTGATGATAGTTAATGTCAAGGTGGGCAGACCTGTTCCTAGTGACACTAAATTCTTTGGCATCTCACTGGTCCAGCCTGTTTTCTAAGTCCAGAATTAAACTGCTCCCTCTGGGACCAGGACTAAACTTTCCCTCCAGATTGTAAGGGTAAAGAGCATTTGTTTGTCTGTTTGTTTTAAACCTGTCTGTTACACTATGGCCTATTTTTGAGGTGATCTGAAACATTCTTTGAAGAAACTCTCTCTTGCTAAGGTGATTTAGGATGATTCGGGATAGCAGGGAAATTGAGTGAGCAGAAGGGAAGCCCCGCAAGTACCACAGGGGGTGGCAAGAAGCGGCCACATTGCCACACAGGGACAAACATTCTCTGTTTTCGAGTCTATGGGGAAGCTGTGAAAAATGTAAGGCAGAGAGGTGGAAGTAGCGGGAGACGGGGGCAAGGAGGAAAATCCCTGTGAACTAGTTGAGAGAACTTTGCGGCTACCAAAAAAGAAGACATTTTCTTAACTATGGACAGAAAAAGAAGAGATTAAACCATGGCAAAACTTAAGATGTGCAGCTGAAATCAAATCTTGTCAGCTACAACTGGTCACACAGGTTCTGTAGGGGAAGAAGGCCTTTCAAGCCAACTGTTAACCAGAGCTCAAATAGAAGATAACAAGTTGCTATACTAGAACAATAGTAATAAGCATTGACCTCATTCTTCCTCCAAATCCGGGACTAGTAATAGAATAGTACTAGGAAAACATTTCAACATCTACCCTCTAGGAGATAGTAAATATTAAAGACATCAGTAGCTTCATATTACAAGAAAAAAGAAAAAAAAGCCAAGGCTGCAATACAGCAAAGAAATTCCATACCCTAATAATAAAGAACCTCCAGGGGGAAAAAAAGGTGGGAGGGGGCGGGGGGGTGAGAGGGTAGGGACCAAATGCATACTCAAAATGAAGAAATAAATGATAATACTTTAAATGCTAAAGCACAAGCAGCTCCCTTCTTATGAACAAAACACATCTCTTTAGATGAGAGGCAGCAATTCTTAAATGAGCACACTGAAAACAAACTTGTTTTACAAAAGAGGAAAGCAATTTATATGCAATGCCATGCTTTACCCACATTAAGAGGGCTATGTTCTACCTACAAATACAGAAGAGGCTTTAGTACTGCTATAGAACCTATTCTTAGGTACTGGAAAATAGGATTTGGTGGAATGCATTCACAAGTGTGGAATAAGTTCATTTTCATCCAACAATTCTATAAATGATATATATCTGGAGAAATGATGGAAAAACTAGGCTGATACCATTATGTAAGTGAACAATACAAGGATATCCCTTCTAACTCTCCTGACCTAATTACAATTGGAAAGAAAGATGAAGAACACTTTATTTCAAGAGTAATTGAACTGGGAATAGAAACTAGTTTCATTAGATGTTTATTACCTTATGCTTTTTACACAAGACACAACTTGTGCCATTTTTGTAAGAAGAAAAGAGAGGTGTTTTCTAGGATTTGAAATAATAGAAATCTCTACTCCAAGGGATAGCAAAGCAACATAAATGTTCACAAGAAGTAGTAGGAAAACATAAGACCTGAAAGGCATAGAAAAAATTAGAGCTGCATTCCACCCCAAGAGTAAATAGTTCTTTTTTGATTACTGAAAGATTTTTTTTTTTATTTTTACCTCGTGGAATAAGGTAACATAGCAAAGTCTAAGCAATCCTGACATAGTATGGTAACTTTAGTGTTAACTAAAAGTAGTGTTAACTACTCAAATAGATATGGTTTTGCTTTTTATACCATATCGCACATAGCATTACTCCAGATATTTGAATGAAATGTAAAACCAGCCAGACCTTCTTGCATATGCAATACTTGGTAATGTTTGACAGTAGGAAAAGATCTGGAGTTCCATTGCTAATGAGAGAAATTAGTGAAGATGCTAGAGACCAGGACTGAAATACATGCACTGAGCGAGAATAGATTTATATATATATATATATATATATATATAAGTCCAGAATACAGAACTTGCCTTTGTCTTTGTGGTTTTTTGTTTGTTGGTTTGGTTTTGTTTTTAATAGAAATGTTATCTTAAATTTAGATTAAAACCAAGGTTAACCTACTACTGCGATTTTTTAATTGACTCCGAGATTAAACAACTTCTTTTGAAGAAGATTAATCATATTTTATGAAATCACTTGCTAAACCCTGCAGACATTGAAATCAGATACCCTCTGAAAGAGATAATTTATCAGTGGTCATTAGGATGATGTGTTTTATAGGAGCAGTAGATAGACACAACACAAGAGCAAGATGGGCAGCAAGGATAACAACTAAATTACATTTCTGCATTACAGAGAACACAAAGAGGAAAAATGGTACCCTCTGGGTTTTCTGATGGTGACATTGGTGCTTCTGAGAAACTCTGCAACTCCAGGAGTGGCGGAATAATTCACTGTAACATAAGTTTGCTCGCTTTTAAAAGATCAGAGTGTGGAACCACAGGAGAACAGCACCTGAGCTGGGCTCTCGGATGGGATTAGGTAAGGTTCTGAGTATGACCACAACAAGAAATTTGCATGCATGAGGAGGCACTGCATGCAGCAACACAGACAGGAAGATGCCATGTTTCCATTTGGAAAACACTGGGTTTTGGCATTAAAAATTGTTATTTTTATTTTGGGTTTTCATTGTCAGTCTCTCATTTTCAAAAAAATAACTACATTTAAAATGGAGTGTGGTCTTTGTTTACAGAAAAAATCCAAACAAGTAAATTAAGAAATTATTTGGCATTATTGAATCCTCCTTTTTTGAAGTATTTTATACCTGTGAAGACCAGGTGTTAATGTCAGGTGTTTCTAATCAGCCTCTGTGCCTAATGCAGCCTAAAATTGCTATCAATAGTATTAAACTAATGTGTTTCCTTTTTATTACTAGGAAATAAAATCACATAGTTATAGACATCACACAATTGTGATGCACATGGAAGCTGAATGCATTATCAGAAATAAATTAGACTAATCTCTTCTGACAGACCTAAATTAGACTGTTGGAAAAAAACAAACTAAAAAGTGCCCAACAGCTTCTGATTATAAAAGCCTATAAAACTACTCACAGATATATGGATCTAATACAAAAGACATCAGCAGATCTATTATGCTATTATGTTTTTCTATGAACTTAACTACTAGCACAAAACAGGTTCACTCTTCTTGTGTGAAGCAGAACTCCATTTTTTGCTGACCTTTGATAGGTTTAAGTCCTGAATCTTTTCTGTCCACAAAAGAAAATGACTATTTGGTCTCTGAGGCGAGCCAGTTCACAATGTGCTCAGCACTGCCTCAGAAGTCAATTAAAAAGTAAGTCAAAAAGGTCAAAATTTTATTACAATCTTTTTCATCTGACTAAACCTCCTCTGCCATAAAACAGAAAGTTCACCCTTCTGCTTTCTCTTTCTGTGTCCACAAATGTGCACTATTCTCTGCTCTCACACTGTCCTCAGAAAATGCATTTCTGTGTTTATAAGGCCAGAATAGAAAAAATGGAGACAACTCCCTACTCTGCATTACCACAGAAGTCGCAAAAATCCTATTTTATTGAGAGTTATGTAAACTGCATGTAGCAGAAATCAAATCCAAATCCATACCTGCCAAAATTTTCTGTCACATATACATCATTTTACACAGACTAACAAGCCAACTACCTCTTTTTCAAGGCTGCATCTACACATTGCTTATGCTCACGAGCTGGCACCAGCAACGTTCCGGATGCTGCGGCTCTTGGCACTTCTGACTGTGCCGAGTGTGCAGGCATGGGCATGCCACTAAGGCAGGAGGAGGCTGAGTGGTTTATCAGTCTGCCATGAGGATGTGGGTGCATTTGTTTCCTGGCCTGTACTACAGGCACAATATTTACTGATGTTCTTTCGCGCTGTAGGTTTGGATGCCAAAAGCCTTCCTTTGTTCTGCTCCTACAGATGCCACTATAAGTCACTGTCATTTTCTAACAAGTTTCAGTAACTGCTTCCTGCAGTGGATGAGGGAACATCTGGCTGCCTGTGCAGGATTTGTGTTTGACACAGACTAAGCCTTACAAGCTGATCACTCCCTCCTGTCCATCCTTGATGTTGCTACTAATTGTTCCTGCTTTCCTGGTCTTGACTCTCATCTTTCCATTTACCCTCTCCATTTCTGTTTTACCTGCTGTTCCTGCTCCTGTGTCAATTTGAGATTCACACTTTGTACTACAGTACTAAAGCTAGATTGTGAGCGGTTGCTTTCCTCAAGCAAGGATTTAAGTCAGTTGCACAGTGTTAAGCAACAGCAGGTACCAAAATCAGATTCATCTCAGGCCAAGCAAGCTCAGAGATATGAAGTAATACCGTGGTATCAGTATACGGAATTTATATATAAAAGCATGTTTCACCTTTAAGATATAACCAGATATAAGGAAATGCCAAAAAACTCCATGCTATAGGTCACAGCACACTGAAACAAAAATTCAACCTATAGGCTGTTGTGCAGAAATGGAAGGAAATTGGCAATTACTTAGTTGCAATGTTCTCACAGTGCTACCCCTGGACTCCCAACATGACACACCAATGCATAATCTGGATTTGCTTCAAGGTAATATGAAAGCACATGAAAAGTCATGATAGCAAGGTCACTTATACACACAAAATGTGGGCATTCTGGTTGTTTTTTGTTTCTTTGTTTTTTGGGGTTTTGATGGGGTTTTTTTGCCTTTGAAGATGAATGATCATCTCTTTTGGGGACAAGACACTGAGGCTTTATTTCATGATGTGTGAAGACATAAAAGACAAAGGAAGATAAAAGATGGAAATTGAAACAAGAAAGGAAACAAAAGACAAGGATGTGATAAGACAGAAATGGGTGATTTAGGGAAAGATAACAGCAAGAGAGCACAGGAAGGCACAAGGCTAGATATTAAGATGATGTGAGTGTCTCCAGCTGGGATTCCTTCCTGAGGAGAGGAAATTGCTAGAGGCACCCTGCAGAACTTTAGGTCCAACTGTAAGGGCATGTACTGGGCCACCACTTTTTGAACAGCACTTCTGTCAATGGCTTCTAATGCTTTCTGCCTGAGAACCTATTAATCTGCCCACACACCCTACCAATCTGCAGAAGGGATGCAGAAGAATTAAGATGTTTGAAACTCTACACAAGTGGGAAACCACATCAACTTCTGTGCCACCCCTGAGGAACCAGGGAAAGCATAAGCTCCTTCCCTGAACACCAATGGTGCCTTCAGCCATCAGCAGGTTTCTTGATTGTAGCAACCACACTTGAACTTGAAGACAGGCCGTGAACAAGAGTAGCAATATCTGCTGGACCTGAGTCATGGTTCCCAACACTTCACTATCAGAAATTTACAGTGGCCCATGGCTGGTGAAATAGATACCAAAGTCTGTCAGGAATCCTGGTCATGAAAGTCCATACTGTGACTCTGCTCCTAAGTTTGACTCTCTGCAGTGGTCCTCTCCTGCCTGCATAAGAGAAGGGACCAAAAAGGAAAACTTCACTCATGCTCCTAAACTGACATGAATTTGCTAGGATGTGATATGTCAGCAACAAAGACGTGCCTGTTATATCTGGCCCTTACGATCCTGAAACCCCTAAGAGCAGAGGTGATGGAGTACTGAGTGACAGTGTTTGAACTACTTTTTTTCATCTGGTGCTGTTCTCAATGTCTTTGAACTCTGCCTCTGACAGAGGATGAAAACAACAAAATCCAAGCTTAGGATGCTTAGTGCTGATGGAGCATTTCCTGAGGAGGCACTGGCTGTAAACACTGATGCTGAGATGTAAGAGTTGGCTCTCAGTGGCACTAGAGCCTGCTTCGTTTTATCAAGTCATAATGTCTTTGTGGGGTTTAGCAATGAATCTACAGAAACTTCTCATGGTCAGCTATTTTGTAAAGACATTCACATCCTGCTGAGGACTGTCCCTGGAAGGAGGTCTTGGTGTTAGTGCGCAGCCAGTGGCTATTACATTGTTAAATGACTTAATAATTATTTCATGCTTACACTTAGGGTCACTAGGGACAGAAAGGGAAAGTGGATAAGAAAACAACAACTTATCCCCATTTCCCAGAAATTTATGTATTTAACAACTACTTCAAAAGACTGAACTTGACTCACAGTTGAAAATTTTTGTACAACTTTTTCTGTGAGAACATACAATGAATAACTACGCGACCAGCCTTTAAAAAGATTTGTTCTGTTACAAATTGGGCAAAGATGATTTTGAAACCCCAATGTTTCAAAGTCAAGATTGGTCAAAGGCTTGTATTAGAAGAGATAATGGAATAAGAAGATGGATCCAAAATGTTCAACAATAAATATTATCCTAATATAAATATTGCAATACTAACAGAAGTTTCTGCAATAAATCAAAATTTCATCAGACTTCATCCTCTGAGAGGTTCATCTGGAGCTATGAACTGTTGAGTCAGACAACTGCCAGGTTTGCATTAATGCAACAGATAGAAAGGTAGTGTAACCTATGTTACAAATTTCTGCCACTCCTACTCCAAAGACTCCAATCTTGAAATAAAATAGGAGCATGCACACTTCCTAGGTATTTTTCAGTTATGAAATGTACTCAAAGAGCACATGATTTTATTAGTGGGTATGTTTACCAAGAGATCCCATGAGAACACCTCCTTTGTGTGCACAAAGAATGACTCAGCTGGATGGCCCTGGCTCTCAGAGCAGATAATGAAATGGAAATAACTTCATCTATCAAAAAATTGTGAGGTCCACTGGTGCCAAATTTCATCTCATTGAGCATGTCAGCCATCTGACAGGTGGCAATTTCACAAAGCAAGAGCTGTGGGATGGAAAACACATAAACACACATCCTTTTACACATTCATTGTGTAAATAGTGCCTTTTTGTTTCAATCCATTTTCAGTATCTATGAATAAAGCAGCTGATAAAGGCTGAAAATCATAAAGGTTGAACAAGGAGTGCTCTTTCAAACTGGGACATCTGCTTTCCCGCTGAGTAAGGAGGATCTCTCTTATTACAAAAAATTGCTGAAACAAAACTGAATTAAGAGAATAAAGTAAGAGTTTAGCCTACCTTTTTAGCCTCAGAATTAGACAGGTTATTTACATGAAAACTACATCTGTCTAATGCAACATCTACATATAATTCCATGTGATAAAAATAATCTGTTCTTGCAGCATAAATCATTCTTCAGAGGAAAAAAAATCAACACCTAAATAAATGGTACTGCTACCTATTTGCACTACATTTGGGGCAAACAGTTTCAAATGACTAAAGAGTAATATATTGTGGGATTGAGTCCATGATTTTTCTTCTCCAGAAGGACTTAGACATCCTTAACTGCCTGCAATTCTGTCAATATGTAGCCTCAGTGCATTATGAAATGGCCTTAGCCAAGAAGATGGCAATATTTAATCTACATTGTATTTATTCCCTTATCAGTGTACTGGATTCTGCAATTAATCCTAAATACCAGGACAACAGGGTCACAGATATAAATAAAAATATATACAGAAAACGTGGGGAAAAAACGTGTCTAGAGTACTGGCAATGTCAGATAGGAAAAACTGCAATTCTAATAAAAACCCTCTTGTTTTTAAATTGAAATTTAAAATGTAGCATTTAAAAATATCAAGACAACTGGGAGATTGATCCAAGAGGTTTTTGATCCATGTCAATGAGAACTGTGTTGCTGCAGTCTGTGATATCGATTCAGAGAGCAAAAAAGGAGGGTTGCCACTTGAAGTGATTAAGCAAGTGAAAAGTAGTGAAATGATTCTGTTTCAGTTAGAAATGTAAACACCAAAAGCTCCATAAATCTGCCCCATAATCCTTTTAAGACTGGTCTTGTGCTCATTTTGTGGAGGCTGAAGCAAAGAAAAAAGCATGAAAGATTTAAGTACAGCTACTTTAAATTAAAATTAGACCCTTCTGGATTAGCAGACATTTGAGCCCATGGTTTAAGTTAGGAAGAAAGTACCAATGGATTTATTGAGTAATCTCAGCAGTCCATCTAACCCTCTTTTTGCTAATGCCATGACAGAGGGGGAAACGGTTGTCTGTCTTCACCACTGTAGCCTGTGAGGGTTCAGAATAGACTGTAAGGACTCAGCATATTCTGGAAGAATTCTGTGAGCTTCACCTAATTATTTCAGAAATTGTCTTGATGATAGTATCATGGCAGTCCTCTAATGTGACACGGTAACGACCTACAGGGATAGGGGTACAGAGGAACCAGTAGAAGGGAAAGAAATATAGGACCAATATTTTCCTCTCATTCCACATTTATCTTACACTACCCACATGTAAAACAGAAATTTACAAACATTGTCAGGAAAAGGTAGTTTCTTCTAAATGATCACTTAGAGGACTCCAGTTTCTTTGTGTCACAGAGGATGGACATCTGGGGGCCTCAGGCAGTTCATCAGGACCTTTCCCTCTTATCTGCAGGCCAGACTGAACCTGATCAAACCTTAATGACAACATCCTCAGCAACCACCCTTCTTTACTCACACACTTGTGTATCTGTGTTTACACGCTTTCTGTCTATGTAGCTTTCCACCTTTTCAGTTGTTCTTAAATATAATGGGGGGAGAGGGGAGAAAGAAAAAAGAAAAACAAACAAAACAAAACCAAAAAGGAAGTGCATCGACTAGGTCATAAAAGAAACGAACCTGAAGTAGTTGTGTGATTTTGAGGCAGTGGTGCAGTGATAGGAAGGGGAGGAAAAAATGTCTTGCTTCCTCCATGCCACATCTTTCCAAGATTTCTAATCTGAAATATTAATTTTTGGTGTCCACAATGCATACTCAGCCCTTGCAAAATCTTATTTTCACATGTGTTTCCCCACTAAATTAAACAATTCTGCCAGGAAAATTCCTTTCTGGAGCTACAGTCACAGTTCAGTCCTACTGTGTCTTAAGTCTGTCTGAAACATCCCTAGTGTTATCTCTGTCCTGAGCTAAAGTTTGTTCCCCTGCATGTTTCCTCACCCAGTGATTTCAGGTCCTACACTTACTGTTCATTCCCATCGCTCTTTTGTGACTTGTCTTCAGTGTCTTCTATGTGATTACCTTGGCTCTCACGTCTGGTCTTTCCCCTGCTCCTATTTAAGGTGACAGCTACTTATCTTCATTTGTGCAAATGCAATATTTTTGAGTTCCCATTAGAGAGAGATAATGATGGAAGGAAGAAATATTTTCAAAGAGGAGCAGCCAGCCATGCTGAGTGTTACAGCAGTGTTGAGCAGTGAGGAGAATGGATTGAGTGCCCTCACAGTGACACTGAGGGACACCAGGCTGGTCCCTAGGACACACTGTAGCTACTGGCTATTGACATTAGCAGCAGCCTGTACGTGCCCACCCTCATGGACTGAGGATATGTGTGCACCACTGTCATTTTGCTGATGACATCACCAGGAACACTTAGGACAGGCTGAACTCCCCTGTGACGCCACAAAAACTGTGTCATGTTTGATGTAACCTGAAGTGACACAGTCTTGACAGATCTGGAGCTACATAAAGAGAAATCACTGTAGTAAGGGGAACGGGCCCACTGAGATGCAGGTTCATGTCTTACATCAGATGCAGTTTCTTGCATAATTCTGGAAGTTTCCTGACTTTTTGCCTGTTGCTTGTAAATGGAAACACATAGTTTGGGGAAGACAATTTATACTGGGTTGGGGCAGAAGAAAGAGATGGCCAACAGGGCAGGAGTTCCCCCTGGCTGCATGTAACCTTGTGTCAGGGTCAGCACAACCACAGGAAGCTTGTATGAGAGATTGCAGCAGTCACGAATCTGCCTGTCTGAGAGTAATTTAAAACCACTGATCACAAGTGACTACTCTGCTTTCATTTCACCAAATTAACAAGAGCTTTATATATTTAAGGTTTTTCACATTTTCTGATTCACACTCAGTAAAGATAATTAGCAAGCATCTTTATTAGCAATACAGAACCCCTCCTGTGTAAGCTCCTTTCATGTGACTTGTCCCATTTGCCTTTTTTTTTTTCTTCATGGCGTTAATTTGCTACTAAAGGAATAGCACATGTGAAGCCATGTTTGAGATTTAGAGTATTATAACAGCTGACTGTTATGTGATGACTCTTTAAAACTAAGTCTGAGAAAATCAGAGTGTGTGACACCAAATTGTAAAGGTTTTGACTACAGACACACTAATCCTCTGCAAAGGCAGAGCTACTGATAGATTAACTCATTAGACTAGATGCACACAGTTCAGAAAAAGAAGCTGTGGTCACATCCCCAAGCAGGCTTTCATATGATGATTTAAAAAAATCTGCTTCAACTAGACTAGAACTGCCATGACAGGCTGGAAATGTTCTCCTCAGAGCCAGTCTCGTTACTTAAAATACAGCTTTGCAGTCAAACTGCAGAGAAGTAAACATAACTGAAATTGTCAAGTTAGGAGCTCAAAAGTTAAGAAATGCCAGACTAAGTTTCCTTTTCTGAATCATCACTCTTCCCCTCCTTTCTTGTCTTACAGACAGTGCACACAGTGCAAAACTATTCAGTGTATTGTAGCTGCCTCATTTTTTACTGTGTGACCTCAGGCATTCATTGAAAAATGTTCAATACAAAGAAAGAAAATCGCATCCTGGTGGATTATTCTACGACACTCAATGTTTACTTCAGATGCATCACAAATAACAACTTTTGAAATACCTGTAAAGAGAGACATTTATATAGATCACATTTCCTATTTGGAGATTGAAAGGATTAAGTGTCTATGAAATACAAATGCAGTGTGTGAGACATTTCAGAAAGAGCTTTAAATTTCCTTTTGTATCACACTTCACATATTTGATACTGTGCTTCTCCAGTGTTCTCTTCTGGTTGTTCTCAGAACACCTAACCAGCAACACCCAGAACAAAGTATCAGTAGAAGATACTTTTAATGATTTGAGAACCTGAAAACTTTAGGACGTGAACGAGAGACACAATTAAATTTTTAGCAAATATGAGATTTTTTTTTTCATTGAGAATGTGTGTTCTACTCATTGTCTAGAGAAGTCAGAAGCACTCTTTCTGCTAGTATTCTGTGTAGTTTGAGCCTCAGCTTTGGGGTAAATGAGCCATGGACAGAAAATGTACAAAACAGGGCATGATAGCAATTGTTTTACAATGCAGTCGTAAGAAATTCAAATTATGGTTTACAGACAGCCTTGACTTTGGTACTTTTGACTTTGGAAACACAGTAACATTTTAACTGTTTGATGTGTTTCTGATATTCTACTCTAAATTGAAAAAGACCCCCAAACCAGAAAGGAAATTCAGTGTATGGCATACTAATTGTATTTATGAGTGACTACTAAAGATGCAATTGTTAGCTTTGGCATACAGATCTGATTCTCAATTAAAACCATAAATGGCAAATAGCAATCTAGTTTCATTACAAGCTGGGCCCAGAGCAGAGGACTATAGAGCACAAAAGGCTTCACAAATATTTCCTGACAATGAAGACCAATCTCGCAGGTCTTAGGGGGGAAGTTTGCTCCCATGTGAGCATGTGCTCCTGTCTATTCTCTCCAAAGCAATGTTTTTTAGAGACAGCTACTGTCCTGTCCATAACGCTATCACTTTTTCCTTTTCTCAGCTGTCCTTCTCATCACCCTGTATTCCCTCTCTTTGCACCTAACTCCTAATTCCATGAACAAATCATCCAGCCAAGCAAACTCAGCTTTCAACACTCTGTCTGGGCCTCCTGCGTCAACAAATCTCTGTTCCCTTCTAGTCCCCTACACAATACATGTCTATTTCTTCTCTTCTCCCTCACTGTTTTCCATTTGCTCATGGTCCTTATTCTTCTTCCTATCTATCTACATCCCTATTTGTGTCTTAGCTTCTTGTGATAGTCCCAAGAAATTTCTTTACTAGTTTTCTTCACATACCCAGACTTTGCTCCATGTACTGTTTTCATCTTTCCCTAACATTTTTTGTAGTTTCCATCTCTTCAGCCAGTTTCTGCAAGTTTTCCATACAAGCTAGCCTCTCTCTGCCCCCAGTTTGCTCTATTGCACGCTACCCAGTTTCATTTTTCTATACATTTGGAAGGAAATTCTTATCACTCTAGTCTTTTCTGTTTCTCCTCACCCATAAATGAAGAAAAAAACAGGGCTTACATTATTTCATCATATTTTCCCAATGTTGTTCAGATCAAGCAGCATCTTAACAGATGTCACACAGACTGTGTGTTCAGATCAAGCAACATGATAACAAAAAATTTAGTGACATTGTTGGCTCAGAAATCTTGTGCACATGAGAAGTGAAAAATTTTCTACTATCCCAGGATTGGCAGCTGTGAATTTTACTGCAAATCTTGTTTTAAAATAAAAAAAATGTTCTGACAAATTAAAATTCTGCATTCAGTGTGCAATGCCTTCCTTTTTTCACCTGATGACCACATTGCAGGTGATGGCTTGTCATTGCTAGAGATGCTTTGCAGAAGGTGGCTGTCACAGTTCATCAGCATTTCTAGATGAAGGGGAGATTATCCCCGTTGATTTCAAGAAAGCTGAATTTGGGCAGCCACTTCAAAAGATGTGACTCAGAAGGTACTGGGCAGCAGGGAATCAACTGAGCAGGGTAGGAGATGGAGAGGAATACTGGAGAAAACTGAAAAGCCAAGCCAGTGTCAGGAGCTGCAGTGGGAGTGAAGTGAAAGTGGATATATATCAAGGTAGAGGGGAACAGAGTACAAGATAGGAGACTGAGGAAAAGAAATTAGGGAATTCACCTGCTTTTTCACCATCTAGCACTACACCTGATAACAGACCTGTAAACCTACTGGAAAACTTTGTGTCACTGTGACTCAGGAGTACAGGTGTTGGTAGACATCTGCTCCACAAATACATTGAGTGGCATGTCCCTTATTCACTTTTGCTGTTGTTTAGCTTTGATTCACTTCCCTGGTGACTGGTCCTAGCCAAGAATCTATCCACTCACTGCACAGTTCTGCAAACTGAATGGCTGGTAAATGACCAGTGAGCCACCCTTTGAGAAAAGACTTCATCTTTCTTGCTACAGCTGCCATTCCGTGCATCATCTTAAAAAAGTTCACCTTTTTCTGTGTATCCACTAGAAAATTCTAGTCTTAAGGAGTACCAGGTACCTGGCCAAGTGGTTACAACGAGACATCAGAATTTCTCACACACTACTTTTATTATTTTTGCATAGTCAAAAACTCCCGTTTGAAAGTTGCTTTTATGGTGGTGATACTGAAGTTTTCTGATGTGAACTTATACTATAGTACAGCAACAGTACAATTAGAAAATCTTTTCTTTAAAATATATTCCACGTGTTTGCCTTTTTTTCCCCCCAAAAAAAACCCTAGCAGCAAGATTCCCTTCATTATAAACAAACCCAAAAATTAACTTTCAAAGGCAAGGAGGCAATTTGCTCACAACTACACTGCCTTCTGCCAATGTCAGAAAATAATCAAGAAAAACACTAAAAGGTATGCATTCAATTTTAAAGCATTACATATTTGGGTTCTAGAAAACATATTTCTGGCAACTTACTTTCACTGGCTGAATAGTCCTGTGGATCAAGTATCCCTGACTCCTGCAGTGACCTAATACAGGAGTCCACCAGCTCCAGACCAGTGGTGAGCTCATCTTCTATATCCTTCTGACCATCTGTAATAAAATCAACAACATGAAAACATAAAAGAAGGGCAAAAGCTACAAGACTAAAGGTAAAACCATTTTTAAGTGACTCAGCATTCACAGCTGAGGAAGGACTAGAGATTCCAGTAAGAGCACCTATTGAGGAATCTGATCATACTGCGAAATATGCCACCCTTTTGAAAGCAAAATGAGAAAGTTCAGGTCTAATTTTAAAGACAAGCTAAAGACACATTTAGCAATGTCCTCTCTCAAAACTACATTAGTTTCAGTGTTCTTTTTGACAACCCTAATGACTTTTGACAAATTTTGCCAGCTTTTAAGTAGAATTTCCACACACTAGCAATGAAAAAAAAAACCCAAAATACCTTAACAAAAAAACCCCACCTAAATAAATGTAGTTTTCTCCTCCATTCTCTTTAATAAAAAATGATCGTTCTGGGAGAGAATACTTGTAATACATATATGAAGAAAAGTACAGTACCTTGTGTTTGCCAGTGAAACTGTTCTTCTGTTGAACTGAAAAGAGAAAGACAAAAGTCTTAATTTTTAATTAAATTATTCTGTAGAGTGCCATGAATATCTAGATATAAATCTATTCTAAGGAAATTGATTTCATAAAAGAACTGACTTAAGGATAAATAACATACTTAAAATACATAATTTTAAGTATTTATTAACTAATGTCTTGAACAGCATTCACTCAGCAGGAGGGAAGCATCATTACTTCTTAATCAAGTAATTTAACACATACATATAGAAACTACCCTCTTGGTCTTGATATACAAACTACACTATTCAAAATAGAAACATTAACATTCTTCAACTTCTGTGGATACTTCCATTTGTCTGATTCTCCATTTTTATAGAGAAAGCTATAAATTGCTTTCTCAAGTGAATAGTTACATGTCATTTCTAAAAGAAATTACGAGTACGATTCCTGGTTCTCCTGCTCATTATGTGCGTTTTTATATTATTCAAATGTGCAGCTATGTTAATTCAATTGGCCTACACAAGAGAGTAAATTTAGATGTGTTTGTGCTTCTATGTACAAGCACTTAAGCAACAGAAGGTCTTAATTTTAAAATAATGAGCATGCACATTAGAGGATGGGTTAGGTAGGGGTTTTTTATATAAAATGAATGATATATTCAAATGAATGGTAAAATGAAACATATATTCAATTAGGCAATGAGTACACTTCCCTCCAAGGCATGTTCTCTTTATGCTTCAATATAAGTCTTGCTCCCATGCCAAGAACACGAAAAAGATTGAAGTTACTCAGTACTAACCATTATTTGGATAACAGTGAGCTGATTATTATAGTCATGATTAAAACATTTTTCTATATATTTTGCAAGGTATTTACAGGGGAGGACAAAATTATCTGTTGCATCCATCAGTTAAAAAACCAAAGACTTAAATTATTTTAACTTTTCAAACAACTACATTTATTTCTTTCTGAGACTGAGAAGAAATGCTCTTTCTGTTCAGTAAATGGATTTAAATCTTGAATTGTTTTCCCTTTTTCCAACAGATGCTGGACCTCTTATGAACATGTGACTAAACGTCCTAGTATCTATGTTCTGAACAATAATAATGTAAATAAAATTAAATGCTTTTTGGAGATCTAGTGTTACTGCAAAGAACTTGTGTTAATTACTTATCAGATTTGATAGTGTTAAAAAAGACAAAATTGCCTAATATACAAAAAATAGTTCTAAACCAATATTCACTTGCTGGCTGGCATCACAAGTGTTAACCTGACAAATTCAGACACATCATCATCATCATCAATTTCCAAATATCTTTGATCTGCAGTTTATATTGACTCACTCTAGTGAGTTTGCATAGATTAAGAAGCTAGTCCTTCAATGAGACAGTCAACTAAAATGCTTGTAATTCAAGTCCACTGAAGTTAACAACATTGAAGATGAACATTGCCAAATCCTTTGACAAACGTAACTGCAAAGTTACCAGAAAAAATTCCTTTGATTTAAATTTTGAAATGGAGCCCTAGTGGATGGTGGTGACTAGGGACAGTGGCTCTTTTTGAAATAACACTTTTTCCAATTTTAATTTTTTTTTTGCCTGATTTTCAAAATCACTAAATAACTGCAGCTTCAGCTGACACACTGGTACTTGAGAGTGATTTTCCTTTCTGTAATTACCATAGTCCATAATAAGTAATATATTACTTTCCATTATACAGTCCCTCTTCCAGTATCCAGATTTCTATGTGATAGATATCACCTCAACAGACAGAAAAAAATGTAATATCTTAGCATTCCTCCTGGTAGCATGAATTACTAACTGTTGCTGGCAAGAGCACACTGATATAAAAGCCTGGGCTCCCTCTCCCAAATCACTGAGAAAAGAAAATCAAGTCTGTGCATACAGAGTGAATTATCATTTCCAGGAATTTCATCTTAGACCTTTTTAAGCAGTAAACTTGTACAAAATATAACAAAGTTCATTATGTTCAATGAATCACTTATGGTTGATTAGTAGTAATCCTTAATATCACTTGTCTGACTTCCACAAGAACATTGTAATGTATTTATGAATCATAGGATTGCAATACATTTTGACTGCATTTTGGCTTTTCCAGTTTCAGTCACAGAATCACAGATTATGCTCAGTTGGAAGGGGCCCCATAAAACATAAAGTAGTCATGCTTCTCCTCACCACTGTGGTAATGATCTTTTAATAAATAACATAACTCTTACAGTCAAGGTAACAGAATCCACCACCAAAAATTTTTCCCAAATGCTACCTTCTTATTCAATATGTGAAACATGAAACAGGCTTCCAAGGGAAGCTATCATCCCTGGAGGTATTTAAAAGATGTGTAGATGTGGTAACTAGGGACCTGGTTTAATGGTGGACTTGGCAGTGCTGGGTTAATGGTTGGACTCAATGACCATGACCTAAAAGATTCTATTATTCTCTATTAAAATTGTATTGGCTCCTATACGGATATCAATATATTCTAATATGCTGTTTTCCTTAGTTAAATTCATGCTCTCCAGCTTTTGAACGATCCAGTATAGTTGCACACTGAAGCTGCCATCTCTTGGTTACAAACCAATGCCTCAGC
The DNA here is from genome assembly GCA_035221455.1 of Xenops minutus. Classification (NCBI taxonomy): domain Eukaryota; kingdom Metazoa; phylum Chordata; class Aves; order Passeriformes; family Furnariidae; genus Xenops; species Xenops minutus. The sequence continues at coordinate 77,534,843 of JAWWEE010000074.1, read as the reverse complement.
CTTGCAGACAAACATGTAATGGGTTTCCCTAGAAGAACTGCATTAGAATTTACCATAGTTTAAATTTAGATACTCTGCTTTTTTCTCTTTTTCCCTTTTTTCTTTTCTTGACTGAGCTTTTCCTGCTTTTGGCCTGAAAAAGATTCCTGACTGAAGCAACCCGATGTGTCTGTGCAGGGAGTCTTTAGGCTGTCACACAACAGTGCCAAATCCGCTTGAGTGAATAAAAGGGTGCATTTTTTTGTCCTTTTCTTTTAGGTGCTTTCCAGCTTCACAAGAAATCAGGACAATTGGCTGTATACTCACATCAAATATATGAAAAGACAAAAAATAATAATTAACAGAAGTATTCTCCTAATAAATTTTTCAGCATGCTCAGAAAAAAAAAAAAAGAAAAAATTATTTATGATTTATAGTTTTTTTGAAAGAAAAGCCTTTAAATTCATTACAAACCACTTTTCTGCATATTCCTATGCTTCATTATATCAGTTTGCAAACTCTTGTATTTTTGACTGAGGAAGCTAAGCAATAAAGTACTTTATCAAGATATTCTGAAGTATGGAAAGTTGCACCCACCTTAAGAGTTTGAGGAGGGGATTTTAACCAGAATTACACTAGTATGGTATTAGAAACTAGGAGCATAAAACATTAATGAGCTGAGAACGAAATGAAACCATCCAGTAAAGGTTGTTTTACCTCCCTATACAAGAATGAGCAAAATAAATATCCACTGAGTGGCCAGCTTGATTCCAGCTGAACTCACATGTTCCCATTTCTGCACGCATGTAATAAAAGCACCAAAGTAGCAAGAAACCCTCTAAGTGTGACCTTGCATCTTGGGAGGATGAAAGGCAAATGAGCACATTACGCTGCAGGGAGCTCATTTTGGGGAGCATCACCTGGGGAGCTCTACCTGCCTCTGCACAGCCAGGAACCATCAGAAGCACAAAGCATTGCAAAAATGCAGAGTCTCTACAACCAGCAAAGGATGTCTGACTATTACCAGAACCTATTTACATCCCTTTTCAGGCATGAAAAAAAAAAAAAAAAAAGAGTACTAGAAGAATCCCAGCCCGAGCTATACTGTCTATAAACAAGCAACAAATCAGGCCGTAGGGAGCCTTCATGATTTTTTCTTGCATCTCAAGTCAAGTTAAACAAGAAGTGGGTGCCCCTTGATAGGAACCCAGCATGATAAGATGGGCTCTGAGGAGAGAGTTAACACCAGCAGGACAAGGTGAGCTACAAAAGACCTCTCCCCACAATTTAAAGGAGTCAAAAGTAGTTTTGATGGAATACAATTGAATGCTCCAATTGACACCAAAATACTGCTTTCATGGATCATGCTCACCAGCCACATTTCTACAAAAGTAACCAGAATCCTCATGGGAGGTAACCCAGAGGTGGGGAATGCTGTTGAGTACTTTGGCAAAAGAAAAACTGCCTGAGACATCATCAGACAGCATGGCCTTAGGGCCTGTACAAACATCCAAGGATTTACTTTCAAAACAAGTGCTGGAGAGCAGCAAGGGCACTTTGGACTCAGATAACTCCTGGAGGCTAGAGGTGTGCTGCTGGCAGCAGGAACAAGGGTGGGGCAAAGGTAAGTTACACCAAACCCGCAGGCCAACACACACATTTTGCACACTTCCTGGTCACAGTGGTACTTGCAGTAGCATTTGGGTTTGGTTGTACACATTACATGTTCTAATGTGAGACCTGACTCCATCCAGATGAATACCTCAGTAGCTTCAGAGCCATTCCGTGCAAGAAGGCGGTTCACCGCACTGTACACATTTCTTCTACTACAGTAGTAATTATGCAGCTTTCAGAAATTAATTTTTTCTATCCTGTGCACCAATGTACATCAATGTACATGCACAGTGGACCATATCATTTGGTTATTAAAGTCCTCTTCCTTACTGCTCCTCATAAAAACCCAGCAAAGAAACTCAGTTGTTGCTAGGAAAGGATGTAGGTTTTCTTTTATTCACTTTCACTTTTATTCACTGTTTCTGGCACACCCCTTGGTTTATCACAGAGCCTGCACACAGGCTGCCAGGGCAAATTCACACTTCTGTATTTCTTTAATTAGCCAAAAAATGTTTATGTGCCTCTCCTTTGTGTAAAGTCATTCACTTCACAGTTGTCACTTATTTTTTGAGAAAGTACTATAGCTATCTGCTACACAAAAATATTTCTTTTTATTGTTTTCTAAAATAATTAATGAAATTATAATTAAAACAATTCATGAAATGATATCTAACACTACTTCAGAAAAGCTATGAAAGGACTGTACAAGAAGTTTTATCATCACATGATCTTTTCAATTATTTCTACAATGGAACCACACAAACATTGTTTTATATAATTACAGGCAGATACTGTCTCCCTGATTTTTAAATTGTTTTTCTGGTTGTGGAAGGTAGAAGAAAAAATATTCAGAAGCATTTCACAAAAAGCAAGGATGCTGATAAACTAATATTCCATCTAAAGCAAAGAAGAAGCAGGTTTTAAATCAGCAGTACACTTCAGGTTATCTACAAAATAGTAAACAGCTTTTAGTATCAACTATGTGGCAGCGGAAAAAACCCAAACAACCTAAGAATAAATATTATGTGAAATAATCCCCTAAAAAAATACCAACCCCTCAATAAATTACCATCGAAAAAACCCACCCTATTAAGAGTAACCATTTTTTCTTTTTTGTGGCCAATTTAAAATCACGTCAAAATCTCTGACTTTGATAGTCACTCCCTTCACCTCTGTAAATGTGACACTACAACCTCTCTCTAATACTTAATAGCACTCTGTTAGTCAGATGGGCTATCAACTTGGCTACTCTGTCAAGAAGTCCTTTTGATGCTGCCACAAACCTCATTCAATCCCCTACAATGATCCTGGAAAATGTAAAAAAAAATCCAACAAGCCAAAATAAAGAAACAACACACCCACAAGCCCACACATATTTTTTCTGATGGCTGCTCTTTGGCACCTTGTGAACTTCAAGCTGATTTTAAATGATGACAAAGTTCTTAGCTGTGAATGCCAGAAAACCATTCAGGTGGTTAATTCCCACCTTTATTAGAAAAGCCTCACTTCAAGTTCCTGTGGGGAAAGAGAACTGTCTTTTTTTTTTTCCCCAGACAAATTATTGTTATTCCCTAGGTTTTACAAAATCAATAGCAGAACTTTGTGGCTGTGCTATGAAATTTTTGTCCTTCTTTTTAACGATGCAGGGAAATATTTGCAGGTAAATTTCCAGATATGTGTCAAAATCAATGCTTTCCTCTGCATTTAATACTTGCAGAAATTTGCAGACAAGACTTTCCTTTAAAAACAAGTTTTAAACTGCTCCAGTCCTACTTATATCCAATTTCCCTACACTGATTGTGCTTAATAAAACTGCTCTATTTCTTCTTATTTAAATGTGATTTAAAGTTCAGGTGTTGCACCACTAAGAGCCCTATTTAAGTATGGAGCATGCACCAAGAGCCAGCAGCAGCCTTGCAATCCATGCACTGCTTAAGTGCTTGCAAAGTGGGCAGCAAAGGCTGGTATTTAATGCACAAACCATAATACAGTCTGTTTCCCTGTAGTTTTTGAACACTGCTCCTGAAATGGTCTACAATAGTAACAATTAGACTAAATTTTATTTTGTTACTGAATTCATTTAACACAGACTGACCTCCCAAAATCCATTTACTTTAGTTTTGAATGAACTTAGCCACCTAGAGACAGAATACTTGCTACTTAGCTTCCAGAACCAGCCACATTTCTGCAGTTCCAGTTCTGCAGGTACTGGTGTAACAGTGAACACAGAGAATCCTTTCACAGCAGAAGCCTGTGAAGCTCTGCTGTTCCAAGAACAAGAATTTTCAAGGCAACATGTACTTGCTGTATTTTATTTAACTTTAAACTTGGAAGCAATAACAGCATTAAGGTAACAAGTACTATGTGATTGCCCTGTTCCTAATCCTCCCTTGGTGTCTGTTTCATGCCTCTATGTATTCCAGACAGGATAGTGGGCTAGATGGACCCCAGTTCTGAATCATTACACCCATACTTGTACTTTTATTTAGAGAATCTAATATCAAACCAAATTACTTAATTTTGTAATTTCCCATTATTAATTAAGAAAAAGGATATTTGTTCACAAAAAGAAGGAACTAGCTCAGTGCTGGATTTCTGCTAGCAATGTTAGTTCTTCCTGTCTGCTTCAAATGTATTTTTATTTGAGAAAAGAGGTACTTTCCAAAACTGAGGAACCTATACAGGAGCACATTAAGAACAGGATCAGAGTATTCCAATTGCAAGTGACCTACAATGACCATTGAGTCCAACTGCCTGACCACTTCAGGGCTGACCAAATGTTAAGGTGGGTTATTAAGGGCACTGTCAAAATGCCTCTTAAACACTGAAAGGCTTGGGCATCAGCCACCTCACTAGGAGCCTGTTCTACTGGTTGACCACCCTTTTGGTAAAGAAATGCTTCTTGATGCCCAGTGTGAACCTCCCCTGGTGCAGCTTTGAACTCTTCCCAGGGTGTCCTGTCAATGGATCCCAGGTAGCAGAGCTCAGCACCACCCTCTCCCCTTCACCTCCTCAGGAAGCTGCAGAGAGCAATGAGGTCGTTGCTCAGACTCCTCTAAGTTTTAAATTTTGGCGCTTCTCCATAGCATAGCAGTTTAGATAGCAGTATACTATGATATTCCTTCAGTCCCAGTGCTGGTATTTGGATCTAATCCAAACCAAACAAGTATCTAAAATAGTATCTGGAAGGAACTTAAGTGCTCAAGAAATGAATCAGAAATGGCAAATTAGAGAAATCAATAGTAGAGAGGCAGAATCATCTCTGCCCTGAGGCAACTGAGCAGTCTGATGCCTAAATCATAACAGAGTCTATCAGTACCCATAAAACTGTGCTCTTCAAGCATGCCTTATTGACAGCATTGCACAGAAAAGTATGATCGTGGTTGTCATTCCTTAAAGAATACAGTACAACACCCTGAAAGATAAAATGAGGTCTAGTTTCTTCTTTCCTGTCTCCCTCTTACCCCAACAGTTCAGCTATTAAAGCACTTGTGCACAACATGATAGAACTAGATGTAATATTTTATTCATGTATTAGAAATAAAAGCAGTATCTAAGTTGAATGTAGCCATCAGGCTATTCCCTGTGTTTCCTATTGAAACCTTAATCCTGTAGAGAAAACAACATAGTATTTCAGTTAAGAAACTCTATTATAAAAGACACCACCACAGTTACCTTCTCTTTGGACCAAGTTTTCAAAGATATCTTCAGAGAAAGAGTGCAGACAGTAAAACTCATATGAGGAAAGGCAGTTTCCCAATGGAGCACAAAAAGGTACTGAAGGTTGAGGACTGAGAGTGAATTTCACATAAAGTACCTTAAACAACCTGCCCAAAGTTTTGGTACTGGGTAAGAAATATTCAGTGAATTGAGACTGATTGCTTTTTGAGGCACATAGTTCCCTATGCATTGTATGAGCATTACAGGAACACAACTCAACCCATGGATACATGGAGACGGTCACCTAAAAATAAACATTACAACACACTTTTTCAGTATCTTTTTGGTTCTGGTCTTTGGTACCATAACATTAATTTCCAAATAAATATGGTTAAATGTAAATGAAATTCCTTTAAGGAAAGTCACTTCTGTACATGAAGATATTGCAACATTTCCTCCTAGGATAGCTAACTGCTAGAGCAGGTAAAAAGAAACACTAGTAACATGAATCTCCTCATCTTCTCACTACCAACAAACTGCAGAAGGCTACCCTTCTGCAGAAGGCTTAATCCTTAACATGAAGATCAAGCCAAGCACCTCATGCTGACCATTGTTTGAGGTAAATTATGTAAAGTATCATCATACTTTTATATGACCACTTCAGCCATAATATTTGTTCTGTGTTGTCCCTGGTAACTAATAGAAAGTGATTGTTTTTCTCCAGGTTTTGAGGAGATGATTATTTTAAATTCAGCATTTCCCTAAGGAAATAACGCAGACAGAAGCCAGACGACCTCTACCTTGAAGTGTATTCCATGCGGGAAATTCCCAGTACACACACACAAAGCCTGTCACTGCGTGAAATCGAACATCACAGCCCTTCCCAGTTGTTCTCTATAGCCTTTTCACATTAGCTTTACTCACCTCCTTCCAAGAAACTCCCTTTCACAGGGCTCTTCACCTTTATCCATGTAAACAATTCTCTCCTTTTCTTTCCATTCCTTCTCCCCCCTACAGAAGAAAATACAGAGCCAGGATGTTTTCTCTTTTTACTCAGTGGATAGTTTTGCAACTTCCTTTCCTGCAGCTTATGCCTGTTGGCCAGAAACAAACTCCTACTGTGCCTCTATAGTGTGCAAAGTCCCCTAAAACTAACAAAGGATATTCTTAACGTCAATATATTGTCTGAATTTTGACATGGATATATCATGAAGGAGACTGCACGATAGTTGCCTACACCTCACACATTGTCTTTTATTTCTGTATTCATCACCAGATGTGTGGACATGCAATATTGCCACAAAACAGGAGAAGATTCCACAAGAATCTTGATCCTTTTTACGGGAGCATTAAAGAAACAATTTGAGGCGTACATTTAAAAAGCTAAGTTTAATAGATGTGCTGAACAGATTACTTTCTGGGGGAAGGAGGAATAATCATCGAGTAACTTAGGTTCGAATGATTTCTGGCATCATTTGTTATAGTTCCCACCTAAAGCTGGGCTAATTTCAAATTACTGTCCTAGACATAATGCATGTGGGAGACTCCATCAGTATTCTGCTGTTCAGAATTTGTTTATTCTCTTTTTTTTTTTTTTTTTTTAAGAGAGAAAATCTGATAAAAAATGAAATTAGAAGAGTTTGGTGAATTTAGATGAGAAAATTGAAATCTGAGAAAGGAGCACAAGTGGCTTTTAAAATGTCACAAAACTAAAGAACTGGAGAAAAAGAAATAATCAGAGGAAACACACAGGTGGGACAAGTACAAACAAGTTCAAACTGGTCATTGAAATTTTTTGCTGGAACTTGAAGAAAGGTATTAAAACATCACAGAAGCAGCCAATCCCCAATCCCATCCAATTTAAGTTGAGGTGGCAAAACCAGACTCTCTCTGCTCTTAGAAGGCTGTTTGGTAAGGTTTTTAGAAAGAGCTGATGTTAGCTATAGCTTTTAGGAACTGAACTGCAGCCCAGGATGGTGTGTCCAGTTCTGTATTTGAAATAACTTTAATCTGTGATGCTGACCACTTGGTGATTGTTACAGAGCAGCATGAACACAACTACATAAATTAATAACTGATACCACCAGAAACACCAGGCAACAGAGAAACACAGGTTTTCCGGAAGCAGGCAGTACCAAGAATTGTGTATGCAAGAAAGGGTGAGTGTTAAATTTACATTTCAGTGGATGAACATAAAGGTAGCAGAAAACTACTTTCTAACCTAAAATGTTAGATGTATGTAAAGGTAATTGGGCCTGTTAGGTGGGTGCTAAGCAGCTGGATCAACCCATGAACAATTGCTATTGATTTATGATTGTAACTACGGGAGTGAAAATTCTTATTTGTAAACTGTCTGTTTGTATATAGAATTGACAAATTATCCAAGTAACTAAAATGACACATGGTAATAACAGCTATTTAGCTATATGGATAACCTTTAATCACACATTTATTACTGAAAATGACTAAAATTATATTAATGTGAGCTGACAAAAAATAAATGTAACCTTTAGACAGATCTGGAGCTTTGCTGAAAGCAGAGTCTTTTTATTCTAGCTTTTTCTACCACTAAGGCTCAGAGGGGAAAATGAGAATCAGTTCCCTATGAAAATAATATTTTTCCATTATTCATTGCCTACTAGAAGAAATACAACACAGGTTTTACATGTTAAACTAGGCCCACAGGTCAGACATTTGATAAAGACACATGTAAGAATTACATTATATTTTAAAAAATTGTATGTAGGCATTAACGAGAATATTCCTAAAGAGTAAAAGGACATCTGCGTAAAATTTGGGAGAAAATATCTTCCAGATATCATACTAGTAATACTGACAGTAACACTATTGGAATCATCTTTATTCTCAGAAGAATATTAAATATAAAATGTTGGCAAAGTTATTTGATAATAAAACCAATCATTTGAAATTGTTAACAATAGGATGAAATCACCTTTCTAAATATTCTCTCCATCCAGAACATGAAGTTTCACAAGACAGTTCAATATTGAGTCTTTTAAACTTGATATATGTACATAATCCACACATTTCAATACTGAGTTAAATCTTTGTGAAAGAACTTTGTAGGTAAACCATGAAGGGCTGCACTAGCAGCAAGAGTTAGACTGAAACTCAGATGAAATCAAAAGACAAGTGCTCAGTCAGCTTTGCAAGTTCTACTCACAACTTCTTTGTTCAGCTTGGCTTTTCTATAACATATCTATCGCTCACTGCATACTGAAGCAAGTACCAAATTCCTTGTCTGCACCTATTCCCATATAGAGGATTTTGCTACATCTGAATGGCAGACTTCTTCCTAAAACTTGCTGCCTATTTGGGGCAATCTCGCCAATACTCATGAAAACCAAAAGCACATCTCTGAACTTCCAGATCATTATTCCTTTAAGCTGCCAGGAAGAGCATCTTTCTCTCCACAAACTGGAGAGACCAAAGCAGAGAGTAAATTGGACAAGTAGTGAAAGCTGCTTGTTACTTAATTATTGCCAACTTTTCCAATGCAAATGTGGCCCTAATATACTAGAGAAGTGACTTCACAAATATTACAGGTTCTCATGTTGCATTTAAAAAAAAAAAAATGCAGGAGGCTTAGCTATATACCTTTATCACTTGTAAAAATTGAAGAGACCAGTTAGTCTGTCACTTAAGGCAGCACCAAGTTCATATCTCAGAACCTTTTAATAGAAGAATTCAACTGCTGAGATAGCTTGTTTGTTAAAACTAAATTCTACCTCCTGCAGTCCTCAAAGCACTTCAAATTAGAAAAGTTGTAACACTCTTAACTGTTAAGATAGGGCAGTGATCGTCATTATGCTCAAGGGGCCATCTAGTACTTTCTGGAAAGTCTGCATAATTATGCAGAAAAATTTTAAACTGTATTAGGTTAAATAAAAGCACTAATTTTCTCTGCTGACTCTGCTGAAAAAGCAGACAAGGGAAATGAAACACAAATCTCAAGTAACTAGCTGAGCTTTACATGGGCAGATACAATTCTTTAAAAGTCCTTTGTTTTGGTGAAAAGGCTGCTGAACCATAGGAAAATTGAGTTCTTGGCCACCTATGCAAATCCCTCTCTAGGATGCCTCAACATCACTTGTTCAAAACAATTCATTAAAATTCTTTCTTTCCCATGCCTGGTAGGTCCAGAATTCAGTTGGTTTTCACTACAGCTCATGCTACTAAGTAATACTTTTCTCTTCATGCCTGTCCTAATCACATGTTCCATGACCAGAAATATTACACATACATAGAAGTTACTAGCTTTGCATTTATTTCTGCTTTCTTTTCTCTAATTACACTAAAAGAAATTTTAAGGCGTTCTCAACTGGCTTATCCTATCATTTCATCAACTCTGTAACTTCTTTCTCTTCAAATATCTTAATCTAGGTTTCAATGCTGATTGTAAAATTGAGAATTTCATATTACTTATTCAGTGCATCTTGGAAACAGTCCAATCAAAATGCTAAATCTGTCCTCACTGGCAAAACAGAGCTAATATGAAAAGTGAGGAAACTGGTTTATCTTTTTTTTTTTTCTCCCTGAATATGAATCACACAAAATCTGTTCTGGACTTCACAAAATGCATTTCTCACAGAATAGACATGCTAAGACTCATAGTGGAAAACAATAAGTTTGCTTAAGAAAGCAATGAGTTTTGTGGCCATTTTGAGGAAGAACAGTATTTGAGGACAGTCAGTGTCAAAAGCAGAGACAGATTTTTACAACCTATGATGTAAAATCCCTGCTCAAATCAGGGTCAACGAGCACTGGCTGGGCAGTATTATTAGTCTTCATTTGCTAAAACTGTATCCATAATCTAATAGGGTTTCTTTGGGGTGTATTTTTTTTTTAAATTTTATTTTTATTTTTTATTTTAAAGTATAAAATGAGCAGGCAAAAAGCTTATAAAGAAAACATGAAAAGACCCACTGATAAAATTTTAAGAAACCAAATTTCAACAATTTTTTGTATCCAACAATACAGTTCAACAAAAAACTGTACAGGTCAGCTGGAGAGTTTTGACTGCAATATACAACAGCTTTGCAGTTAGGATGGACTGGAATAGAAGTGATCTATACACAGAAAAACATTACATCTGACCCGTTTTCAATAAGAACAATGTTTTATTCAGGGATCATGGTAATGAGAATTCGAATAATACAGTATTCTCTACATTCCATGATGAACCATATCATCCCCAGTCCAAAACTGAAATAAACAGACCGTTAGTCTATCAAGGTGGGTGTGGTAATTTTTAAACAGACATTAGAAAGTAGCGTAACTAAGAAAGGAGGAAAAATCCAAGACCAACCACAACTCAAGCCTAGGCTGATTTCCAGAGTTCAGAATTTGCCAATAATTCAAATTAAAATTGTTGAAAGGAAAAGAAGTAAATACACTTGATTTTATTAAGGTTTCACATGGCACATAATTTCTTCCACAGATTAAAAAAAGGAAAAGTGGATCTAATATATCTGGAATTCCATTGGGCATTATCAGATGTCATTGCCAAGTTAATAGCATCAAAAATAAAGTGAGAAACAGTACAAGATTTGAACACTGGGCACAAAAAAGGCCAGACAAGATAACTGGTGGTATTAATCTGAAGCCAAGCAAGAGGGAAACTGCAGAATTACTCAAAAATCAGTCTTGAGGCATACTGTTTTCCACAGAAGTATGCAAGACAAATTCATTCTGTTTGAAAACGGGGTACAATCAGTATACAAAATGTATTAAAGAAGTTTTCTGATATCAGATACGACGTGACTTTTTGTTCCTTAGGTTAATTCCAGCCTCATCTTATCATGAGCTGAATTTAACTTTTTCAGGAAATTGTTTCAGGAGACTGAAAACAGTCTTCCTTCTCCTTGTGCAAGTACTTTCTTTTACTGCTCCCCCCCCCTCCCCCAGTTAAAAGAAAGTAAAATGGCTTTTGACCAGGTCATTGAAAGAAAGCAGAAATTTTGAAAATACTTTACAGTCATCTATAGAATAGAATTTGTAATAATAATACAACTTCTGTTACTCATAAATAGATCTTTAATTAACTTTTCCAAAATATGCTGCTGATAATATAGTCAAATGGAGAGACATTGAGAAAAAGTTTACTATAATTGCCACTACATGCATAAAACATTAAGTTAAAGCATTATTTGGTCCAGTATATTTGTTCATTTTTATTTAATATGGAAACATTTGCTGTAATTGCAAGAAAAAAAAAAACAGGACAGCAAAGAGTAGACACAAAGCTATATTAGAAGCATAGCCATTTGTTGCCATAAGGACCATAGTATATGAACATTTTCCATCTGCATGTTGCAACATATTTTCATCTTTCAAGATGACAAATACAAGTCAGTTTTAATTTCAGATTCCAGGAGGAGGCAAAATAAATGCCTCTAGTCTCAGAGAAAGCAGCTCTTCATCTATGCATATATATATATACACATATATGTACACAGAGATACATAGACATAGCATTGACCCATTTAAGTAGGACAGTAACATCATAGAATTGTTTGGCATGGAACAGACCTTAAAGATTGTCTAGCTCCAACCCCTCTGCTATGGGAAGGAACTCCTTCCACCAGACCAGGTTGCTCAGAGCTCAATCCAGCCTGGCCTTGAACACTTCCAGGGATGGGACACCCACAGCTTCTCTGGGCAGCCTGTTCCAGTGCCTCACCTCCCTCACAGTAGAGAACTTCCTCTTAGCTCTCTTTTAGTTTAAAACCATCTCCCCTTGTAGTTTCCCTATCTGCCCTAGCTGCTCCCCCTTTTTTTTTATAAAATTCCTTTAAGTACTGAAAGGCTGTAAGGAGTACTTGAGAATCATGTATCTATGTATGAATCTTTATATTAAATCTAATGTTATACAGGTATGTATTTAAGAGTCTGAAACAAAGTTTGACACTTATAAACATTCAAACGATTCCTTAACACACTTATTTACAAAAGTTGGTATTTTAATCACCATGATGTCAATATTTTTTTGTAGCCATTTATAAATATTTCTATCTAAAACTAAATACTACTAGGCAAATTGCAAATGAAGTTTAGGTGACGCACACTAATTGTGGCCTCAAGTTTTCTGTCCTGTTTTTTTTAAGTCATTGTTTTTACCACTGACAGAAAACTTTGAAAACATGTTCTTCTGCAGCAGTGTGAGCCCAAAACACCTTTAATGTTTCCATATTACATATAAAGACTGCCTTCTCAAGATTTGCATGCACTATGAAGTCTGCTTTACAAGAGCAGAAGCGCTTTCAAGAATTAATGTATAATTCAAATAGCCTGCCCAAGAAGACAGGTTGCACTCCATCTCTGAGTGACTCCCCTTGTGTGCCGGGTCAGTGCCAGGCAGCTGCAGAGCACAGAGCTGGAGACATTGATGAGAGGTGACCTTGGCATGACAGCCAGCACCCTCACTTGTTAACAGGGCAAGCTGACCTGGTGCTGGGCAGAATCCAAAAATACCCAAGCACATGAGTGAGCATATCATCTTTATCAGGGGAGAAGGATCAAGGATTTCCCAGTATATCTACAAGAGAAAAAACTCTCCTATGGCAGATGGTGTTTGTAAAAATGGTGCCTCAACTGTCTAGTTAATTCCTGGCCACCGCAACCCAAAACAATAGGGTCTTCTGACAGAACTGTAATGTTGCTGCTAACTGCACCTGTACTCAAAGAGCTATACTTCTGAAAATATTTAACATTAGTTATTTGTGGGTTTTTTTTAGATGTTTTCCTGTTCTCTTCCCCCCACCCCTCCCCACCCCCAAACTATTATCTCCTCCTCTCATCACCTGCCTATTATAAAAAGGATTAAGGGAACCTGTGACATAACAAAATGCACTGGAATCTCAAATACTATTTATTCAATGAATAAACATATTTTTCACAAACAATTAATAGATCCATTTATTTCTTCCTAAATAGATGTTAGGTTCAGATTTTACTCAAATCAGTAGGTGTTGAAGGAGGTAGATTACTATGCATAAAACATGACATTAAAAATGTTGATATATTAAGTAACCTGATTCCAAATATATGAAGCAGGTATATTTTGAGTATGTCAGTACTTAGATTAGACGCATAAATTTAACTTCTGTATCCTTAGAGCCATTGCAGTGTGGAAAAAACAGGTGGCCTGTTCTGGCTTGTACAGTGTGCTCGGCACTACTGTCAGTGTCCTCCTAACCAGGACATTGTATGTAAGAAGGCTTGCTTGGGTTTAAAATACAGCCTCAAACTGCACTGCAGACAGGAAAAAGAGAAGGTGAATGTAACCCCTATTTTTGCTTTGAAACTGTGAAAATGTAAACTGAAATCACTGGGACAGCAGAAGCAGTAGGCCATGATACCAGCTTCTCAGGGTCAAACTACATTTTCAGCAACATATTTAAAAAGAAAGGGTTCTTTCAACTTATTCTTCAGCAGAAGGCAACAATACGTATGTGGCATCACCTGAAAATCAACTGCAACTTGTGACAACAAGCCTACCTTCATTGCAATTCTCTCTCTACAGCTCTGACACAAGGTATGCATGTGACAGATAGGGCAACCTTTCTCACAGATGCAGAAGAACAATCTGCCAAGCATAAACGTGTCATTACCTAAAGTGAAGGGCTATCTGACATAAGATGCCCTCCTTCCCTTTCTTCCTTCAAGCCCTTTATATTTGAACGAAGAATAATCTTAGACTTCTGGAAAAAAAATGCATTTCTTGTTAGCCTGTAACTTGCTCAGGGCACTTTACATATTTAACATGTGTGACAAATTCAATTTTATGGGGGCAGCTGACCTCACAGTTATTCCATAGTTTTCACTTTCTTCCACAGGGCTCAAGCTTGTCTGTTAACACAAATGACTTTGTGACATCTGCCCTATTATTTTATGAAAGCCTTGACCACCTGAGTGAGTTTGTAAAAAGCCCTGACCTATGGCAATATGAATTATACCTGCCTTGAATTAACCCTTCTTTCTCTCCAATTGCCCTAATCCTGTTTTATGTCTTAAATGCCCCTGGTAGGAATCTACATTTTCTGATTCCACATTGCTGTGCTGCAGTGTATGTTACCTGTATCTTAACTACTGTACCAGGGCCATCCGCCAAGAGTGACCACAGTGCAGATATTCCACTATTGCCAATACTTTTCTAAGCCTATCACACTTCAAATGCATTTCCATTCCCTTCATGTTCAGTGACAAACTGAATGTGGATAAAATGTTCTGCACTGGAGTGCCAAAGAACAATGCTCACCTTACCAGTACACACACCTCTCATCTCAGGCAAAGAGACCAGCAAGGGTCAGCACACTTTGTTGGTACCTCTCATGACACAGCTGATCTGTTTGACTCTTTGGCTATGAAAGTCACAGACTACTAAACCTACCAGATAACTATTTTCCCTACAAATTTGCTGTAGCTATGTAGCAAGTTCTAGATATACTTCTAGCAGGAAAAATATTTGAATAATTCTGTAAGACTAGAATATGGTGCAATCAGTAGCTAAGAGGTTTATTTTGGTTTCATTAGTAGATTTATTTGATTTATGAAGCTACCATCACTGCACACATCACAGTGCAAATCACATTTGAAATTAATTTAACCTTGTAAATATTCCAGGCATAAACAATTTTTTCTCTTCTTCTCTGAATCCCAGGTTTAAATTCTAGTCCACTATATTATCAATTTTCAGCTTTAAGGTTGTGAGTAATACTTTGATTTTTATACAAGTGGATTACTGGATCCACAGCTGTCAGTACAATTATGGCCAAGACCTTTGTAGCCCGAACAAAACTGCAGAAACATTTAAATAGAGCCTACTTAAATGAAGAGCCAATAAACTAATATTCCTGGTAAAAATAACATATCTCCAAGAAGATATGGTTTTTATTGTCCATTGAGTATGAACTCCGGAACTCCGAAACTGTGTACTTCTATGTATAGACATGTAGGATACAGATGAAGTACAGCAGCAGGAATTTTATGACGTTACTATGTCCTAAATTTTCTCTAAAGCAATGCCTATAAAGACATTTAAACATAATGAGCTACATATTTTACTTCAAAATCAAATACAGGCAACAGTAAAAATTTAAGAGAGGTTATGTGTGTGAGGTAGAAGGGGCATGTAATGAGAACCAGAAACATGTGGTAGAGGTTACTCTCTTTTCAGTGAGCCAGACCTAAAACTAATTTATTTGGTGCTCAAAATGAATTCACAATGTGGCCTTGCATCTGAAAATCCTGCATTTATATAGTATTCATGACTAGACACCTAAGTTTCCAAGTTGATATCCTTTACACCTGAATTGTTGGTCTGGACCCCCTTGTCAGGTTACAGGAAACTAAGAAGTGGTCTTCAGTTGTTTGCGTACAGCACATCTATCCCCTAACCTCTATCACCCTTCTTCATCAATTCAAGGGAAAGGCAGCTGGGTAAAAATATGTGAACTAGTATCAGCATGGAGATGAACATTTTGAGCATCAAAATTTAACTGTGTTGATGACAGGACAGAGTGCAGCCTCAGCAAACTTAGAGATGATGCAAAATTGTGAGAAGCGTTTGAGACACCAGAGGCTTGTCCTGCTATTCAGGTAGATCTCAACAGACTGAGGAAACAGGCTGACAGAAACCTCCTGAACTTCAACAAAGGGCTAGGGAAGAACAATCCCATACAACACGGCAGGCTCGCGTCTAACCAGCCCAAAAGCACCTCTATAGAGAAGGACCTGGGGGTCCTTTTGGGTAATAAGTAGCACATAAGCCAACACTGTGACCTTGCAGTAAAAGGGGGCACAGCACTCTGGGCTGCATTAAGAAAATCTCTGCCAGTGAGCTAAGGGAGGTGATACTTTCCCTTGGCTCAGCATGGGTGAGGCCACACTTGGTGGCCACTTCTGGGTTCCCCAGGACATAAGATACATAGACATCCTGGGGTGAGAGCAATGAAGGGCCACACGGAGGACAACTGCACTTGAGTCTCTGCTGTATAAGGAAAGGCTGAGAGAGCTGGGAAGGCTTCAAGAAGAAGAGGTTTAGAGGGATGTTATACATAAATACCTGATGCAAGGGAGCAAAGAAGATGGAGCCAGGCCTCTTGGTTTTAGTGAGAGGATAAGTGGCAATGAGCATAAACTGAAATTGAAGGAAATCCACTTAAACATGAGGAATTGTCTTCAACATTAACATGCAATTTTGTGGCCATGTGCAATACAGAGAAAGTGTGAACTTTCTCTGTTGAGAAAGTAAAGAATGAACTTTAAGTGCAGCCTTCTGCACTCAGCCACTGCAGCTATGGTAGAAAAGCTTAGCGTACCTAGCTGGCTTCTTATTAGGCACAATGCAGATTAGAAAATAAAAATTACACACCAAGACTGCCTTGTGCTTTCTGTAAATTTTACTATTTCTGCTCTGTTTCAGAGGCACAGCACTCTCTGACATCTAACAACATATGGCTTCATTTTGATCTAGTCCTGAGAATGCATACATGGAAAAAAGAAGTTGTGTAAGTTATACTTATAAGCCTGCTCATTTGCTATTTGTTATCATAATCAGAGACTTAATTAAGGAGAATCCATGTCATTCTTTTTAAAAAAAAAATATTTTGAAGACAACACAGACACATTTTTGTTGAAAGTGATATTCACATCTGCAAAATAAAATACAACCACAAACAAATCTTAAAGAAGAATCTAAATAGAACCCCACTGTCCCAGAACTCAGGTTCTTTAGAATTTCAAAACTCAAACAGATGATTTCTCCATCATCTAATGGTCAGCTGGAAGAAATGAAGATTTGATTTAAAACTGAGAAGACATCCTCAATATAAGAAATGTTTGCAGCTCCAAAAAACCCTTGCCAGTACATATCAACTTAGCTGGATCATAAGCAAGCATCGGAAATACCACTTCTATTTTCAGAACATCATGCATCCAGGATGAAAGCTGGGTTCCTCCCACATCTAAATTGCTCAGTAAATCTTATATTTCAAGAACAGACTCATGAGAAGTGTCAATTTTGTGCTAACTGCATTCTGCAAATATTTAAATTGAGATATGTAAAAAAAACCAGCTAAGGAAGATATTTTTTAAACTGAGGATGCATCTTGGCCAAGCAAGAAAAACATTTAAGCCATGAGCTACAGGTTAACATTCAGTCTGAACTGAGTTGGGCAAAGATGTTTTTGCATACCCTTAAGATGTGTCAAAAGTAAAACACTTCATAGGATTTGAATTCTTAAATATGAAGCCATGTGATAGTACAAAATAATGAATGTTGGAACTTAGGGAAAAATTAATAGACAGATGGTCTCCACTTACTCTGAAAAGTAAAAACAACAAACCAAAAAATTTATGATGGTTCTAATCCCTTCACAGCAAGCTATTTTTAAATTCCAGATTTTTGTGATGAATTAAAAAAAATAATCTGTTAAATCAGACAGACATGGAAAATAAAAACCTTACCCAAATTTTCTGCAAATGTTGATTTTAGTTAAAATTATCATTACCTGACATTGTACTATTAAAAATCATTTCTTTCATGAAAGTGTGACACCATCACTCTCATTAGGAGTTGCTACCAAATAGCATCTTTTATATATGAGTTATATCAGTATAGAAAATAAAAAATTTACAACTCTGAGACAAACTAGCTTATCATTCAAAAGAATCAAAGTATTCCATTATTGGGTTCTAAATCTCAGAACTTAATTAATATCAATTACGACGTTAAAACTGCCTGATTTTTTACACCTGTGTTCTTCTAGTGCACTGAGCAGGGCACAGGCAGATGATAGGATAAGGATCTCTTTTTATTGTCTAAATTGGAATACAAATTGGAAAAGGCTGCCTCCTCAGCTAGCTGGTCTGTGGATTAGAATGGAGTGGATAGTTTCAATTTAATTTTTCTAGAGACAAAATCACTAATAATTAAAGTAAGACACCTTGTTTATCAGTTTTAGTGCAGTACAAGGCAGGCCCAGAGATGATCTCTGTCTCTATAATAAGATATCCTAGACTATATTCTGGAAAATAAGCAAGCTTACCAAATAGTACTTGAATATTCAGAGCATTTTAGTCCTTCCTGTACTTAATATCTTCTTTATGAAGTCAATATATTTCTCTTGTTTCTGAATATTTGTGATGCATTAAGAGAAATCAGAGGCAATTACAGCAAATACCGTCTATGGAAAATTCTGAGTTTGTAGCTGTATTGAACAACAAAAGCCAAACTCTGAGTGGTACACAGTAATGATTGCTGGTAAAAAGGCATCTCTGAGAAGTCCAGATAAAGCTACTGAAGATGCAAATAGTGACTTTCTCCCACTTGCAAAATATTGTCAAATCATTATCAGAGTGCATGCAAAGCTGTACACAAATGTTTAGTAATGATGATGGTAACATTGCAAGAAACAAAGGTATAAGGACAAGAGAAGTGGTTCCAGAGTTAACTTGACAGAAAAAAAAGGTTTCTTCTGCAGAGGTATCTATTACTTAGATACTAAGTAATACAACTGGTTACTGAATCTTATTTTTAAAGTTTTTGAAGGCATTTTATAGCATAATCATTATGAGGGGGCCAGATAATTTTGGCTAAAAAAATATCAAGCTCTATAATCAAGTGGAGAATAATAATAATAGTTTGAAGGAAGGTTTTAAAATGGAAACATTAGGGGAACATTTTTTTGGATAACATTACTTATTACCCAGTGTTTCTTAAGCTCCAGCTGCAAAAATCTGTAACATATTCATTAGCTGAAGCTATTACATTTTATTTGCTGTACAGAATGCATGTTCCTCTTTCAGTGTCATTTCCAGGATTAAAAGATTAAGCTCAAAAATTTGTATTGGAAATAAATGTTTCAACAGTCAACTTTGGACCGGGTGTGAATCTTGTACTTCCTTATCAGCTGGAGAGAACAAACTCCTGGAGTTTGTGGTAGATCAAAGTTCTGAAGGGAAGATGCCAAACTCTGCCAGTGTTCAGACGCGTTTCCTTAAAGCTAAGAAATGGTGAGATATATTATCACTATATGTCTTATTCACAAAAGTCCCAAAATTGGCACTGAAAAGAGACTACATGCTGTTTTACAAAGGCAAAAGGCCATTCACTGAGCAGTTAACAGTAGGAACATATTGAAGGACATGAGCTGTTTTCTCCTCTCCCTATCTCTGAATATTATATACTTTTCAATTATTTATTGTGAGTAGCATATAACTTAATCAGGCTAATCACCGTGGAATATTGCAAAGTGCTGTGATACTCTATTGTTCTTTCCTTATGAGCACAGTCACGAGGAAAAATGAAAGTGATTACATGTAGAGTTCCCAGCAATGCGAACTACATGCAAGCACAAGTACTTTAATTTTCATATTGTATTTGTGCTAGAGCTATAACATTGACACATACATTGTCTACATGCTCACAGTTCCTTAACCATTTTGGATAATTTCACATAAAGGTAAGAATGCTACCTCATCCTTTTAAATTGATAAAATTGTGATGCTATTTTTTTGATGATGAACAAAACAAATTAATTGAAAAGGGAGAACAAAAAGGTCTTGGTTTTATTATAAATGACTGTAACAACTGTTAATGTCAAATACAGCATCACTTACCAGACTTGGCAGAGATATACAAATCTTTGTATTTACTCTTTGAGGGGATCATCCACCTATGAGCAGCCTTCCAGAGAAGCCCCTGTAGCCTTTCATCTCTAGATTTTATGCCGTGTGGTAATCCAAGCCATATGGCTCCTACCTACATCTCCTTGGCTGAACTCCTGAACAGGGCAGTCAAGTAAGGAGAGTCTGCTTACGTCTGTGACCCCTTCACAACTGATCCTCGAGGGTAACTCACTCAACCAGCAAACAGTACTACAGGTTGCAGGAATTGCTGAACTCACTGCTGGGCCTCTTTGACAAGCCTGGTACGGAAAGTAGAGTCTCCTGATACTATGTCTCGTGGTTAAAAAAAAACCAAAAAACAAAACAACAAAAAAAGGGAGATGGCCCCCTTTCCCCTCAGAACTGGATACTATCACAAATATTTTGAACATCCTGCATACCTGCAGGCATGTTAAAAGATAGAGAAACAGGTTTGTCTTGACAGAAAAGACACTGCTCTGATTCGAATGTGAGAATCTAATATATTATACAGTCCAAACTATTTAACAATTTGAATAATGAAAAAGAGAAGAATGTGATTTTTCAATGGAAAAAAAAAATATAGGAAACCCTACATTCAGTTAATAAGTTATTTCAGGATCTTAAAAAAAGAACAGTGCATTATTTACAACAGTTAGCCAACGCAACATCTTACAAAGCATGTGAAGGGCAGTTACAGCAATTCCAATACTGGTTTATTTGCCCGTGATATCAAATTCTGATTTCAAAACCTTGCTGACTCAATGCATTTCAAAAAAAGCTCGATGTTAATCTCTCACACAATTTACACTTAGCAAATGTTAAGATTCACAATGAAATTTAAACCATACAGTCTAATTAGTAACATATATTTAAGCCTGTATCCTGGTAAAATAATTAATTGCAAACATACTGACTGCATGTTTACTTAGCATATAATATTCTACACAACTTCAACAAAATCTACATCTCAAGCCACATTTCATCCATGTACATGCAAAACAAATTATTGGTACAACTCAATGAAGAACTCTTGAGTCCTCCTTGCCTCATCTGGCTCTTAGACTATGTAGCTACTTTGTTCATATCACTTATAGTCTAGTCGTTAGACTATATCTTAATTCAAACTTCAATTGGCTTTAGAAAACTCTGGTCAAAAAAAAAATATTCTAAACATAAATTTGTAAATAAATAATTGGCAAGTAAATCAAGTAATAACAGCCATGGAAGCTGAAATTCTGTTATGGGGTTCTGTAACAAGGGCCCAGGAGATATCTGTGCAGACCGAGATATCTGTGCTCTTCTCACATTGAGAAGACAGACCAAAACTAGATGACAGAATTATAAAAGCTATTTACAATTTTTGCTTTAGTCTACCTTATTATTCTTCCATCTGCTGAAACTATTGGTGGGTCCATTAAGATATTTTGCCTTTGCATTAACCAAGAGCTTTTCCCAAACGTCAGTCAATAACACATTGTCAAGAATGGGTATTATCAAACTGATTTGATTGCCTCCCTAGATTGAAAGCTCCACTTTTTTAAAGTAATAGTAGATACATTTTACACAATGACATTTTAATTAATATTTTCAGTTAAAAAATAGGACTGGGCAGAATAAATGTGTATGTAGAGAAACAGCTGATATCTTCAGCTGAAAATGGGGACAGTCTGTGGGACAGCTAACACTATTTTCATTGATGAGCTGGAACAAAGTATTATGTGATTTTATAAAGATTGCTGATGACTGGAATTGGCAAAATTACTGGATGTGAAGAGAACAAGTAGAAAGATGGATTGTGATTACTTTCCTAGGTATAAGTGTGTTTTGTTACAGCCAGGAGAAGAGTAAACCATTAAACAACAAGGAATTCTGGTCTTCCCTGAAGAATGCAGAAAGTATCTCAGAAAAAGAGTAAAACAGGATTTGAGCTGGTTAAATATCTAGCTAGTTGAGAGTCATATGCTGTGGCAGGAAAAACAAATATAAAAACTTTGGATGCAAAAAGAGCAGAAAAATAGTAGAGAAAACTCTATTTCAGTAAAAGCCTTTCTGAAATATTCTTGATATTCAAATATTGCTTACAGACATCAAATTCAAAAGGTGTTATTATTGAAAGAACTGGAGAAGAAAGTGAAGAATAATACAAAGAATAATACAAATTAAATGAAAATGTGTCTGTATGACCGGTATGATTAAAAGGCTTCATTTGATCAGTTAATCAAGAAGATTCAAAGACTGTCTGATTACAAAATATAGGAAACTTTCTCCCAGTCAAAGCACTAGGGTATTCTTCTACTACAGAAAGCAGAACAGTAGACCATTACGATAAGAAACTCTTCTTTTGAAAAAATCTGACATAAATATTGAAGGGCACTGATAGAATCTTCATCCCTTAATGCCTGTAAAACAAGAGTTTACATTTCTCTGAAAATTATGGTGAAGTAAACACATCTTACTGAAATACATATAGACTGACTGAAATTAAATTACTTAAGATAAGTGGGATGTCAGATACAGACACTTAAAGGGTCATTTGTGTCCTTGAAACTTTTAAAACCTGCCCCCAGTTGGTACCTGTGTAACAGGGAAATCCATACACAGAATTTAGTGATTGTGCTGGAAATCAGAAAAACAAAGGCAAAAGTTAGATTGAGTTTTAGACATTGATACATGATAGTAAGTAGATTCTTGAACTCCAATAGCATATATAATGTGCTGCTGGACACAGCCTAGATTTCAAATCAACTTGTGTCTTGCATCTCCTCTACTTACCCCATCAGAACTTTGCTCCACTTGAAAAAACAATAGCCTGAAACTCTGTCTTTAGGATCAACTAAATGCATAAGAAGGGCAGTTAGTGTACACAGCATAGTGCCCAATTGTTCTATGAATGCCTAAACAGCCAGACCAAGTTTATAAAAAAGGTCAGTTTCTGCTCTATGAAGTATCAAAATAATGTGATGATGGGTAAGGGACGAGAGAAGAGGCAAGAAAAAAGTAAAAGGGGTACCATGAAGTGGTCTTTCTTATACCACATAGGCTGTCTTCCAATTCCATGTGATCATCCTCCAATTCTCATTATCAACCTTCTCTGTAACCATCAGAGAATGCTTTCAGTTTTATTCAGTGACCATGACAGAGCATAAGGAAGTCATCTAATTTTTGCAGCCCCCTCACAAGCACAGCAGATATCTGATCCAACAACCACGTGAGTGGAAAATTAGACTTTGGGGCCTTAGCAACCATCTTGACCTAACCCTGGGCAAAGAGTCTTACACAGACACTTTTAAAGGACAACAGTGCAACAATGCATATGTTGGAACCATTAAAGTCTTGTATGTACTTGCATAAGAGGTTTAGACTACTTACATCAAGTTTTCTTAATTCTCAGCTAGATAAAGAATGAATAAATATTTTCAACTGCCACAGGCAATCACAAATTAATGGGAAATCAGGAACTAATGATCAAATAAGGTGTTGAAATTCATAGCTGCAGATTAAGTGATTATTTTTTTTCTGATTTCACTTAAAGTATTATGATAATCACAAACACACATGTATGCTCTTCCATGTAGCTCATGAAATTGGCTGGATGATTACAAAGACATAAAGATGAAGTGCACTACAACAGATTATTCTAACACTTGATTGGTTTCAGATAGCTGCAGGGCTTTGACAGCTGATACTTGGCAGATGTGCTTCCATTTTAATACTGTTTATCTCCAAGTGATCTACTTCGAGGCATTTGGTCTTTTATTTGGAATGTGTGATTGTCTTCTGCACAATCAGGCTAACCGTATGTAAACACTAGACTGTATGCACTGAACTAGATCTGTTAACAGTACAAAACCTGTAGACTTAGCCTGTAAAGCCTTAAAAACAGGATTCGTAAGGATAATTAATCTTACAACATTTGGCTCAAATGCTAAAGCTTAATAATTTACAGGCTTTGTTTTTCATGCTAGATATTTGTGTGCTGTCACATAAGCAGTCTTCTTTCTGATGTTCTTTCTGTGAGAGTTACTCCTAATGTTCTGGTTTTTCCTCTTCTCTATGTAGAAAAAGCTGGTGGGAGAAGGAAATCACCATTCATTCTCATAAGCCTTCTGCTCACTCTAGATGTGCTCTCTTAAACAACCAAAAGAATTTCTCAGTTAATCTATAATTACAACGCACACAAAGCTAAGTATACTTGTGGGTAATGGTCACAGCTCTATGTTGTCCTGGATTCCAGTAAAAGATGTGGTTGTCGAAGTTATAGTTACATTTTTTTTTTTCCTAAGAGCCCCAGTGCCACTTGGATATTCTCAAAGTTTGACATTCGTGTGTGTTGCCACCAGCACACCAGCAGTGATGTGTAAGAAAGACCACACCCACAGCTCCATGGCTGATGAAAAAAGAAAAAACAAACTTTTCAAACAGAAAGCCTGTTACTTTAATAAAAAAACAACAAAAACCCCACACTGTATTTTATAGATAAAAAGCAGTTAAAATCCTAACAGCTATTCTACGACTAATATTTTTCACAGTAATCCTACTTCAAATTCTGCAAGAGGCATCATCCTGACCTCTTTTACTTGAAGCGACCCTGGATAGAGGCTAGAAACTTCCACCTTCCTGTGCCATTCCTATTGAACAACATTCAAAAGTTTCAGTTACACAAAACATATTCTCATCTTCCCATAACAAAAGATCCACTTTTTTTTTTTTTTTTTTTTTAACACAGTGATCAGAGAAGTGACAAGGTATCTTTCCATTTATACTTTTATATTTGTTTACCTCAAAAAAATCACTTTTAGCAAATGTGGTGTTGGCAAAAAAGGAAAAAAAATAAAAATACAAGCTTTACATTTTAAAGGATGTTGTCTCAGCCCTTGAAAGCACAGTACAGAAATAGTCCTGGAAGCACAGATGGAAATACAGGTACCTCCCCAGCTGTCAGAATCATGTTCCTTGACTTCTTTTCACTCTAATGAATCTTCTGTTCTGTGTATAGTAGAACAGCCATTAGAGGAAGCAAAAATCTCAGCAAAAATAGTTTATATTTCTTGTCATTAGAAAATTTTCTTAGTGGACTGGGGAAATGAATTGAACTTGAGTCTTGTACATTTTCTACCTTGAGCATTGAACCCCTTTTCTGGTTGCCTTTTGGACATGAGTGAAAGATACTTGGTACATTTTTTAATGCACAGGAAAAGATTTAGGCCAGCATATCTCAGGTGGGCAGAGCTGACCTCCTGAAGCTAGCAGTGACGGACTGAAAATGTGCCTAGATGTGTACAGCTGTGTTCTAATATGCTGTGAATTCAGGCGATGCCACGTTCAGCATGCTGACTGTTTCTGATCACACTGATAAGCTCTTAACCTCATGTGGTTTAGCTCATCATCACAGTAAATTAAAGACAAGTTATGTGCACAGTAACCAGCACTTAAACTCTTTGGGATACAGTGCACTTGAGAGAAACTCCAGGCATAACCAAGGACACTCAGCAGATGTCTGAGAGAGCACTGACTTCACTGCTCTGTGAACCTACCTGTCCAAACTACAAATGGCAGACATGAGCTCACAGAGCCTTACAAACATAACACTAATGTTAACAACATAAGCATGAGCTGCAATCAAATGTAACCACACTAAAAACTATGTATATCCCCATGATTTTTTAAAAGATAGGTTATTATTTTACTATGTTGACCTCAAGAAATATTTGGCTATATAGCCTCAGGATAACAACTTATTCTGAATTTGAATTACACTATTTTTCTGGATATTGAGACTTACAATAAACCTGTTTTAATATCCTTGAAGTGTTGCATGACAAATCGTGAAGCCAAAACTCCATTTTTACTGAGCTAAAATTCCAGCCATCCCTGAAGATTTCATCAAAGCTGTAGGATTTGACCCTGACATAACAGATGTCAGAAGAGATATGTGCACACATTTTCAACACAGGAAAAGAAGACAGGTGTGCTCGTGATGGCTGGGCAGAACCAAACAAACAGATCATCCCATAAAGGTATTTGAAGAATCAAAATCGAAAAAGAAAGAACAAAACTTTTAGTTTGCTTTAAACTACAAGTTGTTAAACATTACACTTACCTTTATGACCAATATACCATTAGGACCCACACATTTTGTCTCAAACTTGTTTTCTACCTGTGTGACAGTTCTTGAATCAGCTGCTTACTTTTTTTTAAGGTTCTGTGTCAAGGCAGTGTTTAGACAGCAGCAGATCAGTGATGCAATTTATGTTAAAGGAAGCTTTGGGAAGAGTCAGTACATTGACTGGATTATTCCAAAGCAGCATTTTGGTATTACTATGTATATTTTGGATGACACATTCCTCTTCTATCTCAAATTCCTTTACAGATGGACCCTATATCACTTTTACTTGATTTTCTATTGTAGCAACGCTACTAAGATTTGAATCCTTAGCAACTCTGGCAATCATAAGACTAAAGAACTTTTTTCTTTCTAAAGTATAAATGCATGAATATGATGCACTGTGATTTTAGCTTTCAGCACAAAAATATTCAAAGGTCCTGCACTTGAAACAGTGTTAAAAAGCGCTCTGAATTTCAAATCTCCTGTTGAATGCCTTTGTGATTACAAATGGTTGAATGCAGGTAATGAATATTTGATTCCTGTTTAATGCTTTATAGTATGGATTCACCTGATGCTTAGTAATATTATTTTTGCCAAAAGGATGCTTCATGACATCATCCCGAATTGAAGCAATACAAACTTTAAAGCAATTACTAATGCTTCTGTTGCTTCTATGTTTGCTATCAAAATTAAAAGTTCCTATATAGCTCTAAAATAAACAAGTAGGAAAATTAATATTATGAACCAGTGCTTACCTAGTAAGTATTAAAATGAACTTATACTAAAGATTCAGTGAGTTTGGTTAAAGATGAACTTTATTAAAAAAAAAAGAGAGAGAAAAAATGTATTAGAATAGATAACTTCCAAGTGACTTGGCAGAGGAAATGTTTTTGGGTTTTTTTATGGTTTTTGTAATGTGAATACACCCAAATGTATTTTAGGCCTATTTTTAGTTAACTGAAGACAACAATTTCACTTCAAAGGATCCATTTTATGTCTTTTTGCACATAAGTTCTAAAGAAAAAACAGTGGACCTTTAATATAAAGTGTAAAAAATACCCATAAGCACATTACCATCTATCCTCTAGCTAAACTTGAGAGTTCATTCCCAACAGATTTTCTTGCATCCTTCCCCCCTTTGAAAGTCTTAGACCTCAGTCTTATTCCTACATTTATAACTCATTTAGAACTAAATACTTTTGAGAATTAAGAGCAAACTGTCAATGCAGTAATTTAATTGATTTTCTTTATATATAACAATTTAATTTGTAGTGGAATATAATTGTACGATCCTGCTTCTCACCAATTTACAAACTGGAATAACATAAGAGAATTGTCCAATATGGTACTGTATATAGAAGACAGGACTTCCATAATTTTCAACACATGAAAAATGCACCTTCAAATCCATTAAAAAAACCAGAAAATATTTAAAATTTAAAATTAAGTACTATATTGACTAGACAAACAATCAATGTTTTTGTGCAATAGTTTCTTTGTTTTAGATACAGCTGTATTTACAGGAATATGGAGCAGGATTGTTGAAACTGGTTTGCATTTATATTCAAATAAGGGAAAGTGGGGAGCGATCCCAATTCAGCCGCCGCAAATCACTACTTGATTTGCCTCACCAAATAAGTTCCCATCTTGTCACACTACAAAAGAGAAAGGTTAAGAAAAGGTGTTTATAGCTATTATTTCTCTCAGAAAGAAAGAGCACAGAAAGAAAGTTTAAATTATATTTATAGGCAAGGTTTTTGTTTCTGTCCCTTGCAGCAGGACAGTGGCCTAGCACTCCTACATCTTCTTCTCTTGAAAAGTCACTGCTGTCCCCAAAATACTTGAAGCATTTACTCAGTCTTCAACTGCCATCCTTGGACTTAAGAAGCAGAAAATTGGATCTGAGAGGGCATCTCTTTTGGCTTTAAAGGGATAGCATCCAAATGCAGATCTAAATCTTTAGGTTTTTGGCTCATTCAATGAAAAAGAATAGATTACAACTGTACCTTAAGGCCAACACAACATTTTTATTACAGAAGCAAAGTAATTTCCAACCAGATAAACACTTACTAGGACAGATTTTATACTGCTTGCTATGCTGTGGTGTTTTCTACTAACACAAGGGACATCTACAGGCACAGCCATGAATATACAGTGTTAAATCTCAACCATTTTTATATTTTGCATTACAGAATGGAGATTCCTATCCCAGTTTTAAACATAGTACCGTAGAAGGGAAAACTAGAAATCATAAATTCTCTGCTTTATACAATTTACTGGTACACGACAGTGCTTGTTTCAAAACGTAAAAGAATGCAATTCATTACAGCAAAGTAGAGCTGGCAAGCCTTACAGCCATAAGCTTTTTCATTGAAGTATACTGTTTCTCCTTTTTTAAACTATTACCTATTCTCACACATAATTAGTCTATTTCCATCACAGTATTAACATGAGTTGCAGCCTGGGAAATAATAGTAACAAAGAACACAAGCTGAGAATGCAAAAAAGCCACAAGAAGTGTGGCCTGGAGAATAACTGTTGGAAGTGCACGCATGAAGTACAAGGCCACAGGGGTCAGCTTAGAATCAGTGAAATTCAGATCATGTTTAAGCCCCAGAAAAAGTGACATCAATTTGAAACACATGTTCATATCTTCAGAGGAAGGAAAAAAAGAGCATTGAAGTTCTACAGCTTTTTTAAAGTCATTCCTCAGATGAATACTGTATCCTGTGACTTAACAATCCTGCTAACTGTATGGCTAAGCTGGAAGAGTACTGGTGGTATAAAAGGAAAATTATTTATGGGATATCTTACTGTTAATACGTCCCAAATGATATATCTGGCTAAGTAAAATTACAGAATATTCTGAGTTCAAAGGGACCTAAAAGGATCATCGAGTCCAACTCCTACATGAATGACCCATACATGGGATTGGATCTTTGACCTTGGCATTATTAGCACCAAATTTTAACCAACCGAGCTTAAGTATGGATGGAAATCATATCTAAAGTGAGTGACTGTGCAATCATTTATTAGGGTATGTAAGAGATGAGAAGATTCACACTCATGACCAGCAGAAGATCAGATTTTATAGCAATCTTTGACCTAAAGTTCATCCTTTAAACCATTCAGAGCCTACAATGTCTATTTTTCTGTGTTCAAGCAAGGCATGCTTTGAGAGGAAAGACAGTTTATTAGAACAGCCATTGCAGATGGCAAACAAGACCTTTCTTCTGACACCACCATAACCACCACTTTTTCTTCAAAGAACCTTTCCTGTTTCTGGTAGTACTACTAGTAAAGAAACATTCAAATTGCAAGAGAACTTCAGCCGTGGACTGGGTAACTTCACTGAAAGAACAGAAATACACAACAGATCATAGATGGTCTTCATACTATTTGACATTTCAGCCCCTAAAATTTGGATTTAAATAATAAAATTCTACGCAAAATAATTTGAGGAAAGTTCTCAAATCTTCTATTAGCTTTTTTAGATTGAACAGAAAATAGTTTTAAGTGAATGCAGATTAGGAATGCTAATGAGATTCCGTGCTAATTGACTTGGAAGACATATTAATGCTAGTCGGCAAATCAAGATTTAAGACTAAATCACACTTTGATATGTAAAAGCCAATGAAATACCCAAGAACTGCTGATTACTCTTCAAGTTCCAGAACATTTTTTAAGTCACCTGAGGATGAAATGGACTAATCTTGAGAGAAGTCATTGGGGGGTAAATGCACTCCAGTTGTTTATTGAAATAAGACTTGTCTGTAATTTTTTGACACAGTACATTTTACTTTGGGAACTGAGTACCTTACTAACCATGACTATAATTACTGATCATCTGTGATGGATACATCACTGATCATGATTACAACTATTATAAACTGTGATATATTTACTAAAAGGGAAGAAGAAAAATATTTGAATAGAAAGTCCATATATGAATTTTTCACCTATGGCTAAATAAAAAGAGAAGGAGGATTTATTGCTCAGTTCCCAAATAAATTTGAGACACTGGACACACAATACTCTGAGGAAGTGATGAGTAATCATAACAGTATCAGCTCATCTAGTAAGCAACTTTATTAGTACTAAAGTGATTGAGTTTAATAATTAATTCACTCAAATCAACATGCTGTATTATTTGTACCAGCAACTATTACTACCAGTAGGATTTCTCACATATACCACTCCTTTTTAAAAGAGTTATTTTCAATATTTCTTTCATTGATTCAATAAAATTACAGGAAGGAGAGAGCATCTCTTTTCACCATGTAACAATTTGTGGATATTGAAACTTTCAGAATAATCTAATAGTTTTACTGCAGATACAGTGTTACTGATTTTCTTAATTCTGATTCACTTCTTATAGTTTTTTCATTGACTTTAAAGCATTTCTATGCAAATGTAGTGTCTCCTCTATCTTTATTTTACATAAATTCCTTGCTCTAAAAAGAAAGTTTGTGGGTTTTTTTTTCGTGTCTTTTTTGTTTGTTTGGTGGTTGTTGTTGTTTTGTTTGTTTGTTTTTACATTATTTATTAACCTGCTAACCCTCACACTAATTAATCTTTCAGGTAGCATCCACACCTGTGACCAGATACAGGATTTGAAGCCAGTGTCCTCACCTAAGGACACTGTCCTTTAGTGAGTCACCGATGAACTTTCCTTAGGAAAGGTAAATTGGATTATGGATTATCTAATCTCATTTGGGACTCGCCCATTTTATTTCCATAGTGAACTGATCAACAATGGCTCCCTGAGCCCCACTTCCTCCCGTTCAATTATGTCAAATTAAAAGTGGAAATCACACCATGAGACAATTTATCACCTAGAGCAATAGAGGATTCAAGAAATTTCCTTCTGAGAGACTAAAATCAGCTATATGAGATTAGTTGGATTGTTTTTCTGTTTTCTGTCCTTCTTTCAGAGCAGCAAGATATGGAAACCGTGCAGCAAGGCAAACTAGTGCATGCACCATCAAGGCATCTCTTTTGGTCAGATGGTCGAAGGAAGCTCTCTGAGGAAAGTGTGCAACATTCAAAGCTTTGGAAAACGTGCAGAGGCCTTGACATTCAGCTAAGGCCTCAAATCTTTGACCAGCTCATTTCCTACATGGCTGGTAGCATTTCAGTATTCATCTTCAGTCTGTCCTACACATGGCTAACATCTTTTTACAAACACACTGTGTTACAAATAAATCCACAGCCTATCAGTTTCTCCTGTAAGATTCTTTACTTTCCACCTTGAATTGCATTCCCATTCCAGACTCTCCCCTCAGACTCTTCCTGTTACACTAAAACACAAATATATCTTATTGCACCAATGCAGCCTTATGCAGGACAGCATTTCCTGCATCCCTCACTGAAACTGGAGATGGATGAAATGCAGGAGAACCCATGGCAGCTGCTATGTCAACTTGAAAGCCAAACGAGGAGACAGAAGAGCTTAGGAATTTCAGATGAAAAACTGATGCAGTATTTTTTCAGAATTAGTTGGTTATAGATGAATTTCTTACAGCAGTCTACATTTTTCTTTCTTAGAGTAAGGAGATGAATTATATGTGATGGCTATATATAAGTATCTCTCATGTTATACAACTGATATCTACATAACTTGACGATGACTGCTACATCATAGCAATATATGCGAATGCAAGTGTTTTACTGTGTGTTTTCGAGGTCTATCCTGATTCTACAGCAACAAATATGCCAAGACAATGCCATTAGATACAACACCAAGAACCTACATTGAATTTTTTCTCTTTGCTAAGGCTTCACAGCTGAGTCACAGCAGATGTAAGACACCATGTATCACACAGATTTAATTCAAAGCTATTGAGACAAAGACTTTTGTAAGCTAGGAAGAAGTAGATAGACCTACATAAAAGCCTTAGCTTGGCGGAGATGTGCTTTTTGCTGTTAGCTTTCTGCATCCCTTACAAAAATGTACAGAACAAACTGCATTAATGGACACACCCACTGAGTCCTGCCTTAGGATCCAGCTTGTCACTTCAGAGGTCAGAGCTTTCAGTTGCAGTGAACGACAGCAATGCTTACTGAAGTACTGCTGGGGAATACAAAAGACTGTGCACCCAAGCAACTTTGCCTGCTTGAAGAACAAGAAAAAAACAGGTGTAAGATCAGGGCCCTAAAGGCATCTTTCATTAGTCCCTGAACCCAACATGCATCAGCTAAGTATAGGATGCCTCAACCTTCTTTCAGTGCAGCCAATGACAAGACTTTTCAAAATATCCAACAGTATGCCTAAAGATAAGGAAATTACAGCACATCTTTGTATTCTGTAAGACTTTGCAGCTTCTCCTATGTTTCTCTCAATTATTCCCCTTTAATCACAGCATTTATTTAACTTAGAAAAATAGACCTCATACTTGTGATTCCAAATTAGCAGTATCCAATTTTTATGTAGTTATTTTCTATGAAATTCAAACGTTACCATTTATGTGACACAACTGAGGAGAATGACTGTCTACATATTTCAGAAATAAAAAAAAAATATATCACTCAAATATATACCACTGTACTTCACACCACATATAATGTTCTCTAAACATCCACTGGTCTAATTACGTGACTAATGTGTCTGTCCTTGAACAGGCAGAGATCACCAGCATCGAGGCCATGCTGCTGAAAACGCAGCTGCGCTGGGCAGGGCACGTCTCCAGGATGGGGGATCACCACCTCCCTAAGATTGTGCTCTATGGGGAACTCGCCACCGGCTGCCACAAGAGAGGAGCCCCAAAGAGGAGATACCAGGACTCCCTGAAACAACATCTCAGCCTTGGCCATATTAACCACCATCAGTGGTCCACTCCAGCCTCCAATCAGGAGAAATGGAGACACAACATTCATAACGCTGCTGCTTCCTTTGAGATCACACACAGAATCAGCCTGGAGGAAAAAAGACAAGGCAGGAAGAACTGTGTCTCACCAGTAGTGCCGATGGAGACTTTCCACTCTGCCTTTTGCAATCAGACTTGCCTATCTCGCATTGGTCTTTTTAGCCACAAGTGTGCTTGCAGCAAGTGTGGGTAAAGCCCTTCAGAAATCTTTGTTTTCAAAGCCTAGCTATGATGACGATGATGAACCTACCTGGAAAAAAAATCAATTTGTAAGTAGATTTTATCTAATCACAACATATGTTCATCAAAGACTTCAAATTCCCTCCTCATCTGTTGTTTGCATTCTTTTCTATTTGTGAACGTCAATGTTTCTACTTGCGTTTACTTATCTTACTTTCAGGAATGGTCTGCATCAATTTCAGGGGGGCTGAAGCAAGCCTATTCTGATTAAAACCATAAAGCACTGTAAATTTTTTCATGTCATTAGTTAACCTGGATTCTGGCATTTTGCTTTAGCTGTTCCTTTGTCTCCAAAAATCTAGTATTATGGGGATCAAATTATTCAAGTTGTATACAGACAAGATAATTTTTATTTGAAGAAGAATACGGATATGGATTGTTTGCTTCAAATATTATTTAGATTTTTCCTGCTTGGAAGGTTTAATTTAAAGATTTCTTCAGACTGATCCACTGTATGCTATAGCGGGAAGTGTTTGGAAAATGCAAATTCAGTGCAAACAGCATAGTTTTCCATGCAATTGGAATGCAAATGTTGCTGTATTCTATTAGTTGAGATCCATTCACTGCACATATACTGAGTGTATCTTGGTTGAATTGTGTAATTTAAAAATTCCTAAATTAAACTATACTTGTATATTTGGGGCCTTTGAGATGTGAAAATAATTCTGAGCAACAGAGGTAGACCAGACAGATGGAATCTACCCCTCAATTCTAGGTGATACAAAGATGTCCCTAAAAAACAGTCATCCTGTGATTCAGAGCCTCACTTTGGGATCAGAAAAAATTAGATTCAGTTTTCAGTTTTGCTACAGACATCCTATATGACCTTGGACTCTGTGCCAGAGGCACCTAGCCAATTGGAAACACAAGGCTTTGAGATTTAACTGGCATTCAGATTGTCTGAATCTGGGCTTTAGCCTCTCTGTGCCTCAGGTCCCTGTCTGTGAAAAGAAGATAAATTTACTTTCCTGCTTCACAGTAATATCAGAAGACAAATTCATCTGAGACTGGGAAGTACTATTGTGAGGTTTCTGTAAGTATCTTTATAAAAATGTATTTTTACTTTTTGCTACTGTCTCCAGTATACAGTGCAGAACACAAGAACTGGAGTTATGATTTTGTCACTTGATATATCAAAAACTAACACCCATAAAATCCTGATTTCACTTTCCACTTATTCTTGTCCAACAACCAGTAGATTATAAATATATGTGTGTGACTTACATAGGATACACATGTGTATTTTATCTTACAGGGGCACATAGGATTTTATTTCTGCTGGGTTATATCGATATGTTGCTAATGAATAAACATTAATGATGTTTGTTAGTTAAAAACATTTTTGAAAGTTCCACAAACACACTTAATGTCTATACATTATTCTAAAGTTAACAAACATGTTTAAATACACATTTCTATTCTGTAGGGCCTGAATAGACTGGGTTCATGCCTCCTGGTGTGTGAGACCAGAGAATGGGAGACTGAGATCAGAATGAAGTTAATCAGCCTCAGCTAATCTTAAGTCTAGCAACCTACAGTTTTTGTTTACCAGATACAAGGCAAAGCAGTCCTCTATTGTAAGAATAAACCAAATAAGAAATTCTAGGTCTTCTCATAACGTCTTATTTAGTGGAGAAAATTCTTGAATTTTAAAAATTAATTCATGTTTTCTGGCAGACAACCCACTCTTTCTCCTCAGAATTTGTTATGGGAAAGAATAAAATTATAGAAATGTGATTTTCAGCATGTCATTCTATCTATATTAAATAAGTATTTTGAAGTTAAAAAAACCAGAAAAACAACAAAACAGAAACACCAGCTCTTCGAAGTTAAAGGAATATCAAACCATATTAAAATGTGAGTTAGAGACAAGTTTCATACAAGTATTAGCATTAATCCAAAACTATTCTGGTTACTGACAGATGTAATTTCATATGCAAATTTATATTTATATGCATAATTATCTACATACACACATTTTGCATATATTTTAGAAATGTGTATTTTGGTTAACGTAACTCTAACTAAATGTGTTCCATGTGAAATAGCAAAACCTAAAAAAAGTAGCCTCCAAACTCCTTTTATTAAAATTATTGCTCTCTTTCTCAGACACTTGTGGTTATTAAACACTGTCAACTTTAGATATTACTTGCTGGTATTTTTTTAACTGTTCTGCAAGGAGAAATAGAACTACTCACTTCTCTTTTCTGTTTTCTGCACTAAGCTCTTTAATAATTTACTTTATCATCTCCTATATGGGTGTAAGAGGATGATTTTTAAATATTTCTTCTCATACAAACACATGGCTCAAGGAAAAAATTGTAATTTTCCATCAAGTGTTACTTGTAGGTCTTCCTGATATGGTTTATTAAGAATCAACTAGCTGCCTGTGTGAAAATCCCATAGACACAGATTTACCTGCATTGCTGTCATAGATGTGGTGTAAAAAACAGACAACTTAAAAAAACTTGTAGAACCGTAGAATCATAGAAACCTTTAGGCTGGAAAAGATCTCTGAGTCCAAGCACTAACTCAGCTGCCAAGTCTACCACAAAACCATGTCCCCCAGCAGAAAGCATTATGATTGTATAATTACTGAACGATAAGCCCTTACAGAGAACTGCAGTACCTTCATCAAGGGAATGTGCTATTAACCACTGAATTCAATACTGGTTTTGATCTGGAGTCATTTTCATCATAACAGCTGGTATGGTGTCATGTTTTGGATTTGTGACCAAACCAGTGTTGGTAACACAGGGCGGGGGTTTAGCTGTTAATGAACAGTGCTTACACAGCTTCAAAGCCTTTTCACTTTTTCATGCCCCCCTGACAGTGAGTGGACTGGGGGTGCACAGGAACTTGGAAGGCAACACAAACAGGACCACTGACCCCAAATAGCATAATGCATGACATTGTGCTCAGCAATAAAATACCAAGGGAAGAAGGGAAAACATTTGGAGTTTTGTCATTTGTCTTCCCAAGTAAAGAATGTGAAGAAACTCTGCTTTCCTGGAA
This sequence comes from Xenops minutus, assembly GCA_035221455.1. Lineage (NCBI taxonomy): Eukaryota > Metazoa > Chordata > Aves > Passeriformes > Furnariidae > Xenops > Xenops minutus. The sequence continues at coordinate 77,498,690 of JAWWEE010000074.1, read as the reverse complement.
ATGGCTAAACATCTGCCTGGACAATAGAAAGTAGTGAACAAATCCCTTAATTTTTCTTTGCTTGTATGTGAGGATTTCGCTCTACCTATCAAACTGCCTTTATCTCAACCCACACGTTTTCTCACTTTACCCTTGCTAATGCCTTCCCCCATTGCACTGGGGGGAATTGAGTGAGCAGCCTACATGGGGCTAAGTTGCCTTACAGGTTCAAATGATGACAATTCTAGACAGATCTCCATAAATCATTTCCTTACGTTAGACATAATATCTGATTAAAGTATGTACAAACTGATGCATTTGGCTGACATTCAAGCTTCCTGTTTTCTAGAGGGGTACAATTCAGCTTCTTATAAGAGATGTGAAATTACAGTGAATCATGTAGGATTTCACTCTACTGATTACTGGGTTACCAATTTGAAAACAACTAACAGATTTTGGTATGAATTAAAATTAGTCCCCAAAACACAGTAACTTTGCATCACTGTGTTTCACAGATTGATTTTCTACAACTGCTACAGAAATAATGGAATGTAAAACTAAACCTACTGGCTATACTACCATGGAAAATACACTTCTCTCTGCTTCCTTTGTTTGCCTTTGTAGCCCCAGGATAGCCACTAAAATATAATTTCCTGCCAAACTACACTTCATAGTCTCAGATCACCTTTAATACGTAGATAAAAAGGGGTAGATGTCACATAGGTAGTATTTTAGTTTGCTAAACCAGATAGCTGGAATCAATTGCTAGATGTACTTAGAATTTGTACTATTGGTAATGAGATAATTGCAATATTCATTTTGTTTAAATGAAAAAAAAAAAAACCAAACGCCAAAACCTTTAGATTCCACAAAATTAATTAATTTTGGCACTACACTTGGATTTAGAGACACTATACAAAGCCAAGATATCTAAACATATTCACACCTCTATTTTTACTGCTTTGGAAATGAATTCTGGCAACATGGTTGCCAAAAATACTTCACTATTCATATTGTGATGTTCAAGTTCTTTGATGTCTTCCTTCTAAGTCTACACACAGGAACATTTATTAATAACACAGTGGCTGTCAGAAAGGAATGCATGAAAATGACTTTGTCTGAGCCTAATGATACTGTTCACAAGTTTAAAGTTCAATGTGTATGCCTTCATAGGTCTGAGATCTAAAACAAAATTTCACTGTTTACATAGACTGAAAAGCATCTATATGGTGACTTTGGCATGAAAATGGGGTTTTTTGTGCCTCTGGCTGCATGAAGCAAGGCAAAATTATAAATCTGGAATACTTCTTTACTTTCCTAAAAGAACAATCCCAGAATCCTAGCTGTGTCTGATATATTGAGAAGCAAAGGAAGTTAACACAGATAGTGTAAAGCAAAATATATGCAGGTATTCCCCCAAAGAACAGCAAACAGTGGAAAAGATTCAAATGGTTTATTTCAGAAGAGAGAACACTGAAAACTTATAGATCCTAATGGTGATATATGGGCAGCACCAGGCCTCAGAGCAAAAGGTAAAGGCAAAGCTTTCATTCATTCTTTGGTCTTTATCATTGCTTCCCCTCCTCAGCTCCTCCATTGGCTGCCAAAGCCTTGCATCACATCTGTGAGTATTACCTCTTGTGCCGGGAGAGTAACCTTAGGTGGAATGCAGGCAGAGAACAATCCAACACTGTGTCTGGGAAAGATGTCTCATTCCAGGCAGGAAAGTTTCCTTAGTGAAAAATAATTGCCTCATCAGTAGCAGTATCTTCTGGAAAAGAGCTATTTACCCCTAGAGATAGTCATGCTCAACCAGAAGAGAGTGAGTTTCTCTTGATTTTTCTGCTTAATCTAAATTCCTCCTAACTTTTTTTTTGTTGTTGGTTTTTTTTTTTTTTTTGGGTTTGTCAAAATGTGAAATGGGAAGTCCTGTAGTAAAACTCTGGGGGTG
>JAWWEE010000074.1:77479469-77496660 GCA_035221455.1 Xenops minutus | reverse complement strand
CCAGTAGTGCCGACAGAGACTTTCCACTGTGCCTTTTGTGACCGGACTTGCCTATCTCGCATTGGCCTTTTTAGCCAGCAGCGTGCTTGTAGCAAGCGTGGGTAGAGCCCTTGTAAATATTCGTTCGCGAAGCCTCGCCATGATGATCACACCACATATAATGTTCTCTTCATAGCCCTGGTATAATTTATATTTGAATCCTTAACTTTGTTCTGCAAAGAAGCCCTAGAGCTGCAAGAGAGAATGGTGACTTCTTCCAACTACAGCAACAAATTCAAGTGCCTAAAAATAAGAGGTATAGATAAGGAGTAAAAATCTGCCTGCAAGAAAAGTCAACAAGATTACATATACAGAGTTTTTTCCATTCATTGAAACTGGATTACTAAGAGTTATGCCTTGCAAATAAATGCTATTAGAGATTCTGGACGAGTAGCTCTAAAGAGTTTAAAAAATTGATGAAATCACTCCAACTTACTATGGTTCCTCATAAAGGTGACATACATTTTTTCTGCATTTGCAGTAAGGGAAGATGAACCAGAAATTACACTGACGATGGACAGACATTTGAGAACTTGATCTTGCATCATGGCTGATTTAACACATAAGATTATGTTTATGGGTGTTACTGTATTTTTTATTACAATTATTATTTATTATGATTATTTATTTATTGTTTAGACTGTGTCTGGCCAAAATCAGTGCTTGAGAGACAGAAGGGAAGTGTGGCAGTTCTACAGGCATCCAATAAGCTTTTTCCTCTCAAATGGCATAGTTCTGCTAGAGTGAAGAATACAGCATAACTGGATTAATAAAATTTTAATATGTTTTACAATTAAATAACTTATATTGAAGCTACGTTGTGGATAAATGTATTTCCCACCGACTTCAGCAATAGTTTATGCTGAAATTTCTTTAGCCTAGTGACATTTGAAAGCAGCAAGTTTTATTTCTGAGAGAAATTGCCTGAGCTTACTCTATTATGACTTGACATTTAGATCGCAGTCATAGCCTGCAGCTCCAGCCAAGATCAAATCCTCACTGTGCATGCACATATAAATGCACGGTCCCTGCTCCAGGGAATTTAAATCTGAGGTCGTCTACTAAGCCAGCTACAGAAAACCAGAGAATCTAAATAACGAATTATCAACGTAGCCATTTAGACAACTATAACCCTGAGGTTATAGTTACTGACATGGAAAAGCCTGAAGGAGGATCTTTGTTCCCCACAGTGAAACTGTGTTTTGTATGCAGCCCACATAATCTGGGTAAATATGCTTTCTAAGATGGAAACCAAACAACATAGATTTGTTGTGTGGCCTAGTATTTGAATATAGTAGCTTTTCTTGTGCATTAACTTCATGCTATGATTCAGACCACTGAGAAAGGGTCATTAATTTAGAATTCAATTTATTTTACTTGTACATGAAAGGTTTGCCTTATCGATTTTGCTGAAGTTTTATTACGTTTGCTTAGATGAAGGCATACTTCTTAGAAAGGGTTTCATTTTCCATTTTGAAAAGCAGGACTTGTTGAAGTCTGGACTTGAGTCTGACTTTTGATTGTGAAATGCACCTTAACTTGATTGCTATTTCACCAACACAAATTTTGAAGGACTCTCTCCAAGTCAAAGACCTTGACTTTTTCTTAATGCCAAGGCAACTAAACAGTATATCACTGAGTTCAACTTCTATATTAGCTACTTTTAGTCCCCTCTAAGATTTCTTCTTCTCTCCTACCCTGCAATATGCCAACATATATTAAAAAATTCAATTCAAATATGTATCAGTAAATATATATCTCAAACATACAACTGTCAATGCTTAATCATTTAAGTTATTTTTTACCTTGCCTAAAGTCTACTGCTTGATGTGATTGTGCAACCTGCCAGTGAGCTGTGAGTGCTTGGCATCTTTGGAAACATATGCCATATACAGGTTCTCTACAGTACATGCTTCCAAATGACTGCCATTATATACAGTATTTTCTCCTATGCTCATCTTGTTTACATTTGGAAAGTCAATAGGGTCTTTTTAATAACTGTACTAATACTTTGTAATTTATGTGCAAACTACTTCTCTGAATACTTAGGAAAAAACAAAAGACTTGGTTCTAATGGCTGCAGAGTTTTTATTTTAAATCTCTCTGACTGAATAATTGCTGTCATATGCTGTGTTTGACATTCCTTCATGACTTCATATCAGACAGAGGAAAATTAAAAAGCTAGGTATTTTTCCCAAATATAATTTTTTAGAGGTTTAATTTTTTTGGAGGGAAGAAGTATGAATATTAGAAACAAATCTGTTTATCTATAAAGCCTAAAAACTTTACATTGTAGAATTTATAATGTGAATTTCCTTGTTAGAATTTTTTCTTAATTAGAATTTTTCTTCATCTTCAACTATGTTTGCAGATTTTCTGTTAAAGGAATGTTTTCTTATTAATCTAAATCTGAGTTAAATTCTTGAGTTAACTTTTACTGTTACACTTGGAATACTTTTTCCAATGCTATTTAAATTCCTTTACTGCATGACTGCCTATCTCTGTTGTGAAGAACTTTATTGGTTTGTTGGACATACTACAAGTCCCATTTAAAGATCACTCAGGATTTTGTTTCACTAGTTATTTCCCCCCCAGTGAACACAAACTATTTTGTTGCACCTTTCACCAATCTTGATTTGATCAATTTTATGCTTTCAGGTCTTTGTTTCAAGTAATTTGCCAATTAAGTTGCTCAAATACCTTATTTATTAAAAGTGGCTGCATTTTCTGCTTAGTTAGCAATAGTGGATGAACCTATTATGAATACTTAATGAATTAAAACAATGACTCAGGCCTTAACTATTATTATCATTTTCTCTATTTTGGTTTATATCAAGATTCACATTATTCATAGCGGCATCCTTTGAACTCTGAAGGTTATGAAGAAACTGAAATGCCATTTTCAAGTAAGTGAAACTATGGAAAGCTTTTAGGCTTCATGGGGAATTTACAATTCCGTATTACTATCACAAAGCTCTTTTACTGTATGGTCTGGATACAGTTCAAACAGAGCCACTGACAGAATTAATGTCTCTGTCCCTGGCCCAGCCTATAGACAGGCCTGTTAACCATCATTCAGGTAAACACCTTCCAGCGTTCTCCCACTTCATCTGCCAAAGTCTGCTGGACTGTGAAGTCCTTCAAAAGGTTCAAATTCTGTTGAGGCTCCTACTTCATTAATGACAGCACCCTCCCACTCCCAGCAGAGCAAACTGAAGAAAAAGACAGCTTCTCCCCAGCTCAACTGCCAGCAATTGTTTTTTCTGCATATTATGGCCTTTCTGAATGCAGAAAGCACAGGTGTCAGTCTGTAAGGAAACCAGATTTGCTCATTTCAGTTGGCTGTCCTAGTGCTGTCCCTGTGATTTATTTCACTGGACTCCACACATACCCATAGCAGTGCTAAAGCCATTGTGACCCTTCTTCAGTGTTGCCACTTACCAATACTGATTGTATAAAATCGGTTTTGCTTCATTTTCTCTTGTAGCTTTTGAAAATATATCCAAAGTGTAGAAACATTTTATTGTAATGCCTGTAATATCTGCTTACAGCTGGTTTGTAGTTTTTTTAATCCTTACAAGATGGTGCTAATAAAGACTTCTGTTATTACGAGTGGTCAATTTATGAGCTGCCCAGACATGTCAGGACCCCAAGAGGCCTTGCTGTCCCTGCCCAGTCTTCCATGGGGCTCCCCCAATCTGCCCAGGATCCCATGTCAGCTCCCCTGGGGCTGTCAGCCCCTGTTTCAGTGATGCTGCAGTGGGGTCAGTCTCCAGCTTCTCACAGCTCTGTCCAAGCCAGCCATGGGCCCAAGTCCCAGCCTGACCTCATCCCATCCCCAGGGAGGCACCTGATGCCAGGGCTGGAGCTGCTCTTGTGTCTCCCTCAGCTTCCCTGCTTGATCTGGCAACTTGTAAATTTGATACCAGCCCTAATCCATTGCCTTTTTTGCTGTCATCAACACAAAGCCAAGCCTGCCACAAGTAGCTCATGGGCAATATGTTCCCCTTGCAGTTTGTGTCAATGGAAATATCACTAATGCTGCAAGGCACAGAAACCAGCAAACAGTTATTTAAAAAAACCCCAAACAATCCAACAATACAATCTAGACTAAATTTTTACTAATTCAGACATTTTGCCCTGGGTAACACAAATCTCACAGAGAGCATGGCCAGTCGCTGTCTGAATGGCAGCAGCAGCCTCCCTGCCACGTGTCCTTGCAATGGTGGCTGCTCCAGCTTGAGCAAGACCCACAGAGGGCTCTGCTGGATTCCCACCACCCATCCAGCTCCTGGCCCTGTGCCATCACACCGACATGCTCTCTCGTAGCTGCCTTAGCTTTATGGCATCATCACTCCTGCATCTAAAGAAATGGCTTACACCAAGCATTTAAAATCATCCACGTGCAGTTTGGCAAATAGGATGGTTGGAGCTGCCTGGTGATGGTCGCTTCCACAGCAGCTGCAAAGGGAAATGCTGAAATAACATGACTCTAATTCTGAATGCAGAGTATTGTCTGGATTATATATTTTCTGTGTAAGAAAAAACCTATGTGCTTATTTTAAAATAATGATGCTCTACTCTATTCAGCTGCACTGCCTTACGACCAAGTCAGGTTAGTACTAGAAGATCAGCAATGCCAGAAATAGGCCCATTGTCTCATGACCACATTGTTTTCTTAGCAGAAACATGGCAAGGTATTTTGAAATATACTGCCAAAACCCCAGAGTTCAGGTCCATCAACTTTTGCCTTTTTTCCTAAATGTTTAGGCATTCATGGATATGTGATTCTATCATATCACTCAGAACCACAAAATCATAGAATGATTTGGGTTGGAAGGAGAAGTTTCATGCAGTCTGTATTGACAAGAGTGAAGGTGTTAAAAACCTAATCACAACCCCTAAAACTCAAAGATCTAGCAGCATATTACTTGGCGATTTTCCTTGCAAAAGGACAGTAAGAGGTGACCTGACACTAAGAGGTAATCTGAAAGGCACTTTGCTGGAAACAGATGTTGATTTTAGGAGTGTCAAGTTAAATTTTCTTGATTTTTAACATGACCAAATCTGCAATGAAAAATGTTGACACTGAGCCATATACATATTATTGACTTCCTTAAATATAAAATGAAAAATGCTTACATTTATATGCAGAGTATCAAACCTATTTTACTTAATATTCAAATATTTAATTTGTAGTTTTAATGACCAGATTTTCACTCTGTTGTCCTTTGCAGATGTCTACTACCTAAAAAAAAAATCTTAAAAATACAGTATGAAAAGAAAATTAGTTAATTAGAAATGTTTGAGTCTTTTATATACATATTGGTATGATGTGACCATTACAGTGTAAGAAACAAAGTGATTCTATATAGCCTATGGACAATTACTGAAATGCTAACAATCTCCAGATAATGTTAATAATTATTTGATGGCTAAGTCCCCTTGGGGCTTTCTTTGGATTAAACAGAAGTGAATAATGTTCTCTTCAGAAGGGTAGAAGGTATTTAAAAACACTGTTAAAAAACCCCCACTAGACATGGCCAGTTATTTCAGCACCCTCTATAGCAAAAAAACACCTTGTCTGGTAATGAAAAAAAATTGCTTTCTGGAGCAAAAATGGAACAGAAATTATTGCAAGGCAGCAAAGCAAATGATGAAGCAACCTTGCTCAGTCACACTGATCAAAGCTGCCCTGTGGCACTTAAATATTCATCGGAGTTCCTATGTCTGTTAGGTTTTTTCTGCTGCAGAGATGAGACAGCATTATGCAAATTTACAATGGGAAAAGACAATTTCCATTAGCAGCAAGGCCACTAGTTTTAACAAGTCTTTTGTAAAGAAAGACCTATTCACAGAATGGTGAAAGTGTGTGCCAGGTAAATACAGAAAAGTTCAGAGTATAATTGACAGATGCACCACTTAGTGCAGATTGTGCACATGGAATATTAAAAGCGGTGCTGCCATCTCTTGGTTGGTTTTGGCTGCAGTAAACATGCACTGTATTTGCCACATGAAAAAAAAAAAAAAGCCAACAGTGAACCTGCAGAAATGAATGCCACAACGTGACACTGTTCAGCAACGTCCAAGCTACAAGGCATGAAAGGGTGGCACTCAAATATTACAGATGAAGCTTGTGCCTCCCGGTTTGCCACATAGGAAACACAAATACAGCGGTGGATGTTTTTCCCCTTCTTGCCTTTGGGGTAAATTCCTGAAATAAGATCATATTTGGAGTAGACAGAAAGGAAATGTCTCAGAGAATACTTAGGATGTCATCTGTTAAATTCTAAGCCTAAAAGAATGAGTCCTGGATGGAGCATTTCTGATGGATTTCATTTTTACTCAGGAGAACATGTGTTCTACATTTCTATTTTTCTTATATGCATGCATAGAAGTACTTATATATACTATATATATACCTATACAGGAATGTATAAGCAATATAGTTGCCCTGTTACACTGAAGGAATAAAAACCCATTTATCAATATCGCACAGATGTTGGGTTGAATCCAAAAGGCAAAACTTCCCAATGAAATGCCAGTCATAGCCCTGTCTACTCTTCCTTTCTACATTTCACCTTCTCTGATATGCAAACAAGGGTTGTATTATATTTCCTTCCATAGTAAAAATATAATAAATATATAACATATAATAAATATATAACAAATAATAAATATATAACAAATAATATATTTTAACACGATGCAAGAGAAACCTGCAATCTGTGTCTCTCACAAATTAACACTCATAATATTCTTTAAACAGATGCTTATTGCCATGGCTCTATTCACCTAAGCTTTTGCTTGGATATAAATTTTTGAAATCCTGAAACTAGTTCTGTCTAATTTACTTTTTAAGACGCTCCAAAGAAACAGAACTTGTGTTTATATAAATTGTGTGCAGAATATTTTGTCCCTACAACTCTAGCCTCTCACATGTCCTCAGCTGTAAATCTAAAACTCAAGTCAGTCACTGACCTGTCCTAGAAACCAGGTGAATTCATGAGGTTTAGAGATAGTGTAAGTCACAAAATTCAAAAGCACTTTCTGAAACATCTATCTCCTTTAGGTTTGAATCCTTCCTTTAGGTTGAAAATTATATACACAAAAGAAAAAAAAAAACCACATCATTTGTTATTTCAACTTCAACAATGAAATGAAGTTGCTTCATTAGTTACTTTCTGTTACTTTTTGCAGAGCTCACCATCGCTTATCACGAAACTATAGAAAATTTAAAGTTACAAAGGGCCTCTGGAGAACATTTAGCCCAACCCTTTGCTTAGAGCAGGTCCAATTAGCATGTTGCTCAAGCTTGTGTTCTTGTGAGGATTCAATACATGTGAGGATGAGATTCCACAACCAAAATGTGCACCTATTCCCAAACGTGACCTTGTGGTAAAAATAAAAGAAGGCACAGTATCTGCTCAGAACTGGCCATGTTGCAGTTTGTGTCTGTTGCCTTTCATCATGTCCATGCTAGCTGATGTCTCACACACTGCACACCAGGTCCCCTGACCTGCTTTCTATCCAGGCAGCCCCAGCCATACTGTTGGATGGAGTTATTCCATTCCACTTCAGATGCAGGACTTAAATTGTGTGCAAAATGGAAAGAACTGTAGGACAAAAAGGACAACTGTCACACGTGATTAAATGAAGTAGAGGGTGGTAAGGTAATAATGAAACACATTCTTTTTATTGAGTACCCACATCCAGTTTGGGTTTTTTTACAGTAGCTATTTGGCAACTCAGCTTTTTGTAACCTAGGGTACTGGTGCAGGATGGGAAAGGCATCAAATTATCAATTATCTGATGTTGCATGACACCTGAGTAATGAATCACAATTTACAATACAACTGTCACACAGAGCTTCCTACTGATTTGCTTCTGCACAGATACCTCATGACACCTCAGCTGCCTCTAGATTTGGATGCAAGTAAGCATTCTGTGGTACTGGGCCCACCCTGTAAGTAGTAAGAGAAAAAAAGGAGAAAAAAGAAAAGCCAAAACACAAAAATGGTAAAAAATCCCATGATAAATAGGACTTAAAATCTGCCATAGATCAAACTAAGACATTTTGCTATAGCTGCAAAAGCATGCTAACAATTAGCATGTCAGGTAACACAGGACAAGAAGAGAAATGCTCTGGTACTGAGTTGCATGGAAACAAAACAAAAAACTTCCGCACACTGTACAAGCTTAACTGATTAAAAGTATCTCAATACCAGGAAATTCTGCATTATATATCAATATTGATACAATCAAGGAATTCAATTAGTGCACTCGGACATTTATCTTTTTTCTTTCCAGATCCCAGATTTTTTTATCTATAGGGATATAAACAAAAATAACCTTTACATGAAGAACCTTATACTTAAGGCTGAATTGATCCACTCACCTACTCAGCTGAGGTTTTCAACTGATGTGTACGAAATAAAAAAAATCCTTAAGAGCCAAGTTCGCTTAATTATTTAAAACAGGAAAAGTTGCAATGGAATCAAGAACCAGTGGGATATACCATTCTGAACCTACTTTCCAAATATTATTGAACCAAACAGCCAATAATAAAAATGCTAAATGGTCCATCATATTATTATATATTAATAACATTAAGCAAATATATATAATAAAGTTGGTTAGAACTGTTTAATTTAAGTTGTAAAGAAATCACAAATGATGTTTTTAAAGATATTGTATGCCTGTTGCAGTATTTTACCACATAATACAAGCATCATTTGCCTTGCAAATTAATGTTTCAAACTAACAAGTGGCACCCAAAGGGCAGAGCCTTAGAGTATGAAAGTCACCAGATGTAAGAGCTGTGACTGTTCAGCTTGGAGAAGAGAAGGTTCAGGGGGATCTTAATAATGTCTACAAATACCTGAAGGGAGGGTACAAGGAAGATGGTCTTTTTGCAAGTGGTGAACAGGCCCAGAACAAGAGCCAATGGGCACAAAGGGAGACACAGAAAGTGCTACAGGAACACTGGAAGACAATTTTTTACTGGCCAAGCAGTGGCACAGCTTGCCCAAGGAGGTCAGAGCATGACCATCCTTGGAGTCATTCAAGAGCCATCTGGATGTGCATATGGACAAGTGGGTCTACGTGGTTCTGCTTGCGAGGTGCCTTCCAACCTCAACTATTCTGTGATATCAAGTAGAAATAAGAATAACTTGCACATCATAGGGCATCGGTGTCACGGTACCAAAAGCAATCATCCTGTACTAAGTGTAGGAGCTGATGACAATATGTAATTATCAAAATGTTTGAAGACATTCGCCAAGGTCTAAAGCACCTTTTCTGTAAGACAGTTGTTTCTGTAGTTTTCCAGGGCATTATGTTCATTAGTTTCAATAGCATTTGGGTCATAAATCAATCACTTTTCTGCAGACACACACTATATTAAAAAAATGGTAATTACTATAGTGTTTTACGTACTATTGACCTTGTGTGAGTATATAATCTACCTAACTATGAATTTTTATAACAGTACCAGTCTCTGACAAAGCTTTTATCTAGCAGTTCTTTAGTTACAATAATTAACCCTGGTAGTTTATATGATGGATCCAACAATCATCTGGAACCAAGTTTTCTGCTTTTCCATGAGACATCTCTACTCTCACCAGTGCAGCAGTGTACTGTTACTATTGTCACTGAGAGTCATAGTATGGAATTTTCAGTGTCCTACTGCTCTGTCACTTTCTTTACAAAATATGCCAGACAGTAGAATTTGCCCAGTTGCTCACCACCCATAAAATGTTTGCTATATAGCAGCTAAATAAGAATGATCCCCTGAAGTCATCTTTCTTGTCACTGAGGCATTAGAAAGGAAAACATTCCAACATTATTAGTCCAGAAACATCAACAGATAAAACAGATAATACTCTAATGATATGCTTCTGATAATGGCTTCTCCTTCACTAACCAATAAGGCAGTACTGAAATGTGCCTTAGAATTCTTCAGGAAAGGTTTCTCAAAGCTTCACTCAGGGAGGCTTATTTTATGGGTGGGACAATCAGCCAAAGGGTAATGCCACTGCCACTTACAACTTCTTTCTTTTTCAGTACCATTCCTAAAAGCTTTCCAGGCTGCAATATGGGAATGCCTAATAGCTCTGTACTGTGTTATTGTTAGGGATTTATTTTGGAATCTTACTGATATTATTTCCTATTTTTTTTAGAAAAAGTGGGGATAGACCCTAATTCAAGAGACATTTTTAGAAATTAAGTAATCACATTTTTTTATAAAAGACAAACACCAATACAGTCTGAGGGAAGAACAGTTGACTGTGAGAATGAAATGTGGTAGATACTCCATTTGTTGAGATGGAGATACATATATATCTTTTATTGCTGTTCTCTTCACAACAGTTACTGCCTCGCTGTTCTTTGCTAATATACATTCATGGTTTTCTCATCTTCTACTTAAACTAGGACTTCCTTGCACTTGGAGAGAATAGTGCTCTCCCTTAATAAATATGTCAATAACAGTGAGTTTAAAGACTTAAAGACAGCAGTACTTTAATCATCTGCAAAGTGGCCAATAATAGTGACTTAGTTATTGAAATTATTAACACATATGAGAGAAGACAAAGAATGTTATCCTCATGAAAACTTCCTTAGTACAGCCTATTTTTCACCTTAAATTCACAAAATGTCCTGTTTCAGAAACCCAGCATGGCTTCCAGCATTCAACATAGCCCTTGACTATTCTGTAAACCATATGTCCACATCCAGGCCCTGAAGTCTCCACTCAAATGAGTCCAGAAAGTATCAGTTCTTCCCGTCTGTTAAGCACAAAACTATCCTTAAAATGAAATCAGTTGGTGTGGAGATATCTATACAAAAGGAAAATCCATCCAAAATTTGTCCCCTTCTTTCATATCACCATTATAAAAATGACAGTGGTACATTTTGTACTATTTATTTTTATCCTCTTATCTGAACTTCTCACAGGAGAGCTCCCTAGCTGTAATGAAGAATGAAAATAAGATCTTCTCCAAAAAGTTCCATGATTAAAGAGTCTGTTATGAAATTTTCTTTATTGCTCAGTGTTAACACATTGCAATGTACTATCTGAGGTGAATTCTGTTTCCCAGAACATCTGGGAAGCATGTTCCACAGTTAGAAACCTTTTACAGACAAGTTGTACCAGGCTTGCCACCTTTAAGGATGAGCTTTAAGCTTAAGAGTTTATGTTATCCAAAGCTGTGATAAGGATAAAAGCAAACTTTCTAACAGCTAATGTACCAGTCTTTGATAGTGGCCCCATGGCAGATTTTCTCCTAGGGCCTCATTTGAAAAAAAGATACAAGCCTGTCTCAGCCAAGGTTGTTTCCTGGAAGCCAAAGAAGAAAACCTATAAGGATGGAACTGAAAACATTTTCAGGAATGTTAATGGGGCCTGTTTCACAGCTACATGTGCCCTCATCCTCCAGGACAAACAGAAGCATTTGCCATGGACGTGGCAATGTTTTTAACATATCAGTGTATTTTCAATATTTTTCTTCTACCTCTGTCTTATTCTACTTCCCCCTACAGTGCTAATGTAGGATGTACATTTTCAGGAAAGTATAAGTGTCGAGATTTCTGAAGCTTAAATTGTAACTGTGAGTCAAAGAGGAAATTATAAATGAGTCATGGCTGGATGTCAGGGCTCTCTCTGTGTGCACAATCAGGATGTCAGTCAGCAGTTCCCTGGGTTGACCAAGACCTGACAGGTTTGGGCAAACACAACTGACACCCTGGACTGTATCAGTATGTTCAATCAATGGTTTGTGTCTTACTGCTACACCTTGTCCAGAAAGAAAAATATTTCTCACATGAAAAGATTGCCTGGAGTATTCCTAAGGGAGCCCTCTGACTATCTGGGAAGAATCTCAGAGTCACATGGTGGGGACCTTTTCATTAATCAGAAAGAAATGAGGCAATTAAAAAACATAGCACAATCATATGAACAGTTTGATTTTGAGAAAATCAGCGTCCACTGCAAAAAACTGTATTTATCTAAGACTTCAAGTCTCTCTAAGTTCAATGAATATTCACATCCTTAAATGTAAATTGGGAGTCAAGTTAGAACCAGGAACAGTTGCTCTTCATTGAAGAACTGGAATATGAGCTAGTCATTTCAGGTACACTTCAGATACAAGAAACCCATAACAAGCATCTGTCCAAGCAGAAGCTAAGGATATACTTGAAGAGTCTTAAGCTATAATTTCTTTAAAACAAATTTTTTCCATCAAGGCAACACTATATGAAAGATGACACCGAAACCAACATGCAATTCAAGAGACAGCAAATATTAACAATTTGTCCAGAAGGAGTAGTTGAACTAAGGCTGTTTGACAAGTCAGATCTGCCACTAAACTGACCACATAATCAGTGGAGAAATAATCCTTAGTAAGAAGAGGTTAAAAGAATCTCTGGACTGGTACACATTCCTAGCTGCAGCTAAAGCTGTGTTTGTAACATTACTAGGCACTAACCTATGTAGAGGAAATGTCTCATAAGTGATCCTCATTTATATCATCCTCCTCTGTGCCAGGAGCTATTATATCTTGCATGTTTTTAATATATATTGCAATCCCACAAGTCTTCAATTTTTCTTTCAACTCTATAAAGCACATATGTAATTATGGAGAGTGGGCCTATAACAAAACAGCTTTCTTTAAAAAATACTTCCATTTCAATTTCTAATAAGCCATTCTTCTTTCATCCTTTACTACTTACACATCATCCTGGATCATGTGAAATGCTTCCAACTGTTTACTAGACATCAATTGACCTTGGGATAACATCCACCTCAGAAATAATTTTAGTGAATGAAATTATGTTTAGCTGTATGTGAAAGACCTAGACAGTTCTGATGAGAGAGTATACAGCTTAATAGAGGTCCAGGCTTCGGGAATTGCCTTACTGCTTGCATCAGCCTAAATGATCCTACAACAACCATCTCACATTGACACAGCTTGCAGATTTATGCACTGTGTAGCAAGGAGCCAGCCTTATCACAGCTCGTCCACTATCAAGTGTTTGGAAAAGATAAGAATTCATTTGCATTTTTAATGATGGTTCAATGTCTTGGTTTCTTTGCAGATCCTACACTGACAAATATAAATTTTAGCTGCAAAAATTCACTTCCTCTAGGCTTACTACATCTATTTTGGGAATATACTTCCTCAACAAAGATCAAGTACTTGTAGGGCACCAAGTGACACAGGTAAATAATTATGAAGTATTTAAAGCTGTATTAATTATTTGACCAGGTATTTCAATATAATCTACAACCTCCTAGGTCAGAGGATTGCAATCTTTATTTGCATTCCAAATCTACCCTTTCAGTAACAGAAATTCCTAAAAAGGGTTGTCAATCGATATCCACAAAACAGAGATGAATTTTCTCTATCCCTGACTTTCCTCCTTGTTCTGTCCTCACCCGGAAAAATATGCAGGGAAGACTGAAATCATCTACATTCATTTGCTAAAATACCCAGTTATTAATGATAGCTATTGGGCAAACTTCAATAGAGCCATCTGCTTTGTTTACTTTTAACAGATACCTGTTGTTTTACCAACATCCTTGTCCAAAAAAGTGTAATAAAATGAATGTATGATATCCTGATAGTAAAACATTCACAAAAAGACAATCTAAGAGACTGTGAATGACCTACACACTACATATATGACTTTATTATCAGTATATGACCTTTTCACTACAGAGGTTTTAATGGTGGTGTAAACCTCCTGAGAAGCTAAGCTGAAATGAAGAAGAACTAGCATAAACCACCATAAAATAACATAAACCACCTTGAAAGTCCTATAAGTAAGCATTTAGTTCTGATACATTTCCAGGAATGTACACTGAGTTTATCTGATTTCTTAAGTCTCTACTCACAGTTCTGTATGTCCTGCATTAAACACTAGTCACTCACTTTCAGGATATCTTCTTACGCTGCGTGACTATGGAACATTAACCACCCCTGCTCAAATCTCAATTGATTAACAAGGCAGCACATCTTTTGAGGGATTTGGTAAGGCATGGGAGATAAAGACATTTATCTAAATTCCATGCTGACATACACAATATGCAACTTCACTGAAAGATTTGTATTTAAATTAGCTGAAGCATCTTGTATCATCATCACATATGTTTTACAGCAGCTATTTCAAAAATGCAACAGCAATTTCTGGGAGGAGCTTCCACGGGAAACAACAGAAGGAGCAGCAGCAGCAAAAGGAGGTTGTGCGGCACTACTTCCACATGGCTCACCTATTTACAATTCCATTATACACTACAGTGACAGTTATATTTAATTCTCTCTCATGCTGATGCTTTGGTTATATACAAAAGATATAAAAACTAGAAGTAAATCACTGTTGACAGAATATACACTGCAGGGGACTCAAATATGTTTTTCTATAGCAGCAATGGAAGGACTGTTTGGTGGATAAGGAATTGGTTGGATGGTCACATCCAAACGGCAATGGTCAACAGCTCAATAGAGGAAAGGAGATCAGTGATGAGTGGTGTCCCTCATGAGTCCACACTGGGACCAGTACTGTTTCATGTTTTCATCAATGACACAGACATTGACATAAACATCAATTACATGCCCAGCAAGCCTGCAAATGAGACCAAGTTGAGTTGTGCACTTGACATGCCTGAGGGATGGGATGCCTTTCAGAGAGACCTGGACAAACCTGAGAAGTGGGTTCATGGGAACCTGATGAGGTTCAACAAGGCCAAGTACAAGGTGATGTACCTGGGCTGGGGAAACACCCATTATCAATACAGGCTGGGAGATGACAGGATGGAGAGCAGCCCTGCTGAGAAGGAGTTGGGGGTGCTGGTGGATGAAAAGCTGGACATGAGTCAACAGTGTGCACTTGCAGCCCAGAAAGAAAACTGCATCCTGGGTTGCATTAAAAGAAGCATGGTCAGCAGGTTCTACTCCACTCTGGTGAGACCCCACTTGGAGCACTGCATCCAGCTCTGGAGTCCTCAGCACAGAAAAGACTTCTTGGAGTGGGTCCAGAAGACAGTCACAAAGATGATTAGAAAACAGGCTGAGAGCTTGGGTTTGTCCAGACTAGAGAAGAAAAGGGTCCAGGGACATCTCATTGTGGCCTTTCAGAACTTAAAGAGTGCTTTTAAGAAAGACTAAGACAGACTTTTTAGTAGAGCTGGTTGTGATAGGACAAGGGGTAATAGTTTTAAACTGAAAGAGGGTAGACTTAGACTACAAGTTACAAAGACATTTTTTATTATGAGGGTGGTGAAACACTGGAGCAAGATACATAGAGAGCCAGTAGAAGCCCCATCCCTGGAAACATTAATGGTTGGACAGGGCTCTGAGCAACCTGATTTAGTTGAAGACATCCCTGCTCCTTGTAGGGCGGTTGAACTAGATGACCTTTAAAGATTCCTTCCAACACAAACTATTTATTCTATGACAATGAAAACTAACAGCTGGATGTGACTCAGGAAATTTAAGAAATTTTCACAAGATGTGTCTGACAATACAGGCATACATCAGGATGCAGTATTTTATTACAGTATGGAAATTTTCTCAATAATATCTACTTTATTATTAAACACAATACTTTACGTAGGAACAGTGCTATTTCACAAATCCAAATGGAAAACTTGGCAATACCCAGTTAGGCTAATTAATGTGTGTCCATCAAGAGTGGATAAAAAACAAGTATCTATTTGTTGGAATGTATATTTAGTATTTACTAACAATTTTGTTAGCAAACAACATATTTGTTTTCTTAGACCTCTATCTCTTAATTTCTAGATTTTTCCTCAGAAACGAAATATGACTTCTGTTTTATACCCTTTCATCCTACCATATAATTTTTTATAATTTATTATAAATTTATTTGCATTCTCAGGAATTCATATTTTACATTATGCAATTCATATTTCTACAACTATTCTGAATTGTTTTCTCATAAGAGAATCATTTGCGTCTAAAATGATACATCAAATTCTCCAGCTTTGAAAGAAGGTCAATGTAATAAGGCCTGCATTCTTCTTTAAAATCAACAGGAACTGATAACTTTACCAAGACTTCTTTGAAAATCTTAATCAGAAGATTAATTTAATATTTTAAATTTTTTCTTCATTTACCTAATATACTTTGTATATGCAATTTTAGTTCTTTTTTACATTAGCCATAATATTTTTTCCCCTATTTTTACAAGTCTTTTTTCAATTTTACATAATTTTCTCTTTGTGTTTCCAATATATTTGCCATATTCACTCTACATTTCTATTTCATTTAGGCACAAGACACAATGGCAAGTGTGGATATAACCTTTGTATGCAGCACATGGGTGTGCTTGTGTGAGACACAGAACATATTCGTGCTTTTTAGGGTGACTGTGAGAAGCATTCTCTGGCTCAGTGCACTCAGCTCCACACAAAATGAAATCCCTAAGTCTCGACCCTTCTACTTCTTGCAAGCAATGACTAGACAGATAACTTATTGCTGTAATGAAAAATGTTTCATCCACAGACACAGTGCAAAGAAAAGAAAGGAACAAAAAAGGCAGGTACTAACCCAGGCCCACAATGAGTTACAGACTTGGAACTGCAACTCTGAAGTTAAATTTCAAAGTTAATTCCATCTTGTGAAACCAGTGAAGCAAAATCAGATGCTTTAGGCAATTTCTCCAGTCCCGCACTTAGTCCTTCCACCACTTAGATAACTGTCCTGCTAGTTCATCTATTCGTGGTTGCTTTTTACCACCAATGTACTTTTTTTTTTTTTTTAATTTAGTAAAGGCAGAGATTCTTTCTATTGCTGGCTTTTGCATCCCTTTAGACTGATGTTAAATAAAGATGACAGGCAATGTCCACAGTCTAGTAGTACACATTACTGTATATATTAGAAAATTTTATCTGTAAGGTAAAGTACTGAAAATACACTACAGACCATATAAACTAAATCTGAATCAATGCAGCAATAATACCTCCTTATTTTGGTGAAAATGTTTCAGTGCAACATTTGAACTATTTCAAAAATTCAATCAAAGATGTCTCAATGTATGCCATCAATGTCTTGGGCTTTTAGTAAAATACAGATGTAGTGATTCATGGCTGATTATTTGACCTGAAAGACAAGGAAATTGTGCATAGCTCTGG
>JAWWEE010000074.1:77462834-77479459 GCA_035221455.1 Xenops minutus | reverse complement strand
TTTAGGACAGTGAAGAAGATGGCCTTCTTTCTGAGACAACCAGAATAGTATTGTTGAAGACTCTACCTATGCCTTTTAGTTAACTCATAGGTATAAATGGTATTGGTCCCTACACTACAGGAGTTCTTTAAATTAATTCCATTTCCTCCCTTTGACCTCTGTGATGGAGCATTAGTAAGTCTGCAGGTGGTAAAACAAGGAATTAGTATTGTTCTTTGACATTTTTTATTTTTTAAGCGATTTTAGACAGCTAACCTTAAGACTGCAGTAGCACATTTTTTGCATTCAAATGCAAGTACTGTATGCAAGCACTAACTAAATACATTGATGGAATGGGATAAAATCTGACATTCTGGAATGTAGGAATTGCTACTAAATCAAATTTTTAGAGTGGTATAAAATTCCCACTTTAATAGAAGGACTAAATAAAGTAGTGTATATTCTGATATTTCCATGCCCTGCAGCACTTCATCTGCGTACAAACTACAATTTTACTAGAAAACAAGGAGCACTTTTCAGTAAACACAAACACTTAGAAATATGAAAATCACTTATGGAAAAAGGAAATATACACATACTGCAGCTATTAACAACCTGGTAGACATGAAGTTCCCCCCACAGTTCTTAACAGTTGTTTGATTGAGACAGTTTCAGCGTGGCACACCCAACAGCAGAGGGATAGAAGACGACACTTGCCCAGACAAACAGGAGTCATGAATATCAATTTAAGTGTTCAAGAATTTACAATTCTTGAAACAATTTCATAATTTTTCTTGTCAGTATCTTCCCATACTTCCTGATACAGTATTTCAGAATGTCAACTGAGATATAAAATTGATATGTACTGTTCACTTATGTTTCACTCATGTATGTCCTCTAGGAGGAAGACCAAAATCTTTACTGAGATATTACAAAGCCATGCAAAGGGGAAAATAATGAAGGAACAGGACAAGAGAAGTTTCAAACACATTTTTCTTGTGCTCTTTACAGCCTTTAGAATTTTGAGATAGCTTAAGGGTTCACAGTGGATTACCAGTTTTGTATGTCACTGGTGGGATCTCCTTCAGATTCTCAAAAGGAACATGTTTGTTACCTTCAAGGTGTGTTTTTCAAATAAAAGTCCTTCTGCTCTGGGGCTTCATGCTGAGCATGCACATATCAGTGATGAAGTTTTGATTAACTGATCCAGGATAAGTCTCCTAAGCAGGTCAAGATAACTCCCTGTCTGATGGATTTACTTGAAGGTTATAGACTAAATGACCATCAACACCTTTCATATCAATATTTGGAACAGGGTCCCAAATTCACTATTGTCAGACACACCTATAACTTCAATGAAATCACAGACTCCCATGCAGTTTTCAGTGCCTATTTTGTTACCTGAGAAGAGAGAATGCCTGTTGAAACATGACTGTTTTGTAATGTCCACCATTAATGACATTGATGAGCCTGCAGAACTACAAAATGGGATTATACAGTAAATAACATGACAAAAACTAAATACTGCTCATGGCAGTGGACCTTCTGTGTACAGAGAACAATTTCTCAGAAAGATAAGCTTTTCCTTTTTCTCCTCCATGCAAACTCATTGCTTCCATTACATGCTTCACACCTCCCCTCTCTTGAGAACCCAATCAGAAAATGTCTTGGTTTATTACTTCAGAAATGGATTTTAAAATCCTTATTCTTAAATCCATTACAGTTCTGGAAGTCACTACCTGCAAATAAATCCCTTCTAGGAACATGGTCTGAAGATGGTGATTTTGACTCGTCAGCTGTAGCCTCAAGAGTTATTACTGAAAGAGTTTCCACTTTTGTTTGATTGTAACTGCAGGGTTAAACCAGAAAATCTGCAGTGCAGAAATAGCAATGGAAGATATGCTTAACTTGAAACAAACGTTATTAGCTCTTATCGTGAATTAAAGCCTTACTGATTTTCTCCTGAATTACAGAAAGGATTAAATTCAAGTCCTTTTGCAGCTACAGTTCTGAAACATTTCTTGTCAATTACTGGTTATAGAAGTAAAATGAACAGCAGTTAAACTTCAAAGAAAAAAAGGTTTGTCAAAACTAAAGACATTCTCCACACATACTCATTTCTATTTCTCTTCCTTCTTTGTGGAAGCACCTCAAGTTGAGTGACTTTGGAAGTTAGTCAAACGCACTTTACAGTATTACTGTCACACAGATAAAGGAAGAATAATTTTGTGGTATTTTCTGCTCTTATACTATAGGCATTAGCAGTGTTTTCTCCTCTTAACTCCCAACACATAATTGTAATAGTTATAAATAAATGCTAGAGCTATTTGTTCAAACATGAAATACAGACATGTACTACTATCCCAACATTTGTTCTTTTGAACCATTTTTAGTTAACTTTTTTTTCTCTAAAGTCAGAAAAATTACTACAAAGAATAAGCATAAACTACAGTGCATGCAATTGCAATCCCTGTCATTTGTCAAGCTGGTTTTCAGTCAAAGATATTTTTCTAATGTCATAGAATCATTTGGGCTGGAAGGGACATTTAAAAATCCTCTAGTTTCAACTAGGTGACAATGAGATGGACTAGTTGTCCAAACTCATTACAGCCACTACTGGCAAAATTAAATAGAGGGATATTTGCACAGACATAAAGGAACAATAAAGTTAAAAAATTATAAAAATATTTTCAAAATGAGAATTCTTTAAAAGCTGAGCAACTTTTATCATATTTTCTTTGCAATTTTGCTTGCTCATCTCATTATCTAATTCTTTTTTCTTCTCCGTTTCAGTTTTTGTGTTCATAATTATTCTTTTCCTGCATATATAAGTTCTGATCCCATTACAAATATTAGTTATATCGACACACATGTCTAAATGAAGAGGTTATCTTGTGCAGGTATGGTCAAACAGAAGCCAACATATGGAAAAAAAAAATCATCACTCTTCCTAAAGGTAAAATACTGCAAATTATACACATGAGAGTCTCCCTGAGCCTCTACTGGCATGGAAGAAAACATCAGCATTGGAATTAAAGTGGCAAATCACGTCTTCTGAACTACTGTCCTGGGGTGACACACATTAGTTATTTTTAGCAGGATTCTTTTTTTTTTCCCTACATGTCTATAGGCATTGATGTCTTTTCCTCTGAAAAAGGTTCAGAGTCCCAGTGTAAGGTGATGAATCTGAATCCCTGGATCTTTACAGGTGGTGGTTGCTAAAACAAATAAAATAAAATTATGTTTCCCAAGAGCTTGCACCCCTTTGGGGTGCTTTTGAAAAGGTTTGGCCCTATACATGACACATGCACAGTATAAACTATAGACTAGACTTCATGTACTATGGATAGATATCATGTGTGACCTCCTCTTGATGAAAAGATTGATAATGCTAAACATAGGTTCAGTCACCGAAGCACAAAAACACCTGAAAATGCATTTTGTAAGCAACACCATTAGCACATTTCCATGGTTTCCCAAATGATTGCAACATTCTTTTTCCTCATGAAGTTAAAGATGGTATGCAAAGAAAATGAAGGTTAAAAATATGCAAAAAATTGCAAATTTAAATGCTTCAAGCTTACAATTGATATACTTGGTGTAACATTTTTTCTATCCTTTGAATTGCACTATGCCTTCACTTGTACTTTAATTTCCATCTTGAACTTCAATGTCTTTGAATCTTAAGCAATTCTGCAACCTACTTCAGGGTTACAATGAGTATTTAATTATCAAATATTAATTATTATACAACGGATAACCATTTGATCAAATAAAAGCGTCATCAAATAAACCTGTTGCACTTTTCCAAATTTGGTCAATAAAGTGCAAACACATAAATCAAGAACTATTTGCCTAATCTCTTCCAGGATGCTGTCACTTCAGAAGATAAAGTGGCCGGTTTTGAAAAAGCAAAGACCTGCTTTGTTAATAAAGCAGGACAAGGGGAGAAAACTGGGTAGAAGTGGCCTAGAAACCCATACTATTAAGTTCAAAGCCCAAGGGCTCAAGGCTGATCTGTACAGTGGGGAACGGTTAATTTCTTCTGTATACTTTATATCCCATTTTTCCCTGATCTAGTTTCAGAAATCACCTCAGAAAATCTGAGCTTTTATTTTTAAAATACATTTGATTTCTTCAGAGAGTAGACTGGCACCTTAGTTTCTATTTGACTTCTTGCAAATACCTAGACATAGTGCAAAATTTACAGTTAAAACCAATATTAAGTAGCTGTTAAAAAAATCCAACCAAACAAAAAAAACAAACACTTTCAGCATACCACTTGTTTCAACTATGCAGCTATACGGGATTTCTCTTTTGACTCCAGAAACCCCTTCTCTTGTTCCTTGTTTTCAGACATGCTGGCACTACCTTATCTTCTGCAAGGCATTGTAAACTAAATGTAAAAAGAGGTCATTGACTGTTACTTTGTTTTTATAGTCTGCTCTTTTGCTTAAGATTTTATGCATGTAAAATTTTTACTTTAACAAGTTCGGTTAATCATTAAATAAAATAAATAAGGTAACACTTTTCTTTAAACATCAACCCAAAATAGGGCACTGAATAACTTATTATCTTGAATAACTAAATAATTTCTTGCTAAGAATATATACAAAACCAATCATACGGTTTAATTGCCATCAGAATCTAGACACACAGTCTGTAAGTGAGAATCTAACAAAGAAAACATGCAGGGAGCCCGGGTGCACAGTGCAGCTTTAAAAACAGATGCTTAAAATTAATACTGTGCTAAATACTAAATTTTTGCTCCAACAGTTTACTGATGCTTAATTTCTTGGATATGCAATACAATTTAAACAGTATCGTGTCAGAATTCAAAAGAATCTTTTCAGCACTTGCTTTTACATTTTGTTTTTCAAAGATTTTAGTAGTGGAGGCTATAGGCAAGGAGTGGGACAGTGCTAAAAACTTGGAATTAAAGAGCTTGTATTTTTTTTTTTTTTAAAAGTGTATTTGAATATGAAGGTTTCTAGCAACTGGTAAGAGGATTTCTAAAGTTAAAAGAACACTGTCAAGACAACAATTTGAAAATTTGCCAACAAAATGAATGAACTAAAAGTCATTCTGCTCACAGGCAAACTGTAAAGCAATAAAAAACCCCAAACCAGCCAAGTTAAAGACATGTAACTTGAGGGATTTCTACCCACTATCTACTGGACAGATATTTGACACCCACTATCTACTGGACAGATATTTGACAAATTCATCTTTCTCAACTTGTGAAGAAGTACAAAAGATTCAAAACATAATGTCAGTGTCAGCTTTTTAGTGAAAAACCCATGAAGCCTCAGTCCCGACAGCCATTCAGCCTGCTTCTGCCTGCTCTGGTGTGATGCTATGAAGTCACTCGAGCAACCATTTAGTGCAGGGCACCTTTTCTTGCTTCCCTGCACTTGCATGTTTCTTTATCACACAGACCCTTACTAGCAGATATGGTGTAACACCATGAAGAGGACAGCCACTGAGAAAAGACACCAGAGTTACTTTGAGATGCTGAGGAAAACCACCCCTAATCCTGTGCTTGGAATTAGGAATTTTCCTCCCCCATATACTGTCTCCAGAGAAGCAGTGTGAAATCACACACAAAACACAGAGAAGGTTGCTTCAATGAAGAAATAGCAGCTTTATAAAGTACCAGTTACCAGCAAATCTGTATCACTAGTAGTATTAAAGCATTCTTCCCTTTGATTGTCTACTGTTAACAGTAAACCTTTAAATTTCAGAATAATTAAGGCTGCAGCCTGCTATTCCTTAAGTCAAGGGCAGTTCTGTTTTGCCTCCGCCTGAACTGTGATTTAGCAACTGCTGGAAAGCAACAAGCAGCTGCACGCTGAGTAATTCAGTGTCTGTTGGGGAAGTCTCATCACACACCTCTGCAAGGTCTGGACTCTCTGAAGCTCTCTGAAGGGACCAGGCTGCCCAGGCAGTGAGGCAGTGGCTGAGGGCTGTGCTTCCCTGCCAGGATACCCAGGGATGCTGCTGAAAAGCAGATTGCCTGGTGGGGCAGGTGGCCATGGTGGGATGTTTGAGGGAGTGGGTTAGAAGGAGCCAGAGGAACTCTGGAGAAGTTGGGTATCAGGGGTGAGTGGAAGGGAAATGCAGCATACCATGGCAGGGGTAGGAGCAGGGGAAGAAAATGGTCACAGCTCCGTACAACTCAAGGTCGCTAGCTGGCTTAAAGGAAGAAGGCCTAAATCACTGAAATGCCTTTTTCATCTTCTTTGGGAAATTTATTTTAAGGAAGAAGACTAGGTTTGTTCATCTCACTCAAGATCTTGTCACAACCTCCCACAATGTACATCTTCAAGATAACTCCAGTAAAACCAAGGTTCTGGTCTGATGCATGGTTTTCAAACCAGCTACCACATTATTTTCAGCTTAGTGTCTTTTCCTCTAGGAAGCCACAAATACAAAGAAGATAAAGCAGTGGGTTCTTCTAAAACAGAAGTTGGAGTACTGGGGTGGTATCATCTTATTTTCAGAAAGGCTATCTGAATTTCAGGTCAATTAAACTTAACAATAAACTACTACATCTATGAATCATTTGGGTGTTCCAACACTTTCAGATTTTGTCAAATTTTTTCCAAAAATAATTGAGAATGTATATCCCTTAACAAGTCTTAAACTGCTAAAAGACCATTTTCACAAAGTCAACAAAACATTCTCTATTAACTGTACTAATCCAGGAGTCAGGCAGCATTGCTTGAATGCATTCACCATTAAAAAATAAAACTTTCTATGTGTACTTAAGTTGAACAGTTAAAAAAACCTCACACAAACAGCAAAAATATTTTAATTTGGCATACCAAATGTACTATTCAGAACAAGCACCTACACAACAATTTTACAGCTACAAGTAAGTTTTCTTCATGCTCTGGGGGAAAAAATAGTCCAACTTTTATTCTTGACAAGTATGTATTAACTTAAGTATCAAAGGAAATTGTACTTTATAAATATCTTGAAATTAGTTTCTTTTTTACACAAAACCCACCAGTTTTTCCTATACATTCCTTTCCAGAGCGTCAATAATCTAGTCAGACAAATTAGAAATTAAAAACAAGCTAACAAAAATGACTGAGCCACCCATTGTAGGTCTCCCCTAAACACACAGACAGTTTTAATTTAAAGAACTCTGGTTTTTTTCCTAAACTGCTTTGCGCTGTGTCATTGCTCTACACTGATTTTGTCTGTTTCTCGTTACCTTTCTGTGTGACAGTAAATACATCCTGACAAGTGCCAAAGTTCCTGTAGATCACAAAGTTCAACATTGTCCCAGGACATTATCAGAATAACCAGATATCTCTCATTAAGGTAATTATTTCATTGCAGAGAAAGTAAGAAAAAACCCAAGTCCTAATAGCAGCTGTTGCCTTTAGCTGGGGTGAATGCCAAAGGAACTTGGAAACACAAAAACCCCCCAGCAGTTCCCTGCAGGCTCCCTGCCGAATGCGTCCATTATGTACAGAAAGCTTTGCACAGGCTTTACATAAAACACTGTCTTGATTTGAGTAATGAGGTCCACAAAAACATAACACTAAATATCTATTCTGTTAAATTTGGGAGGCAAGTCACAGTTGTCAGCAAGTGCCAGAAGGGATAGCGTTCCAATTCCCAAAGTCTACCCACTGAATTGTGCCCAGAACCCCAAAAGTTTTTGGCCAGGAGAGTCAAGGGCATAAGCCCATCAGGGCAAATGGGTTTAGTCCAGATGGGAAAAACTATGCCATGGTCACAGGCCTAGAAAGGGGAAGCCCTTCCCAATGGTAGTGAGCACACAGAATGGAACAGGAGGCACAGCTTGCCCACGGAAGTGCAAGGCATCATATCTACCTTGCTCTGCTCTAAATGGCCACAAGGCACTTGCTGAAAAATACTTTTTATGGGGTTTTTGCTGCTCCACAAAATTTACTGCTACAATGTTGGACTTGAAGGGCTAGTCCTAAAAAAAGAAAATGGAGGGAACCTTCATTTGGTTTTTTGGTATTCATTCCTTTGGTATTTTGTTTCATTCCACATGAATGGATGCTGTCACACCTCCCAATCCTAAGGTCAGCACCTGTGGCAGATAAAGTAAATTCAGTATTTGAGGTTCTGTTAATGATTTACAGAAAGTTTTTTGTTGGAAGTATGCGGAACATAAATAAGGAGGGGAGTCCCTCCCTAACCTGAGCTTTCATGGGTTTACTTGACCTCCACGAGTCATGGAAGTGATGAACAGAGGCTCACATAGAGACCACCTAGCTCACCTTTTACCCCCATGCAGTACCTTCCTCGTGGCAGAAGATGGGAGGATGCTCTATGGATAGTGATCTTCTGTAAGAAGATAAGATACCCCTTTACTGATAAAAGCACATCCCGAAGCCTGAATATCTTAAAATTATTTCCTTTACATTTGTTCTGCAGCAGGAAGAGGCTACTGTGCGTACAAACAGTTGAAAGAAAATGGCAGACTCTGATAGCAGAATTTAATGTCTGTCTCATTACTTATTGACATGTATGATCTGCCTCCAAGACTGTATAGAGCAGAGATTAAGTGTCATGGATCTATGGATAAACACTATGGACAAGCAATCCTATACCATTGCTTTAAAATGTTTAATAGCTCTTGCCCACTTCATGTGTTACAGAAGATACTCAGTAAGTTCTCTTGGAGGTATATCAGGAACATTTTTACTTGGTTAAACACCAATCAGGAGTGTATTTTCCAATCACTGTTATACAGGAGACAGAGATCAGACTTCCCAGTGATTGCTGGGACTGCAATGCACTGTAGTCCAGCTTTGTGTGGTAAGGGGCAATGCTGAGGTACCCTGGCCAGCCTTGAAGAGCTTTTCAGGTGGAAGTTCAAAGAAGGCTTGGTGGCAGCCCTACCCTCTGGGCAGGAATGGCTACAGAGCTGAGGCTGCTACGCTTGACCACAGCTCACATGAGCTATGCTGCCACCACACTGTAGTTGCCTGCACCCCACTGACCCAGACCCAGATGCTGTTTGACACTGGAACTGCCTCATCCCTGCAATCTCATCTGGTGATCTCTGTACTCTGGCTGACCCAGTTCCTGCCTCTAGGCCTGCGTTGAGCATGACTCACTGACTTGTGTCCTCGGCTTCACCTCCGACCTGCCTCATAACCACAAACTTGTCTGACCTCTTCACTCAATCTGGAGTGATCTCTGCTATTCTTTCAACTTTATTTCTGCCTCCAAACCTGTCTTCCTTGGATACTGTGGGATGGGGCCCTGTCTGGTGAGTCTGCCAGGACTGCTGGGCTTGTTAGCATGCTCTGCCCTGACTGCCCATTGCTGATGGAAGAGCCACCCCTTGCTGGGGCTGACGGTAATGCTGGAAATGAGAGTAGAGACCGGATACCCACAAAATAAAGGTTTGGCACAGTGTTAGAGCCCTGCTGAGCTGGAAAGGGAATCCAAGAGCATCCTGTTAAGTGGTAAGAAATACTATTTTGTACTCGAACACTGTAGTCTTTGTGAGAGATGCTGGCAGAGCAGAAAAGTAAAACCCCTCGAACAGTCATTTCAAAAGCAGAATTTATACTCCTTCAGCTTGACATTGGGCAAAAGAGAACCTCAGCTCCCTGCAACTGTTTGTGGTGTGGGATGATCCCGCATGACAGGAACAGACAGTCAATGCACTGAGTAGGCTGATCACAAGGGAAGTTTTCTAGGGATCAAGAGAACTGCACAAGACTTCTTGCATCCTGAGTGAAATTTAACATTAACAAGAAAACACACTAATTTTGACAAGGAAGCGAGTGGTATGCGATAACATATTTATCAAGATAAAAACAATCTCCAAAATGCTGTTCTGTTCAATCAAAATACTCAGCGCACTTTAAATTCTGAACAATAGAAACAATTTTTTCAGATAACGAATCATCTAGAAGCAGCATGATCCTGAGCATCAACAGAAAACACTCAGTGCCACGCCACATCTAACATTTACTGTAGATTATATCCCATATCCTGATACTGACATTTAATAAACGATCAACTTTACAAATTTGCATTTTCTGATCCTTTTGGAGTTGTCAATTTTAAAGTTGCCCAATATAAGATAACAGAATACATTTTCCTCTTCCTTCTGTTAGTTTGCGACTTAAAATAACACCATACATCAAATCTTGGTACTTGACACAGGCATCAAAACTTGGATTTCCCACAGTGATGGTAGGAATGCACCAAGTTCTTAGAACCATGGCTTGACAAAAGAAGAAAAGTGAAATTGGAGAAAATATGGGCCAACTAATTGTTCCCCATGCTTTTCCAGTGGAACACATTTGACCTCATTTGATACATTGCTTAAACTGCTCTGGATACATAAAACCAGTCAGAGCCACAGGTGCAGAGTCCTGCAGACAGTTGCCAAACTGATTTTGTGAACTGCCTTCACACAACAGGCTGTGTCTCCTCCAACTCTGCATACAACAGCAAGTACAGCAAAACATAGCACAGAGAAGCCCAACCTCCCTGACAGCATTTCTATGGCCAAGGAAGAAATGAGAAGGCTCAGTTAGGTCACAGCAAAGGCACAGCAGTCACCTAGGTAAGGTGACCCCTCAGCCCCCAAAACGCCAGCAGTTCAAGTGCTTGGGCAGCAGGTCAGCAAAAAGGAATGTCTTCAAACATTGCCACAATAGAGTTTGAATTAAAATTTAAACTTTCTCTCCCCTCTTTGTCTTTCTTGGTCCCTTCCCCTAATCTTGGCATTTCTACTACAGCTCAAAAGGAAAATTTTTTCCTGAAATTTCAGAGCTGAATTAGTCTGGCTGTACTTTCCATGCACAGGGCAAAAAGACCTAGACAGGGGATGAGCCAGCATGTGCATCCCTGAAGCACTTACTCTACCACAAAAAGCGTCCTTGAGATTAATCATTGGAAGAAAGCTGTATATGCACCAGGTTTTCTTCCCAAAAAGCACAGCAGTGACCTTTTGAAAAACAAACAAACAAACAAACAAACAAACAAACAAACAAACAAACCACCAAAGCCTCTCCATCAATGACACTTAAATTTCTTTGTATTTTCACAGAGAACCTAACACATGTGTGGGTACTGAGTCATATTTTTTGAGCATAGTTTACTGGTAAGTTAGACTGATGACTGGGTTGACGAATATTTTCTGAAAGATAATCAAAATGCATCTAAGTTAAGCACTTGCTTTACTGTACTGATATAAAACAAAATTATTATTGCTTTTGCCTGTCATTTAATACAGTGATACAAACATCCCTGTCTTATAACCTCAACTCAAAACTTGTTTCTCTTATGCATACACGTTTTGGCTTCATCCTCATCTACTATTTTTGCTGATAAATTCTTCTGTTCCTAGAAAGGAAAGAGCAGGAGGCTATTGTCAGAGACTGAATACCCAATTCAACTGTTTTCTCTTAAGTATATCCAAAATATAATAAAAGCACAGATGAAATTTTTCCATTAGATTATGCCTTACAGGCACCTTGACAACAAAACTAGTGCTGCAAGTGAACAGGAGTGGAGAGGTCTGTATGCCTTCAGATAAATATTTTTATATGCATATACACACTCACACATATATATGTATGTATAAAGATGATCAGAAACTCATTTTTTAGAATATTGACTGTAATAAAAACTATTTAATTCTTTTTAATTTCTTAATACCTCAAACTGCATTATGCATCATAAACAAATTATGAACCATTCTTAGCGTTGATCCATCCTGTTCACTGCATGACACAAATGATTGTAGAAAAATATAACCTAACCATCCTCCAAAGGATTGTGAGTTAAAAGTATAAAAATCTGTTAACCTTGAGTAATCCTCAACACAGATACTGCATATTGCAGTTTTCTTCATAAATATGGCATCACGCTGAGATCCATGCAGATCAATAGTCTGGTGGGGCTCTCTGAATTGCTTCTGCAATCTTCTGAATTAACAGAAGAAGATTTAAAGGCTGGTATGCTTTGTCTGTATCAAGACTGGACATATCTTCCCAAGAGACACTTGCTGAAAACAAGGAATGGGAACATGCAGGATCAATCCTGAACTCAAACCCACTTTCTGGGAGGACATTTGTTCCTACTTCACAACACTGCCTTTTCTCCAAGACTGAAGGACTCTGCTTTATAATGCCAATCTGTTTTTCTGAGTCCTCCCTCCACAAGTACTCCATAAACATAATTCAGGCATTCCTTTCCTTGCATTTGAAAGTGTCAGACTCCATCTCCCTACACAGCAACATGTAGGTTCACTTCTGAGCATTTTCTTTGATTATAACTCCACCATGTTTGTCTTTTCCATCAGCCCACACATATGTAAACATGTTTTTAGCCAGTCCTAGCACAAGGTCAGAGGCTTGCTGTTCAGTCAGCAGCATGCGGTCTGAGGACTAGTCTGGCTCTGCCTTGGCAGCAGCTATCTGATGGCCACATGGCTGTTGCTTCACTTTGGGAGCACCCAGAGAAGAGGGCTGGCACCCCTACATAATCACTGTGTGATAAACAGCCCCTCCAGGGTAATGGGGCTTGGGCAGGCAGTGTGAAGCTCCCCGACTTCACTTGGAAAGCAGGGAGAAGGCAAGCTGTGGTAAGACTTCACCAAAAATATACACAGAGAGAGCCAAGATTGAGGAGAAAGGGACCCCCACCATGAACCCAAAACTGCATACAATATCCAAGGTGAGGCTGCCTCAGTGCAGAGCAGAGTGAGACAATCCCCTCCCTTGACTGGCTGGCGATGCTTTGCCTGATGCCTCCCAGGACACACTTGGCCCTCCTGGCTGCCCAGGCACTACTGACTCATGTTCAGCCTGCTGCCATCCAGGACCCCCATGTCCCTTTCCGTGGCACTGTTTTCCAGTATCCCATTCCTCAGTCTGTACGGACATCCACGTTTGTCCCATCTGAGGTGCAGAATCTGGCACTTTCCCTTGCTGAACTTCACATGGTTGGTGATTGCCCAGTCCTATGATTTATCAAGGTCTCTCTGCAGGGCCTCCCTGTCTTTGAAGGAGTTAACAGTTCTACGCAATTTTGTGTCATTGTTTAGCATGCCTTCAAGTTTTCTTGATTTTTACTAGACTTTCTCATGGTATATGCTCTTCCTGTTTGAACTGTAATTAATCCACATCCCTTTCTCCCACCTAAGAAAAATGCTACATTTAACCTGTGCTGCAGTCCCAAGCCCATTACTTCCAAAGGCATTAGGTTTGAGAGAATGGTAGTCTTGCTTTTGTAATTTGAAAGGAAAAAAAATATGTCAGAGAGAAAAACAAAATATATATATCAGGAGCATGTTTTGTTCAGTGAAAAAAGAAGTGGAACTGAGAATGTGGAACCTTCAAACCAATTTTGTTTTGCCTTCAAGAATAGAGAAGGTTATCATGATTTGAACTACAACACTGAAAGTGATGTATATTGGCCATTGTAGTAAAAGACTTTCAGCCTTGCAGACTTATACCCACACTTCCTCTTCTTTCTCTTTGAAAAAGGTTTGCAGAGCCATCACAGTGCTACTTAATGGTCTCTTTCCTCCCTGTTTGTTTTGCACTCTTCAAGGGACCAGACATTCAGTTCTTGTTGGTGCACATCAAGTGTTAGCGAGTCAGTCCCCAGTGGGTAAAAAACCAAACCAGACATTGCACTGAGCACCTAATGGAGTTGAGAGCACACTTTCAGATAAAGTTGTTCTGCACTTGGACACTCTTCTTTAAAAGGCAACCCCAAGAAAGGACAAAGTGTGGACATTTTTTAAAATATGAGTCTAGAACCATGAAAAACAAGAATAGGACACCTGGACTGTAGGCCCTCACCACAGGTCCTATAAGACTATTAGGCACTCAGCCTATTTGGTTCCTTATTAGAGGGTTTCCACTATATGGTATGGTTGAGAACTGCCTTAGAAACTTCTGCTCAGAGCGGGCTCCTACACCTGTAGGAATGGCAATGCTCCCGCTACTTCCCTGTAAAGGATATGTCAGCCAAACTGAATATATCACAAAAGTATCATCACTTCCCACCACATTCAGTCCTCTGACATAGCACTTACTTCTTCAGTGATGTCATTCTTTTGACATGCCATACAATTTTGCTGCAATTTTAGCTACAGGATGATGAGAAACACAAATTGTCAGGACTTGAATGTATCTATTTTTTTATTTTTTTAAAAAAACCTAAAGCAATTATCTCAGCATTATTTAATAAAAAATTTTGGGGTTTTGTACCATCAATATATATAAAGAAATTTACCTAGATTTACTGACAAAGTAATTGTTCATGATAAAATAGCTTCAATAAAACAATTATGTAGCTGAAGTACTTTTGTGCACAGCATGAACATTTACATACACACATTCAGCTGTGTTGTCCTCTACATTGAAGCAAGAAACCCTGGGATTTCAGAACACAGCTTCGTATTGAGGGGCACCTGAAGCTCAGAACAAAACAACTGGAAAGAATTAGGTTTTAAGAGTTGAAATTGTCTACCTGAGGATAATATTTACAATAATAATGATTTGTACTGTATTGTAGGGACATTATAATTCTATGCTGACTAAAATAAGAAAAGAAAAATTATAGTTGGCTCGGTTAAATTTTCCAGACTTATCTCTTTTTATTCAATTGGTTTAATTAAAAAAATGACACCATGCAGGAGAGAGACTGAAGCAAACTGAAGAAAGGTGTATATTACCTTTGGCCTTAAAGCAGATAACACTGTTGGCATAAAAACCATGCTATGTCAGTAATGTATACATATGTACACGAAGACAGAGGAATCATCCCTACAGGTTCAGAGGCCCAGCTATGCTTTCCACTGCCCCAATTCTGGCAAAGAGAGAACGACCCACAGGGTACCCTGTTGGAGACAGCAACCAGGTTCCAATGCCCTCTCCTCACAAAGATAAAGGTGCAGAGATGTAGTTCGGATTAGTTTTTCTTGGGCTATCCTTGATTTCTTTATTCTGCTTTTTCAGTTGGTTGAAACTTGAAAGTGCAATCAGAAGAGATACTTAGAGTCACCTGTCACTATGGAGACAGACAGGTTCTTTGGGAATCCTAGGCAGAATGATGAAAGCACCAGGGGTCAGGAGTAGGAGGTACCAGTCACAAACAGATTTGGGTCCTCCTTGAAGGCAGGAAATTTAGCTTGTGATAAAATGTATGCAAAGTCTCTGCAAATGATCACATAAGGGGATCTTACAAAAGTATTATGACTCTGAAGCTTGTTCTAGCACAATCCTTATGCACTCTCCAGAAGTAATGCCTCGGTAATTCCTGTGTAAAGCTCCATCACACAAACTTATATACTTCAATATATCCTGTCACAACCTTGCTGGATATATTCACATGGATATTTTTCCCTGCAGAAAAATGATTTCTGTTTCATGAGTAGTAACCATGGAAATGTCAGATCAGCCAAGGTTTCAGAAGCCAGACTTGTTTATCACACTTCACTTTCCCAAAGGATGTTTAATATAATGGATATGATAAACATCAAATACCTTAAATTGTTCAACCATTTAGTTATAGATATCTGGCACACACCTAGTACTAAACCTGGACTGTCCTAGCTACAAGCTCTCAACAACTACAAGATATAACTAAGACCAAGGAATCTTCCTTTGTATCTGCTTCTTTCTTGAGTGCTTCAACAGCGTTTTGGGCATATTTTGCTGTTGAATACGATGTATAAACATTATCTGCTATTTTTGCTAAAAGTGTGTGTGGTTAGCTATTTTTCCTGGCTGCTGCACTCAGATTTAGAACAATCATATAGAGGGAAGAGGAAGGGCTTCCTGGATGAGGCTGAGAGGGAGAAATGCACAGAGGGGAGAGGCTCTGCTCAGAGCAGATAGCAGACATCAGCTATACTGCAGAGAAATGTCTGGGGGAAAAAACATACCCTTAAGAGCCTAGAGGGATTGTATGGAATCCCTGAAACCTGCTAGTATACAAGCAGAAAGAAACAACTTACAGTATATGAATGCAGAAGTCAGACTTGATTTTAGAACTTCAACCTTAATCTGCCTATACACCAGCACTGAGACTTCCCAATTTCCAGAACGAACAAGCTCTAATTAGATAATCTTATTTCTAACAAAATGTATATTTAGGGAATAGAATACTCTCCTGCCATTTGGTATGTCCAAAGTGAGATGAGAGTAGTTCCAGCAGAAGGCTCAAGATTCAATCCTAGACTGAGTGGTGTATCAATATGCTATTGAAGTAGGGTTGTAGGTGGTGTGTTGGTTTTTTTTTTTTCCTTAGAATACAAATTAATTGGAAAAAAACAGATAATGCGAGTTTTGTAAATTACAGGTAGAAAAATACGATATATAATTTTTATTTTTATCATCTTTCAAGTACAAATAGACAAAACCAAATTAAAATTGGTAAGAGTATTGACCTCATACTAAAACTGACCTAAAGATTTTGGAAAGACAAATAAAAGTGTGCTGGTTTGAAGGTAAACCAGCAGAAGAAATGGACTCACTACCAGAGAGATTATGAGTGAGAGTTACAGTTTAATTGAAGATATTACAATAAATACAGTTATACAAAGAGAAAACTGCTTTCAACTCACCAAAAACCCAGCAATATAACCCAGTGTCCTGGGGCACCAGCCCAAG
>JAWWEE010000074.1:77430503-77462734 GCA_035221455.1 Xenops minutus | reverse complement strand
CCTGCTGAACTAGGACATAAAGAAGCATGAACTTGGTGCATCTGCTACTGCGTAAGCCTATAAATATCATACTGATATAAATTTGCTATTACTTTCTAAAATTCTTCCGTTCTCCTGAGAAGGTCCACAAATAAAGGAAGAAAGCCAAACATACATCCAGTGTTTGCCTGCCAGGAAAGATCTTCACAAGGCATCTGAAAATGTTTATTATCTGCTGTAAAAAAGTCTGAGCGGTTTGGAGAATTCCAGCATCTTTTTTCAAACAGTGAATCTTCAGCTGTGTGAATTCTCAACCAGCAGCAACAGTGATAATCTTCTCTGAATAAACTTGCATGCATCTCTTTCAGGGTGTAGTTTCATATTACACTTAATTCAATCTAACAGCAGATGTAGGCCAGAGGGGGTAGACCTCCTTTCTCCCTGCTTTTCTGATGCTTCTCTTTTGTAAAATTGATCAATTGTGCAACTCTACAGTGACTCCCCTCAGTTTGCTGATCTGAGGGAAAACTCAGAGGTTTTCATGAGTTAGCTTTCCCTCCAAAAGGGGAACATTTAGCTTGACAAATTGAACTCAGAAGATGAAGCAGGAGGAACACAAAAAGAATGATGTGAGCATGAGAGGACATTTGCTCCTTTCAATGGCATTTGCTCATCATAAGATGAACTCACATTCTAAGGTTGCATCTGTGGTACTCTTTCAGTCTGAAGCAGTTGTATGATTTTGAAAAGAATTCATGAAGTAAGGGCCCTATTGAATGATGGTTCAGTTTGCAGAACAGGTTCAGTGCATGAGATCATTTAGGAAGAAACTTAGACGAAAACATTGTTCGAGGTACACCAAATACTCACTAAACTTTCATATGCCATCCAAAAGGCTCTCAAAAGGCTTAGGGTCTCAGAGCTACTCCCCACTGCTTCTTATATTACACTGAAATGTGTGAGCTGATCAGGTGCTGCACTGCCTTCATGAAGATGAAAACCTTGTTCATGGAAGACCCTAAACAACCACTAGACTTTGAAGGTAGCAAAGCAGACATGCCTCTGTTACAGAGATCCTGAGCTAATTTTCACACGGGAACAAAGTAGACCCAAGATCACGCTCAGACCCAAGATCATCACATGAGAGAGTCCTCAAGGACAGTGAACTTCCCAGCATTGATGAACCCCATTAGAAGATCCCTGTGAAGAAACATTCAAGGATGCCTCTTTGGTCTGCTCCATGCCCCACACTGCACTGTGGCAAAGCTCCTCACTTCTGCCAAGGAATTGAGCAGAGCAGGGTGATGGTAACAGAGCTTACCAGCAGTTCCCAAAACAGTGAAGTAACTGACCAGGTCTAGGATCTACCTAGGAGCTTGAGTCAAGAGGATCAGGAGACAGAGCTGGGGACAGGAGTGAATACAAGCTGTAGTGCATGTCCAACAGGTCCATTCAGGAGACAAGTTATCTATAATGTATATCCAAGGTCCACCCAGGTGACACAGCAATACACAGGACTGAAGACAAAGCTACGTACAATGGACATTCAATGCTCATCCAGGAGACAGGACTGGCAACAGGTACACCTACAAAATGCCTCTGTGCTGTTAGGACACTGACATTTGAGGTCAGTGCCATACATTTTCTGACTGAAAGCTAGTCCATGGGACAGACATAGAAAGTTATCCCGAAAACTGAGCATTACTAGCGCACTATTCTTCAAATTTATCTTGCAGGTAGGGGAAAGGATCCCCACACTCTTCATTTATTTATCATTGGCACCTGAATGCCTTACCAATACTATGTTGATTGCAGACAAGGAACACTATCCTGGGTAACTTAAATTGTTCTGGGTAGGGTAATGAAATGGAAATTACATTAAAGATAGCGGTGTAGAGCAAGGTAATGTTGACACATTCATTTCAAGCATGACCTGCCTATGTATTTATAGAGTAATATAAGCAAACTGAAAAGCAAGTTCTGTGTCACTGTCACTCTCACAGCCAGTCTGCAAGTGCAGTCATCTCATACAAAGTTCAGAGAGAACAAATATATTGCCACTTGGCTACAACACTTGGTAAAACTGACAACGCTATCTATCAGGGAAGCAGTATACATTTTCTGCAGGTGAAGCACTGGAATACATTCAGAAAGGCTTTTCAGGTCTAATTATTTCAGAGAACACTTAAATAGTCCCCATTAAATTATTCCTAGCTTTTGATTTGATATAGCTCCTCTCCTTTAAAGGTACTCTCTAGAAATGTCTGTCAAAGCCTTATATTTACAGTCAATAGCTTCCATTGAAATGAGATCTTTCCTTAACATCACTTACATTTTATTACACAGTTATCCTGTGCACAAGGGAGTAATGACTTGGTACCCTGCTGTAGTACAGCAACTATCACTGGTATGTCTTAATCATGACACAAGAGCAAGCATAAATTAAAATTTTCAAGTGCAAAACAGATTAAAACAATGCAAAATTCTTAAGCAGAATAAGAACCAAAAGGAACAGTTGGCGTTCTTAGCAGAGTTTGATGCTAGGAGAGACTTTAGTGCTTTTGTGATGATAAACACCAGTTTAACTCTTAAGAGCAGTTGCAGAGGCCCACAAACCCACAGGAATAAGGGGTATTTCAGAGCCTGCGGACTAAGGTGTGTTTCCTAATCCTTGAGGGTGACTACAATGAGACTACTGGTTCCAATGAGATATGAGTGAGCACTGCGACCTCACACACCTTGCCTTCCACTTGAAAGAAACTTGGCTGAACAGAGAGTGATGGAGCTACAACCAGACACACAGAACTCCGTTTCTGGAAAACTGGTGGCCCAGTGCAATGAGATACAATGACACTGCAAAGCACATACAGCCAGTCACTACAGAAACCTTTAATTTGTCTCTACTCCCCAAATCATATCCATCTGGAGCCTGCAATAAGTCTCAGTGTGTTCAGACTCCGCAGGGTAGAAACTCAATTTTCTGTCTAAACTGTCACATGACCCAGGACTTCAAGAATAGAGCACTCTAAAGTCTACATTTAAAATACTAGTAATTAAAATCAAGGAGTTCCACATGGACAATATTTTATTATAATCCCTTAGATAAAAAAAAAAAATAGATTGTGTCTTTTTAATATAAGCGGAACAATTCATAGTATCCAAAATGTCAGAGTTTTGGTTACAATTGAACACTGTCTTTAATAGTTATAAATTATTAGGAACACTTGAGCTTTTAGGTGTTTTGTTCTTTTTTTTTTTTAGTTACAACATGTTGAAAATCTCAGAAAAAATCTGGAAACCACCGAAGGACTTACAATAAACTATTAAAGAATCACCTAGTATTACTTCTATTAATTGAAAACATAATTTTGAATCTGAGAAAAAGAAAAAAATGCCAGCCATTTATATAAAATATGTTTTCTGTAGTAATTATACTATAGCTTATGAATTTAGCTGAAATATGAAAACAATCATCTGCTGCAATATTGAACCAAATTTAATTTGAGCAGTAAGAAATTTCTTTTCCTGTAGTAATATTTTGAAATTCCTATGGTTGACATAACCTCTAGTAATGTACTGAGCTTGTTTAACTTTTTTTTTTAAAAAGATACATAGGGAAAATAATCAGTACTATTTAAAATACTCAACATAGTCAAAACTGGTATTTGAAGGCATTTTGAACTAAGTACAAAAAGTAAGAAATGCCATTTTAGATTCTGTATTTCCCATAAGAGACAGTTTGTCCTTATGTATTTGAATCTTTTTTTCTTAATGTTAATAGCTTTTCCCCCTGATGCTACCAAAAGGCTATCAAGATGGCACTGGAAAAGATAAGTCACACTGACTTTGGCCTGTCAAGTAAGTAAAGAAACTTTATTCCATATTCATTGCTCCTTCTCTCTCTCACCATTTCTGTCATTGCAAGCTTTCTGCTCAAAAAGAACTGGCCAAGCTTTTCTAAGCAGTAGTTCATGGTGAATCTTTCCCATCAGGCTTCATGCTATCACATTGCAAACCCATAGACCTAAAAGATCCTAGTTTTAGAAAGTCTCCAACTTCAAAATAAAGGAGGTATCATAGTGTGACAATCTTGGCAGAGTACTGATGCCACAGAAGAGAATGGCTGCCTTGGCAGAACTGAATGCTTCATTCAGCCCCTGTCCTTCCTCCATGCAAATAAAGCTTTTTTTTTTTTTTTTTTTCTTCCTTCCCTCCCCCCCACCCCCCATTCCCCTCCATGTGCAATAAAAGAACTGAAAGAAGGAAATCAACTTATCTCCACGGGGTACAGCATCTAGGTCCCATTCTTTTACAAAGAAGCATGACGATTCAACAGAGAAGTAAATCTTCAATATTTATCTCTGTACAAATTGTGTTATAAAAAGCAATTAAGATTTCACCTTAGACCATAAAAATGGTCCACTAGAAAATGACCCTGAATTTTTGCCTTGACGGTCTTCAAAATCTTATTCCTACAGATTTTCAAGGATCTGAAGTTCCACAGAAGAGAATTTGCAATCTACTAGAGACAGTTTAACTTCAGCTGTGATTGTACTGGCCATTTCAAAGCCTCCATGTTCTCTCACAATTCCATCTTATGAGAAGTACCAATGCCAACCCAATGCTGTAAGGTGGGCCTGGTGGTTGTTTTTTTTTTTTGTTTGTTTGTGTTTTTTTGTTGTGTTTTTTTTTTTTTTTTTGTTTTTTTTTTGTTTTGTTTTTTTTTTGTTTTTGTTTTTTTTTTTTTTTTTTTTTTTAGATTAACCTATAACTATGGCATAGCAAGTAAAAGTAAATATGGCCAAGCTTGTGAAAATCAGTATAGAAGTTAACCTATGGAATGTACTTTTAGCCATACATTTAGTATCTTTACTTTTACTTCCATTGCTCTTTTCCATAAGAATTATGCAAAATCTAAAAAAGGCAAAATCAAAGATAATTTTCTAATTTCTTTACCCAAGCAGTACCACTGAAATTAATGACAGATAACTGAACTGAAGACCAGATGAAAAATTTGTATCTTCCATTAAAAGGCTTCCTGCCTGCTTACATCACGCTGCATGGTACTCCTCTTTCAGATCTGGCTGCATTAAAATTAAACACCAGTCAAAACATTTTTAATGGATTAATTTTTTAACTTGCAAACTTCAGCAGCATTGGTGCAATACTTTCAGACTGAGCAATCCAAGGGAACCCAAGGCAGGAAGACAAACACATTTCACTGAAAAATGATAAAATGTTAGCTGCAATAAGTGCATGTGTTTGCATATCATATTTTATTTACAGCTACTATCAAGAAATGTAGCATGTAGTATAGTATAGTATCGAAATGTAGCATGTAGTAGACAGACCTTCATGGAAGTATTTTATTCACTCAGACTCCAAGTATCTATGGAAGCGTTACCATTTTTTCCAGACAACACTCGTCTTGTAGTCCCAGATTCTGACCTGGGAACCATTACTGAATGGATTACATTAGCAGAACATATAGGAGACTACTATTGCCATGAAGGGATGGAAAAGCTTAAGGACACAAAGTGATTGATTATGTCTAGACAAGCAAAGAATGAGATACCTCCAAAAGCCAAAAGAGAAAGTTATCAAGAGATTCTGTTTTTGCTGAAGAAGGTAGATTGAAAAGTCATGTATCTCTTCCTAGATCATCTGAGAACCACAAATGATCAACAGAGAATAAAAATCTCTGTCATTTTTGACACACCTTATTTTTTCAGAGTGGGTTAATTGGTAAATAATCGCAGTTATTAAGACTTCAGGGCTCTTGGATCCTGAAACTCATGAATATGACATCACACCAGAAGAATAAATTATTTGCCTTGCCAGACATTCCAGGGCGGCAAAACCATTTTGAACCCTATGGAACAGATCGCTGCTCATCAAAAGACCTAGATTTTTCTAGTGCAAATAAAAGAGAACAGGAGGGAGAGAAGAAAAGTCTATAAATATGACAAGAAACTAAATCAGAAATGAAATGTTAAGAAAAATACAAAAGCACTTGAAAACATAAGATTTCAAGAAGTATAAAAATTATATTAAGAATATTCTTGTAGTTTCTTTCATGAGATACCTACTTCTATATTTCACAAGCTAAATTCAAGCCACTTGAACTCTGAGCAGTAAAAGAGTAACATCCAAACAACTTATTCCTGAGTATAATTTGAATAAAAAAGCAAAATAAACCTTTTAAATCCTATCTTAATAATTGGATTAGATTAAGACTATTTTGTAGTATTACTGCTTAGTATCACTTAATATAGCTTTAAATTATAACAGGATAGAGTAAAGAAAAAAAGTAAGATCCAATAAAATTGTACCCCAGGCTGGCTGCACTTTTAACTAATGATGTGCTACTCTTAAAACACTCAGTAAATGTAGTACTGTTTTTCACTAAAGTCAGCATTAATGCACAAATCTGTATGCTAGCCATAATATCCTTCTAAATGACTAGCCACAATTATCTCTTCACTATGTGAATCCTGCATTATTTTGAACTAAACAAAAGTAATCAATATCCTACATTTTCAGTAAATGCGTTAAAAAATAAAACTTGACAAGAGTTATATTATGCATGGGAACAGGGTTTTCTTTAACTTTCACTCATCAAGGGATAAAAACCATGCATAAAAATTAAGCATAGATGTTAGGAGGTTCCTGTCACAGATTCTTTTAATAACATGAACAAGGGCATTTACTGTAATTACATCAATATCCCCTTTTTGGGTCTTTTTTTCTAAGCTGAATATAAACTGTCATCTAAATTCATTG
The DNA here is from genome assembly GCA_035221455.1 of Xenops minutus. Classification (NCBI taxonomy): domain Eukaryota; kingdom Metazoa; phylum Chordata; class Aves; order Passeriformes; family Furnariidae; genus Xenops; species Xenops minutus. The sequence goes on along the minus strand of JAWWEE010000074.1, from coordinate 77,455,972 downwards.
CAAAGGAATAAAGCAATGTAGTACCAGTGCCTTGTTGCAAAACCAGAGATTAATTTTGAAACAGTTGTGTATTCCCAGGCCACTAAAATAAATCCATTTAGAGGCATTAAGAGATTTTATTTTAGTTTTGTTTTGTTCCTTTCTCTGCTATATGGATCAGAAAAGACAAAAGCCATGTGATTTAACTGGAAACCTTCATAAGAATTAAAGGCATGAAAAAGATTTGTTATTTTCTTCATTACATGGTGCTAAGACTTATTAGATTTATTAGCAAAGTTCATGGTAGCAAAGTTAACATGGATTTGAAAGACAGTGCAGATTCAGAACCTAAGTGAGTTGTAGTACGATCAGATTCTTCCAGTGCTAAGGAGGGTAACACACATCCTCCTCCTATTTCTAAAACTTCTGATAAGAGCCAAAAATAAAGACTCAAGAAAGGTGAAGGTCTTGAAAATTCTTTATCTTCAAATGTAAATACATTGCACTCTTAATTACAGCACTAACTGAAAACACTGTGAGAAGAGAAGTTGAGATGAAAGGAAGGGAGAAGACATGGATGAAAGAAGAATATCCATTAATAAAAGTACTACTCTTTCAACATCTAACTTGAGGTATTTTTTAAATCATAGGGAAAAAAGTCAAGAAACATAAATGCTGCTAGAGAAAGTGTTTCAGACTGACTCCCGTAATTTACTGCATAAGCTACATCTCCTTTTTCAAGAGTGTATTTATAAAACACCATTAGATATGGATAAGCCACATCTCTTTTGGTCAATTTCTCCAATAGGCTTTACATGGACTGGACTGAGAAAATCAGGAAGCTTTTTGCAAAAGCTTTTCATACATATACGAAGGCGCTTCATAACATGCCCTGATGTTTGCATATCCCTAGGAAGCAGAATGCAATATGATGTGATGTAATACATTTAGCAGACTAAGAAGGAAACTGGAGATGATGATTACTTTGAATTATTAGTACAGGTCTTCAGTTCTCATCAGCAACTTGCAATGATTATTTCCTCCTAACACCTACATTTATCGATTTACAGACATTACATTTCATTGACAAATTATTTGCCATGAACTTCCAAAAATCTGTCAGAGCTTTCTGTGAATCAACAAGAAGGGGAAAATTGGACAGCTGAACTACAACACTGATTGTAACTGTATCAGTCCTATGAGTGCAATAAAGAAAATTCTTGTAACGTTCTATATCTACTAGTCTACTGTTCTGACTAAAAGTGGCTCCATATAGACTAATGCTGCCACATCAACATTGTTGAAATGTTGTTATTGTATTAGGTTGAAGTGGTTGAAATGGGTCTAGATTTAAATACTACTTACAAAGTGGCTTTTAGAATAAACAAATTTCTTCATGAGTAATTTAAAAGTGAAAAGGAAAGGCATTGTACGATACAACTATTTAATCTTGATCTAGTTGTTTTGACATAAAGGAGCAAATATAAATGCAACACTTGTACTATATTTTCATTCTCTATACCTGGGCAATTGGGTATATTGCTCTGTAGAGAGTGAAGAAGTAGAGAGCTGGTGTGCAAATTTTTGTTTGCTTGTTTGTTTTTTAAAAGAAGTCTTTTGTTAGTACAAGCAAGCAGTGTAGAGAACAAGGCAAAAATAGAAGGGGTAAAGGAAAGCTGCAAGGACAAGGCAGAGTATTTATTCACAATTAGCAAGAGTTGACAGTACATCTACTACGAGCTGAGAACATGAGGGATTTAAAAAACCCTTTAACATATTAAAATCTATAAAATGTTCCTTTACTGAAATGGCAACATGCCTAGAGACCATCTAACATTAGCCACTCAAAGTGTGTTGCTATCCATTTCTGAGATGCCTCTGGAAACAGAATTGTGTTCATTAATGCCATCCCTGGAATTCAACTTAATATACTAGCAATACTTCCTGAGTGGTTCTGATATTTGAAAAACTTGAGAATCAAGGAAGGCATAGCTCAGTTTCCACTACAGAAACAATCACAGTTGTAGCTGCACCATCAAGATGTTCATGTCAGACCTCAGAAGTATGTAGACAATACAAAGGATAATCAGGACTGATTCTTGTGCAAATTATCACGTATGAGCAAGAAGAGATGACTTAATAATTAAGAGCAATAGAACTGTCAATTTCTAAAGTAAGGGAAAAAAGAGCAGATAAAAAACAATGCCATTTTTTTTTCAAAGTGAATTGGTAAGTTTTAAATTTCCTGACTTAACACTGCAGCTAAATATAACAAAATTGATCTTATTTTATCAAGACACAGAATCCACTTTTGCTGTAACTGCAGAAATCACTACTGTCAGGAGGAGTATATTTTTGAAAGCTATGACTCCTGTGAAGTCTGTAACTTCCACCAATGCATTTTTATTGAAAATCAGCTTCTTAAGATTGCTTTGGAAAACAACTATGCTTTTATTAAAGAACCCAAACAAAGCCAGCTTAATAGAAAAACAAATTAGTCATTTGATAGGGATAGATAAACTAGCCTGGATGCGGTTTTGGCAGGGAGCCTGAGTAACTGTTCACATATCTGCACTTGGTGAAAGGTGATCAGGACTTTTCAAAGCAAGGAAATGCTGAGAGCAGGATGTAAGAGCTTTATTTTGGCAAACTGCAGTGTTTAGTGAGTTAGGTGGAATATAAATTTAGGCAGTGAAGAAGAAGGGTATCAAAAGAGAGGATGCTCAAGAGTGAAGTCAAGGTCACCTACTCAAAGTCAGATGGTGAGAAGCAGAAGGTAGGGGTGGTGAAGGGAGAAAATACTACACCTGACTGCACTAGTTCTTTGAAATATTTCTTTGAAACTCTACATAAAATTGGTTTCCTCAACAAGAGCAACAAGATTGGCTTTGTTGCCACCCATTAAAAAAAAAAAAAAAAAGTTTGTTTGGAGTTCTGGGAAACCTTCAGGTGGCTGCATTATGTCTTATTCCTTGTACAAATGCATTGTTACATAACTTCTGTTTCATGACAATTTCATTTCTAAACTGTTCTGGGGATAAATCATGTTTGTGTGGAGGGACAATTGTTTACAGAACCAATAGAGTTTCATAACTTGCAAAATGTGCATCAGAAAAAGAACTATCTGCTTATAATAGCTGAAGGCAATCCAGTGGAATTGTACCTTCTTCTGCTGTCTAATGTTGCTGTTATAAAGATTCATTTGAATCCCTGTCAGGCATTCTCTGCTTCTGATTCCTCTGCACAGCCTTTCAGATATGCAGGGGGCCTAATAACCAGATCAAAAACTGACACACTGATGTGGTGACTGCTCAGAGCAGCAAATGAAGCCAGTAAGATTTCTTCAGCAATTACTCTAGATTTCTCAGATGGAATAGCCAGGATAAATGAGTATTTTCAACTTTCATCTTTGGTTCTCCATCTGTAAAGAAGGAACATAGTTTCCTGATTGCTCTGCCTTATCTGCCTGTCCTGCTCTTCCCTAGACTCTGTCCATTTCATTTTCCTCAGCCTGCTTCATCCCACTCTTTACTTCTCAGTCTCGTATTTTGACCAATCTTCACTTTTTAGACTGAATCTGGGTCCTAGTAGATGCATCACCCACATTTTGAACAAAATCCTCTCCAACTTCCTCCCCGTATGTGCATTAATTGGGATGTTAAATGCACTTGGAGATTTGTTTCTCGACCTCTTGCCACTGGACTTGAAGGACCCTGCCTTACCCTGACAACAGAGGGAAGGATGGAACACACTCTTGAAGACACATCCCTCCCAGCTGCAGTATTCCGCCCTATTGCACACCAAATGAGGTAGAAGGAAAAAAAAAACATTGTAAGAAAACTGGGACCTATCTCTGTGCAAAGGCAGGTTTAAAATTGCTCTGTTAATAGCAATGTCTTTTGGTGCAAAATTATAAACAACAAGAAAGAAGATGATTAGTTGAAAGTCCCTTCAAAACCTCACTATGTGAAAAGGAAATATTCAACCTGGAAGGTGCAGCTTCTCAAAATAAGGAACAACTGAAGTCTTGGTTTAACACAAACCAGCAGGCAACTTGAATGACAGACACCACTTTGGTCTCTGTCCACGATTTCTCAGAACTGACTCCTTGAAGCACCTTGGATACCTTACTTCTCTTTCAGTGTTTGGTGACAATGGTCCATGGCCATTAAATATTGACACCATGTCACAAGATTTGTTTTCAGCCACAAACTAGATACTCTAAGATATCACAAAAACACTATCTAGTACCTTTGACCAACAAGCAGTAAGCACTGAAAATGAACTTTCCTGGAGAAGTTTTATCAAACTTGCCTGCAAACACTCTAAATTCAAGACCTTTCTAATAATAAGGCTCTTTCCCTCAGTATATTCTCAATTTTTAATTCCTCCAAACCTATACAAAACCATTTCAACATGTAATAAGTAAGGATGGCGATAAAAAAAAAATCTTGTCAAATTATTACAGCAGAGCCTAGCACTGTATCTTAAAAAGGAGAGCTAGAAGGGCTGTAGAGAAATAAACTTGTCACTTGTGCCCCATTCTTGATAGATACTCTACACGTTCTTAAGTTTCAAATGATAGTTTTTATTATTGTCTCCTTAGGCAATCTATTATAGTGTTTATCCATCCTTAATGGTAAACTGAATTGCCTTGTTTTTTTTAAAAAGCAGCTTATGAACAGTAGTCTGAGCATAGAATCTCATTTTCTAAGAAGTAACTGAGTTTTACACTAGCAACAATATATTTCCTAATATCAGTATTTCCAGGTTTATTTCAAATCATTGAAGGTTTCAAAAACACATTTAAATTGTGAATACAAAAATTGGCAAATTTTTAAATATTTTTGCAATATGTCAATCGTGCTCTAAGGTAGAGAATACACTATTAAGTACAGTCTTCATTTGCTCACATTATCAGTAAATGTTGGTCTGTAAAGTATCTGCTTTTTTCTGTAATCATTCTGCTTTCTTGTGCCTTTGCTTTTTTTTCTTTTTCCTGTATTATTCCTATATTTCCCCCATGAGTAAAACAGAAGACATAATTAAAGACTTGAGCTAGCTAAGAGAGAATCTAAGTGACAAATGGCAGCCCCATGTAGGGCTTTCAGATTTTAAGACCCTTTCTCAAGGCACTAGAGAGAAAAAATACCCATATCCTTCCTGTCATATCTTCTCTGCAGTTGCTTTGATGAGATCAAAATAAAAACTGATACCTTAATCTCATTAACATGCCAGTGTTATGAGTTTGGCACAGCTGAATATTACTGTGTTAATGTGCTACATGGAGGTGATATCTCAGGAGGGTATTTGGCAAGCAGAAGAGGAAGAGCATATGTGGAAAGGGTGTTTTTAAAGTCCTTTGCCTAGTTTGTGCCTTCAGAAACATATTTATCTGGGAATGGTATGACCTATTCTACTCCTGTAAAAGATATGGATGTACTGTAAAAACAAAATTACACCAAACCTGATTGCTTGGCCATATGCTGGAAATTTGCCTTTCAGCAACGAAGCTTATCTGCTCTAAAACTTTGAAATCAGTTATAGTTCTCTGTGGTGGATCAACAGGACTTATCTGTTTTCTTGATGTGCCTCAAACATCCCATAAATATTCTAGCAATGGAAATAAAAAAAAAATTGTATAACCTTTCACTTAATTTCATTTTCTTGATTTTATACCAGCTTCTTATCTCAGCATTTTTTAAACCATTTCCCTAAATATTGGACATACAACATAGTGAGTTCAGACAGGCTCAAACTTAATCTTAGATCAGATCGTTCTGAATGATGATCACATCACAAGTCTGGTATTTTAATATGATAAACTGTCATTCTGCAGAATATAATTAAGAAGTCACGTTATGAATTGTATCAACTGTTACAACCACTATTTATTTCCTAAAATAAACATTGTCTTCAAATCTTCCTTTTCGTAGTGGTGTCAAACTAATTTATTGACTAAGTCTAATAGGATACAGAGTTCATCACCTCTCAGGTCACCTCTCACAACCAAAAGATCAAGACATACCAAATACAAAGCGATACTCAAGTATTGAAAATACTAACCTCAGTACTTCCCTGACTTCTAAAACATTTTCTTTGACCCAAACACTCTCACATGTGCTGGTACACACAACACCAGGAACATCAACTGTTGATGTCAAACTGGCATAGGAAATCAGGCTTGATTATCACAACAAGCAGAATCTGCCCATTCTACTTCTAGACAACTTATTGTATTTCACAGAATTCCGATTTCCAAGATTTCGAAATCATGGAATATGCTGAGTTGGAAGGGACCTACCAGGACCATCGAGTCCAGCTCTTGGCCCTGCACAGGATACCCCAAGAGTCGCACCATGTGATTGAGAGCATTGTCCAAATGCTTCTTGAACTCTGTCAGGCTTGATGCCATGACCACTTCCCTGCGGACCCTATTCCAGTACCCAAACACCCTCTGGGGGAAGAACCTTTTCCGGATATCCAACCTAAACCTCCCCTGAAACAGGTTCATGCCATTTCCTTGAGTTCTGTCACTGTCATAACACCAGAGAGATCACTGCCTGCCCCTCCACTTCCCTCCACTTCCCCTCATGAGAAGTGCCTAAATGTTGTGTTTGGGCATGTAAATCATTAGCCTGATTTTCAGAAGTGCTGGTTCCAGCTATTACCTACACGGACACGCATTAGCACAGTGACTATCATTCATGAGCTAGCAAGTCTAGCAACCCAACACCTAGGAAGCCATCAAAACTTCTTTGTGGTAGGTAAGTTGATTGTTGTAGAAGATGAATAGTTTGGAGAGAATACCTAAATAACTTAGCTAAGCTACTGGCTGAAAACTGACATGGAAAAAACAATATAATAATAACAACAATAATAATAATAAACACAAAAAAAACCCAAAAACCAAACAACCCCTCTCCCCGCCAAAACCAAACCAAACCAACATTAATAAAGTGGTCAAGCATTCAAATCACATTTTTTTCATTCTTAATTGTGGTCTGGCAAAGGCAACTTCGGTTTCTTTTTTTCAGAGATTATCTAAATGAACTCCTTAAGGATTCTGAATGTAAGAAAAATATCAACTTTTCAACTCTTAGAAAATCTCTTTGGCTTCTTTTTTTTTTTTTCCTTTTTGGTGGTGGTGGTGTTTTTTAAAGGTATTTTTTGAAATTTATGCATTCTAGATATAGCAAAGAACTCAAATAAGGCAAACACTTCAATGAAAACATTCTGGCATAACAAACTCTTGCACATTTTTCCACCATTTTTTTTCTAATTGAATGTTTCTTTGCAGCTAATTTCATTCTCATTCTGGTTTCATAGTTTCATAATAAAGAATGGTAGGTTTTGGGGTTTTTTTACTCTATCTTGAAACATACTACATATTTTTTTACTAGGATATTCTGTTTTACCACAAGCCAAATCATACGTGGTATGTTTTATAGAAGATCTGGAAATATATCAAATAGTAGTATGCTTAACACTGGCAAAATTCTCTTCTGGAGTGCAGCAAATCTCTGCATCTTTCTGAAGGGTTCTACCTGACCTGGTCACTTAGAGCAGCATAAAATCATTGTGAGATAAAGGCTGGGGCAGGGGAGGGTGTGGAAACCATCATAAAATGTTGTCTTAACACAGCTAATTATTCAGACCTGTAGAATTTGTGGGCTGTTTTCAATAACTTATATTTTCAAAAACCTGCATGCTTTTATTGCCGTTTTTCATTTTATTTCAGATGAACTTTTTTATTAATTCAGTTGACAAAAGATCATCCAAGCATGACTTGTTAAGCTTTACACAATCCACAGTGATCAGCAACGGTGTATGACAAAACTAAAAGCTTATTGAGATTCTGAACTAGTAAGCAAACACACATCACAGAATTAGATGAATTTTGAGGTACAGCATTGCTGTCATAAGTATAGTAAAATCTCCGCCCACTGGTGAAATTTCCATCTTCCTAAAGAATATCACTTTTAAAAATTCTTTTAAAAATAGCCACGATACTGGCTTATGTATAAAAAAGTAAGTACAAAAAGCTGCACGTGCCATTTTCATAGATAATGATAAAATACTGAGCCTTATTAATTCTGCTCTGAAATAATTGTTGACCTTTTCTTCCCTTTTTTAAAAGTTAACTTTCTAATTTACCTTTAATTAAAAGGATTTTTAAATTTTTGTTTTAGAGTTAGAAATCTCCCAGTAGCCCTTGGAAACACCACTGAAATCAAACCAATGTGAACAAGTTTAACACACTTAACTGATAATATTTCATGCAGATAAAGAACGACAATGCAGGCAAAATAGTTTTCTAATAATGACAGTGTATAAATTTTACTTGCATTATCTTCGATGTATGACTGTTGATCAAACCCTTTGCATAAAAAAACCCCAACAACTCTGTTCTGTATTCACAATATGACAGAAACATATTTTTTTTTTGGCTCATATTTTGCTCTAGAATCCATACTAACCATGTATTTTTCCCCTTTAATACCTACATTCACAGGCAAAAGCAAACACATTCACTAGTTTAGATAAGGGAGGGGTTTTTTTTCTGAAACACTTGAATCATAGAATATCCTGAGTTGGAAGGGACCCACAAAGATCATCAAAGGCCAGCTTCTGGCCCTGCACAGGACAGCTCCAAGGATCACACCATGTCCCTGAGAACATTGTCCTAATGCTTCTTGCACTCTGGAAGGCTTGGTGCTGTGACCATTTCCATGGGGAATTTGTAATTTGATGGAAAAACGACCCAAAACAACAACAACAAACAGAAACAAACAAAAACAACCACGCTAAAAAACCCACACAAAAGCAAACCATACAACTATTTTCCTAGGACTTATGAGGTACTAGCAATAAAAAGCACAGGAAAACTTATGTGGGAAGGGAAAGTTATTTTCAAGGATGGAAACTCCAGAACCTGTCACTGCAAACTGTGCCAGTGTTTAACCAAATTCATGGTGAAAAATGTTTTCTTTACACCTAATCAGAATTTTCCGTGTTCCAACTTGCATCCATCACCTTTCATTCTACCTCAATGCACATCTGAGAACAGTCTTACCCTGTCTTCTCTACATCCTCGCTTTACCTTGCTGGAATCAGAAAAAAGACCCCTCCCAGCCCTTCTCTTCTTATGGCTAAAACCCCCTGTCCCCTCAGACTCTTTTCATACTCCATGTGCTCTCTCATCCTCTGCCTTCTTGGCAACCCTTCACAGAACCAGTTTCAACATGCAAATGTCTTTGTTGTACTGGGGAGCCCAAGACTGGATAAAGCACTCAAAGTGCAGCGTCAAGAGTTTCAAACAGAAGACACAAACACTTGCCCTACTCTGTTGGCTGCACTTCTGTTGCTGCAGCCCAGGGTGCAGCTGGCCTTCTTTGCAGCAAGGAGAGATGGCTGACTCACCTTCAGTTTGTTGCTGAAGAGCTCACAGGATCATTTAGGTAGGAAAAGACCTCCAAGGCCCTGCAGGTCTTTTGCTGCGAAGCTGTCTTCTATCCCTGGCTGTGGGGTTACTCCCTCCTAGATGCATGAATTTGCATGTGCAAGTAGTTTATAAATTTCAACTTCATAAGGTTCTGCTCAGCCCACTTCTCCAGTCTGTGCAGGTCTAGGCTGTGCCAGCCTCACCCCTATTAGGCTACTGGATTTGTCAATCCCTTATATTATTATATAAATATCTACAAAGACTGCTATATATACGTATACACTAAGTAGCCTAAGTAAGATCTAACACTGACAGCTGTACAGGAAAACTGAAATTGCAATTCGATTTATCTGACCAACACAGAGATAACTGTTTACCTGTGTCAAAGTGCATTCCATCTATTTCTGAAATTTTCTTGAAATGAAAAATCTTACAGGTTTATCAGTTAGACTTGCTGTATTTTTCTTCCACTGACTTTGCAAAAATTGTATCCTCCTAAGGAAAACATCTGTTTCCTGGTAATAAAGTGTGAATACCAGATGCATTTCTAAAAGAGAGAGCTGCACTGAAGAAAGTATATTCAAAGCAGGTATGCTTTCCTTGTTAGTCAGCTTAATAAATGATATTTTTGCAATCTGCTAAATACAGAAACTTTAGCATGTTCCTTCAGGCACTCCTGCACAAATTCCAATCTATTCAAGAGACTTTCAATAACAAATGGCAAATCACTTCTAATTTCAGTGTGGAGTTGAAATTCAGTTGAGAAAAAAATCTATTCTCTGACCAGTTTGCAAACTCTCTGTTCAAATAAAAAGACTAGGCTAGGCTTGAGCCACATTTCTGTGTTTGAACAGTAAGGCTCCATCACAAAAACAAAAAAACAAAACAAAACAAACAAACAAAAAAACAAAAAAAAACAAATAAAAAAGCAAACAAACATAAAGTGCTTACATAAAACAGTATTAAACGACAAGAAAAAGAAACTTTAAAGCTTTAAGTATTTACTAACAACTGAGTACAGTTCTTTATTACGTACTTAAAATCATTAGACACTGAAGATCTCTAAAGACATGCTGGGATCTAATTGCCCCCCATACTTAAGTGACTGACAGACTGATATATCTGGCCCAGAAGGAATATGCACCTCAGCCAGAGGAATGGAGCAGTATAAAACATGACTTGGCTCCTTATGGAATGTGTGATGAAATTTTAATACTCAGCAGGCTGAGTGATGAACTGCTCCGAGTTTGCCAACAAGGAAACTGTGGAAGGAAGAGCTGTCCTACTTCCCGGCCTAAGCATTTTATTCAGCTTTATCAGAAGCCATTGATTCTGCCTTTGGTTCAGAGCCAAGAAACTGTTCCTGAAAAGAATGCACTCAAGTCCTTTTTGGTACAATTCCCAATGAATATAGTCTCCAATTCTCTAAAAAATTATTACAGATCAAGGATATCTCAAAGAATAAAACGTCAAAGAAACATTCTCAAATCTGGAAAAGCACTGGAAAGTCAGCACAGCAGTCAGACAGATATTTGACTTCACTTATTGTTTGTGTAAGTTCTAAGCCCCTCCCATAATGATTTAGAATTTTTAGGACAGAAAATTACTCATTTAATATGTATGGGATAAACAACAATCCAACATAAGCAATATTAGATTATTATTAATTTTCTTTTTATACCATTTGGCAAGTCTAAGTACAGCTATCTAATTGTAAGCTTACAATGTTTTCTTCTGAACAACAGTATTTCAAGTATTTCTTAAAATGTTTTCAGCTGAAACATTAAAAATTGGCTGCTCGCACGTAAAACATTTCTGGACAAATTACAGATGTCAAAAGATTTGCAAGAACTCTCCTCCATTATTCTAGGTACTAGTTATTCCACAAACAGATTAGTACTCAAATCATTAAACTTCTTGGATAACTGGAGTGCCAGAACTCACTCAGAGTTAGCTGACTGACCTTGATATCACTGATAACTCAAAAGTATAGCTTTCGTAATAAGAAAAAAGTTCACCAAGAAAATATTTCCTTCCCAACAAGAAATTTCACAACCTCTGTATCACTGACTGGAATAATCCTAAAATAACAGCATTATTTAAACACAGCTCCATATTACTCAGACATAGTTCAAACATAGCTTTCTTGAAAGGCAGTCATTCCATACATAAAAACTGAAGTACTCAGCAAACACGCTTGACACTCAAATATAGTACCACAATGCACTGCCAAATATTACCTATTCTATGCTTAAATAATTCTAAGTAATATAGTTTCTCTAATGTTAACAGTCTAGATGGTGAGAAAGATTATATAAAACAAGATTTTATCTTAAGCAGTTCTCATCTGATTTATTAAGAAAGCTTATATTACAGTCAGCTTTGTGAACAGCTGCTGAATTAATGAAAGATTTTTCTGAATTCTGCCACTTTAATTGAACTTACATTCAGTATTTTTGTTACATCTTTGGCATTCTACTGAATAATTATTTCTTACTTATCATGGAAAACAAGCATTTATTTGATTGAAGCGTAGTTTGAATTGCTTGAACTGAGAGACAGTTTCTTCCAGTAGTGATCAATACGTTGTGCAGTTTTTCTATTATCACACAAAATTTGGCACTAAGTTTGGCATGCTATACTTAATACTAGGTATTCAAAAAATATCAGATTTCATATTTCCACTGGAAAAACAAAAGAACACATGCCTATACAACATAATTTTTTCTTTCTCCTTAAAACTCAAGTACCATCATCTTTAATTTACTAGATTCACTGAGAAAGCAAACACAGTATCAAGAACCTCAAAAATGCAGAGTCCCACTAAACTGACCAAGAGAGTTGCCTTTTGTTACAACTTCTTAAATAATCTCACCACCCTCCAAACAACGTACAGAACAATTTCTGTAACTGAAGAAAACCATTGTTTCAAAAAACAGTCAAATATATCTTATCCTTACATTTTGGTGTGAGGTCAGCAGCTTTAAGTAATTCACTCTAAACCTTTTAATACCTTGAATTATGAAGTTATCCTTAAACAGGTTCACAAAACTTATCAATACATCTCTGCAAATATGAATCTAAAATGTTTCGGCTGAATATTACAGCTGTATCGGTGGTGGAAACAGGAGTTTTGCTGATTCAGCAAATCAATGAATTCCGAACATGACTATTATTTTGTTGCTGGACAAACAAGATCCAAAGTTGCATGTAATTTTCTTTTTAAGAAGCAGGTTAAAATGCAAATTTTCAAACTCTACTAAAATCTCATGCTACCTGGTGTATACTTTTTTTTTCCCCAAAAAAATATTACCAAACTTGGTTTTGGTGGTAATTTGTAACAACAACAAAATTTACTAAGGACATTAACAATTCGTACATTACCTAATGCTGCTCATGCTTCCAGTTTCTGATCCAAGCTTACATCTCTCCAGCTGGCTAGCTACAATCTGACGTTCAGCCTCAAGTTCTCGAGTCAGTCTCTCAAACTGCAGTTCCTGAAAAAATAAATTAAATCATTTGCTTTGACTTCTCGAGATTAAGAAGGAATTTCAACACTTAAAAATACAATTTGTGCAAGAGCTATTAGCTCAATACCATACAAGGAAGCTTTCTGTTTTCCCTTTTTCAACATATTCATGGTTCAAATTTTTGTGGTGACACCCACCCATTTCTCCGTTTACCCTAATGATGTATGTCATAGAATGAGACAGCTTATCAGGAGTGAAATTTCCAAATACACTAAATAATTTAGGTCTACATAGTTTACAAAGACCTTTTAGAAGCATCTGACTAAGTTGATCTAACTATGATCACAAGTAAGTACAATCTGCATTACTGAAAAACAGAAGCAAAGTTCCACGGATAATTACATGGTGACAGAAGCTTCTATGCTTAAAAAGACAACCATCAGAGTACATACTAATGAAATTAAATTAAATGTGTGTTGTTATGGACTGAGCACAGGTTATTTTCTGCATTTAACGATGTGCAACAGGGAAACTCAAGTAATTCTGGAAAAAAGCTGTGCTAAAAATCCTACCTAAATAATTGTGTTTCCTTTTATTCTGTCAAGGAAACCAAACCAATTCTACCAGATAAGATTAATCCACAGAGCTTATAAAGGCACTTATGAAGAGGTTTTGGGTTATACACAGGAGATTTTATGTAAAAAAAAAAAAAAAAAAAGAGAGAAGTAAACCCAATATCCAATACAAGTAAATTCCCCACAATTTCTTTTAAAGAGCTACATTTCCCACATATCATAACACTAGTTTTATCAAATAAAAAACTGAGATACTTTTAGGGAATTATGTTTGTTATAAGTTTGCCAAATGTTGCTGTCCTTTCATTTCAGTCATAGTTACATTAAGTCATTTTCACATGTAAACAGAAAAAAAACACTCTCCTGCACCCTTTCTTTGGGTTTGTTGGAGGCTGAAGGACAAATATTTTGAGAATCCACTTCTTAAATCATTCCTGTGTCCACACAAATGCATCCATTATACTTCTCTCCCCCCCCCCCCTTTTTTTTTTCCCCCCCACAAATGACCTCTCTGTAATGCACAGGTATGAGAGCCAGCCCCCTGAATAACTCCCCAGCAAGGTCTTGCCTGGCAGAACAGCACTGGAAATTACAAGAGCCATGACTTACGTCCACAAAGTGCCACTGAAGAACTTATTATAATAGACAAAGGAAGAAGTGGTAGAAGTAGAATAGAATTCAGAAGTCTTCATTCTATCTGCTACCTAAAACCTCTGACCAAGAAGCCAAAGGTAAATGAAGGCACTGAACTTTTCAGATCTCTGAAATGAGGCAAACCATAACTGAAATGAAAGAAGGGACTGCCTGGTGGTCACTCTGCTTCATTCAACTGGATCTCTTTGCTTCTCTTGATGTTGACATGGAGTAACTTCTGTCCTCCACTACGAGTAAGAGGGAAGTATGTACCACATGAAATAGCCAGTGCAAACTTAAATGACCACTGATTATTTGACAAAGCCTGCTTAATAGTGAATTTATTATTCCAAGTGAAACTACACAGAGTACAAGAATACCACTGAATGTCAGATTGATGTAAAGGCCAAAACACCACTGCCCAATGAATTTCAACAGTGAACTAATAGTTAATAGTTCTCTGCACATTTTTGTAGTATGCAGAAATGTCTTTTTCACTGTTGTTTGAAGATAGGACTATTAAAAATCACCTAACAATGAGCACCTCTTTCATATATACCTACTTCACAGAGAGCATTTCTCTCACCTAGAGGAATCGATTGCCTGAAAAGCTGAAGAGACCATTGATCAGCTTTCCAAGAGTTATTATTCAAATTCTGGTCTTGTTTGCATAAAATAATACCCTTAATGCAGAATGGATTGTAACAGAAATATTACTAAATTGTTGAAGAACGGAAAATCAAAGTGGTACAGTATTTGCTATGCCAGCATGGTTCTATCAAAGCATGCAAGCCCTGAGAAATTTTGATAATATAAAATACCAAAGAAAATCAAACTAAGCATTGTGTTTACTTTCAAAATAAAAGCAAGAGCTTCAACAGCTATTCTGTTCCACTGTGTTTTTAAAGTTACTTGATTCTATCATGACAATGCATATATTGGTGCTTAAGCATAGTTTTTCATCCAGCCAGTTCACTTCCTGCCATCACAGAGGAGCCAGGTCAGACAAGTTCTTTGTTGCGGCCTAGCATGGGCATTTGTTTCACCCACCTAGTAAGAAGACACAGCTGGCCCCATAACATTGCTAAGAACCAAGGAGTTAGGAGCAAATGCTCCTGACTGCCTGTATTGTCGCCTGCCTTTTCCTAGACAAACGAGTGTAGCTTACTGTGTTCTTTTACTCTAGTAGGGGTTCAAACAATATCTCTCCAGCTCCCTTTTGTTCATACTATTGCAAGCCAATGAAATACAGAAATGCCTCCAAGCCTATTTTACTGAAATACTTTACAAAAAAAATATTTTGGGGTTTTTCCCCTTTGACTGTCTTGACTGTATATCTTCTCATATATTCTCTATGCTTTGTATTTCTTCAGTTAATCACTCTTGTTGATAACTTTTCCAGACATTGTTTCCTCAAATAGCATCCTTTTCTCAGAATTACTCTGTCTACAGAATGTTTTTTTGTTCATGAGTCCAGTCTCCAAAATATACTCTTCTTCACTCTGTCATTTATTTACCTCTCCTACCTATTCCTTTCTGTTGCCTTCTGCCTTGTCTCTTTCTTTGATTTCATAGCATACTTCATGACTCATTCTCCACTAATCTCTTTCAGTCCTACTATATTAAATGCTACTCTAGCAAACACCCTAAACTGATTGGTTTAAGGAGTCTCTCTCATTGTCTCATTCTGACCCTCACTGAGGAAACTCTGCTCTTCTTAAGACACAGAAATTAATGTTTTCTGTTTTCACTCCCACATTATTTAAGTCCTGCCCTGCAGAGATGACTAGAAAAGGGAAGTTGTGTCTATGTTCCTCCTCAAGCAGGGAGTGGGGATGGGCTGGATCACTTAAGAAAGATCTTAGGTTTCTAATGCATAAAAAATGTCTAGATTACATGAACAGTACCTTCATTACTAGATTGATTTAATTGCTACTATTTCTTACTTAATTATCTTCTGTCAGGTGCCATCAGAAGTTAAGAATGAAAGGAAGAAGACAAAAGGTGGAGAGGTGGGATATGTGAAGAGCCAAACAATTACTATTTAAAAAATTATCCTCTATATTAACAAGCAACTGTATTAGGTATTCCCTCATGTGGTGACAAAGGTGCAGGTCCACAGGGTTGCCTGTGGAATGAAAGAAGAAAAGAAGAATTCACGTAAGAGTTGTGAGTGTGCTATCCCTCTGTATCAAGAATCTCTGGCAGAAAACAAATTAATGAGCTTCCTTCTTTTTGTTTGGAAAGCAGTGAGAGTGACTAATATTTGAATAAATCCATATGTTTAGATTTCAAGCAGCTGTCACAGTACAAGAAGACAGAAACCAAAAACAGTATTTGCTTACATTTTATAAAAATAATCACTGAACCTGACTCCATCATTTGTCTTATTTGTTGTGTTTATAATAATTTTCACCAGTTCATGCCATGTTGTGTTATCTTCACAACCTTCTATTATTTATCTGAATCAAGTTAATCAGAACATCAAAATTAAAAGTAAATTCCTACTCACTGATTATGCAAATCTGTTGTCAAGACAATTGCAGAATGAAGAACAGCCAAAACTACATTGCAACATCAAAATTAATTTACATAATGACATGTCAAGTGCAGCCTCATTGACTGTGCTACAAAGGCCAATAATGCCAAAGCAAGTGCCCATGTAAAGGCAAATGCAAATGCAATGACCAGCCCAGTAGCCCTCAGCACCATGAGGGGTGTGGAGGTGGGAAGCCAACAGAGAGATCAGAGATATTGATGAGAGTAATTCAGAGAAATCCCTCGAGAGAGCAGCCTGTAAAGGGAGGAACTTCATGATAACGTTATCAAGTTGTTTTGACAAAGAGTATTTATCTGCTAGGGCCTGAAGCAATTTAGGTATTTGCTACCGTGGTTGGGTTTTTTGGAAACAATATTCATTACTCCATAGAATTCCACAGAATATTCCAACTGGATGTGCTTGCTTTTTCAGAATGAGTTTTTTGTTTTATCTATCCTCTGCAGTCACCAAAGCTTCAAGCAATAATAAGACTTGAGTCAGGTCATAACACTTCACAGTGGTCCAGACACTGAACAAGCACGATGGAAATCTTCAGAGCCTTCAGACAAATTAGGAACTCTCAAGCTCAGGGCACACCAAATCAGAGGTTATTTCATTATTTTTTTATGTTTTATATCCTCTTGACCATCTGTATTGACCCATCTGAATGTTGGGAAAGGTAAAACAGGTCAAAAGAAATTTGGTTGATATTTGGAGCTCATCTCACTTTATTTTGTCCTTTACAATCTTAAAGTAATCCTTCAATTCTTTCACACAGAAATGTGTATTGATGCTGAAGTAAAAGACACAGCAAAATCAGTAGACAGTAAAAATGAGCCAATAAAAAAGAAACAAAATAATCTAAATTTAAGCTGAATTGCCTTGTGAAGTTTCTGTATTCCAAAAAAATATTTAGGTCAACATTAAAAGAGGAAAAGTGTTTAGCTTTTGATTGCAAATATGCTATACAAAATCAAATTGGAGCACTGGTGATCATTTGAATCTTCAAATACAGGCATATAACAGCACTGAGGTAGGGTTGGGAATCCCTGGTGAGATGAATAAAGAAAGACTGATTACAGCTACACAAACAAATAAATCATCTCCTGGATTGAAGTCTTTCAAAGGAGTATCTTAAAGCCCACACAACTTCATAAAGTACACAAGCTGTAGAAGTGTACAACATTGGCTCCATCTTGTTTCAACCTGTTAAACAAGAAAAAACGTACCTCAAACAATGTCACAAGAAGTATGTGTATATTGTTATGCACATCCTATGGTATCATGCCTAATTCCATATACTGCACGTTGGTAACAAACTATTCGTAACCTATCATACTGAACATACACAAGTAGATAAAATTGGAGCACATACAAACCAGCAAAACCTATGAAAGTTTAACTTGGCAGAAAACAAGGGATAGACAGCATCAGACACAAACCAGACCTGACAGCCCATGTAACTAGAAGGAAAACAGAATGTTTTGATGCTTTCAAACTGGATGAAAACATCACTAGCAATGCCCCTATCCATCTGACCATAAATGTTTTTCAGACACTTCAAACTGGGCTTTAGAATGTACCATTCAATACCCTCCATATTCTCTACTTCCGCCATAGCTGGACTGTGTTTCCACTTGCTCTGTTCTTATCTTTTTTTCACTGGATTGTTTAATTCTTCCATTTCGCTAAATAACATGGGGGTCATGGAAAAAGGTCACTAAAGGTAATCAGATAAGCAGACAGGTGGCAAATTCAGAAACTCAGTGGTGGGTATGTATGTTATTGCAGAATCTAAATGAAGTGATGACTGTGCAAGTTTCCAGGTAACATCAACCCAAAGGAAGCAATTAATACAATGGAGTGCAGGAATACCATTCAGAGGAACTTTGACAAGGTGGAGGAATAAGCCAACAATAGTTTCATTAAGTTCATGAAAGAAAAACAGTCCAACACAGAGGATGGAATCCCATGTAACAGTACAGCATCTCCACAGAAAGGATCTAAGGGTTTGGTGGACACCTAGTTATGATTCAGCAGTGCATTCCTGTGGTGACAATGGCCAACCACTTATTTCACCACACTAACGGGAGAGCCTCTAGCAGAACAAGGAAGTGATTGAAGTAATTATTCACTTTTATTTGGATCTCATGAAGCTGCATCTCGAGTACAGTTTTAGGCCACCAGGACAAGATTTTGAAGCAAGACCACCAGAGGGCCACAAAGACAGATTAAAGCACACACTGTACAAGAAGCAGCTGAAGGAATCTGGTTTGTTTAGCATGAACAAGAGATGGTCTAGGGAGGATCTATTTCATAGAATCATTAAAGGTCAAAGAGACCCCCCCAACCTTTGACTGAACACTACAATGTCAACTAGACCACAGCACTAAGTGACATGTCCAGTTGTTTGTTGAACACTTCCAGGGAAGGTGACTCTGTTTTAATGTTTAACCAAACTATCACTGAAGACATTCTTCCTGATGCCCAACATGAACCTCCCCTGATACAGCTTGAGACTATGTGCTCCTGTCCTCTCACTAGCTGCTGAAGAGGATGACCCCCACCTGGCTTCAACCTCCTTTCAGGCAGTTGCAGAAAGGAGTAAGTTCTCCCCTGAGCCTCCTCTTCTCCAAACCCAGCTCCCTCAGCCACTCCTCATAGGACTTACTGTCTAGACCCTTCACCTTTCATCAGCTCCGTTGCCCTTCTCTGGACATGCTCCAGCACCTCAATGTCCTGCTTGTAGTGAGGGGCTCGGAACTGGACACAGCACTTGAGGTGTGCCCTCACCAGTGATGAGTACAGTGGGATGATCTCTGCCCTGGTCCTGCTGGCCACACTACTTCTGATACAGGCCAGGATGCCATTGGCATTCTTCATTCTTGGCCACCTGGGCCCACTGCTGGCTCATGTCCAGCCAGCTGTCAACCAACACCCCCAGGTCCTTTTCCAATGGGCAGCTTTCCAGTCATTCTCCCCCAAGCCTGCAGTGATGCCTGGGGCTGTCACACTTTTTTTCCTTAATGAGGGATTACAGTGAACACATTACCAGGCTCTTGCCAGATGTATGAGGCAAACAGACACAGGCAACAGTGACAAGTTGCCACGAAGTAAATTCTAACTGAGCATAAGTTAAGAAAAACAAACAAACAAAAAGAAACCCCAAAACAACACCAAACCAAAAGCAAACCTACAAACAATAAAAACAGCAGTTAAAAACAAAACCAAACAACCAAAAAACAAAACAAAACAAAAAAACTAAGCCCCAGAAAATCACCTCCCACACTCAAAATCAAACAACACATCAAGAGTGGTGAAACACTGGAACAGGTTGTCCAGGTAGAATCTCCATTCTTGGAGATTTTAAAAGGCAACTGTGCATCTGACCTAACCCTGAAGCTAGATCTTGGAGTAGACCTTCAGAGGTCTCTTTTAATCTAGTCTTTCCATGATCCCAGAATTGAGGAGTTCTGGATATTTTTTCAAGCTTTTATATGAATGCTATTAATGGGAGATCCGTGGCTACCAAACTGTCTGATGATGCTTACATAAAGGCATATTTGACTTGATGCAAACACAAGTATTTTACCAGCCTGAACTTGTATTTCTCTACCTTATTCCTTTGTCTGATGTGCCTGTTTTAGCAATCCCCTGCTTCTTTACAGGAGATTAGCATCACATCTAGGCTATTATGTATATGCATTATTTATTGGGTAAAGAACTAGGATGGCTGATTACAGTATTTAAAAATATTTCTTTTTTTTCATGTAAGATTACTTCAAAGGAGTACCTTTTATGGCTTTAACAACTTTTGTAGAAATCAAACCCCATTTTACTTTCTATTTTTAGGACCCTGATACAAGTGTGGTTACAATTGCATTCCATTGCATATTTCAGCTTTCCAGGCACACTGCCCTGTTCTTCTACAAGTTACAGGCAAGCCTTGCTCTCTGAAGGCTCAGTGCCCAACTGCCTGGACTTCTGTCCTAGGGAAATTGCATTATTTATTCTCCAGCATAATCACCAGTTATTCCAATTATCTTCATTTTTCTGTTACAAATTGCCTGATCCTTTTTTATACTTTCTTTTTTTTTTCTTCTCTCTGTTTTGTATTCAGCTTGAATCTTTTAGATAACTCCTTTCTCCTCCTTCTCACTAGTTTTTGCATCCCGTGCCAACATTCCCAATGGTTTATCACCCACCATGACTGCTGTGCTATTCCACTTCCTTCCATACAAACTACTTCGGTCCACAAAGCAGTAAACTGTAAGCAAAAACCTTGGAGTGTTAGGACAGGATTAGAACTACTATGAGCTTTCTAACGTCATGGGTTTGCTACTCCACCCTCTGCCCCAGCAATTTAAGGAGGATGTAAGACAAACTGACTCTCTACCTTACTAGATTTGACTTGCTTTAGGGCTTATTGTCATTATTTGTAAAACTCGATGTGGGAGCAAAACAAAACCTCAGAGGTGGTGGATCTTCTCCAAGGAGAGCAAGAGAAATAGAGATGACATAACAGACAGTAATACTCTTCAGTGATATGCTGGCCCAAGCTCATAATTTTTATTTACTTCCCAGTTGTCCAAGCACAAAGGTTTACTATGTCTAAGTGTAATTGCATTCACAGTAGCAATTTTTGGAGCCTGACTTAGCAAGTTCAGCATATCTATGAGACAGAACCATGGCCTGATGCTTTTTACTTTGATTTTCCAATATATAGCTGTAGAGCAATTTTGTTCTGAAAAGAGCAACACAGTTATGTTGCACATGGAAGATGTTTAATTATACATATATTTGTATGGTTTAAAGACATGTAAAAAGCTAAGAAATTTAAACAACATGGTCTTGAAATGTGAGACTTCTAAAAATGTTCTAGAAATTGAAGCACCAAGAAAGCCTTTTTTGATTCTAACAACATTCTCATCTTCTAGTCTCCCTTTCTTATCTGATCAGATCTGTGCTCTGTTGGGCAATACACCAAGAAGCCAGTAATAGCTACAGAGTTGTCAGTACACACACCACTTGTGGATACCAGTAACACACACCACTTCTTGTGCAGTCTATCTACATGTTTAGAGATCTGAAGTCTTCTTCAGCACTTTATTCACGGAGCTCTCCAGTTCCCAATTTATACACCTCTGAAATAGTTCTCCCTTCCAGAGCTGTGAAGATACATGTCATGCTTGGCATCACATACAGATGGAGAGCCAGCGTTATAAATCATTAGCTTTACACTTGTCCAGAATGGTCTAAAAGAACAGAGATATCTAGTCCTTTCCTCTTCTCCTGCTTGCATTGGAGAAATTATTCTGGTGAACAATTTTCTGTTTTGATTTTCCTTCCCTTATAAGAGAGACTGATTTCTCAATCCATACAGAGGCTGTCAATGCAGCATATCCAAGAACAGACTCCATAATTTGAAATTATGCTTGAATTTCTGAATTAATTAGGATACTGGATCTAAATATTACCATAAGTAGCTATTAAAAAGCTAGTCATTAGCAAGTTAGTATAGGAGTCAGAAGTTTTCTAACAAAGCAAGATGGTGGGGTTTTTTTTTGATTATTTGTTTTTAAGGACAACTTTTTTTTCTTGTCTTACAACTAACAACACAGAAACTTGATTTTCTGCATGCTTGAGAAATGCTGTTCACTACACTAACAATGTTGATGGACTTTCAAATAAATCGAGAATTACAACAAAACTGTAAGGAAATGCAGCTCAAATACAGGGATGTTCAGGAACAAAAATTCTAGTATTATAGCAGACACTGCATTTATTAGGCAAATAATTCACTTATTTCTACTTCTATTAAGTCCTAAAGTAAAAAATCCAAACCTACAAACAGCACAGGCTAAAAAAAATTGAACTTAAAGACAGCAAACCCTTGAGATTTGCACATTTTCTCTCAGAGATGATTCTGTAGCAGTAGCAGTTAACTTTAATAGCTTTTGAATATTTCCTCTTTTATTATATCTTTTATTACAAAGAAGAGAACTAGTAAAATAATTAGGCAATTCATTCCTTTTCTGGCTATCCTACAGAAATACCATAGTTTCAGGAAATTCCCAGTAGATTTATATTGTTCCTTATGAAAGAGAAAAGCAATTAGTAATGAAAATGTTAGTTTTAAGAAGTATCATTATGATCTCATTCTCCTAATTTCTGGTATGAATAGCTCATCTTTTGAACAAAGTAAAAAGGCTTTCATTATGAAATTACAGTGTAAAAATTACCTGTTTGAAAACAAATAGGTAAGGAACATGTAGTTCAAGATAACATTTGTAATCTGAGCAAAGACAGGTAGGAAAAGAGCTTAGAACTAAGTTAAACAATCAAAAAAAAGGAATAAAAATACCTTTTATGGGTTGGCATATGGGTTGATGCAGTATGAGGTTAGCAGAGATGTATTTTGAAAGATGGGTACAAAATGTGATAGTTCTGGGAGTCTTCAATTACCCCAATACTCCATACAATCCAAGGAAAAAAAAAAAAAGTGACAGAAAGACATGGCACTGAAGCCATAGAAGCTGAATTTTGGATGCACACAGCTGCTTAGCATGCCAATAAGAAAAGAGGAGGTTCTTGACTTGGTCAAGATGGTTTCACATCTTACAGCTGAGAAGCCACTCTTAAGAGATCATTCTGTCCTTAAATCCAACATACCCACTGAAGGCACAACATTTACCAGTCATGAGACACATACAAAGAGAACATATGTAGGAAAAAAAAAATCAAGAAGCTTTTAAAAGCTATGAGTGAAGTCCTCATAGACAGTAGGGAAACTAGTTGTTGGAAGTATATGATAAAAGTACAGAGCTAAGGCACTGTTTCAAGTAAAGTTTAAGCTATATCAAAAAATTAGTAATAAACCCCACTTTTTCTGAAAGTTGAAATTGTCTACAAATGAAGAAAATAAAAGAACATAAATATTAACAGGATAAACATAAAAAGACAAGACAGCACAATGTGATTTTAAGGGACAAATAGCAAAAAAGCATCAAAACAAACACCAAATATTTCTCCAAATGCATCAGAAGCAAGAATCCGCCTGAAGAGTCTGTAAAGCCACTGTATGATCAGGATATAGAAGGGTTCATTGAAAAAAAAAAAATAATCTCCTTCATGAAAATTTTTACTATTTCATGGGAAATTCCCATGCTAAGAACTCAGTGAGGGAATCTTATCAGAGGATCTGTCTGAAATGGAAGTGAATAGGTGATGAAACAAACTAACAAAACAAACAGCAGCAAATTGACGATCAGACCATTTGCTCAATAGTTCTGAGGAACTAAGAAATACACAGCTTAAAACAGATGTAGTATCTCAAAACTATAAGACATTGAATGCAACGCCAGGTCCAGGGAGATCTGGAAGACTACAGAGTAGCAAGGCAGACAGTCTTATCAGGCAAATTATTGGAGCCTGTAACATGGAAAAGAATTAGTGGACTATGACATAAATATGGACTAGTTATCCAGAAGGTTTCCGTATGAATAAGTACTTCCCTAAACAGGAGGTCAAGTCTAGAAATAAATAGTAAATTCTCCCAGTTCAAGGTGTCCACGACTGAAGTTCTAGTTCTGTGTTGCATACAAAATTGACTTGAAACAGGTAACTAAGTCTGGCAACAATACGAAATTATGTAGGACAGTAACACTGAAGCACAACAACAGAGAACTTTAGAAGGATGTCTGAAAAAGCAGGACACAAAGTGGGAAATGAAATTCCTTGTAGATAAGGTGGTGATCCTCATGGAGCAAAATGGATCCTAACTTCATATGCACTTCAACAGCCTGGAAACTCTTCCATGAGTTGCATATTTTCTCCCAGAAACTTAAGGCTGATAGGTCTGCAGCTTCCTGGTTCTACCTTTCTGCCCTTTTTGTAGATGGCTTTAATATTTGGGGTTTTTTGCAGATATATATGATATCCCCCTACTTCTATGATCCTTCAAAGATGTTAAGGAGGAGTTTTGTGATGTCGGACAACTCAGAATGCTCAGTTGGATCCTACCAGGTCACAGAGACGCTGTAACTGTCTAAATGGTACATATGGTCCCTCACTTAACCCTTCAGTACCATCAGTGGTTTGCCATTTGCTTTGGGGCCTGACATTACCTTTGAAGACAGGATGAGTGCCTCAGCCTTTCCTGTACCATTCTTGATGAACTTGCTGGCCCTATTCAGCAGCAGATCTACATCTTTCTTGTACTTACTACAAACATACTTGCAGAAACTTTTATGTTATTCTTGTTATCTCCTGCTACTTTGAGTTCCAGCTGAGCTTTTGCCTTCCTAATTGCATCTCTGCACACTGAAGCAATACTTCTATATTCCTCTCTCGGAGTTTGTCCCCTTTTGCACTGCTCCAGTGCTCCTTTTTTCATTTGAGCTCTCTTAGAAGCTTGGTGCTTTTCCAACTGATTCCTTTTTATGTCTGCTCCTCTTCCTGCTTAGGGGGATAGACTGCCTTTCTGCTTCAAGAAGTAACTGTAATGGGAAACCTACCAAATTCCTGAGCTTCTTTGCTCTGTAAGACAGATACCCATTGGATCCTTCCTAGCAGTTCCCTAAGTGAGTTAAAACCTACTGCTCTGAAGTCCAGGTCTTTTTTTTTTGATCACTTGTCCCTCTCAAGCCCCTGGCTTCTACAGCCTCCACAGCTGCTGTAGACATATCTTCAAAGATGTATTCTTTAGACTTCTCCATGGACACCCCCTTGTTGTGGGGGAGAAGCTTGCGCGCCCTTATGAGGTTGTGAGCTGTGCTGGCGGTGGTTCATGCCTCCGGTAGGGTCTCCCATGCTAGTCAGGTCTCAAC
>JAWWEE010000074.1:77412830-77430403 GCA_035221455.1 Xenops minutus | reverse complement strand
TTTTTAGCCACCAGCGTGCTTGTAGCAAGCATGGGTAGAGCCCTTGTAAATCTTCGTTCGCGAAGCCTAGCCATGATTCTTTAGGACACACTTAGTCTAAAAAAGCACTGTTCCTAGTTGGCCTGTCCAAGACTGCGTGAGGAAGCTGTCCTCAACACACCCTGGAAATGTCCAAGATTGCGTATGCACCACTGTGTCGTTTTCCCAGTAAGTATCAGAAAAGCTGAATTCCCTTTTGAGAATCAGAGCCTGAGGCTCTTGGAGGTGTAGGCTTCATCCACCTCTTCTTCCTGATCCACGCCCTAAGCAGACACCATGAGACCTCTCTCAGTGGCTCTGATTTTGACCCAGAAGAACTCTATAGACTTGAAAACAGATGAATGAAGATGATTCTTTATGTAACAGGTATGCTTTTGATGGTTACTAAGTACATCATAACATCACTGGGTCACAGAAATCTGAAAGCTAGTGGCTTTCAAGTATTAGAAAACACTGACATATATTCTGACCGTGTTCTTACCCTTTAGTCAGCATACACTTATGATTTTAAGTGCAAACAATTTGTCTGACCAACAATGGCCATTCTTACTAGTGAAACATACATTTATTGTCACAAAAAACGATACTAGAAAAATCAATGCGTCTGGTTTTCCTACATAAAATCAGATTTTCATCCATAAAACATCCAGACTGGGAATGCAGACTATTCTTTCAATAAAACACAAAATAGTTCTGCTACTGAGTTCTCAAACAAACAAAATTACTCCAGATTTGTATGACATATCATAAGGAAAACAATGAATGGAACAGAATAATTATATATACTGGACTGGATTTGTGGTTATGGCTCTGGGAGATCAAACAAACAAGCAATGCTTGCTGCACTCCAGAATTACCACGCTTCACTGAAACAACTGTACTGCTTCCACAACTACAGGACAGATTTCAGTTCAAAGACTACTCAGTTGCCACCAGAATGCTCTACAGGAAACTGCCAATAGACTTAAATGGGCAGATGCATCTCTACAAGGATGTTCCTTACAGGAGCAATATCAAAATTATGGCTATGATCCAATTACAAAATAAGAGAGCCATGGGAATCATTGGTACTTTGAATCAGGGAGTAGAAAAGAGAGAGTGAGTAAAAATAATGAATCAATCAATTTGTCATATTACTTCAATCAGGATATTTCATTGACAGTACTAAGAAAGTCATCTGACATTTAAGTTTTTATTACAGCAAAACACAGCAATCAAAACTGTATCTATCCCTGTGGATGAACACAGGAACCTTCTGGCAGTGCCGATCAGCCAAACAGTTTTGTTCAGGACCCGTCTCATACAATACACATCACTAAAGCCCCAATCCCAAACACAGAACAAGGAGGTAGGAGATGAGTTGCATTTTCAGGAGAAAAAAAAAAAAGGTTCATGATGTCACAGTATTGAAAAGGGAAGGCAAAGTAAATAAAATCAAGCTACACATGTATAATTTTAAACTTAGAGTTTTAAGTGAATTTAATGGCAGAGAGGGGATTCAAATTCATTTCCAGCCATGATTTCTGAGCTGTGGTTTAGAGCCATAGCTATTCTTTTCCCTGCCCCCCATCTTAAATCTGACATCTCTTCCCTCAGTGGGAACTTGGACCGGGTAAAATGAGGGCTCTTTCCTCCCCACACCTGGCAACAGCTGAATGCCACACACATTCACTCTTCTGTGACTCCAGGCACCGTTTCCATGGCAGCACCAGGAAAACCATTCCAAACTGGTCAGGGAGGGATGCAATGAGAATAACTCTTCCAGCAAAGCTCCTTCTCAACTCTCTGGACAAGGCACTCTGAGAAACCAGGGACAAGGGGGAATCTGACCGCACAGCCTGCGAAGGACTGAAGGCACAGGCAGCACCATAGAGCGTGGAAGCCTCCCCTCATGTTTCATGACAGAAGCTGCGGTTCAAGCCCACGTGATAAAATGGATCAAGTGGCCAGTTGTGCTGCTAAGTGGAAAGAGATCTGCGACGACTGGCAAGTGCTTGGTTTTCCTCCCCTCCAAGTACATTTCCTGTAAATGTATTTCTGGCTGTTCCATGTTTAAGGGGAAGTAGAGATGTGTACTTGCCATGAACTGAAGCAAGACAAGGGGACCTTGTTTTGACTTCACAAATCAGAAACACCTAATCGGTGGTACAGAAGTTTTAACTGGATTTTTCAGCATCTCAGAACTGTATATGTGTTGGGATGATTTTATCAAAGCCATATGATTTGCATAGCCAATATCTCAAAGATAGAAGTTAGATGCAATGTGACACTTCTGAATGATCTGTGCTAGTCTGAAATAACGAGAATCTGGAATTGCAATCTCTGCTTGCACAACATAACAAAGACGAAAGATTGTTCTGCTTTCAATCCCCTACCTGCTCACAAACCAGGATGCAAAGCATCAGCACTAGACATAGGCCCTAAACCTGCTTGCCAGACATCTTTACAGGATCACAGAAGGGTACAGGTTGGCTTGTCCAACTCATGCAGGGCCACCCAGAGCCAGTTGTCCTCGACCATATCCAGGCAGCTTTGGAATATCTCTAAGGAAGAAGACTCTACAACCTCTCTGGGTAACCCGTGCAAGTGTCCGGTCACACAGTAACAGCATGCCTCCTGATGTTCATATAGCATTTCCAGTGTTTCAGTTTGTGTCCATTGCTTCTGGTCCTGTTCCTGGGCACCACTGAAAAGAATCTGATTCCCTTTTCTTTGCATCCCCCATTCAGGTGTTTGTACATACCAATGAGTTCCTCCCAGAGCCTTCTTTTCTCCCAGCTGAACAGTCTCAGCTTTCAGCCTTTCTTCATAGGACAGATGCTCTAGTCTCTTCGTCATCTTGTTAGATACCCTCCAATAAGTCCATATCTGTCTTTAACTAAGAAGCTCAGAACTGGACCCAGGGCTGTAGGTGTGACCTCACCAGTGCTGAGTAGAGGAGAATGACCACCTACCTTGACCTGCCGGCAACACTTCTCCTAAGGCAGCCAAGGACATTGCTTTCCTTCTTTACCACATGGGCAGATTTCCAGCTCATGTTCAATTTGGTGTCCACTAGGACTTCAAGGGGCCTTTTTGGCACAGCTGCTTGTCAGCTGGGTGGCTTCCAGCATGTATTGGTGCATGGAGGTAAGGGGCATACCCCTGTCTGAAACTGGCATTATCAAGGTTATTGAGGCAAACACATCATCCCAGAAACAGAAAAGTTTGACCAGACAGTTGTCATGCACACAGTACAAAGTAAGTTTTTGTGCCATTAAAATTACCCTCCCTTCCAGAATGCTTCTGCAGTAAAAGAGAGATTTACTAGGAGTTGTCTCATTGTGAACAGTGCAGGAGGTGTAACTTCTTCCTTGTGCACCTGAGGACTATGAAAGGATAGGATGCCCAATTATTTCAAAAGTTTTATGGGAGAATATTATTTTATTTTTGGAATTTATCATATTGTCTATCTTGTCTTATCTTGTAAAGCTCGTTCCTCTCTGTTCACATACACTCCATTTCCAGCAACAGCCTGTCCCATGCAAAATACTTTACTCTACCTGAGAAGCTATACTGGATACAGTCCTGAAAAGCCTCTTGGCTGAATAAGCCTGGCTGCTTGGATTCAGATCCTTTCGAGGAGAGTCTCAGCAGACTGGAATACACAAGCACCAGAAACATTTGCAATGCAAAACTGTAAGAATAGAAGAAAAGCTACTTAATTTTCTGTGTCTGTTCTCTTGTCTATTCCTTGTGTATTTTACATTATCCAATCACGTGACAAGCAAAACGCGACATCAAACAGATTATTTAACAAGTGCTGGAAATTTATAGAGCAATTTACTCTTTGACTTAAAAAGGAAGAGTACATATTTAGTGTCTCAAGTCAGGATCTTAAGCCAAGTTTCACATTTACTGAAGCTTTCCTAGTATTGTGTTACTTTCTCATTCCTAAAACTTGATTTCTATTTGGTAAGGACTGTTTTTTTTCTTATTACATGGCTAGCAAAGTGTATATCCTTTCCAAAAGCAAAGTGATTGGAATTAGAATGAAAGAAATAATTTAATGGGATGCACTCACTGTAGTCACTCTACTTTATTTCCTCAAACAAGAGACTGCATTGACCAAGATAGACATTTCTCTGGCTCATGTCCATTGCAGAGAAAAGTCAGAGAGAGAGAGAGACAGAGGGAAAGAAATACAGCATTTGCCTCCCTTTAATACTTTGATAAAAAGTGGGCAGAGACCTTGCAACAATGCTTCGGATGTCTTTGACAGCATCATCAGACTATAAAGTGTCTCTAACCACTTTTCACACCTTTTTTTTGGAAGACCAAACTCCTCCAACAGTGTAATACCACTTTGAGAGAAGGATCTTGAAAATGTAACCCTTATAAATCAGCTCCCTTCCCTTTAAGCAGCTTCACAAACACACTGCAAACGGTTTCTGCCTTTTGTTCTTCCACCTCATATTTGGCACAGGAGAGGCTCAGCAGCCCTTTCACATTCAGTACTTGCATAAGGTACAGTTTCTACAGCCAACCCTAACTGTTTTACCATTACTGTCAGGACTAGACAGAGGGGAGCATAACCTGCTGGAGATATGACTAAGTGGAGAGCATTTTTTTTTTCCCCTTTTTTGTCCCTTCCCTCCCTGCCCCCGCCACCTCCAGCCTAGGGTTTTACTTTCTTGTCCTAATTTTACAGAGCACATCTCTCAATCCAGTGACCGAGTTTTTGTACCTGTTAGCAAATTTTATGAACATCACTGCTTTGGACATATTTGGTACCATGGTCACCTATCACCTTCCCAGAAAGACAGAATGATAGGTATCTCCATAACAACTGAGTACTCATGGATCTGGGTACAGGACTTAAAGGAAATAACTTGCAATCATCTTTTCCCTAAAAAAATACTCTACACTTAGAATCCCACTAAAGTGGAGACTATGAAATTACTTACAGTGAAACAAGCTTAAGTTTGAGAAGTAGTCATGTGAGAAATAACACTGAAATTAATGGTTAGCACAAGAACTATGTGACCTAAATTATAATTTAAAATATTTCTAAATGAGAAAGCTTTGGATAACTCAAACACCATGGCATTGTAACAACTGAAAATGCTAACTTTCTAATGACAACTGCCTGCAAATGATCTAATTACAAACATCAACACAAAATGCCTTGTTGAAAAACAGGGGGAAACATTTTAAGCAGCTTAGGAAGAAGAAAAAATTACACTTTGAAAATATTACTATGCATATGGAATAATGAGGCCTCATAATAAGTGCTGGATCTTATTTACTAAAGTTTTGCCATTTGATTCAGATTTTAATTTCGTGCTGCATTAAATGAATAGCAGATAACCCCCCCTTTTCTTTAAATGCTCACATCAGCTTCAAAATTATAGTTTGATACAATTTTGAATTAATCTTACAAAGCACTGAATTTAAATTTGCAAGCTGTCATGATCCAGAATTATAAGGAGTTCTAGAGTTGGGAATGAAAGGAGACTGAAGCATATAATAGACAGGATGCTCTACCCATGACAACAGGATGTTCTGAGTACAGGATAGCTGGACACACCATCACTTTCATTTATACATAAATAGATCCAAAGGAGTGACTCATAATCTATCAATCTGACTAAATATTTTTATTAATTATTGATATATTTTAATATTCCATAGATCAAGTTTTGTCACTGTTTTATTTCAGCAATTTTGGGATTAACTATACTTCTGGCACACACAACAGAAAATAAAAATCAAAAATTATCCAGTTAGATAAAACTAGAGGCTGGTGGGTTTTGGTTTTTGTTGTTGTTTTTTTTTTTTTGTTTTTTTTTTTGTTTTTTTTTTCCCTAAGAGTGAAATTTGAAAAGTATGCATCTTATCTTCTTTCTATCTGTGATGGTCTGAAGTATCCAGACTCACTGCAAGAATACCCTGCTGTATGTCAAAGCCATAAAGCAATTCATCCCATAGCCAAACATAACACTTCAGTATGTTTGGAAAGAAAGACAAAAAAAAAAAAAGGAGCAAAAATAACAACAAAAAAAACCCCTGCAGACAGGACTGGATAAAGATTGCAACAGGTGAACTGTTTTGCTAGATTAGCAGCCTGTCATAAAATCCTCCTCTGTAAGAGAGCAAACTACAATGTGACAGTAGATAAACTCCATTACACTGAATTTAAGTACACATAACCATGTAGACAGAATAAGCCAAACATCTGCCCATGTTTTTTTCTATACTTTGTTGATGTTGCTATCATCTGGCCACATTATCCACATGTCCCCTGAAACCACATATTGCAATTTCCATCAACTGGTATTACACCTGCTGAAGAGGCCAGAACTGATCGACTACAGCTTCTCCTGATGTTGAGCTCAGCCAACAAGCTGCTTGTGAATTCTGCCCATGTTGTGGTAAATTGAGCCAAACTGGTTTTGGTTTTTGTTTTAGTGTTTTTCTTTGTTTTCTTTTTTTTTTTTTTTAATCAGTTTATAAATTAAAGAAAAAAATACTGTGTTTTACAGTTATATTGTGCCTTACTCGTGTGTGTCTCAAGACTTCAACTGAGATAAGCATGAGGTCAATAACAAAAAAACCATAGTGAACATTAATTTCATTATACAAAAAAATATTTTGTCATGACAAAAAGGCATCCTGAAGCAATAAGAACAGGGCTGCCAAACAATAATGACTGGGCTCCCATCCCAAGAAACACTGAGGATCAATCCCTTCACAATGCTTGGATTTCATTTTCTCCAAATTCTCTTCCAAGAGATATTGCTTTGTAGATGGATGAGTGTGTATTTTTTTTTAATAAACCTATGCTGTCATTCAGAAAAATCAATCAGAATATGTGAAATCCCAATACTGACTGTCTCAAATCTGCATCTGATTTCTCCCCTCAAACGGCTAATTACTTTTTTAAAACACTCTATGAACATTAAAAAAAAAAACCCACCCAGTTTAAAGGAAGGAAGGAAAGAGAGAAACCTGCACAAGTAGGTTGTGTAAGAGCTTGGAGAATGTACCTATGCCAAACAGAATTCCACTGATTTTATGGACAGTTGTTTTTCAAGAGCCAGTATTAATTAAAACTTAGTTTCTGTCTCTTTACTGTCTTAGAAATGTAAAGGTAGGGCCAGGAGGCCCTGGCATGATAATAGGTTTAAGCATAAAGCCTTTTAGAGTTTGCCCAAACAGATATCCAGAGTCCATCTGGAGGTCACAGTCAACCAGGTAGTTTCTTTGTCTGTTCTGTCCTGCAGCCATCCCTGTCGTATGAAGGAAGTTAATTCCACAAAACAGTGTCTGAATACCTTGCTTTTGCACTTATCCAAACTCATTTCCATTTTAAGGCATTATAACACAGATGCCAAAGCACTAAAAATAAGAATAGGAAACAGTTAAGATTATTGCTGTCAGACTTTCCAAGTTGAAACCACGCAGTAGCCTCACGACTTCTGAACACATTACAGAAGGAAACAGAGTAAAGACAGAATGACAGTCAAATAATGTCATAGATTTTCAGTAAGAAAACAATGACTGAGAGCACACCACTAATAGTAGGATTCAATAATATCTGAAATTTAAAAAAACAACAAAACCCAAGCAAATAAATAACTTTTTTTTTTTTTTAATTACTTTAATCTTCATGCTTATACAGACAAAATAAAGCCTTACTTGGATGCAGGTGCTATTTGTGAATGCATTCCTGTTTAGGAGCAAATGAGTTCACTTAGATCTAATACTGCATTTACCACAGCCATATATGCAATTTCTAACCATTCCAATAACTCAAAAAAGAACTTAGGAGTTTCATTATAAAATAACTTCTATCACACAATTCTTAATGAAAATTATAGAATGTGGTTCAATACATGCTAGAAGAAGTGAAAATTACACTCCTAACTCAGAGAAGTCTTTGAGAACTCAGCAAGACATACACATCAGTCCAGGATGGCAGGAGTGAACACAGAGCAAAAGTTTGGGACAAGAAAGAAAGTGGTGCAGCACTGTCTGAATCATTGCCATACCTGGTTACTCTGTATGCAGTAACAGTTTCTGATAAAAAAAGGAAGAGCCGGTAAAAACAAAGAACACATCATGTTTCTGAAAGTTGCATAAGCCACAGAAGACAACCCTCAGAGCCAGGAGATGCAGTGAAAGTAAGGCCATCCTGCAGCCCCCCAGAACAGACACCCTCCCAGCTGCCTGAGACTTCCTCAATGGTCTGAGAGAAACCATAGGAACACTTTTAAGTATACTTTAACAGCCCCAATATGACTTTAACATCTGCCCTAAAGACAATTTTGTGCCTGCATGGTATATTGGACACACAGCCCTTATTTCACTTACTGTTGTATGTTATGGATTATGATAATGACTGTTTTCTTGTCATTCTTGTATTTCTGAACCGAAACATGGGCTGCACATACTCAAAGTGCTTGAGAACAAATGCAAAAATTCATACGGCATCCTCTTCAGCATGCCCTCTGGTACTCTTAATGCACTTGTACTGACTTACATGTGCTATGCTGAGGCAGCCAGTCAGCATTCCAAGGATCTAGCCTGTGAGGGAATCTCACCTGGCTCCCAGAAACACTGGCTGCTTAGCAGACTAACCAAACTTGCCAAGCTGCTTCTGGATTTTACTCTCTAGAAAAGCAGGGAAGTGCCAGCTCAAGTCAGGGGTATCAAGATTTTTCTATGTCAGAGGCTGTAAACTTACTAGCCTGGCACCTGAACATTTGGGTAGTAACAAAAATGGCCTCAAATTACACTGTAAGCATATTATTGCTGTCCTCCACTTAGGAGCACTTGCAAGTGATGGGTGGCCACTTTGTAACTTACTTGGCTACACAGAGTGGCTTAAAGTCCAAAGTATGTAGAATTTTACTTATTAGAACAGTGAGCATCTTATCCTAGGAAACACTACCACGTCTGTCTTCACATGTTCATGTGCAGAAACACAGATGACAAGGGAGCCACAGAGTTATTCCCCCTGTTTTACCTCAAACATCAACAAGCACATTTGCAAGGCTGTGATGTCTTGTGTCTTTCTAGATGGCAAGGATATAAATAAAAATTCATATACTTAGTAGACTATTGGTGTTTCCAGAATACCAGTTCAGGTAACATTTTCTGCAAAGAGATAAATTTACACGTGCTCTGAAGCAATGCTATTGTGTCTGTGGGCAAGTCATCACTAACACACACATACACACACAAAAATCTGTTCTTGATAGGCTAAAGAAGTGAGTCTAAAGATACAAGCTTCAGGAAGGTGTTATCACAAGAGCTTATCCATAAAACGAGATCCTGTATCTTTTAAGGAATGCTTTCAGATAATCCTACAAATAGTGTATGGCCACAGTCCACAGGAAAAAGGTGAACTTTCCCCATTCCATACCAGTGGAACCCATGACTGAGATGCATACAAGGACATTGTCAAGGTGCTTAAGGTCTCATTCAGCAAGTGATAGAACTATAACCCCTTCTGATTTCATTTTTCCTTGAAACTGCCTCTACATTTTTATCACACTGTTAAAGTAAGAACAGCCTTTTTCTTTGGTTGGAAGGACCAGTATCTCACCCAGATGTCCAAATGAAAAATTTAACACCAGAACCATTTAAGAATCTATCTGTTGTTTCCCCCTCCTCTCCCTCCCTGAAGTTGTGACTTAGCTTTAGGTCTCCAGCACAGAACTACAGCTATCAGGCTGCCAAGTTCTGGACTACTCCATCAACTGAATTAATAAGCACGTGCCTGATTTAGAGCAAGTTCTCAGTGTATCAAAATTTACAATATAAGCCAGACAGCAAATTACTTATGATGTGCTTCACATATTAATTATGATAAAACTAATTTTAAAACATACTTTAAACTAATATTAAACACAGTGAAAATAACACAGATTGTCAAAGTAAAAGGTACTGTTATTTTCACAGTTTGTTAAGCATAATGTTGTGTGAAACATCACTCTTTAAAGACAGGCAACTTGTGCAAAGGGCATTAAGAGAGTATATAGATGCACATTCCAGATAAAGTTCCTATTTAAATGCAGAGCTAATTTTGACATAGCTAATTTTAATATCATTGTTTATGTAACTCTGCAATCCATGTATATATACCTGGACTTTTAAACAACTGCAGAAGCTTATTTAAGAGGGCCAATGACATTAAAAAATCCGACTTACAGGTACACTAAAGAAATAGTTATTTTTTTTTGTGGTAAAGATTTGTTAGAAACTAAGTACATAGGGTATCTAGAGGAACTGCAAAATTACAGTTGGAAAGCTAAAAAATGTAGTAGTTATTTCATCTATGAAACAAAATTCAAGCAATCGTTGTAAAAAACCCAAACAACTAAACAAACAAGAAAACCAAAACACCAAAACAATCAAACCAAACCAACCAACCAAACAAAAACAACCATGGATTGCCAGGATAGCAGTAATGGGAGACAAGGTATATCCTGACCTCCGCTATAAATAAATGCAAGACATATCTAAAGCCTAATGCCTATGGCAGAAAAGAATCAGAAATCTATACACTCCATCATATTACTGCTGAAGGAAAATTCCCCACCTCCGTAACTACATTTTCAATACACTTCATATTTTGATACTGAAAACACAGTCTCTATTACAGATGCTCTGTTATTTCTGATGAAAATTACAAATCATTGCTGGACCACAGGATATTGGCTTAAAGTGAACTGAGGCAGAAAAAAAAATATAAAGAAGGAAATATGATTAATTCAGGGGTTACTCAATACTCATATATAGAATTAATCTTGTATGAGAACAATTATATTAAAACAGAACTGCTCTAAATTCCTTCCTATATGTTTGTTCAGTTAATACATTAGGAAATGCAAGCTATTCATCAGATCCTAGCACCAGCATATCACTCACTCATTACTTTGTAGGTATCTGTGCTTGGTAATAATTTAAAACAAAAATATTTCAGTGTATGAAGCTTTATGAATGTCAAGCACATGCCTTTCCAGTGCAATGTCTAAGCTTATGTTTAGAAGGGAACAAATGTGAGAATGCTGTAAATTCATTCAGGAAAGCCCAAAGGCTTTCACAGTTCCCCCTCTTTTAATCACATCCTTCTGAGTGAATGATTTCAAATACAATCTATGTAGATAGAGGTAGTGACGTTTCACCTCCTTCCCAGGATATGCCAATATGTGGCGCAGTTTACTACATCTGAGGTTACTTAAAGTAGTAGTGCAACAGTTTCAGCCAAAGCACATTTCAGCAGCTCGGGCAAGTTTCTTTCACAGCTTCAAGGATACCATAAAGCAACCCAACACAGTTACCTGCTGCTAAGACAGCCAAGTTCCACAAATTTCAGCAGATCTTGATACCTCATTTTAAACCATCTGAGAGTTTCTTCCAGCTTTTACTTAATTTAATCGATTTCATTAGGGAAAAAAAAAAAAAAAAAAGGAAAGAAAAAAAAGAGAGGAAAATACTAGAGACAAATCCCTAAAAATACTTCCTCTGACTCAGCAGCCACAAACTTCCCTTCCTAATGGCACTGAATTTCAAATGAGAACTGAGGACTATTTCTCTCCTTGGCTAATGGCAGGGACTGGGCTGACAGTAGCTTTTTTGAAGGACTTTACCCATTTGACTGAGTATTAGTTAGGTAGGAAAATTTTTGAAAAAGAGTCATAGCCCAGTAGTTTAGGGCTGTGCACAGATAATGTCTTTGATTCCCAGAGAAAGACAAACAATAAAAAAACGACTCAGTCCCTGTTCAGAGTAAGGTGAGAAAAGGAGCACAGACCAAGCTCCCTTGGTCTCATCTCTCAAAGATGAGAACTCCTCACAGAAAGCTGACACGAGCCATTTCTGTGCCTGACTCTCAATCTGAAAGCTGCAAAACTGTTTCTTGCAGTCTGGGGATGTTTATTAGTTTGTTTAAAATCTCTGCTATCAGATCTTTCTATTTTAATTTGTTGTTTTTATTTACTGGCAATTGTCTTGCAGGAGAATAATTTTTTAGGTTTTCTATGTTAAGCTTCTAGCAACAGGCTGACTTTTCCATTGCTTAAAGGCCAACTTTTAAGAACTAACAGCCTCCACAGTCTAAAAGATTAGAATGTTAGCATGATTAGAAGGTTCATGCTAGACTGGGCCCAATGATAAAATACTGACCTTTCCAAAGATAAGCCACTAAATTAACAGGAAAAAAAAACAAAAAAAACCAAAAAACAAACAAACAAAAAAACCCAAACTACAAGTGTGTGATATCACTTCTTCAGTTTTATGTTGTCTACATTTTAGTCAACAGCACTCCTCTGATAGTATCAGTGTTGGAGTAATCTTAATCCTCTATGCAAGAAAATTTGTATCAGGTTTCAGCATGTCCCTTTTGCACATTAATAAACTCTGTCACTTAAAAAAGCTGAAAGAGTTGAAAACACAGAAAAGCAAACTCAGTACAAGACTGAGTCAGCTCAGGTAAGAAATCAAAATACAACTGCCTGTTACTGTTCAAATAACACTACCAATAAATTTACGAAAAAAAAAAAAGAAAGAAAGGAATGAAAAGTCAAGCAGCAGAGGCTAACAACCATATTAGACTTTGGATTTACTACCAATTCCAACTGTGCAGGATTTATTACCAATTCCAACAGTGCAGTGGCTCCACAAATTAGAAATAAGCAACTGCACAACCAAGGGTGTAACGGAGATACTGTTTCCTGCCTATATAGTCTGCTGGGCCATCCTGCAGGCTGGACAAGCATCCAGCCCTTTTCCCACCATGGCAGCCAACATCATCTTCAAGCCACTGTTCATGAAAATCCAACAAGGAATAGGTACATGTTCCAGCTGAAATAGCCCTGGGCATATGCCAGAACAAGAGCCTATACTAAAAAGTAAAGGAATCCTCTGCCCTCAGTTTTCAAATTGATTGTTCAGTACCACCCCAGATGTGAATATCCTTACATAACATTTGTGCAATGCTAAGACAATAGCAATCAATATCAATTTCTTTATTACACAATAAAAGTACCTTAACATATGGTGCACACCTGCTCAGTGGTAATATTATTTAGAAGAACTCAAGTTTTCCTTAAAAAAAACAGTATTCATCACTGTCAGGAAAACTGAAGCCAGAACAAGAAAAAAATGAACATGATGACATCTGTCTCACTGCCTGCTGAACACCAAATGATTTAAGGTAAATACTCAACAGTTCAAAAAGACAGTATTTCTCTGCCTATAGTTTTAGAAGTAACTGTTAATAAATGCTTATTACAGTCTCAATAGACTTTTACAGCCTTTCCTAGCATAGAAGGAAGAGATGTCCCAGCTCTTCGCTTCTCTGACAACTTCTAAAGCTCTGAAAGTTATTTGGCTCCAACATGCTTCATTCTACTGAGAATAAAACTTTTAGAACTGGTCTTAACAGGAATTACATACAACTGTGATAATGCCCTGGCATCTTAAATGTATAGGTGTTTTTCTTGTTGACTCTCAGGTTCTGATTTGCTCCACTGAACTGCAATAAAATCAGAGACTTTTGCTGAATAACTCAGCCATGCACACTGTCATTAAAAAATGTTAGACAGAGGGTGTATTAAGTAGAGCCTTACTTCAACTGACATGCAGTTGTGTTTCCAACTACTTTTTCTTCCAGATCCTTAAAACTGCACATTTTTGTAGCACTCAAGACTGACAGAGATGTGTCACATGTATTCACAACTGGGAGGACAAAGTTCCCGCTTTAATCTTCAGGTTAGCTTTTTCAAAAGCAAATTACTGGAAGAAGCATTCTAAGAATGCCATACAAAGGCCTTGATCTCTGACAGAAACTATTCATAATAGGATGAATCCCATGCTAAGGGTCTTCTGAAAGGATCTCTTTGGATCTTGAAAATAAATATTTTTAATTTGTCATTAAAATTTCTACAACAGTATTATCTACAAAAAAAAAAATAAAGAAAGAAACCTCCCCCACAAACAATAACCTCTTTCATATACAGATTTAAATGTAGGGATAATAGCTTCCATCAAATGTATGACATACTCTGTCATCCAAATGACCCGTCCAGTGTCAGCATTTTAAATCTAGTGCATGCTATTAGATCAAGACTTTCTACTTTCTGTTACTTTTGCCTTTAATTGTAGGTTAAAGCCAGCCCCTAATTATTTAAAATACAGATATATGTACAGTTTGTATATATATGAGTTTGCATACATGCATACAGACAAATGCAGCACATTAATATCATGGAACCATTCATAGAATGCTGCTTAAAACATGGAGAAACAGCATCTACTTGAAGCAAGTATCATGCTGCAAAAAAGCACGTCAGGAACTTCTACTTTAGTAGGTTATTAAGATGAATTTTTACCAATCACAGAAATGGCTTATCACATCTCTCTGTCAGTCACTTTAGGGATTCAACAACTAGAAGACTAAACATGTTTTGTGGTTGTTTTTTTTTTTTTTTTTCCAGAAAAAGAAGAAAAAAATAAATCATACCTTCTGCTTACAAATATTTTAATGAAGAAATTGCCTCATCTACTGAACATTAATAGCTGGTATATGAACAACTTTTACCTGTATAATAAAATCACTGAAGTAATTCCAACTTTGCCTTGAACTTCCAAAATGCAAGATGTACACATATGGTTGAATTAGCTCAGTTACTCAGAAATCAGTGGAGTAATACCAAAGATAGATTTGGCCCATTATCTATCTGCACAGCACAAATGAATAATGCAAATGTGTATGCAAAGGACCATGAAATATCTCAGCTTAGCAGTGCATTTAAAATGTATCACTAACTTTCAGCTTCTTGAAATATTTATCAACCACGGGAGGTTCCACTGAGAGCACACTCTATTAGGGACTTCACTGAATTTTTATTTCTATACCTGACTCGGAGGACTTTGAAAAAGGAGACTGGAATTAACTGCAGAAACAACTTCAGGTACTGCTCTGACACCACAGGCTTCAGGGGCACTTCATGAGTGTTTCTGAGTCACTTTAATGTTCTTCCCACAGTCGAGACCAACTGGGGTCTTTATGCAGCACATCTTAGAGGGGAGAGGAGGAAGGTAACAAGTTTCTGGACATGACTGCAGAAGCCACTAAAATTAAACTGTCTGCAATTAGAAAGCTACTGAAAGAATCCACAGTAATGAGCATGCTTTAAGACACCACAGTCAACTCACATAAGA
Source organism: Xenops minutus (assembly GCA_035221455.1). Classification (NCBI taxonomy): domain Eukaryota; kingdom Metazoa; phylum Chordata; class Aves; order Passeriformes; family Furnariidae; genus Xenops; species Xenops minutus. The sequence continues at coordinate 77,415,151 of JAWWEE010000074.1, read as the reverse complement.
AGTTAAACGGTCTTACTAAAATCAGTCTAGTTTGTGATGATTAGTTGAACCAAGTATGAACAAGCTTGGATCATTTGTGCACAGCATTGAAACTACCAAGCACTAGTCAAACACTGAATTAGTTTCACTAAACTTTTTTTTTTCTTTTTTTAATAAAATTTGATCTTGAAGTAAGTAAAATAGTCTTGTTGGTCTATTACAGATGGGAACATATGAAAAATGATTTTTTTTTAAATGATGAATACTCTAGATTATAAAAAAAAAGCATAAACAAAACACAAAAAGCCCCATTTAGCTTAACATTGAACAGTTAAACCTGTTCGATCTAGAAAATCTTTTGTTTCTTATTTTAACTGATTAAAAACTAACTATATTGGAAGATAATTCCTTCAAAATCATATGTTTTATTCATTATGCAGTCACCTAGTACACAGTATTACTCCACAATAACACAATCCTGCAATGTCTTGAGTCAGGATTAGTACATAAAAACAACCTGCTCTAAAAACTTTTTGTGAGTAGGAAGTACTAGACACTGGGGTGGGGGGAGGTGGTTTGGTTTTACATTTTATACATTTCACTTAGTTCAGCCAAAAGATCAAACTAGTAGATAAACTGTTGCCTTAACAAGTACACAGATCTGTGTCAGAAAAGGCTTTTGGGACTTTTTTCACACAACTGACTTCCACGTGAAATTCATTTATTTAAACCCCTGAACATTCAGTCACATTTCCTTGGGCCTTCGGCAGCACCAGATGCAGGTCACAACAATGCATTATTTTTACTCTCTGTAAGGAATTTCAAATTAGCTCCACCATCTAAAAAATCTACTCAGCAAACTCTTAAAGGTTAAATATAATTATAAAAGATGCAAATCCCCTTCTCAGCTATCTAAGACTACAATCTGAAAAAAGAGAGATCACCACGGTGGACTATGTAGTATTTACTGAGAACATTTTCTAGGATGAAAATACAGAGCAACAGGTCTGTAAGCTGAAAAGCGGGCACCTACGAAAGACATTTCTGCACAAGAAAGATTAGTCTGTTGAAATATTTTATCTCAGCGGAACTACTGATTTTCTTAATTCTTTCCTGTAGACGGGTTGAAACAAGATATAACCGCAGCCAAATCAAGTGTTGCTGACTAAGGACACGAGGAATTTTGGTGAAACAAGACACTAAAGAGTAACATTTACTTTCTTGTCTTTAACGTGAACTCTAAAATCTATCCAATTATTCTACCTATTTGCTCTTGGGTAATCAGACTTACAGCATTTGAGGTCCAAAAATATCCCTCACCCGCTCAAAAGTGACTTCTTAAAACAAGTTAAGAACCTTTTCAGGAAGCCTCACATTTCACCTCAGACAAGCGATCCATCTTTTTAACGCTTTACCTTTTGTCGCGCACTTGCAAGTTAACCTCCTGAATCCCTTCAGCTGCGCCCGGGGAAGCGTCCTCACCGCCGAGCCGCGCTGAGCTTCCCTCCTCTCGGGAGCGGCACCTCAACCAGCTCTACTCTTTTCTTTCTTTCTTTTTCTTTTTTTCCCCTTCCTTTCTTTCCCCTCTCCTTCACCACTTACAAAGAGAAACTTGAAAAAGGAACCAGCCGGCGGCCTGGAGGGGCGGGCAGCCCACAGGAGCAGCAGCGACAGGAGAACGCACCCGCGGCTGCCGTGCGCTGTTCGCCGGGGTGCGGGCGCGGCCGCCACCGCCAGCACCGCCAGCACCACGAGCAGCACGGGCAGCACCAGGAGCAGCAGCAGAAGCAGCAGCTGCCCCGAAGGGCTGGGGGAGGCGGCTCTGCCGGGCACAAAGGGCTCCATGGCAACGCCGGCCGAGCCCCCCGCGCCCTCCCGCGGGCAGAGCATCGTCACCGCCGGACCCGCCCACGCCGGACCGCGATCGCGACACGGCATCGGGGACACAGCCCTCGGCGACACGGCCCCGGCGGCAGCCCCTGGCCCTGCCGCATGTTTTCAGCAATTTATTTATTTTTTTCCCCCACCAGAGTGCAGATCAATCTTCACATATATGTATATTCAGTCAGGTTTTCTAACTGAGAGAACTCCCTAAGATACTGACTGAACAAATCAGAGGACTGGGCAAACGCCAACCATAGGAAGTGCAACACGGGAAAGTGCCGGATTCTGCACCTGGGACAGGGTAACGCTGGATGTTCCTACAGACTGAGGAATGAGATACTGGAAAGCAGTGCCACGGAACGGGACCTGCGGGTCCTGGTTAATGGCAAGTTGAATCTGAGTCAGCAGTGCCCTGGCAGCCAGGAGGGCCAACCCTGTCCTGGGGGGCATCAGGCAAA